>CM060173.1:31180109-31881775 GCA_030549775.1 Tamarix chinensis | reverse complement strand
ATTTGAGAGATGTGTAAATATGGTACTAATGGCTTAAACTCCAATAGGGGTAAATGACCTAACAAAATCAATTGTGTGCTTTATATTTGTATTCTGTGTTGCTATGCCCTAATTTAACTATATTGTTACCTTACTCCGTACATAGCGTACTGATCACCCATATTATGGGTGTTTCTTATTCCCATGAGCAGTGGTCCCTCCTGAGTTTGTGTAGGTAGGTGATGAGGCCTTAGAGGACTATGCTGCATATGATGACCTAGTCGAGGCAGAGCGATCGCCTTGGTATCATGGGTCGGGGCCAAAGAGAGTGTATCTCGGACTACTTTTTCTCTTAAGGCTTTATGTTTTCCCTAATAGTGGGACCTTATCATGAATTTTCCTTTCCTCTTATGTATTGACATTTGACTCTCGCTTGATCTACTATTTCTAAATTTTAATGTTGGACTCTTTCATATTTTAATCAATTTTTATTATGGTTCTATATTTGTGTAGACTCTTTTAGCCTTGTGGTTAGTATGAGGCTGGCCAGGGGGTAGACTTATATTGATCACGATAGTAGTACCCCCTATTTTGGTGTGTGATTTTTCGAACAAACAAAAATTTTCAATTGCGATTTTTGGTTGTGCTATATTACTAGCGTCCCGAGCATGTTCTACTATAAAGTTGATGAAAAATTCAACTCCATCAAATTCTCTAGACAATTGATTTTTAGGCATCTATTTTCAATCCATAGTTTTCCTATCTATATGTATCCCATGAAAATTATTATTATAAATCAATTTACTTCTACAAAATAATTCACATATTGCCAATGCTTTGAAAAATATCATATTTATATAATGTATATCATGTTATTTTGAAGTTTTATATGTAAACAAGAGTATAAAAATATACCAATACACAAATTGTTATTATGTAGAAAGAGTTCATATGTATATACATATCAAATATATATACAAGGGTTGTAAATTAGATAGTCAACTCTTCTTCTATGTGTTTACAATGGTACCCAAAAACTAAAAAAAAAAACTAAGGGCTTGTTTGGTATGGTGGTAATAGGGGTGTAAAAATTTTCCCTCTATTTTGTACCTCTTTTATTAAGTATTTAATAATAATAAATATATTTTTAATGAAATACCCATTTTAGATCAAATTAAGATCTAAAATGGGTATTTATTAGAATAAAAATATTTAATTTTAAATAAATTATACAAGATCTAAAAAATATGGGGGTAATTTTTACACCCCAATTACTCCCGTACCAAATGAGCACTAAGGCCATAACAATAATATATATATCAAAAGGTTTTTACAACCCAACAGCTAACTAACAACACCGCCTAACTATCCTATACAATCCATTAATAGCCTAGCCTACACTGCTTAGAGCCCGTCACTCTGAGCATCACTTCATTTTGATATGTCATCTCCTCATCAACAGAGAGTTCACTGACAGATACTCTTGGGTAACAAGGGTAGATACTCAAGGGATAAGCTGTGATGAAACCTCCACTCGTCATCTATGACCATCATCTCTCTAACAATTCAATCATAGTCCCTCTCAAAAACATAACCCTCAACAAATAATAGGTGTCGTGAATCATTAAGGTTGACAAACATATCAAAATAACTAGCTAATGCCTTTTACCATGGCTCAACAAGAGGCAATGTTAGTAGCAAATGATACGATTTGAAATGGAACAGATCATAGTACGACCCACTTAAGTACAAATGACGAAGCTCCTCATATAACTATGTGACATGACTCCAGAAATCTGAATATGGTGTCATGCACAAATATGCTGAAGGAATGTAGATAATAGGCAAATGTTCCATTTCACTAGTCTACTACCTATAAAAAAGAAAAACCACTAAATCATGTTACTAAGATTGTTGTCTAACTTTTGAAATTATAAAATATGGGTTTCTAACACTAGCAAATCTAGTATTTTTCATTAACATCAAACCCATAATTATTAGCATGCATGTATAAAAATATAGAGAGGCAAACCAAAGCCCATAACAACAAATCAATAAACAATAATAAAGAACAACAAATAAAAACAAAACAAACAATAATACACATAATACCCACTAAATAGTTAACATGCATATATATATATATATATTTATAATGACAGAAAAAGGAAAAAAAATTATACCAAGCAAGGTACTTGGCGGGTTGGTAATATAATGCAAGGTCGACGATGGCTGTTGCAGTTATAGAAGCCACGAACAAAGGAGAGGGGTGTGGAAGAGAGGCAAGAAGCTAGGCATAGTGCTGCAAGACAGAAAAAAGTTTGAGGGCTGTGGGAGGGCACACGGGACATTTGAACCATGAAAACAAGTAGAAAATAGGCCACGATGAGGATAGGACGGAAAATGGCCTTCAACGAGTGAGATGAATGCAATAGGGATGTAAATGAGGGAGCAATGAGAGCAAGAAGTAAGGAAAAACAAAGTTGAGCAAGAGAGTAAAGTCAGATTTGAAAGTTTTTGTAATAGACATAAATGAGCGAGAGGGGAGAAAGGGTTGTTTAATGTGCTAGTTTTAATAACGGTTATGTCTATAACCGTTATTAAACCTATGTTACTTTTTCCTTTTTGCAAACGGTTAAACTAAAATTGTTATTAAAACTCTTTCAGCTTTTTCATTTTGTTAACGGTTAAACTTAAACCATTACTAAAAGTATACTTGTTCTACTTTTAATAACGGTTTATATCCAAAACTGTTATTAAAAAAAGCATTGCATTCTTGCTTTGAAATTTTTAAGTTTTTTATCAATGGTTACAATCAAACCATCATTTATGTGGCGTCATTAATGCTCCTTTCTATATTAGCGAAAAGAATAATGGAAATGGGTAGATTGGCATGGGAAACAAATCTCTCAGTCATGCAGAGACAATTTGGAACAAATTGTCCATTTTAGGGCTATACATAGGAGAGAGAAAGAAGAATACAAATGATAAGGTCATCCTTCCCCTTTTCTGTCAAAATCAAACATTTGAATGCGCTCGAGGTAAGGAAAAGTTGGGATAAATACTAAAAATGGTTAAAGATTACTCCAGAAATAATTTGGATTTGGAATACAAATTTCAAAATCTTTAGAAGAAATTTTTCAAAAAAAATTGTTTGAAAAATCACTAAACTCGATAAACTAGTTAATTTATTTGGTCGACTAGTCAACTGTTCAATAGACCAGTCAATCGGTTATCAGAACTAGTTGATTGGTTTTGTCAAACCAAAGTTAAGGTGAAACACAATAGACTAGTTGATCGATTTATAGAACTAGTTGACTACCATGACAGAAAACTCATTTTACTAAATTTCCCAAGTTATTTCCAATTCCTTTTTAAATCATACCTAACATATATGTTTAAATCAAGATCAAATCTTATCCAACATTCATTAAACAAAAGAATTTCTCATTTTATAAATTTCAAATTATAAGGTATTATAGTCCAAACTTCCCATTTACACCTTTAGGAACACGCATTGAAATATCAATAAGAAGTTATAACCTGAGTTATCTCACACGAAATATGGGGTCTCAATATAGTTACTATTATAAAGTTCATATATGTGAGAAAGTTGAATCTCTTAATAATGAAACCATCAAATTGATATATATATATATATAAAGTATCCTAATTAATCTCAAAATACCTCGGGTCTAGTCCACCTCAATCTTGTTAGAGCATGAAGAATGAAATCTAGATCATTTGACTAACTTAAGTTTTTTTTTGGGAAATAAAAATAAAAGAAAATTCTCATTTATTCTTTTATATTCCCTTCTCACTAGTTCCAGAATAAGCTCTTCTTTTACATTTTTTTTGCTAATTAAGCTACCCAATAGTATTTCATTAATTAAAATACTAGGTAAAAGATCATCCACATAAATTAATTCTCCATTATTCACGCCCTTACAGCTTGACGTAAAAGCAAAGAGATAATTTTGTAGCTAATAGACAAATTTTTTCACATCAGTTTTGGTGGTTTCTTTCGATGCATCATCTATAAGGTAAAGAAACTTCTCACTTTTTTTTCCTCAATATTTCTCTGTGATAGATCCTCTCTCCAAAATTCTAGTTCCGTAGAACCGAAGGGCTTGTTTGGTATGAGGATAATAGGGGTGGAAAAATTTTTCCTCTATTTTATGTCTTTTGTATTAAGTATTTAATAATAATAAATATGTTTTTAATAAAATACCCATTTTAGATCAAATTAAGATCTAAAATGAATATTTATTAGAATAAATATATTTAATTTTTACTAAATTATACAAAATATATAAAATATAGGGGTAATTTTTCACCCCTATTATCCCGTACCAAACGAGCACTTACACATGTGCTTTTACCTCTGTCCCTTTGATTCGTTGTTATCATTTCATCAGCAAACTCATCCAAGCATGACTGGTTTAATTCTTATAAATGTTTAATTGTGATTCTTCGCTTCTGGGTCGAAATTAATTGGTGACAAGTAGATGGGTCTTTTGTTCAATTGTCGATTAGATGATTTCATTTCTAGAAATTGAACGTCTTTGACATCTTCGCTGTTTAGTTGCTTGATGGTTGTGATTGCTCTGTGTAGGATTGTGATTCTGCTTGCTGAAAGCCAGATTTGGACCGAATCAGTCTTCGGAAGTAATTAAATGATGGAGACGTAGTTTAGGATTACGGGGCTAAAATAGAAAGGAGTTCTAAACATTTGTTTTAATATTAAAATGCTTATTTTAAAACGCAAACGTGATAATTTATCCTTTAAACGACATTTGTTTTAATATTAAAAGAAATTAAGAACGCACCACTTTGTACTTCAAGAAGAGGAGAATATACAACAAGAGGAAAATGGGGAAGAAGGATCCGTAAGCCCAAATTTAAATGCCCCACCAGGTTTTGAAGGGGACATTGGATTTTTATTAGGAGATCATGTACTTGAAGGATTAGATATGTTGGGTAAAGAGATTGTCGAACAAAGGATAGAGGAGGAAGAGAAGGAAGAATCAAGAGCCACATGGAATCTAGGGGTGGAGATAGGACTCTCATCTAAGGAAGAATATAAGTGCTTAGAAAAAATTGAAGGGTTGAGAAGAAGTCAGAGGAAAGGGAAGAAGAAGGTAAGGTAAAATTGGGGAAGACCTTGGGTGCAATAGTTGTGGTATCTATGATAATAATAAGCTGGAATGTAAGGGGTATTGGTGCCTTGGGTAAATTATCGAGTATTCAAGCAGTAGTATCAAAAGAGAGACCATGGATCTTTGGATTAGTGGAAACAAAACACCAAGTGGTTTCAGATAGTTGGAAGGAGAGAGTGTGGGGCTTAGGAGGGATTGAATGGAGCGACTCCCCAGCTCAAGGTAGGAGTGGAGGCTTAATTTTAGGATGGAACTCGCAGCATTTTGGGGTGCATAATATTAAGAGGGGTAATAGATGGATCCTTATAGAAGGAGATTTAGGCCCAGGCTCTTTCGAGTGTGCGGTTTTACTTGTGTATGGTTTTCCGGATACAAGAAATAATAGGGTTTTATGGGAAGAATTGGGGGACGTGGGACAACAATGTACTAGGCCTCTTTTGGTGATGGGGGACTTTAATGAAGTTCGTAACCAGAATGAGAGAAAAGGGGGATGGGTGGATGTGACGAGTGTCAGATCTTTTAATGACTGGATAGAAAGGATGGGGCTCTTGGACTTACCCCCAACCAACGTGAAGTTTTCTTGGGTAAGGGCTGGATCTGCCAGCCTGTTAGATCGTTTTCTGATAGACCCAGCTTGGTTAGTGGTCTTTCCGGATTTGTGGAGTATGGCTCTAGATAGATCCCTCTCGGACCATACCCCTATTCGCCTTTCTGTCAGAAATGTGGGTGATGGACCGAAACCTTTTAGATCTTGGGATATGTGGTTCTCTCACCCAAAGTTCTGAAGTTTTGTGGCTGATTGTTGGGCCAAGATGGAAGGGGAAACGTGTTAGGATAATCTGAGAAGGATGAAGAGTATGTTAAAAGACTGGAACAGAGATACTTTTGGGGATTTTGATACAAAAATTAGGCTGTTGGATTCTGAATTGGCGAAGCTAGGAAATCCGGATGTAACCGCAAATGGTGATGAAGAGATGATTACTAGAAGAGCAGCTTTGGAAAGCCAACTCTGGAAATGGCACAAGAGAAAGGAAGCGTACTGGATGCAGATTGCTAAGATTAAAGGATTCAAGGAACGGGATAGGAATACAAAGTACTTTCACGTAGTGGCTACTATCAGGAAAAAGAAGGCCAGGATAAGCAGAATAGTGGATAAGGGTGAAGAGATTACCGACCGTGCAAGAATTAAGAAGGTGATAGTGGATTACTTCGAAGGCCTATATAGTAGGGCAGATCTGCCTGATATTAGTATCTCGGAGGAGGGCTTCAGTAAGTTGTCCGAGGAGCAGAACCGTTTTTTGGAAAGCATGCCTGATAGGGAGGAAGTTAGAAAGGCTGTGTGGGATTGTGCATCTCTTAAAGCTCCTGGGTACGACGGTTATCACATGGGCTTCATCCGAAAAATGTGGGGGGTCATCGGGGAAAAATTCACTGATTCAGTTCTAGAGTTTTTTCTGTCAAGTAGAATGCCAAAAGGAATTAATACCACTCTACTTACGCTGATCCCGAAAGTGGAAAAACCGAAGGAGACCAATCAATACAGGCCCATCAGCTTAGTAGGTTGTATCTATAAGGTCATAGCAAAGATTTTAGCTCACAGATTGAAACATGTCGTGGGCATTTTGGTAAGTGATTCCCAGAAAGCTTTCATAGAAGGAAGAAGCATTATGGATGGGGTTTTGGTTGCTAATGAGATAGTTCAATGGGTCAAGAGGAAAAGAGGAGCCAGAGGGGTAATGGTAAAGTTGGATTTCCAAAAAGCTTACGATAGTATAAGATGGGACTTCGTGGATAAAATTATGAGCATCATGGGGTTCGGGAGTATTTGGAGAGGATGGATAAAGGAATGTATTTCAACGGCTAGTATTTCAGTTCTTATTAATGGGTCCCCGACTAGGCCTTTCAAGATGAGGAGGGGACTTAGACAGGGGGATCCCATATCCCCGTTCTTGTTCGTCTTGGCAGTGGAAGCGTTTAATCAAATTATTAGAAGAGGTATGAAGAAAGGGTTGATTCGTGGACTGGAAGTGGGGAAAGACAAGTATGAAGTCACGCATCTCCAGTTTGCAGATGATACTATGATTTTTTTGTGCAGCGTCGAAAGAGAACATCATAAATTGGAGAAGGTTGCTTAATTGTTTCCACTTAGTGTCTGGATTGAGTGTAAACTACGAAAAGTCAGAAATGATAGGGTTGGGGGTGGAACCTCTTTTTCATAAGGAAGCAGCAGAGATTATGAACTGCAGAACTAGTTTCTTACCAATTTCTTATCTTGGATTACCCTTAGGAACAAATATCAACAACAGTCAGGTGTGGAAACCAGTGGTGGAAAAGATTAGACAAAGGTTGGCAGGATGGAAATCGAAACTTCTTTCAAGAGCAGGGAGACTAGTGTTAATTAAGAGTGTGTTGAACAGTTTACCGGTGTATTATATGAGCATATTCAGGATCCCAAAAGGAGTAGTTAAGGAGATTATTAGCATTCAAAGGAAGTTCTTCTGGAGTAGCAAGCTTCCGTTGATTAGCTGGAAGGTGCTACAGAAACCGAAGAGGCTAGGGGGTTTGGGCATTGGCGATTTGACTATGAGGAATAATGCCCTGTTATTTAAATGGTGGTGGAGGTTCTTCACAACGGAAGGAGCGTCATGGAAGAAGGTTATCCAGTCTATTTACTCGGAGGATCGTTTTGGTACCCTACGAATTCCGGTTAAGAAGAAAGGATGGACACCGTGGGCGGACATAGTGAATGCAGACAGGATTGATCCTATTCTTAGCTCAGGTTTAAAGGTCATTATTGGAGAGGGCAGTAGAGTTGGTTTTTGGAAGGATAAATGGATGGAGAATGGGCCACTAAGGACAATGTTCCCAAGGCTTTTTGCGATATCTGACCAGAAAGAAAACAGTATAGCGGATATGGGCTTCTGGGATGGGGACCAATGGCATTGGCAATTCGTGTGGAGGAGGCGGTTGTTTGAATGGGAGGAAAGACAAAGGGAGCAAATGGAGAATCTGGTCTCTCAGTTTGAGCCACATAGGGGAAGACTGGATGGGATTAGTTGGGAATATGATCAGCGGGGTATATTTTCAGTCAAATCCTATTGTGAAGCTTCCTACCAGAATGCACCCGGGGGGGATCTGAATAATAATATATGGAGTAGGGTGTGGTGTGGGTTGGCGCCACCGAGAATTGAGCTGATCACATGGTTTTCAATACAACAAAGACTTAATACGAGAGATAGATTGATCCGTCTTGGGGTTGGAAACGTCAGTGATACAGGTTGCCCTTTTTGCAAAGATACTCAAGAATCGATTAACCATGTCTTTCTTCATTGTAGTGTGACAGGGAAATTATGGTACGAGATTTGCGATTGACTTGGAAGGACCTGGGTGATGCCGAGATCAACTGAAGAAACAGCTGCTATTTGGCTTGGAGATAAAGACAAAGGTCTACAGAGCGAAATTTGGTCAACATCCTTTTTTGCCATAATAGGGACTATTTGGGAATTCAGAAATAAGGCTATTTTTGAAAATATCCAGATCTGCAGGAATTGGTTGGCGCTACTCATTAAACAAAGAATTGGCTTCTGGATCAAGCATAGAAGAGACAATTTTTCTTATAGAATTGAAGAGGTGGTCCATAATGTACAAGCTTTTCTGTGAGGTGATCATGCGTTTAGGGTGTTTTTTATTATTACTATTCGTGTTTCTTAGTTTTATTTGACTGTAATCGTTTCAATCCGGCTCGCTCATGATGTAGTCATGATGTAGTTTTACTGGATGTAATCCTCAAATTATCAAAAAAAAAACGACATTCCTTGAAGCCATGATTCCGATAAATTGGCGCTGATACGATAATGTCCTCTTGAGCGCGGTTGAGTCATTTTTGGTTCCCTTTGTCAAAAGAATTCGAAAACATAAGTATAGAGACTTGGTACATGGAGAATCAATGAGCTAGAACGTAACGTGGGACATGGTCTAATGGCAATAAAAGCCATCGACGATGGTTGCAAGTTCAAATTATAAATAGTATATGGTATCACTAGTTACATCAACCTCTTATGGCAATTAGTGATATTTTTATAAATAAAAACAACTTTTTAAAAGAATTATATATGAATGTACGTGCGGTATGGCGATAATTGTATACATAATATCACGTTTTTATTTGTTTAAATTTAATTATGTTCTATTTAATGCTTCATCATAGTATGTTTCACATATTACAGTAATATATTTGGTGTTTTACTACAATATACTTTATTTTTTGCTATGATATATTTGATGTTTTACTATAGTCGAGCATTATGTAATCAATATTTTTTATATTATTATGTTTCACTACGGTACATGTAATACCTCAAAATATAATCTAATCTTAATTTTGATTAATTAACATTTAACTTAATCTAAATTCTAATTCCAGGTCATCTATAATTTTTTATCCTAACCCTAACACCAAATAATTGATATATTAATTCTTAAACTTTAAACCTCAAAATAATCATAATCCTAACCCTAAAATTTCTTTTCCTCCTTTTTCATTTTCCTTTTTTTTCCCTTTTATCCTTCTCTTTTCCCTTTTCCTTTTTTCTTTCTTTTCTTTCTCCCCTCCTTCCTTTATGACCGGCTAGCTACGCATGTTCCCCCTTCCCATGCATAACATCCTTGTCCTTCCCCTTCCTAGCTAGGCACGCAACTTGACACCAACCCCCCTCCACAACCCATTGTACCCCAAATAGTCCTCGCACACGCTACATTGCCACCCTCCATACTGCTTTGCACAGCCTACACCATTGCTGCACCAAACTCACCAACCTCAATCTCGCCAAACCAAACCCCTTACTCGTCATACTTCACTCCCTCACCCCATCTTCCTCTATAAACAACCCTTCTTCTCTTCCTTTTTGCCTCCTTCCCTTCCTCTATTGACAATAAATTAGCCAAGCCTAACCCTCTTCCTCCTTCCTCTAATGTAGGAGCAAACACTCAAGACTTGGCATTTATCATTATGGCACCAATTGTTCTTCATTTATAAATGATCTCTCATAAAATTGAAGACAAACGGATGGTTACATTGCTAGTTATGGATGAAACGTACCATATAAGCTACTAGGTGTATATGGCATATGCATAGCATGTATGGAGGGCATGGCCATATGCATGGGGGGAATAAAAGGTAGCTTGGACGTGTATATTAGTTGGTTTAATTAATTAGTCGGGTTAAGGATTAGCTAGAGAATAAAGTAGTATAAATCTATCTTTTGAAGAATTATATCTTCTTATGTCTTTAGCTAGTTATCTTTTGAAGAATTATATCTTCTAATGTCTTTTAGCTAGTAAAAATATCTTGTATCAAGTAATCGGTGGCCTTGGCTATATAAGCCATAGAACACACGATGAAGAGGGTATTGAATTTGAATGAAAATTAAAAGTATTGCTTATTGAATTCTATGTGATTTTTTCTCAATTTTAATTGAATCTATGTGATTGATTAATCTTGAAACCCTTAATCTCTTTGTCCATGTGAATTAGAGATTAAGTAATATCTTTCTAACCTCTATAACCCACGCCATTCCTAGCCATAATCATCGTCCCCAATTCATTTAAATCAAAACCAAACCCTAACCCTAATTTGTGACGCCAAACCTTAACCCTATCCCAAACCCACGAAACCTTCTATTTTTAAACCCTAATTGCTGAATAATCATCACCTTCAATTCATGATTGTCGAATCATCTTCATCATTCTTCCTATCAACATCGAATGATCATCATTGAATCATCATCACCATCATGGAATCATCCTCATAATTACCTCAACAAATGAATATCTTCATCTTTAATTCACCACCTTCGAGTCTTCATCTTCTTAATTCCAACATAATCAAGCCTTAGATTTACATATTTGATCATTCCATATTCCCACACACATCATCCTCCTTCTTTCCCTTGCTCTATTTTGTCACCGCCAACACCACATCTCTCACCACCACTGCTTGTGCCTTCTCTTCTTCTTTTTCCTTTACCTCTATTGTCGCATCTCAACCTAGCAATAATCATTTCCCCTTGTATTGCACCTATTAACCCCCAGCCATGAGCATTTCCTACATGCCTCCATCGACCCAGCCACCATCCATTTTCCATGTAGTGCACCTATTAACCCAACGACCATCCATTTTCTAGGAGCCCCATTGACCCCCCACCACTAGCCACTTCCTGCCTATCATTGGCCACCAATTCCATCTCCACTACACTACAATAACCATTCCTACCAAACATCACCATCCCCAACCCATGCCTTTTCCCCTTCTTGTTTTCATGGTTAGGTATTGTGAGGTGCACAACCAATGTACCCCTAGCATGATCTTGCCCTCCTTCACATGCCCCAGTCATGTACATCCTTCCATGGCTATACCACCTTGGTCTTCTCCTCACATGACACGGTGCCCTTCACATTAGCACTAATGTGCATCACCCCTTGTACAAACTCTTCCACTTTTTTTGGTTATCTCTATTTTCCTCTTTTATTTGCCTTATTTTTTCTAATTCTAATATTATTCTATCTTCAACTTTCAGGTGATTTCTTGGTGGTAATGGGGATGATTCTTAGGTCATACATTCTTAGAAACCAAAGATTCCTTTTATAAGAACATGTCATAGCCAGGGCTTATATGTGTAATGTGTATATTTATATATGAAATCATGCTTGGTATTGTTATATGGATAATGTCAAGTTAATAATATTTCTATATGATATTTTGTGTGGTATTGAGGAAAGATGAGTAACACATGACAACGTGTGTTATGAGTATCATTTGGTTAAGCTCACTTTATAAGTAAAGAAGGCTAGTAGGAATAATTTATCTAACTTGGGCTATGTGTTTGAATCATATGTATATGTATACTTGTGGTTAAGTATTCTCATGGGGATATGTGTGGGACGTTGAAAATAATTAATATTGAGCCTCGTAAGGTTTTTGTAAAAAAAAATAAGGGTATTTTGGCTATCTTAGGGGCAATTTGGTCTATATGGGCTGAATATAAAATCTCGGGTATTTTAATGTGTTAATTAGTTAAATTTTTTTTAATTATATTATGTGGAATGTTTGAGTGATTATGAATGACCCAAGTTTAATAAAAAGAGAAAATGACTTAAATTGGAAGTATTAACCCTAGAGGCAGAGTCATTATCATATGTGTGAAATGTTGGATTCAAACCCTAATTTTTGGATATGTTATTATTAGTATCATTTTAGGAATGAGTAATTAATTTGGTAGCTATATAAGTATTATGGGAAAAAAGTTATTATTAATTGATGAAATTAGTATTTTATAGGGAATTATGAATAGTAACCCTAAAGGTAGGCTTTTATTGCATGTGTAAGATATTGGATTTAGACCATAAGTTTTTGGAGAAGTTGTTAATAATATTACTTTAAGGATGAGTGTTGAATTTGGTAATAGAATGAGTACTAGGGAAGAAGCTATGCTTAGCTAGTGAAATTAGGGTTTCTTAATGGGAATATGAAATTTTTCGTTGAGATATATATTAGTATTCTCATGGTTGTGTTTTATGTGTTTCAAATATTTATGTTGAGATGAGTCATGTGCCTTTTATGTCTATATGTGTGTTTGTATGATAACCTTTAGATAAATAACTATGAATAAGATATCAATCATTTAAAATGGAAGATCATACAGGTCATGCATGGTTGTATTTAATCATTCCACAGTACGAGAATAGTGGCCAAGATCTTTATTCCCTAGAGTTGTATATTATCGATACCATTCCATCAGTTAAGAATATTGGCTAGCAGTTTTATGCCCTAGATTTGTATATTAGTGATACCATTCCACTAGTTAAGATTAGTGGGGTTCCTAAACTCAACGTAAATAAGATTATGGATCTTAGTTATATCATATTATCAAACTTGAATTCAATTCTCATCTTATGCTTGTTTCTCTATGAGAAACTCTTACATTATATAACCATGCTACGCATGTATAGTTACCTTACTCAGTACATAGCGTATTGATTATCCTTTTCATGGGTGATGCTCATTCCTATGAGTAATGGGCATAGTTGAGTTTTGTGGGTCTTTGAGGACTCATTGAATGACTTTATTACGTATGATGTCCTATTTGGGGAAGAGTGACTATTTTATTTGTGGGATTAGGATGTAGATTCATGATATCTAGATCTTAGTTTGAATTAGATACCTTTTGTGACTCTTTGTCTAGTTATCCATTTTTCATATTTTTAATATTATATTTGAAGTTAACCGCCAAACTCTTGTTTATGCGTGTTGATTTCTCTTATTCTCTATTTTATCATGTTTTAAGTGTTTAACTATTTTTCCTTTTAATTGATGTAAGCATGGCATGGTAAGACAGACTATGTCTAGTATGGTGGTAACACCCAATTATGTTATTTTACACTTTCATTTAAATAAAAATATTTAGTTATAATTTTGGAGTGTTACAATATGCTTGACATTTCAAAATGATATTAGTGTTTCATCATGATATATTTGGTGTTTCACCAGGATAAGCTTGGTGTTTCATCATGATATATTTTGTGTTTCACCAAAATATACTTGGTGTATTTACTACGATATGATTGGTGTTTCATGATGATATGCTTAACATTTTACCATGGTTTACTCAATTTAGTAATTTTTATGTTTCACCATTATATGTTTGATGTTTCACAAATTGTATCACCATGCTTGATGTTTCACCCATGTTTCACCATGGTCTTATTTATTAGATTTTTCTCTATAAATATAGATCCACATTTTTATACTTTTGACATAAAAAAATATTATATATAATATTATTATATCTTCTACTAATTAAAATGATGTTTCACCACCGTTGCTTTCTTGTTTCATCATAACTACATTCATGCTTTACCATTATTACCTTAATGTTTTGTTTTTTTTTTGCCACCACATTTCACCTTAGTTGTTGTTGTATTTAACAAATGTTTGTTGTATGTTTTTTTTAAAAAAAAAATTTAATTTGTCATGTGTTACCATAATTATTTTATATTTCACTACTATTATGGTACATTTGACTACTGTTATGCTTATATTTCACCATTGTTGCCTTTATATTTTACCATTGTTGCCTCTATATTTCACAAAAGTTCAATATATACCAAATCTACAAATGTTTCTAGAAATACAATTTTATAGTATATGTTCACAAAAATGAATCACCTAAGCTATAATTACATCTCATCAGCAAAAAAAAATTGTATGATGCCAAAAAATTACATTATACTACTATAAAACACACTCAATATCTTGTTCCTTATTCTCCTATCCATCTACATTGCCAATATCCATAATTATTCTTAAAATCAACCCTAGATAGATGATAAACTAATCAATATAATATTTAATTTTCAAGTAGTAAACACTAAATACACACTTGAACATGTAGAGACTAATCTTATGCTTGAGTGTGCATGTGAATTACGAGCCTGACTTAACAAACTCTTACTTCATCAAGTTCATTTTTTGTGTATCCCTCATCATTGCCTTTTGCAAATATGAATTGCTAAAGCTACATGTTTGACTTAATTAGTTAGTAATTAAGTGAATTATCAAATATTTAGATTGTAACACCTCTTTTGGGTCTATATCATGTGATTTATTTCTTAATATATCATCCAAGAATCTACATACGTAGTATCCATAATCATTATGATTTGGCTATTGTGGATACTATAAAATAAAAAATTCCATGTGATTTGCAATCTCGCATTAGGTCTAGATAATAATGCTATATTCATTAAAATTGATAAGAGATGGAGAATGTTCGAAATTTTAACCTACATACACATATATTGAATATTCTATAGATTTGAGGTACCCCTTCCACCTTTGTATGATAGTTGTAGTTCTCTAATGGAGATTATATAGAACATTTTCACTTTACTAGAATAAATATATAAAATATATGCATAAATAAGCTAATGAATCAAGCTCAATATAGTAACTTCGTAATTAAATTCTTCTATAGAGATTGAGCTCCAACGAAAGGAGTTGAATAATGTCTTTTTCAATCAAAGACATAAGCAATGTTTTTTGAAGGATGAATGACGTAGAGACTATAACACCCCTAAAATTATGAACTGAAAATTTTTGTTTGAGGTGTTAGGTGTGGAAGCTAAAACAATATAAACAATGGGTCTTAGCACCATGCTTACCATAAGTCCAATTACCTCACCATTCTCATACCAAGTGCTAAGACTAAAATCATTGATCCACTTAAATTAATAATATAGTTACAAGATTGAGATCAGAGAGAACAAAAAAATTGATATCATTATGAAAATAAACAATGCCAAACATTACAAAACCTAAAGAGATAAAATACAGGAGGACATAAGAATCCAAATATGACCAGAATCTAGATAACAAAAAGAACACCGGATAGCCCTAAGCTCTCAATCGGAACTACAAGCTTCCAACTAAACTCATAAGCTAACCTAAAAAGTCTACTTCTCATTAAATAGGGATAAGCCCACTAAAGGAACCCTTTAGTAAAACAGTACTAAACAACTCATTATATAGAACTAATATAAAAAACCAACATGGATCACATACAAGACATCATAATAATACATGTTATACAACATCAAAATGTACGTATGTTAATTGAAATACAATAATCATTCACATAACCGAATACCACCATGGACATATACTTCTTATACTCGTTTATTTGAAATAAAATGAAACTTACTAATCGAGTATTTAAGGGATGCTCTTTGAAGTATAATTAGAAACAACATCAACCCAAAACATTATAATAGAAATAGTCACATATCTCATTATCAAACTTCAATAAAAACCCACAACATCACAGGGAAGAAGACCAATGAAAATCCATAGCATCACAAATAGGCATAAGGGTTGCTACCAAAAAGTAGACATGCATAAAGGGTGCTATTAAACTAATACACTAATCCATCAATCATTTACATTTTTATTTACTCAAGAGGAGATCAAATCAACTTGGAAACACCAAGGTACTCTAGTCATACTGACATTTGAGGTAACATAGTATCCTCCTGAATATAAACCTAAGGACATAAAGGTACCCTAGTCACACAGGTAAATGAAGGTAATACAATACCCTACCAACAAAGAAATCTAATCCATAAGTATTCATACCCTATATAAGTCCATAGAGATAAATAAAATAAGATATAAAGCTTAGTTAGGGCATAAAGACACACTAGAAAAAAAATCAATAATCAACTGTGGCCTAAAGCACAACTTTAGGGTAGCAATCCCTAAAGATCCACTATTCCCAATCTAAAGGTCTTTTACTTTATGTATTAATATTTTATTAAGGTGACCATAAAATCATAATCAATCATATATATCCTGTTTCCATATTTAACCATTTTACTCATTTCCCACTTATTTGATATAGCCATTAAAAAGATCATTGCCAAGGTTAATCAATAAAATATACTAGGGCTATCCTAGGCTCAATTATTCACACTTGGGTGCATTAGGCAAAAAATAACCAAAATGCCCCTGAGATCAAAATTACTACATTAACTTCCTCTTTAATTAATAAATCTATTTTATTTATTAATTTTTTAGAAAAGGCTAAAACCTAATAGTTAAATTATTTATCATGTAATTAAATTATTGATAAGCCAAATGACCATTTTTTTCCTCATTCAAGATTTGGCACATAAGACCCTAGCATGCATATCTAATTCGTCTAGAAACACATAATCTCATGCACATGACATATGATACTCATTATAAATATCATAACACACTAAAAAATGACCAAATTGCCCTGAGGACACATACATAATTATTATTCCATAATTATATCTAAGCATGCTCAACCTATCATTTTCTATGTAAATGTTATACAAAATCATTAAAAGAAAATATTTTTTCTATACTTTTGTACTCGAATCATTTTACATAAGATAACATGCTCTTTTTACTAATTTTTAGGATAAAAATAATAAGCACATATTTATAAGATAAAGAAGCATGCTTAGCATATTTCTCACACAAAAACCCTAATGTAATATCATGCGCTATTTACCATTTTAGTAGAGTATAAATGTTACTTGTTTTCAAGCAAAAACATAAATTATCAACATTCTACTAGAAATTATAAGGCCCCGCTAATCAAACTTTCATCTTTAAAAATAATACCATAATTACTAAATAATATTGAATAAATGAAATGATAATTATAATATTAGAATACTTATTTTATAAAGTTACCAAAATTCCCTTATTTATTAAAATTTGGTACCAAAAATTATAATAACACATTCTTTCTCAAGTTGCACATGAAGTGTGAGCTTTGGCGCACGAGAGGAGGTTGAACAATTGGTTGGGTTGAGGAGGAAGTGTGAGGTAGGGGTGTGGAGATGGTGGTGATGGTTGGTGCTGGTTTAGGTAATGAGGGCTCGGGGTGGTGGTTGAGTAGGAAGGGAGGCAAAACTAGAGGTGGTTAGCAGAAGGATGGTGTTGGGCTTGGTTGACTAAGCTATCTAGATAACGGTGTAAGGGGTTGGATTTGGCTATGATAGAGGGTGGTGTAGGAGGTGTGGTGTTGTGACGAAGGGCACCAAACTGAAGGGGAAAGCAATTACATTTTCTATTGTTGCTTATGGGTGTGTTATGGAGGAGGTGCCAAAGGTGGATAGTGAACTATGGTAGAAATGGTTGTTGGAGAGAAAAAAGCAAGGCACATCATAAGATAAGGGAGAAAAAGAAGAAAATGAGAAGAGGAAGGCCAATAATATGCAAATAGGGCATAGGAAGGGGTTGCGATGTTGGTTGTGTGAGGGAATGGTATAGGGGCAAATACCGGATAGTCCTTATTCTCAACCCTCAACTAGATGTCATCAAAACGAACCCTCAAAATATTCCTACAGGGTCATCATTGTCTGTTGAATAAGCAAGGGACCATGAAATAGAACTTGTCAGTACTACGTTACTGAATAACCGTTTATACAAAACTAATATGAAAAACCAGTATGAAACACATACAAGGCATACAACTAATATAGTGTAAGATATTTAGATATACATACAGGGATTGATACACATTAATAATTTAGTTAATCAAATGTCATCAAGGCCATACACTGCTCATATTCCTTTATTTGAGACAAGTGAAAACTACCAAATGAACATAATAGGGATTCTCGCTGAAATATAATTACGAACAACCCCACCCCAATAACCATAAACGCATCATACTAACACATGGGATAAACATCAAAATGTACACAAGATGATCACAATATAATAGTCATGACAGGTAAACAATAATCACCACACTACATACTATTTATATGTGTTCATTTAGAGCATAATAACACTTATCAACCAAGCATCCAAAAATGCTCACTAAAGTAATAAATAGAACCAAACGTCAACATAACAACCATAACCTTCTTAGTATAACTCACATGTTGACATCAATCCCAATAGAGTCCACAACAATATAGGTAAGACTCAAAGGTATAATAACAAACACAGGTAGGTACGAAGGCTGCTACCAAAACCATAGGTAGGCACAAAGGCTGCTACCGAAACCATAGGTAGGCACAAGGCTACTACCAAAACAACAGGTAGACATAAAGTCTACTATTGACTAGTCCAATAATAGTTATTCTAAATCAAATCATGTCATTTTCATTTTTAATTACTCGAGGGGATACAATAAGAACCTAAAGACATAAAAGTACACCAGTCGTATCGGTGTCCAAGGCATTATACTACCCTCCTAACCATCCAACCTAGAGGTATAACAACACTCTGGTCATATTGGCGCATAAGGCTACATAATACCTTCCACACCTAGGATAACTCATCCTTAAGTATTGATATCCCCTATAGGGCCCGTAAGTCACCTATGGAGTAGATTAGGACCTTACTAGGGCATGACTGACACACCAGTAAAACCAAACAAACCGAGGGCTCCTAGCTCATCTCTAGGGCAGCTATCCCTAGAGAAAAACCATTCCCAAACTCGAGTTCTTTCACCTTGAGTATTAGTATTTTATAAGGTGACCACAGAAAGCACATATTGCACAATTATTCCCAGTTCCATAATTATCCATTTTTCCTTTAATTTTCAATTATTTCAAGATAGCTATAAATAGGACAATTACTAAGGCTAATCATAAAAATATACTGAGGTCATCCTAAGTTCAATTATTTACATTTGGGGGCACTAGGAAAAAAATGACCAAATTACCCCTAAGACCCATAATTATCAAATTATCATACATTTTAATACTAAATCCATTTTATTTATTAATATGTCATGAAAAGGGTAAAATAAATAATTTAATTATTTATTATACAATTTAAATGATTAGATATACCAAAAGACCATTTTACCCTTACACATGTTTCTACATACAAAACTCTATCATATACTTTTAAAATCTCCAAAACACATGATCACAAAACCGAAAAAAGATAATACATACTAGACATAATTTTTAGGATAATACCATAATACACTAAAAATAACTAAATTGCCCTTAGGGCACACATCCATAATCATCATTTCATAATTATATCTAAGCATGCTCACCCTATTATTTTATACACACATATCATACAAAATATTTTTCTAATAGTAGAAATAATCATACTTTCGTACCTAAAATATTTCACATAAGATAACAGGCTCACTTTTTTAACTTTTCATGATAACAAATAATTACATAATTATAATGTAACAAATCATGCTTAACATATTTCATACATGAAACCCTAATGTGCTATCATGAAATATTTATCATTTTAGTAGAGTATAACGGTTACCTAAATTCCAGCAAAAACGTAAAATAATAGTATCCTACTAAAATTATTTGATTCTGTTAATCAACTTTTGTACGTAAAAATAATATAAAATTTATTGAACTAATATTTACCAACTAAAATAATAATTATAATATGAAAATATTTATTTTTCAAAATTACTAAAATACCCTTACTTAATAATAATAGGTACCAAAATTTATAAAAAGTTAAAACATTATATTTTTACTCATGTTACATGCTACACATGCAGCGTGAGGACTATATGAGTGGGGGGATTGTGTGGGATGGCTGGAGGGTAAGGTAGGGAGAGTTGGTAGCAGGGGTGGAGACTGGTGGTGGTTGGTGCTCCACGGTGGAGGGTGGCGAGCTGGTGGCAGGAAGGCGGTGATGTAGGGGCTGGGCACAGCTGATGGTGGTTGGGCTCGGTTGTGGGAGTGTAGAAGGAGAAGGGAGGCTACGAGCAGGGCTAGATGATGCAAGAGTGGTGCAGAGGCTAGTTGGTGCTATAAAGGAAGGGTGGCAATGGTGTGTTTGGTTGCTGGGGCTTTGTGGAGACAATTACGAAGGGAGGTGCAAGTCAGGGATGCATGTAGGGAGAAGAGTGGTGGTGTTGGTATGTGCATGTGGTCCTGGTTGGAAATGGCAAGGCATAGGGATGGGTATGGCTGACTAGTGAGGGGTTGCGAGTGGTTGTGATGGTGGAGGCTGGGGTGGACAATGTCGGAGGAGGAGGAGTGGTTAGGGTTGGGAGAAATGAATGAGAAAAAAGAAGGGGTAGAAGGATGAGATGGTGGTGGTGTGCTAGAGTGGAAGGGTGCAGGAGGAGAGAAGGGAGAAGGGAGGAAGGTGGTGGTGTGTTTGGTTCTCTGGGCGGCTAGTGTTGAATAAGACTAGAGAGGGAAGGGTATTGTATGGTTGAGGGGAGTGTGTGCATGAGTGTATACGTACATATGTATATAGATACGTTGAGTGTAGTGAGTTAATGAGGGAGATAGGGACAGTGATTGGGGTAGAAATTTTGGCACGCAATGGGTAGGTTCTATGGATAAAAATGGTAGAGTAAATATAGTTTTATTTTTATTTTAGTTTTAGTTTTAGTTTAGGTATATTAGGATATATAGTAAAAATATATCAGAAAAAATATTGTGATCTCGGATAAATAAAAAAAGCATGAAAAGAGTAAAAATAATATGGGATGAATTTTAGGAAAATATTTTGGGTTACGTGTCAACAATTATTAATAAAATAATTAGGCTAAGTTTTACGGGTATAAACTATGATTAAATTTAATAGCTCAATATCTATCCAAAACTTTTTAACATGCTTAAATTTATATTTAAATTGTTGTAATAATACAAATAATAATAACACGTTTAACACTAAACCTCCTAAAATAATCATTATAACTAATCACATGTAATTATCAATTTATAATTAAGATTTCAAAAAACGGGGTATTACACTACTACTATAGGCTTCTAGCACATAGCACTAGCCATGTAGCTCTATGCACCCCTAATCTATGCCATATTAATTTAAAATACTAGAAGAATAATAGGGAAACTGGACATAATATCTTATTCATATGACTAATGGCTTGGTTGATATTGGGGTAATAGAGATGAAAAAAAAATTCCATCATATTTTATATTTTTTATATCAAATATTTAAAAATAATAAACATATTTTTGACAAAATATCAAATGTAGATTAAATTAAGGCTGAAATTAGATATTTGTTGGGAGAATATTTTTTTTAACTCCTATTATAATACAGAAAATATATAAAATATATGGATACTTTTGTTAACCCTATTATCTCATACCAAACGAGAACTAAATATTAATATTTTAACTAAATATTAATATTTTAACCTTTTTAAATATCAATAAGTCAAATCACTACTGTCAGACTATGTTTTCAACAATTAAAGTAGTCGTTGATAACCAAGTGTAAAATTGTTGCATATAATTAGAGTTTTTAGCTGTAAAATATCAATATTACAAAATAAAACTATAACACCCTCATTTTATTACTTAAAAAAATTTATTTAATGGAAGAGTTAATTACAAAAAAATGGTTAACACAAGTTTGATTCCCTCATCTTTCTTATATAAAGTGCTAAATCTTAAAACAAGATATATCCAAAACAAAGTAGCATAAACAGGAGACAATAACATAAATAAAGTTATGGATAAGTATACTCTATACATAATGATAATCAAAATACAAGGGACATAAGAGTCCAAAGGAAAATTGATTACAACAAAAACTAGCACTCGAAGGTACAACACTTATCCTTTTCACCCTTATATGCGTCGTGTCACTCTATAACCTTCGTATAGTCTTCTACAAATGTAGTATCAGTACAATATTCTTGTACTAAGTAAATCTCAATACCACATAAAAGGTAGTATACTCACATTTCACATAATCACACAACAATCATAAAATATGCTCAAAGCACAAAACACATGCCATAATAATATACAATATTATGGGATAATATATACAACATCAAAGTCTCATGTTCAACCAATCATACTTAAATTATTCACATCATCTCAAAATACACAATAGCCATATCAAAATCCATGACCAAAATTAACTAATCAAATCAATTTCAAATACTGAGGTAGGGTATTGAGGCATCTACCATACCTACAATGCAAGTTAAACCTAAGGCCATCAAATATATACATCCTTATTATTTATCTTATTTGGGGGAGACAATCAACCTGGGGACATTAAGATAGACCCAATCACACTGATGCACAAAGATAACACAATGCCCTTACTCTAAAACCTAGGGACATTGTGGTACGCCTAGTCATACTAGCATACACAAGAAACACAATATCCTCCAACCTTGGTCACTTAATTCTTAGGTATCGATACCCCTTATAAGGCTTGTAGATTACCTATAGAGTAGATTAGAGCCTTCAAGGGGCACATGGGCACACCAGCGAACCAAAACAAAATAAGGGCTACACCTCATCCTTAAGGTCGCTACTCCTAAGGAGCTACCAACTTGGAGCTCAAGGTCATTTGCTTTGAATATTATTATCTTATAAGGTTATCACAAATATCAAATATTGCACAAAAAATTAAATTCCAAACTTAACCAAATTTTCCTTTATTTCAAATTATTTAAGTAAACTCTAAGATTATTAGTCTATATCAAAGCCAAAGTCAACACTAATGTCAACCTATAAAAAGTCTAAGGTCATCCTATGTCAAATTATTCACACTAGGTTTATTAGTTTGAAAATGACTAAAATACCCTCAAAATCCTAATCACACAATTATTATCCAATTTCATACCAAAAATAATTATTATGAGTATTTGTTATGAAAATTATAAAAGATAATAATTTACAATATTTTAGCACGTAAGTAAATTTTAAGGCTTCTCGATTGACTATATTTCCCATTTTATAGGCATTTTGCAACTTATGTGTATAAACTCTAATTATGTGTTTCTAACATGGCATACATCCCATGCAACACATATATACATATTTATAGTATGATACAACATTTAAAAGGACAATTATCATCATGATGCATGTAAAAAAATATTTATAACTCTAGAACTTGAGAACAGCAATTATCAGATTTTAACACTAATTATATGTGCATGCTTTCATATTATTTATATCAACTCTAGATACACATGAAATGATAATCATGGAATGCTTAACATAGCATAATCATACTATCTTTGCATATCAAAACCCTATCAAGAATCTAGACATGCATATGTTAAATGTTTCACACATTTCACATTCATAGATCTCACATTTAATGGTAAATCAAAGGTACCTGTTAACTATTTAAGAATGTGTTGTCATATTATCACGAATTTCATAATTCACTCATAAAATAAAATACTATCATGAATCAAGATCTAAATAATATATCACACTCAGATGCAATATTCTACCGCCTCATGAGAGAATGAATTTACCTAAATCTAAGCTACACAAAAGCAAAAACGTTTGTTTTCTCTATAGTACCTCATGGGTTACCTAAGCAATCAACTCCCAACAATGCATATATTAACATTTAAAATAACACAACAATTAACAAAAATAACTAAAACTGAATTAAGAAAAAGGGTCTAAAAATAGTGGAGGTAAAGGAAGCTACACCAGGCAACAACGCAGCAAGGGAGTAATCAATAAATGAAACTCACACTGTCAAGGCTTATTAGTGTGAGATATCCATGCCATAATAAGTGAGTAATGCCAACCACTCATACAAGGGAGGGGTAGGTGCATCACCCACTCACATAAGAGAGGGGACGCTATAGTAAAAGATGACGTAGGTAAGGGAAAGGCAACACCACAATATCTTGTAGCATTTTTTTTATCACCTCACACACATCTCATGAAACTTCTCATGAGGCTACTAATCCTTAGATTAATCTAAAATAAACATATTTAACTTTGGAATTATATAGTGGTGAATTTTCAAAAAGGAATGTGCACCTTATTCATACATGTGGGCATACTTTTAAGTCTCCACTTTCTACCATATCCTTGGGGTATTATGCTATAAATGAATCAACATATACTAGCTTTCTTAATATTCTCCTAAGCCTATAAAGGTTGTGGTTAGATCATAGATGAAGTGGTTGAATTGAAAAGACCACCCATAATGGAATGACTATCCAATAATTCTCATATAACATATTTTAGGAGACCAAATAATGTAGAACATTGATTGAATTTAAAAAATGAGGTAAGGTTTATTCAAAACTAAATTGACATTATCCAAAAAGTTAAGTTGGTAGATTATGTATCTAAATCATGTGTGTAGGCCTCAAGGAGAGTGATGAAGAAGTTCCATTAATCTAAAACACAATGCTTCATTTGAGTGTGTTTTGGTCTAATAGCAAATCCCTCCTTTGTATTCTTCCTTCCAACAACAAAGTAATTTCCATTAATATCCTACATCTATGATTCTAATGCACCATCAATGATGAGGAATCATAATGCATGTTCAAACCCTTTATGGCCAAATCATTCAATTTATGTTTTTTTTTTGTGATTCCTTAGTTTTTTTGGCCACCCCTATTCTTCTATCAAAGATGGAGATGAATTAATGCATTCATTTCCCCTACAACTATTGATCTAAGACCTCGTACTAGCACCATAGAGTCATTCCATTAGGTGTAGTCATCTTTTTTAGATGAATTTCTTTGTTCAAACTAGGATACCAAAGTTTTCCCCTTCTCCCGACCGATGCAAGACTCTACATAGATTCACTACTCAAGCTTGACTTGATTCCACATTCGGTTTTTCAAGGACATTCTTCCTTTTAGTTGACTTCTTTATTGTCATAATTGATGCTTAACTTTATTGTCATAGTAGATGCTTAGTTTCTATACCTATAGACACAAAAGCTCGATTGAGGACTTACAATTCAATAGAGAGTGTGCGGACATGTTCTTCATGAATTTTTCTTTTGAAATTTGCATGGTAGTATTTTCATCTAAACCCTTTATTTATAGTCGAATAGACCAAATATTAGAAGTTTTTAATTCTCACCTAATAATCAATTCTTATTATATATGTGTTACAATATAAGTAAGTCGGAACGTTGATAAATGGTAGGAATCTTTTGTAATGTTAATGTCGGTTACATTTTAAATATTTAATTGTTAATAAATGAGCATTGTGCAATATTTATTATTTGAAATTGAAAAGTTCAAAAAGTAAACATGTGTTGTGCACTATATAGCACATGGAGTCCCTATGCCCAGCATTCCCCAATAAAACTATTCATATCAAAATACTATTATAGCCTATATAGTTAAGGAAAATACTAAAAGAGGCTATAAAAACTTTAATTCAAGGAACTTTTATAAGTAGCTAAAAAAAATACACCAACATACATAGTTCGAGAAACTATAATAGATAGCTAAAGAAACTATTATATCTAAAGAGAGATACCAATGCTATTTGGGCAAATATCAATGCCAAAGATTGGTGATGTTTTTATAACTATGCATATACTTATATTTTAATCTCAACCATTATTACTAATTTAGGGGTTGGGCTTAAAAGTTCTTATGGGAGGTGGGAGTTCACGCAATCATACACACATCATTCACACAATGATCATTCTACACGAGAAGTAAGATCATGCGCATGCAAAGAAAATAGATGATAATGATGGCTGCCCCACAACTGTAGTGCGTGACTCCACGTCTCCACCTATTACATTTTAATTTTAAGCTGAAATTCCAGTAGAGACAAGTAGTTAAACATTCCTCATGCACCGGCCTATGTAAAGATCCATGGAAGATTTTATTACATCCATTGATCTCGAGCACATGTACGTCTAAAAACTAATTGTATGTACCTAACAATGATAGTATTTATATGGTGATGTGGCAACTATGTGATGCACAAACACACCCCTTAGGCGCTCCTTCTCTAAAAAACAAACAATAATAATACTAAGGCTTATATCAACTTAATGTGGGTTCATATACCATATCAACTAACGTTAAGTTTACCATTAATTTCAACAAATTTGAGATCATGATTTTGATTTTGTGACATCAATCCTAAATAGATATTAGCCACCGACCCATTAATGTAATAATAACTACCATATCTATATTTTATATTAGTTTTGCCCTATTGGAACATTTAAAAGAAAATGTCAAATACAAAATATTTTATGGGAACATTCGTTATATTAGTTAGTTTCAGTAAATTATAAAAATGGTTATAATAATTTTAATGGTTCTTCATGTCAATAGAAAGGTATTCAACAATATACTGAATAGTAGTGGCTAGGGCTCAGTAAATATTATAATATACAGTTACCTTTCGCATTTGTAGGAGAAAAAGGGGGGGGGCGAATTGGTTATTGGAAACGAGGTCGGCAATATTGTGAACCAGCTTCCTTCTTTAAACGACCGTTGAAACTTCCCATTTACATCCTCAATAACGAGTGTTGAAATTTCCCATTTCTGCCTTGAATAAGGAGAAATTATTAGGCGAGTTATCTCGAATGAAATATATATGGGTCATATATAGAACCAATTAATGAACTCATTATATGAGATGGTTGTCGACCCACCTAATAATTTGTCCATAACATGGTAATCCTAGACGCCAGGATTCATCAAGTGGCGATAAAATGTCGCTGGGGACATAATTTCCTCTGCAGCGTTGTTGATGCTTTATATATATATAGGAAGACTGGAAAATATTAGTAGAAAAACGACGCTGGGGACATGATTCTCTGTAGTTCTTTTGAGGCTTTGTATATATATAGCAGGACTGGAAAATATTTGTAGAAAGAGTTGTTATATGGAGAAAGCATCCTGAAACTCTTCGTGCGTACATCTCGGTTTCCTGCTTGGAGCGTATTGTGGGAGATGATCTAAGACTAGTGACAATAAAGATCATCAAGAAGGGTTGCAAGTTCATTATATAAGACGGATAGATCAGTCACTGTCTGTATGCCAACCGTTAATGATAATGATACAATGCACGAATCGCGGTATGCTGGAAGCATGAAAGGCACCCCTGTGGAGTTCTGCATTGTATAATATTTGACGTGATTTCGGTTAATAAATTATATATATACGTAAATGGCACCTTATGTTACATAGCAACGTCGTTGCTGCACATGGTGATGGCACGGGGTACATAGCTAAGGTCGTCATTTTTATTTTTACGTTTATTTTTTAAATCAATTAGTTTTAACTTGCGTGGGTTATTAAAAAAATATATATACATACTGACTAAAGTTTTTCTCACATTTTTCTATATAAATTAACAGCCATATTAATGTATTCTCTCTATGCCACAAATATGGCCATTGGTTGTGTTTTTGTTTGTCCAAAATTATATTTCTATTTCATTATAAACATTAAAAATTTATGTATTAATGTTCTGTAGGGCGAAAAGTAAAGGAACACACAATTTTATGTGGTTCACCCAATGTGGGTTACGTCCACGGACGACAACGAGTAAGGATAATTTTACTATGTAGAGAAAGAATACAAGAAATCCTCAATTGAATAGAGGATTGTGGAGATCTATCACTCTCAATTATTCTAACTCTCAAATGTGTGTAGAACTATGATGGATATTGTGAGTCATGTTTTGAGAAAGGGTCAGGGACTACATATATATAGTCTTCAAAAGAAAACCCTAAAAACTGCTAATTAATGAAGATTAAAAACTGTAACTCTCCATTTATGGCAGTTAATACTACCAATTAATTTAGTAGTAAATTCTTCGGTTACGTTAGCTTTATATTTAAGTCTTCCATAACCTCTGGTTTTAAATTCTTCATTGATGGTAGTAAATACTACTAATTAAAACTCTTCGGTTACTTCAACTTCACATTAAAGACTTTCATAACCGTCAGATTTGAGTCATAAACTCAACATGTTCTAATAAGCCCTCATTTAATAAAGTAAGTTATCTCAATGTAAAAAACTGCAAAATTTTCTCCATAATGTAGTATTCATTTATTTTTACAAATTTTTAAAATTATTTATTTTTAATTTGGGTCACTGCAAAAATTTACACTATTTTTTTATATTTTTCTCTATAAATAGATACTTATATTGTTATATTCCAACACCATTAAAGAAACATATATGTGTGTGTGTGTTCGGATGAGGATGAAGTAAGATATTCAAACTTATTGGGTCCTAAAAGATAATAGACATAAACTGAAATATGTAACAATAGAAAAAATGGCAATAATATATTTAATATTATTTGTTATAATAGATATAGAAGTTTACAATTCAGTGCATTACAAGAGTATTTTTATAGGATGCATCCTAATTTTTGTATCAATACATTGAAAAAATATTATCAAGTTATATATATTTAACAAACTAAATTAAATAGTTTCATATTTATTTCATTAAAAATTTTAATTTGAAATTTGGTGCAAGGAAGATATAATAATTAATTAGGTTTATAAATAATATTATTAGATATATTATATTAGTAATTCATTAGGACTATACTTAATGGACATAGTAATTAATTAGGATTGTGGAATACAAAAATAAAGGGTTTATTTACTAATCATGATTAGGCAAATTTAAGAAGTGAGAGAACTATGTTTGAGAAAAGGATAAATTGAAAAGATTCAAGACTTCCTTTTTCATTATTGAGTTAAGATACTATAACTTAAAGTCTCAAAAATATATTGCAGGTTGCTCGTATATGTTAGTATTAGAATTGAAGTCAAAAGGAAAAAAAAAAGGTGTTAAATAATGAGTACAAACAAAATGTTTATATGGAACAAAAAATAAGAGAAACAAGAATCAATGGGATCAAACATGGGTCTTTGTTACCTAAATCAAAACCACATACTACAACCAATACTATAGAGAAAGTTTAGTTATATTACATGTGGGATAAATACTATAACAATTTCCATGGAGTCAAAGGACCTCATGTCACCTGAATTATCTTTGTCCATGTGTCAAGACATATACATCTTACCAAAATACACATATTTTCTCATAAAGTACACATTTTTAAGTGTACAAATACACATTTTACAAGATATCAAAGAACAATACATATCTTTCTATATAAGAATAAACATCTTCCATTGGAAATTCCCACATCTCTTTTCTCGAAAATATAAGAGTTTTTCCATTACAATGAATGTTAGCTGCATAAATCACAAAGCTTATAAAGTTTCTGGAATACAATTACAATAATACTTTGTCAAGCACATGATAAGATAACTAATATTCATTGGAAAGTGGATTTAATATAGGAAAAAAAAGGAGAACATCAAAAAAGAGGCAAATGCATAATGTTTCATTCTACAATATACATTAATTATCTTTGGCTCCTCAACACCCCACCTCCCCATGGTATGATTTCATTCAATAGCTACCAAATTCATAAATGGTGTCCTAATCATAGTGCATGACTCGCTCAATAATATTACTACTAAAAAAGCAAATAGCAAATGGAAACACGTGCTCTCCCAAGACTTGCCACAATATATTGTCACATAGGCTACAAAAATGGCAATGGGAAGTACATAAGAATTTGTGGCCAAATATTTTATACATCATTTGTCATTGTGAATACAATAGATATAGCAACAAAAATGGAAAAATTAGTGGCTATGTTGTATATTTTGTTTCTACAGAAAAAGACTTTCATGGGTAAACAACCATTGAAAAACTTATTTTCGTAGCAAACTCATCATGAATTAGTCACAAAAAAATATTTCTATGGTAAACTTGCTATAAAAAAGTATTTTCATGCTGAGTTTGCCTTGAATTTTCCATGAAAATGTAATTTCATAGAAAACTCACCACAAATTCACCACACAAATTTTTAATGGAAAAGTATTTTCATGGCTAATTTGCCATGAATTTATCATGGAAAATTATTTTTCTCGTTGCTTATTCATCCCAAAATTGCTCTGGAAAAGTAATTTTGTGGTTATCACATTATAAATTTACCATAAAAAAGTATTTTTATGGAAAACTCACCACAAAATGACTACTGAAAGATATTTTCATGGTTAAATCTTTTAGTCATATAGCTATAGTTGAAAGAAAATAAATCTAATTACTATATTATGAATTAACTAGGTCACTATTTTTAAAAATAAAATTATATAGTACAATACTGGTATTTTTTAATTCTTTAATTTTTTTTCTAATTTCCTAAAAAAATAATTATTATTAATTTTTTTCTTAAGTTAAATGTATATATAAATTATGGAATGATTAAATAATACATACCTAGAGATACAATCTAGGAAAAAATGCTCCTAACCACCATTATAAAAGGTGGACCAGTAAATATAATACAATCTAGGGCAGAACGCTCCTGACCACTATTATAACTGGTGGATTGGTAAATATCCAACACATGGTCCCAACCCACGTAGTATTTCACTATAAGTAATTAATGTCTTTTCCGTAGATTATTATCATCCAATGGTTTCATTATTTGAGCTCCGGACCCGCACTATTCTCACTAGTGGACCGGTAACTATGTTATCTAGGGCAGCATGCTCCTGACTACTATTATGATCGATAGACCGGTAAACCTAATACCATCCAGGGCAATATGCTCCTAACCAATATTATAATTGGTGGACCAGTAAACATAATACAATCCAAGGCAGAACGCTCCTGACCACTATTATAACCGGTGGACCGGTATATATGATACACATGGGCCTGACTCAATGGTCTTCCACTTTAAGTAATTATTGTCTTATTCATGTTATATTTATTTAGATATTACACACACATCCATGCACAAAACATGTAAGAATTCTAGACTACAACCACACCAGCTAACCCTGGCCTCATGGAAACCCTAATTTCCTAAGTCTGAGGTATCCTCTTCTCATAATGATCCTTTGAATCACCAAATTATCAACCAACCCAACCATGTGATTAGAACCTTGTTACTCATGAGTCAAATCCCGCTTCCTTTGTTCTTCAAATGTGATAACCATTTCCCTTTAGGGTTACCCCCTCGTAACCCTAGTTTTGGCCTATGTGGGTCTAACCTCTCATCCACTTCTTATTTAGCCCTAAAATCCTTCGACCAAGCATAAGTTTCCATGAATATCCATACCCCAAATTTTTGCATCCCAACTCCCTCGTTTCACATATGTGACAACAACCTCCCCAAATGACTCCTCTAAAAACCCTAATTTCCCTTATTCATTTGTACCCTCTCTTACACATCCCAACTAACCATTTGACTAGACCCATATCCTGCATAAGATGTACCCCACATTACAGTCCAGAGGCACAACCCAACTCCCTCATTTCCTACATGTGATAATGATCTATCTATAGGGTTTTGAACCCCCAAAACCCTAATTTTAACCCCATGTACTTCCCCATCTTCTAGCATCCAAAAACTCCCCTATGTTCACCAAACTACCCAGTATTCCCCCTAATCCTTTCTTCACAACTCTCTTTCCCTTAGTCACCCTTAGACACGGCTATATTAGGTTGGACTTACCCCTATGCAGGCTCAACTCTCCCCATGTAAATTTACCCTAATGTTCTTTTTATCATTACCATTCTTATTACTCAAAATGTTTCCCAAGGAATATTTAGAATACTTTTCCTCTTACACTTTTCCCTTATGTTATCTCCCACCATCTTGTCCCAAAATGCCCTAGGCCACGAAATCCCTACCTAAGACTCATAAACTTAAATACACAATTTCTCAACAATTCTCAAGACATGCATCATCATATAATAGAACTTTACAATAACATATGATAAAGTAGTTAAGGCCACACATACACTTACCATAGGTCCTTGCAAGCCAAGTTGCACAACAATCTTAGAATATATATATATATATATATATATATATATATATATATCATGTAGGTATACACTTATTCTACAACCAAAGCACATAAGCACAAATCCTAGATATAACTATATCCTTACCTAAATGGCTCCAATCTTGAAGCAATAATATCTTACACCTCCTCACTTGTGATCACCAGTTCAGTACCTAAACATGGGAACACCCAACTTAGGCTAATTTATCTTTTTCTACATTTTTCCTTTTTCTTTTTTCTTTTTTCCTTAATCAAAAAATAATTATAATAATGATAATAGTAATAATAATAAAAAATTAGATCAAAAGAGTTAAAATGGATAAAAGGGGGAAAAATATGACAAAAATAAGTAAGATAAGGGGAGAGTGGTGTGGTAGCAGCGGTGCGGCAGTGACGGGGATGGCACCGATGAGGAGGGGCTTTTGGGTTGGAAAAAGAGTGGGGCTAGGATCTTTGGGGTTGTGGGTGGTGCAAGTACTAGGACAATCATTGGGGGAGGTTGTGGTTCACAATAGCGATGACAATGACGCTCATAATGGCACAATCGAGAGGAAGGGAGGAGAAGAAGGGAGAAAATATATGAAAAAGGGTGGCAGAGAGGGATGGCTGCATAGGAGAAGTGACTGTGTAGGAGGGAAGGTGTAGGGAGAGGGAAATGGGTAGGTGGTGGCAGCGGCATGAGGTGGCGTAGGGAAGCTTGACCTTCCCACTTTGCATGCTCTAGGAGAGGAGAGGAAGGGGAAGGTGAGGGGCTCAATAGCTATATAGGGTTACAGGGAAGGGAAGGGAATGGGGAAGAATGATAGGAGAAGGAGAGTTGGGGGATATATATCCTATGGGGAAGAATGAGGACAAGGGAAGGAAGATGACAATGGGGTCGGCCGTTGGGCTGCCAACCGTGGTAGGGGGCAGGTCAACTGTCTTGTGTGTAAGAGGGAGATAAGGTGGCAGGGTGTAGGTGAGTAGGGGGACGTACACAAGGGGACTGTGCAGGGGAATGGCAGTGTGTATGCCCTGCATGGTCAATAAGGGAAATGGGAGAGGGAACTGGTTGGGTGGAGGTGAAAATGGTGGAGGGGGAGGGTCATGCAGATTTGCAGGGCACAAGGTATGGGACAGGGAGAGAAAAGGAAAAGAATAAAAAGGTTTGGGATAGAAAAGGAAAAGAGGAGGGGAAGGGGCCTACTAGGCCGTCGCTCTTGGGGGGAAAATGAAAAAAAATGGAAGAGGCCCTTTGAGCCGGTCAAGGGAAGAATAAAAGAGAGGGTAGAAAATAGAGTGCTAGGCCGCTATAGCATAGCCAGGCGGGGGAAGGAAAATAGAAAAGTAGAAGGAAGAAAAGAAAAGGAAAGAAAAAAAAGGAGAAAAGAAAAGAAAAAGAGGAATAAAAAGGGAAAAGAGGGAAACAAAAGGAACGGAGATAATGAGATTTTTAGGTTTTTGGGGAATTTATTAGTAATTATAAAAACAATTAAAAATTACTATAATTTATCTATAATATATTTTAGGCTAGATAATTAAAGAAAATATTCTAAATAATAATAAAATTTTCAATCTTATTTTGCTGTTATTAGTAGCATTATTATTGTTATTATAATGTGCAGCTATATATTAATTTATTTATTATTTCATTATTCTATTATTTACTCTTAGGAAAAATTTTGAGGTATTATTTATATACTATAATTGTAAGGAAAAAATGTTATTCTAACTATGGATCTAATGCAATCATATAAACAAATGCATGTTTGTGTATCGCTACTATGGAATAATGTCCTATAGTAACACACTCTTGTGCTTACCATATAAGAGTTATGGGAGTGTACTTATCCTAATTTTATTGATTTGAAACATGTTGAACATGCTATTTTACGTGTAGATTCATAGTGGATAGAATCTAATTCAAGCTTCAAACAAATTTTTTATGTTAACTAAATATTTTCTTCAAAAGATGAGCTAGCATATAATGTTGAATGCTATTCACTTTTGGTGAAGCTACCACACAAGGCACACTAATCATCGAAGACAAGATTTAAAGTATCTTGTGAGAGAAGTACTTGGAGGTTTTGAACGTGTATAATAAATGATTGTTTAGGGAGGATGAAGATTATGTCATATAATGATCCCTATGAGAATCTCTTGGAGAAACTAAATTTTGATCATTTGAATTTGCCAAATACTTTTATTGTCAAAGAAATTAAAGGAATGATAAGAGACTAGTTGTCTATAATTGTAAAATCTATCATTGAACACATAAAATCAAAGTGGGGATTTATGGTGTATGATCAAAAGATGTGGGGGGAAAAACAAAAGTTAATAAGTAAAGTATATAGAGAGTTCAATGAGTATACTTCCAAGCTAGCTTTTTAAAATGAATCAAGTTAATTATAGTTCTATTGTTGAACTAAAAGTTATAAATACCGATGTTCCTCATGTAGTGGTATTGAAGAGGGTATTTTGGGTAATTGGGCCAAGCAAAGATGGGTGTAAATGGTGTTGTTTGGTGATATCTATAGATGTAACACACTTGTATTGTAAGCATAAGACTGTGTTATGCATTGTAGTGGGTATTGATGTGGACAATCATATATTTCCACTTACTTCTATCATTGTTCATTCCAAGAGTGAAAATAATTGGGGTTACTTTATGAACATCATTCAATGCAAAGTTGCACATAATAGGCTCTTGTATGTCATATTCAATAAGCATAAAGGTATAATAGAAGCAATGTGAAGTGAAGGTTGGTGTGAGCCCTATGGAACACATCAATACTATTTATGCCATTTAAAATATAATTTTTTATTACAATGAAAAATGATAAAGTTATGGGCAATATGTTGTGGAGGATTAAGACCTAGAATTTACCTCAAAAGTGGATTAGTTGGATATAATCTTTTAAAGTGAATAAAAAGAAAGCCTATGAATAGCTTAATAAGTTAGATCCCATAAAGTGCTTATTGGCACATGATGGTGGTAGGTGTTTTGGAGTGATTACTACAAATTGTTTTGAGTCACTGAATAATGTGTTGAAAGATGTAAGGTATCTACCTATTACCACCCTTGCACAAAGGAAATTTTATTGATAAATAGTTGGTTTTCCACTAAAAGAGATCAAGTGAATCAATACATTGGTAAGGACAAACATTTTGCATTGGTCACTAAATGACTCATTACTAAGAATTTGGAGAAATCTTTTGGCCATCAGGTTGTCACGTATCAGACTAAGACATAATAATTTGATGTTGAAACAATAAACCATACAATCAATGCCCGATATTGCAAAGTAGGTCAAAATAAAGTTGTTAATATCCACCAAAAGACATGTTCTTGTCAAAAATGGAAACTATACAAGATTCCTTGCTCCCATTTATTGGCATGTTTTATTTATCATAGTTTTGATGACAAATGTTTTGTTGGTACATGGTATCATACACAAAATTGGTTAAAAGTCTATGCATAAATATTCCATCCTATCCCTAGTGAAAGTTATTGGGATTCATATTATGGGCCTACTGTGATACCAAACAAGACTTGGTTAAAGGGCAAAAGCATATCTTAGAGATGTAGGAGGCTTACTAAAATGGATTAGGAGTAGGGAAAGAGGATTAAAAGATGCAAAAATTGTGGAAGGAATAGGTATAATAGTGGGTGACGTGATGGTAATAAAATATGAGATTAGTAAATCTCCCAACTGTCTCATAAAACCTAATAGATGATGCCATAGACCCCTATGCTTATATGTTTGGATAGATTGTTGTTTTGTAGTGTATCTTATGTTTTTTTAGTGTATCTCTTTTAAAATTTTAAATTATGTAATACTATACTCTAATATTAATGAATGTTTGTAATCTAACCATATTGAGTATTTCATTCTTACAAGCAATTGATTGACATATTTACTCATTTGGTGTACGTGTTAATATTATTTTTGTGTTGTATTGTTCAGGTGCCTTACTGATAGATGTATGCCACTCATGGTATTTCTCCTAGGCCTAAATACCCATCTATATTGGTTTAGTAGCATAAACATCGATCATTAGGAATTTGGTTTAACACCCCAATTTTTACTAATGAAAAATTTTGTTTTACAAAGGAAGTATATAAGTAAATTATTGAGGGTTACCACCATAATTGACATAAGTATGGTTTGTGAAACCATCCTTACATCATTCACAAAGCTAAATTCATTCATAGTAAAATAAGGAAATTAGAAATGGAAGAAAAATTTATAATACAATATGAGTTTGGAGTTTAACTTTGAATTACAATATCAAAATACAAAGTAAGGGATACCATGGATCAAAAGTCCAAAAAGGTATCTAGATAAATACATCAACAAGATAACATTACTCTTCACCAAAACACCAAGTACAGATAAGATCACTCATCCTTACATAGTGCATTGTAAGCAACATAGTCATCTAGAGGATCTTCCGAGACCTACACAAAAAAATGAAGGTCCTTTACTCATGGGAATGAGCAAAACCCATAAAAGGGTAGTGAGTACACTACGTACCGAGTAAGAGAACAATACTAACAAATCAAGGTTACAAATAACACATGCATTCATAACAAGTGATAAGTACACATTCAAATAAATGAAACATCTCATAAGATAATTATTGATCTAGGCCTCTTTATTAGATATAACAATTTTCATTCTTTTATATATATTGAGTACAAGAACCCCACTGTTCTTAAATTGGTGGAACGGTTTGAAGCACCTTCAATGGAAAACACACCTAAGCCACTATTATTATCTGGTGGGACAGATTTGAAAACATCACCTTCTTGGAGTAAAACACTCTCGAGCCACTATTATCTATGGTGGACAACACGTTGGTCCCGACTCACATAATCTTCCACTTTAAAATATTAGTGTCTTATCCCTAGGTTATACTGTTATATTTTCATTCACAATTAGTAGGGACTTCAGAATTCTTAATCCAGTGGAATGGGCTGAAACACCTTCTTGGGGGAAAATGCTTCCGAGCCACTATCATCCTCCGATATAATGGATATATAAAAACATCATCTTCTCAGGGCAAAACGCTCCCGAGCCACTATTACCGTCCGGTAGAACTGATACAAAAATATCACCTTGGCCCTACTCATGTGCTCTTTCACTTTAAATTATTAGTATCTTATTCATGATTGATTCACAGGCATTGAACACATTGAGGTAGGTAAACACATCATGTTGGTTAAGATCCTTAGTTTCCTCAAACTCTAATTCCACACTCCTAGCATCATTCTCTTATATTGATTATTCAACCACCAATTATAATGTATCATTCTCAAATATCATCATTATTATCATACCCATAATTCATGGTCTAACTTCCACATTTTACATATATAATAATAATAATAATCTTATCCCAAGGTATTACTCATAGAATTATCGAAGCCCTAATTTCATAGATAGTCATAATTCTTCCAATAAGACTCATATAAATACCAAATTTAATATACATCCCTATAATGCCAACATTAGCAATATATCTAGAATTATGGATTAACTCTATGGTTTTACACATTGAATTTTAAGATTATCATTTTAGATCACTATTCCCTAATTAGATCATTATCTCATTTTGAAGGACCTAAGACAAATAATAATCCTTCCAAAATATTTCTCAGGATATTATTATTATATTTTAATCCATCTAACACATTACAATACCAAAATTTTCTTATTATCCCATAATGACCAAAATTCCCTTAAGGACAACCAATAGCCTTTATTTTATAAAATATTATATCTCCCACAACCATTATTTTTCCAAATTCATCAATTATCATCAAACCTTATAGATATGATTATGTCCTTTTATCATAGCTTATTCGGCCTATCTTTCATGCCATAACATATATTCCTCGCAAATATGTCATTATCATAATATAATCATATCCATACCTCTTACCCATTCTCACTTTCTTTCAAACATATATTCCATATAATCATAACATATCAACATCAACATACATTAAATCATATAGCAACAATATCATGGAAATTCACATAACCATACAAGCAAATAATATGAAAATCATAAAACATTGATTAGTATCCTTAACAACTAAGACACTGAGCTCTAAGCACATAAATCCTATAAATCCTCCTCCGAGATTAGTAGAATATCACCTACAAAAAATGACATAATACAAGGTTAGGTTTGAAGACTATAATCGAGGCAAAAGTTAAGGGAAAGGAGGGTAAAAATGGAAATAACTGTAGACAAATAGAAGCTTGAATTGTGTGGATGTGTGGTGGAATGTATGGTGGAGCTATGGTGAAAATTTAGTGGTGTTTGGATAAGGTTTGGGGGTTGAAAATAGAGGTACATGACAGAAATGGGAAGCTGTTGTAACACCCCCAAAATTCACTACTAAAAAATTTCATTTAATGAAAATGATTAATAGAAGCAAAATAACAAAACTGTGAATTCTGGGGATATTGCCACTACACTTAGTATTAGACCGGTTCACTCCTATCATTCCGATACCAAGTGCTAAGGCTGAAGAGGATTATCATCAAACATGAGTCAATATTTAAAACAAGAATTCACAAAAGAACTCAACCAATAACCATACAGAAATGAAAGTAAGGGTAAAAGAGTTACAATCTAAAGAGTAAGCAATTAAAGTTCACAAAGAACAAAAAGTATCGTACGATAGAATAGAACTAAAATAAAATGATACAGGGTAAAATGAAATGAAAAAGAGAATCCGGCCAAGTCACTCTCAGTCCCCAGGCCAAGTCTAGGTTCAACTCTCAACCCTACCCGATGCCTCATAAGTGTCATAGGCATCGAAGATAACATCTCCTACCTACACAAACTTAGGTGGGTCCTCTGCTCATGGGAATGAGCAGCACCCATGAAACGGTTGGTCAGTACGTTACGTACTAAGCAAGGTAACCATGCAGCTAAGGCTAGACATATAAGGCATGTAACACAAGCATGATCATATAGACAACATACAACAATACAGATAATGAAAGCCGAATTATGGTCCAGATAAACTTATTCTTTAGAACGACGGTCAATACAATCATTTCAAACATACTATTTATCAATTCATGTAAATGCGAGAACTCCAATATTATAGCCAGTGGATTAGAATACATATAGGGCAAAACGCTCCTGACCACTATTATTACCGGTGGACCGATCTCCAGGGCAGAACGCTCTTGGCCACTATTATTTGCCGGTAGACTGGTTTAGCTTCAACTCACATGGTGTTTCACTGTAATTACTTAGTGTCTTTCCCATATCTTATCATCATTACATTTTGTTTGTTCAGCACAGAATCCCCCACTATTATAGCCTATAGATTAGAAAACATGCATGGAAAAATGCTTCTGGCCACTATTGTTCACCGATGGACTGGTCTCCAGGGCACCTTGGCTCCTAGCCACTATTATTCACTGGTGGGCCAGTCTAGGCCTGGCTCAACAATCTTCCTCTTTAAATGGTTAGTATCTTATACGTGTCTTATTCGATAAATATTTCACCCATGACATGCATGTCACCAATTATCTACTTTTATTCTCCTAAGAGGGTCTGTCCCATATCTTGGGACTTCTACACCTCCAATCACACCCCGACACCCATTCCTCCTTCTATTTACTCATAACGAAAACCTAAATCCTAAGGGTGTGGGTTAAGGCTCATCACCTTATGACATCCAAATCTACTTACTACTACTCTCTAGGGTTTTCCTTTGAAACCCTATTTGGACCTATGTGGCCCAACCTTCCTCTGCTTACACATTATTTATTTTATCACCCAATACCTCATCTCATTTAGATTCAACCCAAATCATATCACTTAACTCACCGATTACACATGTGACTGTGAAACCCTAGTTGGCCACTCCAAACCCTACCACCTTTCTTCCCCCACAAGTCACCTCTCCATTCTTCACCTAACATCTCTTCTTTCCCATGACACCCATACTAATCCCTCATATAATAATTTTCCACTCTTATCCTATACTCCACTCTTCCTCAATTAATTTTACTTTCACATTTCCCTCCAATTAGGGTTTTTCTCCCAAACCCTAACTAGGTCCCCTATACACCCTTATACTAACATACATATTATTTTTCACCCAAAGTCTCCAATCACTCCACAACTCTCTTCTTACCATACGTACACCCCAAGACAACTTTTTCCATGTAAGGATCATTCCTATGCAGACTCTATCCATCCCATGTAAACCCTAGAAATTTACTATGCTGCATTCACATCACTTGTTCATTTTGATCATAACCTCTTTTTATTTTTCCCCTCATAGGTCATGAGATAATTAGGTCAATTTCATGTTGCCTTAGTCAAATCACTTCCCCTCTTTCATAACATATTATATTATTAAACTTCCTAGCATGCATGTCTTAGATGGTCACATCATATAACATCATAAGCACAACATATATAATCATTATACACATGCCATAAGGAATCCACATAAGCATACCTCAACTCCAAGCTATGCTATAAGTAATTAGTCATTGTAATTATATAGTATACAACATGGCATAGCACATGGCACAAAAGGCACATAACACACACATAGTTGTTCTTAGCCACATCCTTACCTAATAAGACACCGGTCTTGGAGCACGTTCCTATGCCTCCTTAGGGTTTTGACTTCATTCACCTACAAGAGGGAAATACTATGGGTTAACTTTCCTCTTACCAAAATTACTATTATTCCTACCTTACCCTTATCATAACCTACCATTAGGGCTAACAATGATAATAGTAGTTTTATAAGTAAAAGTAGGCTTATTATTCTTAAAGTAGCAAATAATGTTGCTACTAATCAAAATAGATCTTAGTAGCTACAACAGTTTATGTTAAAGTAATTATAGTGATATTCATATTATTAAAGGTAATAGTTTCAATATTACTAATAATAATAATAGTAGTGGTTGTGGTGATAATACTAATAACAACCCAAATCTGAGTAATAATAATAGTGATATTAGTAATACAAAAGTAGTGACCATACTGTTACTAATAATAATAGTAATGCTAGTAGTGATAGTAATGTTAATGATATATGTAATATTAACAATAATGACAAAGTAATAATATTAATGCTAATAATAATAATAGTAGTAATATTGATAATAGTTCTAATATTAAGAATAATGCTAACAAGGGTCCTAATAATCATAATAGTAGTAACCTTAGTGATAATATGGTCAAGTATAATAATAGTGATAGTAATAATAATAATAATAATAATAATAATAATAATAATAATAATAATAATAATAATAATAATGATGATGATGATGATGATGATGATGATGATCATGATCATGATGATGATCATGATGATGATGATGATAATAGTAATAGTAATAATAATAATAATAATAATGTTAAGAATAATACTAATAATAATAATCAAAATGGAAATAGTGATATAAGGATCCAAATATTTACAATAATAATAAAAGTGATAATATGCCAACGTTAGATTTAATAATGATGATGATGATGATGATGATGATGATGATAATGATAATAAAAATAATGATAATCATAATAATAACGTTGTTGACTATTAACAATAATTATAATATTAGTTAGAATAATTCTAAAATTAGGTTAGATAATAATAATGATAAAGGTGATAATAATGATAACATAATAATAATAATAATAATAATAATAATAATAATAATAATAATAATAATAATGATATTAATAATAATATTATTAAGAATAACACTATTAATACTAATAAAAATTGCTAACACTTATATAAAAAGGGTTTAGGGGTTGGGGAGGATAGAGTACCACCTAGGGACGGTGGCAGAACCGGCGGCGGCAACGGTGGAGGGAGAAGAGAAAGGGAGAGGCGGTTGTCTAGGCTAGGAGTGAGGGAATGAGGGGGTGATTGAGGTGGTGGTGGGTGCCTTAGGTGGAGAGGGTTGGAAAGGAGGTGGTGGTGCACCCAAAGGTGGTGGCACATGGTGGTGGATGTGGTGGCCGAAGGTGGTGGAGGGAGGAAAAGGGAGAAGGAGTGGGTGTCAGGGAAAAAGGGAGGTATGAGGAGGTAGAGGAAGCTCCCCTAGTTGTTCTAGAGGGTAGAGGGGGTGTTTGTTGGGGTGGAATCAGCGGTAGATAATGGTGCGAAGGGCGGTGGTGGTCAAGGTGGAATGATTGGGAGGTAAACTTTGTACAGCCAGGGTGGCTTGTGCAAGGCAAATTGAGGGTGGAGGGAGGTGTAGTTTGGTATAGGGTGATGCAAGAAGTGGTTCTGTGGGTGGCTCGGGCGGCGGCGACGGGGTAGTCGTCTGATCGAGAGGTGGCGTAAGGGATGGTTTTTTGGGCTGTATATCAAAATATGCTAATTATGGCTACCCTTGTGGTATTTATAGGCCAATTGGAAGGGAAAATGATAGAGGGAGAAGAAGACAAGAGGGGGCAGGCACCAGCCGACGGTGGCAGGTCGCGTAGGTCCACCATAGCAGGGGGTTGGTGGTCCGAGGAGAGAAAGGAAAGGGGCAGGCGTGCGTGAGGAGGGAGAATGTTGGTTAGGTCAAAATGGGAAAGAAAATGATGGGAGAGAGAGGGACAGGACGGCCAGTCGTGGGGTTGGTGGCTACTTGTGGAATCGGGGCTACAGGTTGGGGGTTGCTGGTTGGGTTGGGAGAATCAAGGGGAAGGGGTTAGACTAGGCAGTTTGGGAAGGAAAGAAAGGAAAAAACAAAGAAGAGGTAGACCAGGGCTGGGCGACAAGCGAAGGAAAAAAAAGAAACGGTGTGGGCCTAGGCCGCGTGAGAGAGGGAAAAGGGAAAGAAGAGAAGCTTGGGCTATGCGGGCTAACCCAAATTAGGGGAGAAGGAGAAAAAAAGAAGGGAGAAAAGGGGAAAGAAAGAAAAAGGAAAAAGAAGGAGAAAAAGGAAAAAAAGGAAAAGGAAAAATAATGGGTTGGTTGAGTGTTTAGGATATTTTTATATTTTTTAAGTTTTTAAATAATAATTAAATTCCTTTTTAGATTATTTTGGGCTATTTTGAATAAATTTTCTCAAGTTCCATTTTAATTAGCAAAACATCCTAATTTTTCTTAATTAAATTATTTATTATTTCCCTCTTGATTTGCCTTAATTCAACCCCTTTAATTTATTAAAATAGTTTATTTAATTAATTTTTCTAATAAATCCTTATTTTCCATAAATTCATAAATTAGGATTTTTGGGTATTTTAGTTGCACAATTGTGATAAAAGTAGTGCACACCCTAGTCGCGAGTTAGAATCGTGCACAGCCAGGCTGTGTGAAGTGGCACAGTCTTACGATAAAAAAATTTAGTATTGCAAGGTTGGGCTTGTGGTCGTGTGTAGGCTATGGGTTTTATAGATATGTGAGGAAGAGGGAAAAAGGGGTGGTGGTTGGTGGTGATGATCGGCGACAGTGATGGAGAAGGATGGGGCAACCCTGGGTAGTCGGTTCACTAGCATTGGGTAGTGTGTGGCAGTGTACAGTGGTGATGGTGTTGATGGAGGTGGTTTATTTAAAAAAAAATAAGGTAGAGAAGAGGAGGAAAAAGAAGAGAAGAATAAGAATAAAGGAAAAGGGAGCTTAGGCAGTGTGTTTTGGACACAAAATTGGTAGAAATTAAGGCAAAACAAAAGAAGAAGGAAGGAGAGTGAAATGTGTGTGTATATATATATATATATGGACCTAGGCATGCAAAAGGGTAAAAGAAAAATAGGAAAGGCATGTGAGGGTGATGGTGAAGAGGTCACAAAGGGTGGTAGGTAGGTGATGGTTGTGTGTTGTGGTGAAATTACAAAGGGTGTAGCATAGGATGGGTGATGGTTGTGTGTGTATGTTGTGTGAGAATGAGAAATGGTAGCAAGGGAGGTGATGATGTGTGGGTGTGTTGCGTGAAAATGAAGATGGAAAGGAAGATGATGGTGGATGATGGTGATGGTGGTTGTTGTAGTGGTGAGAGTGATGGTTGAGGCAGGTGCATGTTGCAAAGAGTAAAGTCAAGCTTAATAGCACGAGGTGATGGGAGAAAGGATAAAGACAAGGATAAAGTTTTAGGGATTAGTGTTAGATAATTTTGGATTAGCCAAAATAGATAGGATTAGTGATAAATTTTGGTGGAATCAAGATCAGATTACAAAATATAGTTTATTTGTGTCAAAGATTTTGGGATTAATAAATTTTTTTAAGGCTAAAATAAGATTTTCTTGAGATTAAAATTGAATTATGGTATTAATGATACAGGACTAGGCTAAGAAAAATTTTGGGGTATTACATTTGGTGTCGATAGGTTCTTGTTTATTTAATTGTATCAATTTTTCCTTTAAATTCTTACAATGTTTGGTATGCAAACTCTCATATATTATGTTTTTTAATTATATATTACAGGGTTTGGATGAAAAATTAAAATTTGATGCTATTACGAAGTGGATGCTAGATCTAAAGGCCTATAGATATTTACTAATTTGTGGTTTCCTATGATGCAGGAGCAAAAACTCAATATTTGGAATTCATTATTATGGAAACATTTGTTCTTCATTTAGAAAAGATCTCTCACAAAATTGAAGACAAATGGATGGTTACGTTGTTAATAATAGATGAAACGTACCATACAAGCTACTAGATGTATACGTGCATGTGCATGGCATGTGTGGCATGTATAGAGTGCATGGCTACGTGCATAGGGGAAATAATATACAACTTGGGCGTGCATAATAGTTGATTGAGTTAATTAATTGATTAAATAGTAGAGTTAGAGATTAGCTAGAGAATAAAGTAGCATAAATCTATCCTTTTGAAGAATATTTTATATTCTAGTATCTTTTAGCATATTTTATATTCTAGTATCTTTTAGCTAGGTATCTTTTGAAGAATTAAACCTTTTAGCTAGTATCTTGTAATCGGTATCCTTAGCTATATAAATCCATAGAACCCATGATTGGAGATAGACTATTGAATGAATTGAAGCTATATGAAAATTGTAAATATTAAATTCTGTGTGAGTTCATCTCAAGTTAAATCGAATCTATGTGAAAGATTAATCTTGAAACCCTTAATCTCTTCATCTGTGTGAATTAGAGATTAAGTACTATCTTTTCTAAACTCCATAACCTATGAATTTCTAGCCATATTCATCGTCCAAACACATCCTAAAATCAAAACCCTAATTCAAAACCCTAACCCTAAGTTTCAAACCAAATCCTAACCCTAACCCTAACCCACAAAACCATCCATCATCAAACCCTAATCATCAAATCATCCTCATCATAATCTCATCATTTTCGAATCATATTCATCATTCATCCATCAAATTCAAATCACCATAGTCATTCACTCATCATCAATGAACCATCATCACCATATTCAAATCATCATCATCATTATCTTACCTTGTTTGAATAGCTTCATCATTAATACATCACTTTTGAATCTTCTTCTTCTTAAATCCAACTTAATTGAGAATTAGTTTTACCAATTTTATAATTCCATATTCCCACATACATCATCCTATGTGTGATCTATTTATGTTATATGTTGCTTAAAGGAGTTCTCATAGCATCATTAGTTGAAATGTGGCATTCAGAGACTCATACTTTCAAATAAGAGAAGAGGAGATGACTGCCACTCTAGAGGATGTGGTAGTTATGTTAGGCTTGCCTATTGATGGGAGTCCAATAGCTGGAATAGAGGGTGTACATTACAAACATTTATGTATAGAGGTTTTAGCATAGAACTGGCCAATTTAGATATCAAAGATAGTTCATTGTATTTAGTTTGGTTGATTACTAAATTTAGGGAGTTACTCAATGATGCTAACAAATTATGAATACAGTTGAAGTTAAGTTATGAATCCTTACCTTGATACAAAAGTTCTTTTTCCCTATTAAACAAGGATTTTGGGTATCCATACTATTTCTACAATGTTTACAATACATAGATACAATATGTAATTACATTTGGGGCTCAACCATATTGGATTGCCTATATCATGGTATATCTAGCTTTGCATAGTGGGAATTAATATATTTTTGATTTCTTGGTGCTATATTAGGTATAAAATTTTAAATATTATATATTATGTTTTTAGTCTATATCCTATATTGTTTTAAATATTTGTTACCTCATAGATTTTGTCATGGGAAAGAATTCCCATGAAAGTTCCTACTATTTTCCATACTGATGTAGTGGGTCACTATCATTGCTTGAGTGATATTAGCATTGAGGTTCTACATGAGGTTGAAGTATGGAGACCATTAGTGCAAATGTAATTACTTGAGTTTCATATAGTCTATTTTTTTTATTAATATGAGGTTTTTATCATTTGTTAAACAAATGCTTCTGATATGGTATTCGTTTTGTAGATAGGTTGGAACGAAAATCTTTTACAAAAGTCCTCATAGGTCTTTGAGATTTTATACAGACTACTTAGATTCTATGATTGAGGTTAGCCTAAATTTTCACTTTTCATAATCATTCCTTATTTGTTTTTATAGAAACTTAATTTCAATATATTGTTATTTGAATGCATATTGAATATGTAATTTGGAGGCCTTATATTGATGTGTATGAAGACCTTCCACCATCTATATTAACTTAAATACCGGTATGGAAAAGGTGTAGCCCATTCATTTGTCATGCTTTTGCAAAGGTGTATTATCCAGACCATGTGTTGAGTTGCCTCTTGAGTGATGGAATTCATAAAATGGGCAACAGTTGTAAGAACTTCACAAATTGGCAAGAATTGCATATACAATACATTGAAGAATGGAATCATAATGAGGATGTTAGCATAGTAGCATTTGATGAATACCTAAATGCTATAGATATTGAGACAAAGTATATGGAATAGTATTGTTATATCACTTTCTTTCATATTGCATCACCCATTGTACCACAAGAACATGAGATTCACATGTTCCAATATCAACCATGTTTGGGCATAATACAAAAATTGGTGTGCCATCTTTCTATGTATGGTATATATTATGTTATTCATTTTATGATGTATTTTTATTATTGATTAATTATTTTTATCATAATTACTTCAAGATTATGAAATCGATGGTTGGAAAATTGAAGTAAGCCATTGAAATAGCCACCGACATAATGGTATGTCAAAGAACAATGATCAAGGTTGTATCTATGGATGAAGATTATCTTAAAGAAGTTGGTGAATAACTAAAGAGCACGAGCAACTAAAATTATCATTTTTTTAATTTTAAACTAAATGATTTTAATACCTTTAACAAAGAAGGTAGTTGTTGTGGTTCGATGGTACTCAACAAAATGGGTGTCTTCTTTTTCAAATTATCAATGTAACATCTACCCATTCCTAAATATTTGAGGAATAAATTAACAATTCATATTATTGAATATTGCCATAACAATATATAGTCTAGTTATAAACTATTAGTTCCAAACATTTCATTGACAATGTGTGCATTTTTATCCTAGAGTGCTTCCAATTCATCTTTAGCATATGTGTGTATGCTTGAAAAATGGTCATACTTACCTAATTATCCATCTTCTTAAGAATATATATGACATATTCCACAAGTGTATTCATATGATTCATTCAAGACATAATCAAAAACTTATATAACAAATAAAACATTATACATACATGCATACCTCTATGTCACTGTTATTTTACAACCTCACTTAATCATTATTAGATATTATAGCCAATTGTTGATTGATTGAATTGAATGAATATCAACTTGGTAAAATATATGCTACCATAGCCAAATATGGCATATATAATGACAAAAACAAGTTAGAGACAATTAATAAAATATAAATCATATATAGGTTGAACAAACATACCACATAGTTCTATGGAAGTTCATGACCTTTTATTTTCATTGCTACCCTCTTTTCTTTCTTCATCAATTCTTATGGACTATGGAGTGTATAACATAGTTTCAAAGACCATCTATGATCCTTAATCCTTTTTGCAGTGTTTGAAGCAAAGTGATGGTTATCTTGGAATTGACAATTATCACCATTTCCACTAAAGTATGTAAAATATTTATAACCATTATGGTCTTCATTCATTGGAGTAGGCAAAGACATTTCACCTTCATGATTTGTGTGAACCTCCTATTATCTTAAGCATACACCACACTCTTATTGTAACAAATTATATTCAATTTCCAATTCTTGGTACATTAATTTCTACTCGCACAATGCAAGGTACTATAGACTACACAATGAACATATTTATCTGTTTGTGTGTGTCTATATATATATATATATATATATATATATATAGAGAGAGAAAGAGAGAGAGAGAGAGAGAGAGAAAGAGAGAGAGATATTAGTTCAAAGACTTACATGTAAAGAGAAATTAAGTTATTGAAATATAAATAATTGTAGCTAAAAGTATATTATGTCAACTTTGATGACAAAAATTTTTATGACAAAAATGAAGCATAATTATCTACATATGCTCATTTATTATTCATTTGGGATCAAGTGAACAATAATATTCACACATGGCATTTTCAAATGAAATAAATTGATCTATAACCAAATTAGCCTTTTATTCAAAATCATTCCTCTTTTGCATTGGTTGTTTAAAGATTTTCCCCTTCCTATACTTTTTAATTTGAGGTTATAACTTCATATTTAAGGAATAATTATATAGTGACAAATGCTTAATAACATAGACCTAACAAATTTTTAAAGCCAAACCTATAAAAAATATATATATATTAAGATTACAACATAGCTATTTAGAAGTGATTTTGTCTATTTTGATTTATTACCTTCAAGACATGAGCACACCCATAAAAATAGAATTATGATTTGTGTTATTTCTATGAAATATATTTAAGCCTTGTTCCATTAAAAATTTAAACACCTACAAACCCCCATGCATAGTGTGACAAATGTTTAAAATCATTTGAAATTCTAGTAAACTTGCACCACATCTCTCAAAATGGTGCAGAAAATAAAAATGTCAAAAAAATATAGAAATTAAACATAACAACTTCTTTATTGATATAATGGGATTAAAAGTTAATATAATAGCTAACTCAATAAGTGGTCACTTACTCCCATATCTAGCAATTCTATTAATACAACAAAAGGAGTCCTTGAAAACATTACCTTTTTCTCATTTAATAGACAACTATAAACATTGTCCAATTCTTTAATTTTACACGCATGTCTAATTTGGTCCACCATCAATCTACAAGAGTCAGTTTTTACTACTAATTACAATAAATATACTAATTTCATGATAACATTTAATTTTACAATATCATTAACAATTTATGATATGTGGAGCACTTACTCTATTTCAATAACCTAATCATATCAATAAATACTTTTTGATTGACAAAAATATACATTTTAATTAAGAGTCTTCAAAAAATACTCAAATATACAAGCATATATGGCATGATAATTATACAAACTAAAAATTACAATTTAACTAAAATAAACATATAATTTAACTAAAGTACACCAAATGTAACAATATGAGCATAAATTATAAAATTTAGGAAAATTTCAATTAAGAGTCTTAAAAATATACTCAAACCTACAAGAATAATAAAAAATGTATGTGGAATTATAATTATACAAAAAAAAATCAATTCAAAAAAATAACCATATAATTTAACTAAATTACACCAAGTGTAACAATATATACATAAATAATAAAGTTTAAGACAAAAAACTATACAAAATTACAAAATGTTAGTTAAAAATTATATAAATCTAGACTTAAAGACATAATTTAAATTAGTGGAATGAGAGGAAAAATGTAATACAACTATTTTTCTCAACTTTAAATTTTCATTTGAAAGTATAATATAGAAACAATGATTAAAAACGAGGAATGCTTTTAGATAAACTATTTAGATTATAATAGATGTAAGGTGGGTATGAAAATTATTAATCAAAAAGAGCAATGTTTTTAGATAAACTCTTTAGATTATAAAATTTCAATCTATGGTTACAAAAATGACTCACACCAATAATAATAAAATACTAGAAATTCTCAAAATGAAACAAAATACCAAAATCCCTACTCTCTAATTCCAAGAACCTACGCGCTAAGGGTTGTAAATTATTATCTTTTAGCCTTTTCATGCCAAATTATCATTATAATAAATTTTGGTAATGAATTAGATAATATTTTGAAATTAGGGTTTTAAAGGTATTTTGGTCATTTTTGACCTAATGCGCATAATGTGAATAATTGCACATATAATGACCTTAGTGCATTGATAGGTTAAAATTAGTATTGAATTTAACTTTAGCTTGGATCTTTAACCTTAGGGTTGAATTAAATAATTGAAATTAAATAAAAAATGATTAAGTTTGGAATCTTAAATTATTATGCAATATGTGATATTTGTGATCATCTCATAAAACATTAATATTCAAAATGGAATACCTCGAGTTTCGGATTGGTGGCTCCTTAGGGGTTGCTACCTTAAGAACAAGATTTAACATCATTTTGATTTGATTCGTTTGTGTGCCTTAGTGCCATAGTAAGGTCCTATATTTACTCTAATAAGTTCTTTGGACTTATTAGGGGGTATTGATACTTAAAGATTAGGTGACCAAGGAGGACTAAGGGTACTATATGGCCTTTTTGCACTAATATGACTATATGTACATTACTGTCCCTAGGCTATGGTCTAAGGGTATTGAGCTACCTCTAGGATCCATTATGACCGATTATACATTAGTTTTTCCTATTTTATTATCTCCCCTTAAGTAAGATAAATAATAAGGAAGTCTTGGTTGATAGCCTTCATATGTACTAGATTATTGATTTAGTAGCTGCCTCCGTGCTTATAATACCTTGAATTTTAGCTAAACCTAATCCCGATTAATTACTATTTCACCTTATCCTAAATTTCTAACTCTGGAATTTAACCTAATCTTAATTTATCAATAATTAATCTAAATTATATTGATCTTGTTCTAATCAAAAACTAAACTTATTAACCCCTTATTATTTTCCCTCTTTTCCTTTTTCTCCCCTTTCACTCTCAGGCGATCCTCCCTCTTCTTTCCTTTTTCCCTCTTCTCCCTATGTGAAACATTGTCTATACACAATGCCTACACATCCATCACTCCTCTACCACCTGCCAAGCCATCCCCTACTTCCAACAACTCGAACCACCTATGCATAAGGGTTAGGGTTGAAAATTTCTCTCATACCTCTCAACCTCCTCTTGTATCCAAACCTTGCATGGGTATATATATATATATACATAGTTAACCAGCATTAAATGCCCCCTACCACCTCTCTTCTCTTCTTTTTGTTTCTGCAACCAAAGCACAACCATTTCCCCTCCTTCACTACCTCCTTACCATGGCTAAAATAGCCCAAAAAGCCACCACTGGCGAACCAAACCACCATCAACAACCTTTTCCATTTCTCCCTCACCACCTTAAGCCATCCTTGCTAAACAACACCCCAAACCATCGTCCAAAATAGCCAATGCCTTCCTTTCCTTCTTTAGCAGCCTCCAATGCACCCATCTTCTCCATATTCCCTTCATTGTTGTAGTAGCTCTCACCATATCCTAGCACCACCGTTTGGAAGCCTTGACCAAAGCTAACCCCTCCATATTGGTAGCCTTGACCGCGATGATTCTTCCACCTTTCGGTAGCCACAATTATCCAACCACACCACACCACCCTCTTCGATTCCCATGACCAAACACTATCCCCCTTGATCGATCTCCACTCCTGTTGAACCTTCCCTTGAAACAATAGGTTGTGCCTTTGCTCACTCACTATTCCCACAACACAAACCATAAATTTCCTCATTTGCTTGGTTACACAAATTTGTTTCCAAAAGGTTACCCTTCTTGGTTTGTTTTACTAAATGTTATATATGATTTTATAAGGATACTTGTCGTAGGATTTGCGTGCTTAGAGATCGGAGCTATTTTTGTAAGGGTACTTGTCGTAGCCTATGGTTTTTTATTTACTAAGTGCTATAAATGATTTTATTTTGTACCATGCTATTGTGATTATGTGAATTAATATATGATTGTTCATATTGTGGCAAGCAGTTGACATTACATAATAAAAATGAGCAAGTAAAGATCATGTGATAATGCTATATATGTGGAAAAGCCTTCATATAAAATGATGTATATCTCAATAATTTGTATTTAAATAATTCTATTTATTCTTGTAAATTGAATTGTACATATAATTACTTTTCTTATTCGGTGAATAATTAGGGAAAAATCAGATTATTGGAAATGGACCATAATGTTGGTTGTTGTGAGTAGATGTTGCTTGTTGCTACTGCTGATAAGAAATTGCTACATAAGTTGATTTTCTTTGTTGATTATATCAGAGAGGGAAAATTATCACTCCCATATCATGCATTCGCCGTCACATCTTAGCTAGTGGAATTAAGTTGGCCGCATAATCAGCCACCCGACCCATATTTTTAGGTTAGAAGGACTGCAGATTATGCAACCCTTAATCTCCATAATTAGCTACATAAGTTAGCTAATGGGAAATAAGTTGTAATTTAATTATGTGGGAATAATTGTAATCTTGTATTTGTAATTGGGTTGAATTATTATAATCAGCACCAATGGCCTTGTATTTTAAGATAATTATTTCTGCTCATTAGTATTTGGGCTGTTTGGTTGTTGTGATTAAATCCCACTGAACCGTATGTATTTGGGCATTGTATATGCACATATATAAGGGCGTATACGGGAGGTTTGTAAGACAATTTTTGGCAGATTATTATAGATATCATTTTTTATCATTCTTTCTGGAATTCTCTCTCTCGACTTCTCTCTCGTGAAACCCTCGCTTGCTAGAATCTCTTCTCTGCTGATCTTCTTGCTCGATTCTCTCTTCTGTGAATCAATCTTAGTTGTCGTTGAATACAACTGTGCCCTGAGTTTCTTGATCTTCCTTTGGTTTAATTTCCTTAGGCTGATTTGTATTTTATGGTCCAACCCATAAGTCGACTCACGATTCTGTGAAATTTCTTTGAAACCTATCCAGGTTTCATCATTTGGTATCAGAGCCTTCAGTAATTGAGTGCTTGTGGTTTAATATGCTTATTGCTGAATTGTATTGTTTCTTTCCAATTTTTGATCTCGCTAACCGTCGATTTTGTAAGTTGGTATTTTAAGGTTTGCGTCTGATAAGAATCAAACGATTCTTGTTGCGATAATGGTGATGGTGAATTCTTACTTCTAGCGAAGAGGTTTTAACCCTAATGAGATGACAGTACTCTGGAATCCCCAAATTAACTGTTCAATACTTGTCTCTCAGCTAGGGTTTGGTTGGATTCTTGATTCTTTGCGGTAATTGATAATCACTTCTGTATCCGGTATTAACTCAGTACCGGCGATTTTTTTTCTTTAAGAAAGGAGTAAAGGCTCCAAGAAGAGGGGCCCCAAATTGTTATTCGGCTTAACTACCAACATTTGTTGGTGCGGTATTTTCATTCCTTCTTGAGAAATTTTGTTTGTGTGTTGGTCGACGATTGTCCTAGTATTATTGTTCTGTTCTTAGTGGATTCTTTTAATCATATAGTTGTGTTGTGATTATTCTTTTACAAGCGTGATCATTGTTGTTGACATCATTTGATTTACTAGACTTAATTGTACTACTTTTGTAAATCGATTGATTGTTTGTGTTTATTTATAAAGTAAATAGCAAGTGTAGAATCCATTATGTCTAATAACGGCCAATCTATGAACCAATCAGTTTTTGTGTCTAGTAATGACCTATTAGAAACACTTACGACATTTCAGGAACCAATGACTGTCCAATTGGCTTTATTGTCTACTAATTTAGAGCAAAGAATAGGCCAACAAGAAATTAGAATTAATAATTTACAAAATAATAGACTAAATGATCAACATGCTAGGATATTAGGTAGGGCTCCCATGGAACCTAGAAATAGGATCCCCCCTTTAACTAATTTAGAAGAATTGGAGGACCAAATATCTAATAATAGTGATAGATAGCCTAGGCAGGTTAATAGGGAGGAAAGGGAATTAGATCAAATTGATAGGAATATAGGTAACCTTAAGTTTAATATACCTAGATTCAATGGGAGAAATGATCCTGATTATTACTTTGAATGGGAAAGGAAGATAGAGTTAGTCTTTGAGTGTCATAATTATTCAAATGAGAAGAAAATTAAGGTAGCTGTAGTTGAGTTCACAGACTATGCTTCTTCTTGGTATTATAACCTTGTCTTAACTAGGCATAGAAGTGGAGAACCACTTGTATAGAATTGGGATGAATTTAAGGCTTTAATGAGAAAGAGGTTTGTTCCAAATTATTATTATAGAGAGTTATATAAGAAACTGCAAATATTAAGTCAGGGTAATAGGTCTGTAGATGAATATTTTAAGGAGTTAGAGATGTTAGTAATTAAAACTGGAATTGTTGAGGATGAGGATGCTACTATGGCTAGGTTCTTGGGTGGATTGAATTCTAAAAGTGCTGATAAGGTAGAATTATATCCATATGGAACTTTGGACGAGATGGTTAACATAGCAACTAAGATAGAAAGTCAGATAAGGAAAGCTAGACAGAATAAACCACCTGGAATTGGGTTTAGAAACAATCTGAAGATGAATTTTGGTGGAAGTAGTTCTGAAAATTGGAAGAACAGTGGAAAATTTGACTTTAAGGGTAAAGGTAACAAGGTTAAAGTAGGGAACAGAGTCGATAAGGGAAAAACTATTGCAGCTAACCCTACTAGTAGTCCTACTAGGACTAGAGACATAAAGTGCTTTAAGTGTGGGGGACTAGGTCATATAGCCTCTGAGTGTCCTAATAGGAGGAATATTCTAATTAGGGAATCTGGAGATATAGAATCTGAATCTGAGGAAGAAGAGGTAGAGGTCAACACAATTATGGGTGACCGTAGTGAATCTGAAGAAGAGGTAAAACTTCCAGTTAGTAGAGATATTTTTGTTGTGCGTAGGGCATTGAACAGTAACAAATTACCTGACCCAAATGCAATACAAAGAAAAAATATCTTTCATACTAGATGTTTAATTAATGATAAGTGTTTTAACATGGCAATTGATAGTGGGAGTTGTATAAATGCTGCTAGTATTTTATTAGTATCTAAGTTAGGATTACCAACCACTAAACATCCAAAACCCTATAAGCTTCAATGGTTAAATGAATTAGGAGATGTTAAGGTTAGTTAACAGGTCTTAGTAAATCTAAAATTAGGGAAGTATGAAGATTCTATTTTATGTGATATTGTCCCAATGCATGCTGCTCACCTTTTGTTAGGAAGACCATGGCAGTATGATAGGAGAGTGACCCATGATGGATATAAAAATAGGTATACAGTGCATAAGGATGATAAGAAGATTATTTTAGCACCTATGACTCCAAAAGAAATCTTTGATGATGAAATTAAAATAAAATATGATTATAAGGAGTTAACTAAGCAGAGTGTAGAGACTGGAACTTCTTCAAATGGGATTAAGAAGTCATCTAGATTTTATGCAAAGAAGAGTGATGTTGAAAGGGCTATAAGGCAGCAGTCAAGTGTATATCTAATGGTGTATAAGGAATTTTATGAGTGTCATGTAGATTTAATTAAGGCTATACCTGATAATGTTAGAGAGTTATTAGAGGAATATATTGACTTATTTCCTGAGGAGAACCCCTATGGACTACCTCCATTAACGGGCATAGAACACCAAATAGATTTCATACCAGGAGCTATCATTCCCAATAGACCTGCTTATAGAGCTAATCTAGAGGAAGTAAAGGAGTTAAAGAAATAGGTATCTGAATTGTTGAGTAAGGGTTATATTAGGGAGCAAATGAGTCCTTGTGTTGTACCAGTTCTTTTAGTTCCAAAAAAAGATGGGAGTTCGAGGATGTGCATAGATAGTAGAGTAGTAAACAAGATAACAATTAAGTATAGGTATCCTATACCTAGGTTAAATGAGATGTTAGATCTTTTATATAGTGCTGTAGTTTTTTCTAAAATAGATTTGAAGAGTGGGTATCATCAAATTAGGATGAAACCAGGAGATGAGTGGAAAATAGCTTTTAAAACAAATTTTGGGTTATATGAGTGGTTAGTTATTCCATTTGGATTATCCAATGCTCCAAGTACCTTCATGAGACTTATGAACCATGTGCTTAGAAACCTTATTGGAAAATTTGTAGTTGTCTATTTTGATGATATACTTATTTACAGCAAATCTCTAGAATAGTATTTGAGATATTTGAGGACTATTTTGGATGTGTTCAAGGAAGAAATATTGTATGCTAATCTAGCTAAGTTAAGATTTTTTTTTTAGAGAGTGTAGTATTCCTAGGATTTGTTATTAGTAGGAATGGCATATTTGTTGATAAAGAAAAGGTTAAAGCAATACAGGAATGGCCTATACCTAAAATAGTGACTGAGGTTAGAATTTTTCATGGTTTGTGTTCTTTTTATCGTAGATTTGTTAGGAACTTTAGTACCTTAGCAGCACCTTTAACTACAATTACTAAAAAGGAAAATGGTTTTAAATGGGAATTAGAACAACAGAAAGCTTTTGAATTTCTTAAGGAAAAATTAACACAAGCTCCTATATTAGTTCTTCCTAACTTTGATAAAATGTTTGAATTGGACTGTGATGCTTCAGGTTTGGGAATTAGGGTTGTTCTTTCTTAAGAGGGTAGACCTATAGCTTATTTTAGTGAAAATTTGAGTGGTAGTATTTTAAATTACTCTACTTATGAAAAGGAATTGTTTTCTTTAGTAAGGGCATTAGAAGTGTGGCAACATTATTTATGGCCTAGAGAATTTGTTATTAATACTGATCAAGAAGCTATAAAGTATCAAAAAAGTCAATCAGAATTGAATAGAAGGCAGGGTAGATGGATAGAATTTATTGAAAGTTTCCCTTATGTAATTAAGTATAAGAAAGGAGATGATAATATAGTTGCAGATGCCTTGTCTAGGAGACAAATTTTGTTAAATATAGTGGATGCTACTTTGTTGGGGTTTCCTCATATTAAAGTTTTACATACTGAAGATCATGATTTTAAGGAAGTGTATAAGAATTTTGAAACTGCTGCCCAAGGGAAATATTATATCTTTGAAGGATATTTATTTAGGGAAAATAGACTATGCATACCTAATTGTTTATATAGAGGATTTTTAATCCAAGAGGCACATAATGGTGGGTTGATGGCACATTTAGGTTTTTAAAAGACTTTGGATATATTAGTTGAACATTTTTATTCACCTCATATGAAGAAGGATGTGTTAAAGTATTGTGTTAATTGTGTGGCTTGTAAACAGTCTAAGTCTACCTCTAAACCATTTGGATTGTATACTCCATTACCTGTTCCTACCCAGCCATGGACTGATATTTCTTTAGATTTTGTCTTGGGATTGCCTAGAACTAATAGGGCTAAAGATTCTATAATGGTTGTAGTAGATAGGTTTAGTAAAATGACACATTATATACCCTATAATAAAACTAATGATGTTGTAACTGTAGCCGATTTATTTTTTCTTACATAGTTAAATTACATGGAGTACCTCGAACAATAGTATCTGATAGGGATGTTAAGTTTCTGAGTCATTTTTGGAAGGTATTATAGGGAAAGCTAGGGACTAAGCTTTTATTTTCAACTACCTGTCATCCATAAACTGATGGGCAAACGAACGTAGTAAATAGAACTTTAGGTAACATGTTAAGGGCTATGCTTGGGAAGAATCTTAGGCAGTGGAAAGCTATATTACCACAGGTAGAATTTGCTTATAATAGGACATTACATTCTACAACTAAGAAAACACCTTTTGAAATTGTGTATGGTTTAATCCCTTGACTCCACTTGATTTGAGTCCTTTACCTAGTTCTAAATTGCATAATTTTGATGCTGAATCTCGTACTGAAAAAATGAAGAAATTGCATGAATATATAAGTCAACAGATTAATAAACGGGTTCAACAAATGGCTAAGGTTTCTAATAAAAGAAGAAGGAAAATTATTTTTCAACCAGGGGATCTAGTTTCTTAAAAAAGAACATTTTCCAACACTTAGGAAATCTAAATTAGATCTTAGAGGTGATGGCCCTTTTACTGTGTTAGAAAGGATTAATGATAATGCCTATAAAATTGATTTGCCTGCTAAATTTGGAAATGTTAGTAACTCTTTCAATGTTTCTAATTTAAGTCCTTTTATTGGAATTATAAGGGTTTCAGAGACGAAACCCCACCAAGAAGAGGGGGATGATGTGTATCTCAATAATTTGTATTTAAATAATTCTATTGATTCTTGTAAATTGCATTGTACATATAATTACTTTTCTTATTTTGTGAATAATTAGGAAAAAATCTGATTATTGGAAATGGACCATAACGTTGGCTGTTGTGAGTAGATGTTCCCGGTTGCTGATGCTGACAAGAAATTGCTGCATAAGTTGATTTTATTTGTTGTTTATATCAAAGAGGGAAAATTATCACTCCTATATGACGCATTCGCCGGCACATCTTAGCTAGTGGAATTAAGTCGGCCGCATAATCAGCCACCCGACCCATATTTTTGGATTAGAAGGACTACAGATTATGCAACCCTTAATCTCCATAATTAGATACATAAGTTAGCTGATGGGAAATAAGTTGTAATTTAATTATGTGGGAATAATTATAATCTTGTATTTGTAATTGGGCTGAATTATTATAATCAGCACCAATGGCCTTGTATTTTAGGATAATTGTTTCAGCTGATTTGTATATGGGTTGTTTGGGTTGTGATTAAACCCCACTGAACCATATGTATTTGGGCATTGTATACGTGTATATATAAGGGTGTATATGGGAGGTTTGTAAGGAAATTTTTGGCAGATTATTACAGATATCATTTTGGATCATTCTTTCTGGAATTCTCTCTCTCGACTTCTCTCTCGTAAAACCCTCGCTCGCTCGAATCTCTTCTCTACTGATCTTCTTGCTCAATTCTCTCTTCTGTGAATCAATCTCAATTGCCGTTGAATACAACTGTGCCCTGAGTTTCTTGATCTTCCTTTGGTTTAATTTCCTTAGGCTGATCTGTATTTTGTGGTCGAAGCCATCACTCAACTCACGATCCAGTGAAATTTCTTTGAAACCTATCCAAGTTTCATCATAAAACATGGATGTATTATGGGTTTATTAATTGTATAATTATTGTGAAATGAGTATAATAAGGTCTATGGAGAAAAAGTGGATTTGGAAATAATGTTACTAAACACATAAGATTCGTATGAAATATGGGTTTTGTAACCGATAAGGACATTATGGTAAACGTGGGTTAAACATGAAAATCATGGCATTTAAAGGTGTTATATAATCCAAAAAATGCTAAAGAATTTTTATGAAGAGTTTGGAGTAACTATGAATGACATAAGATTGATAAAGTATGAAAGTGGTTTGATTTGGGAATAGTAACCCCAAAATAAGGAGGCTATTATTGCAAGTATGAAATGGTAAAGTTAGACCACAAAATTTGAATATGTTTTTTGTACTAGAGTTTTGGGAATTTTTATTAAATCCAGTAAGTGTTTGAGCCCCACAAGAAAAGTTATGATTGATTTATGAAATTAGGGTTTATAAGCCTTAGGAATAGTAACTATTGATATAGTTTTATTATCGTATGTGCAATACCCTAGAGTTGGAACTTGAAACTTCATTATGTTGATAATAATAATATTTGAGAAATAGGTAATAAGTTTGGTGAATAAAAGAGTAACTTAGGAAGAGTTATGATAAAAGTGTGAAATTATGGTTTTGGGGAAATATAGAGGTCTTAATTCTAGAGAATGACCGTATGATCTTCATGATGTGTTTACCTAATTTAAATGTATTATATGCCTTTGCATCAATCATGAATAATACATTAATCATTTAAATTAAAATATCACGTTATTCGAGCCAAGGTATTTTTGGAATCGTTCCACTAGATGATAATAGTTGCTCAGGTGTATTGTCCTTGAGAGGTGTTTCAGACCATTCCACCTATTTAAGAATAGTTTCTTGAGATCGATTTTCCTTGAGAGGTATTTTATGGATCCATTCTACTGGATGATAATAGTGGCTTAGGTATATTATTCCTAAGAGGTGCTTTAGTCTGTTCTACTGGATTAAAAATAGTGGGGCCCTATAATCATCTTGGATAAGAATATGGATTGAGATAAGTAACCTAATGGATAAGATATTAATAATTTTAAGTGGAAAATTACATGATTTAGGACTTAGGTGTTGGATCCATTCCATCAGATGGCAATAGTGTCTCTAGAGCATTCTCCCTAAGGAGATGTTGGATCCGTTCCACCAGATGATAATAGCGGCTCGGGTGTGTTGTCCCTCAGAGGTGTTTTATACTGTTCCACTGGTTTAAAAATAGTGGAGTATTTGAACTCAAAATAATAAAATAATAAAAATAGTTATATCTAATAAAGTGGCATGGATAAGTATTTACGTTGTGATACTTTATATGCTCTACACATGTAGATATTATCACCTATGAATGCTTGTATTTAAATGTATCTGTGACTCAATAGTATTGTTATCTTTCTTAATATGTAGTGTAATGACCATCCTTTTCATCGGTGCTACTCATTCCCACGAGTAGAGGACCCAGATGCTTTTGTATAAGTCTTTGAGGACCATTCAAAAGATTTTTCTGCCTTTGATGCATTGTATGGGTAGGAGTAACTTTTCTTGTATTAGGTGTTTGGGTGAAGAGTTATGCTATGCAGATGATGTTTTTACCCAAATACCTTTTGGACTCTTTGATCCATGGTATCCCTTAGTTTGTATTATTTTATTATATGACGGTAATTTCCAAACTCATATTTACATTTATAAAGTTTCTCTCATTTTGAGTTACTTTAAGTTTACTTTTAATGGTTTTAGCTTTATGATTGATGTGAGGATGGTATGTTAAACCAAACATGCATCAATTAAGCAATAACACCCGATATTTTGGTTATAAGCTTCCACTATAAAATAAAAAACTTCAATTGTAAAATTTGGGGTGTTACAGTGCTCTACCATTGATATTTGGAATTGATTTGGTTGGTTAGTTTGTATAGCCTCAGTGCACTACTTTATGGCTCATAAGTTATATTATGGTTATTATGTATTATGAGATAATGTGAAATAGTTAAGTATGTTTATTATTGAGCATGAGGCTTTGATGTCGTATATGTTATGACATGATTAATCATATATTGTTATTGTGTGTGTTTTGTGCTTTGGGAATGTTTTTGAATCATTGTGAGACTATAAGTAATGTGAGCAAGCTAGCTCTCGTGATGTATTATGATTTATTTAATACGAGAAAGTCATGATGATACTATTTATAGATAATTATGTGAGGGTCATGGAGTGGCATGAGGTGTATCATCTTGGAAAGGATTAATCGGGTCCTTGGGAGGAGATTCCATTCTCATAATAGGATTTTTGGGAAAATAGTTAAAACAAATTGGTATCGTATGTTTGGGTGACAGTATTTGTTGTAGTCGGTTTTCCCTTGGACTCTTATGTCCCTTATTATATTTTATTTATCATTGTTGTACAGAGGATATTTAACAATAAACTTTATCTATATTATTTTCTCTTCTTTCTGCTACTTTATTTTAGATCTAACTTGTTTTAAGCTTTAGTACTTGACATAAGAAAGGCAAGGAAGCCGAACTTATGCTAACTGTGGCGGTAACACCCATTATATTGTAATTAATGCTTCCAAAAAAATAAAAATTTTAGGCATTAAATTTGGACGTGTTATGCTCATGCCCATCAACACAATCGTGTTGATTCACATACGGGGCAGTGTTAATGCATAACTTCTCCACCATTCTCTCGTTTCATCTGAAACTTCACATGAACATGTATATCAATACTACTTATTCCCATACACCTTTAAATGCCTCTAAATTAGGACCAATTTGATGCACAAACCCATGGGGATCCTCCACAAACTTTAATACACTATGAATCTTGATTTATTAAGATCTACCATAAAGCAATCTCCCACTTGGAGACTAAAATACAAGAGATTATCAACCATTAATTGTCTCCTATCCTATGTACATGCACAACCTTAGTTTCTTAGTATCAACACATTTAGTCAACATATCAGCAAGGTTCCTTGAAACCTAGCACCTTCCACAAGAACAACACATTACCTTCCACAATATTGCAAACAAAGTGATACCTCCTCTTTATGTTCTTCATTATTGAGTAAAATAAAAGATTTTGCATGAACTATACTACACTTTGATTATAATTATACAATATAGCATGATCCTTGACATAGGAGAAAATGGTCAAGACTTAGCATTTATTATTATGGAACCTATTATCCTCTATTTAGAGAGGATCCCTGGGAAATTTAAAGGAAGACGAATGACTACATTGCTAGTTATGGATGAAACTTGCAAAATAAGTCATTAACAATAGAGGTGTGTGCATGGCATGCATGGAGAACAAAATATGTGTTACATGGAAGGGTTGGACATAGTATCTGCATGAGGATAATTAAATAAAAAATTTTGACATGCAATATGGAGCATTATCAAGTTGATAATTGTTATAAAGATAAGAAGGTTGAATTAGTAAAAAAGTAGCTTAATTCTATCTTCTATGGTTATCTCATTCTATCTTTTGAGTGTGTTTAGAGTAGGGATCAATCTAATGATTTTTGTATCGATTCTTATCAGATTTTTAAGAGGATTATTGTGTAATATTAAGGAGGTCCAATGGTTATAGAAACGATAGGAAGTACACGACACAAAAGAGACAAAAAATTAATGAAATTGCAAGCTTTGATTAATTGAATTCTGTGTGAGTTCTTCTCAATATTAATCAATTTTGTGTGAGTGATTATTGTTGAAATTCTTAATCTCATTGTCTGTGCAAATTAGATATTAAGTTCTATCCTTCAAACCCTCCACAAACCCCATGCCATTCTAATTCCTAAACGCCATATATAATCGCCATCATCATCATCTTCAACATTCATCTTAAACCTATTTTTCTTACTTGATTTTATCTATTGCCAAACTTAAGATAATATTATTATTATTATCAAAAGATCATCCTAAACATCTTAAATTCATAATCTAATCATAGAATCATCATATTTCCAACCTTTCATCATCATAATATTCACATCAATACTAAACCCTAATCGTAAACCCTAACCCTAACCCACGAACCAAACCATTCTAAACCCTTCATCATTTGAGCATTATCACCATTGTCTCTTCTTTGTTCAATCATCATTGTCATATTTTCATCACTTTTAAATCATTATATTCCTTTTAAAACCCTAACCGAACCATAATACCACCCAAACCATAAGTACATATTCGTACACCGTATCAAAGCCTAGGTTGTGGTGTAGTGTGACACACATGATTAATATCCAATATTTCCTCCAAGTTTCTTTCAAAACTGAGTACCTACTTCATGATTATTATAATAACTCATCAAGGAGGTGCCAAGATTTGAATTTGGTTGACTTGAGAGAGCTTTTCTGAAATCTCACCATTCGTGGGTGTAAAGAACGCATGGCTAGCGAAGGAGAAGATTTGAGGGATGTTCTCAAGGCATTGGCAGAGGAGACCAAGGAAATTAAGATGCATATAGGTAGGATGGAAGTCTTATAAGCCCAAGGATCACATATCCAACATCAAATCTGAAGAGATCAAGTAGAAGAAAATCGTAGAAGGGAAGCACATAATCGAATAAAGGAAGGAGGAGAAGAAAGTGTGGGAAACTATGCACAAGCTCATGACACTTCAAGGAAATAATATGATGATGTGGAGAAGGGGATTTGATTTTACCTAACTGAATTCAAAGGTAATCTCGATCCAAAATCTTTCCTTGAATAGTTGTAAATTGTTGAGTCAATTTTTGAATTTAAAGAGGTTGATGATGAGAAAAGATGTCAATTTACCATATTAAATTTAAGAAGTTTTCTAGGGTATGGTATGACAATTTGAAGCGGAGAAGGGAGAGAGAAGAAAAATAAAAATAAGATCATGGGAGAAATTGAAAAAGCCACTTGGATTACCTCCTTTGAGAGGTGTCGAGTGATAAGTTCTTATTTTGACCCAATCCGCCGCCCTGCCCTGGTTTTTCGCCGGCGATCTTACCCGATTTGACCGGCCAGTTTTTCCCCTCTCTTTCCCCGCTGATCAGCCTATCATTTTGACCCAATCAAATCCCCCTATCTTCACACATTTCTCCCTCTCCCAGCCAGCCAACCCTGCCACGTTCGGCCTAGAATTTCATCGGCAATCGTCGCCACCGGCGAGCCCAACTGACCTGCCCCGACTTCCCCGTATTCCCTTTGACCTTACCTCCCACCCTTAGCCTATAAATATCCCTAAACCAACCCTGGAATCGAGTTCCATTTTCGAACCTAGAATATTTCTCTTGTTCGCCGCCGCCTCTTTAGACGCCTTGTCCGCCGCCTCCAGCCAACATCACCGCCCGTTCTGGCCACCAAACTCTTCCTTGCTCTTCCCTCTAACTAACTACGTCTCCCTTATCCCTCGATTATTCCTACATGAGCCATTCCGGCTGTGCGAAGTTCTCTTCTCGACCAACCTATTTTTCCACCTCTGCCACCCTTTGCGCCACCATTAGCCACCTATTCCGCCGCTTCTGCCGCTTCTTTCTCCTCCCATTCTCTTCTGAAGACCCTCCTCTACCTTCCCCTACCTTTCTTTTCCTCTTTCTCGCTCTCCTCCTCTCTTTTTCTTCTTCTCTCCCATTCGGCCACCACCGCCGCTGCCTGCGCCGCCACCTTTGGCTGCGCCACCACCTCCATTTTGTTCCTCTCCTTCTAGGAAACCCTAACCACCCTTGCTTCCACCCTCTTTCTCTTTCTCTTTTTCCCAGCATCCAACTTTTTCCTTTTTCTTCCCTTTTTCTGGCCACCGCCACCGCCGCAGTCGCCGTTCACTATCGCCGGTGCCGCCTATCCCCACCAGCCTAAGGTTGAACCCTAGACCCTCTCAACCCTTTTTCCTATTTTTATAAGCCTTAGTTTAATTTATTTCATTTATTTGAATATAAATACTATTATTATTATTTTTAATATGTATTATTATCATTATTATTATTATTAATGTTTTGATTAGTATTTCTATTGAGGGCTGAAGCCCTATTGTATTTTATTTTCGATTTTATTATTATTCTCATTATTTCCATTATTACTATTATTAATATTAATGTGTTATTATTATTATTATTATTATAATTATTTTTATTTTTACTATTTCAAATTACTACTATTATTACTCCATTATTAATATTACAACTACTTTACTATTAGTTTTACTATTATTATTATTATTATTATTGTTATTGTTATTATTATTATTATTATTATTATTATTTATCATTATCATTATTACTAAATTTGGTTATTTATTTTACTAATATTATTATTCGTATTATTTTGGTAAAGGGGCCGAAGCCCTTATTTCACTATGTTTTTGAGTAATTCCCTTTTTATTATTATTGTTACTATTATTCTTGTTAATATTAATATTGATATTGTTTTTGGTATTTTTGCTATTATTATTTTAATATTTTATCAAAAGTCTAGTCTTAGAATAAGTTAGTAATTAATAGTATTTTTAGTAAGAGATAATCTAGTTTTAGTTTTTCCCTAAAATAGGTGAGACCAGTCAAAGCCCTAAGGAGGCATAGGAGCGTACTCCAAGACCGGTGTTGTTTTAGGTAAGGGTGTTACTAAGGCCTCTTGTATGTTTATATGCGTTATGTACTTTGCATGCTATGTATCTTATGTTTATCATTATTATAATTATTTCGTATGTGGTATAACGTGAAGTTGAAGTATGTTTTTGTATGGCATGTGTACTATATGTGATGAAATATTGTATATGTGATGATATATGTTGTGACCCTATAAGACATGCATGTGAGGATGTTGATGTGGTTTGTGTGGGAGAAAGGATGAAAAATGAGGATGGGGAAAGAAGTTGACCAAGGGATGTGAGTTGTCCTAAGTATTTTAATGATTCATGAGTGGAAGAATAAAATGGGAAATTTAGGGTTTCGTGAGAGAGAATCTAATTTATGGTTTGTATGGGAGAATCTAATTTATGATGTTATATGGGAGAATCTAATTTATGATGTTGTATGGAAGAATGTAATTTATGACGTTATATGGGACAATGTAATTTATGACGTTATATGGGAGAATCTAATTTATGGTTTTGTATGGGAGGATTTAATATAGGGTTTTGTATGGATGAATATTTAGTTTTATATGGTTGGAATTTAGGGTTTGGTATGGATGAACCCTTGGGTTTTATATGGTTTGAATCTAAGGTTTGGTATGGATGAATATTTGGCTGTGTATGGATTGAATATAAGGTTTTGTATGGAGGAATCTAGGGTTTTAATTATATGGAAGAATCTAGGGTTGCATGGTTGAATTTAGGGTTTCACGTGGGATTTTAGGGTTTGCATGAAAAATTTCGAAGGTTTGCATGGGGAGGTTAATGTCTGTATGGGTATGAAATTACGTGTGGAAAGTTGATTTGTGATGTAAGGAAGGTAATGTAAGTATTGTTTGGGTGTTTGAACACTTGGGATGAAAAATAGTACGTAGGACATTATAAGGGTATGAAGGAGACTAAATTAGGGTTTGGAGTGATTAACTATGGGTTGTTGTGATTAAATAGGGTTGGAGTGGATAATTGTGGTTTGTTGTGATTAACTAAGGTTTGGAATGGCTAATTATGGTTGTTATGGTTAAATAGGGTTTGGAGTGGTTAACTATGGTTTGTTGTGGTTAATTAGGGTTTGTTGTGGCTGCTTAGGGTTTTTGTGTTATCATGTGTATTTGGTGATTAAAGTGTAATTATGATTGTGAAATTTATGATTTGTGGTGTGTGAAGTGTAAAGGGGATGATTCATGCATGTCTAGGATGAAAGCTTTTGAATAAGATATTTAAAACATTAATCACGTAAAGTGGAAGATGTTGAGTCGGGCCCAGACCGGTCCACTGGCAAATAATAGTGGTTTGGGCATGATGCCCTATGTGTTTTCGGTCCACCGGCTATAATAGTGGTTAGGCTTTGTACCTATACATTTCCGGTCCACCGGCTATAATAGTGGGGGATCCCGTGCTCAACAAAACTGAACATATTTGTGCTAAGACATGGGAAAGACACTAATTACTTACAGTGGAACACCGTGCGAGAAGGGGCTAGACCGGTCCACTGGCGAATAATAGTGGTCAGGAGCTTTATACCCTGTGCGTTTCCGGTCCACCGGCTATAATAGTGATTAGGGCATGATGCCTTATGTGTTTCCGGTCCACCGGCTATAATAGTGGGGTTCCCGTACTCACATGGACTTGATAAAAAGCATGGTGTGAAATGAGTTATGATTAGAGATTAATTTAAAAATTAATCCAGACTATAATTGGGCCTTTGTACTTTTACCTGGATGGTCATATGCATTTATGTTAACATGATTATGCTCTTTTATTCTTATGCATGGTTTATGTGCTTATGTGTTGGCCTTAGTGCTCGGTTATCTTACTCAGTACGTAGCGTGCTGATCACCCCTTTCATGGGTGCTGCTAATTCCCATGAGTAGTATGCCCTTCTGACTTTGTGCAGGTGGGCGAGACATCAGTCGGGGCTGTGTGTTGAGCATGTTTTGGCTCAAGTTCGGGAGTGTTGTGGCCGTATTCATTCTTTATGCGATTTAACTCCTTTTCTTATTTCTTTGGTATAGTATTTACCATTTTATGATTCATTACTCGGTTGAGTATTTTAAATGAACGTTATCGGTTGTAAGCTTATTTCTCTCTTGGAAATGAATTACAATTCTTTATGCGTACTCTGATTTTTTTTTACAACGTTTAATGCTTATTTAGAGTTTAGTTGGTCTTGATTTATTATTGATTATTACTTTTCTTCTAGCCTTAGCACTTGGTACTGAAACAGTCGAAGAGAACCGGTTTGGTATTAAGTGTGGCGGTAACATCCCTAGAATTTACGGTTTAATTTATAAGTATTGTTTTTTAAAAAAATGTGTAAATTTTGGAGGTGTTACAGAGAGGCTTAGCCAAAGCACAGAAAAATGAGCCGCACGGAGGACAAGAGTGGGAGGATGACGTAGGTAACAGTCAGGAACAGAGCGAACAAGCGAAAGTAGCAGTCAAAGCCACCTAGCAGAGCATCGCACGGAAACCAAGGATGCACAACGAGGTAGGAGTCAGAGGTGCACATCAACCGTTAGCCGAAGAAAGAAAAAAAAAGAAGAAAAAAAAGAAAAGAAAATTATTTGCCTGGAAATCAAGAACCACCGAGTGAAGACGAAATTGAGGAGAATTTACCTGGTAGTCTTTATTTCAGATAAAATTAATTTTTTTATCTGAATAAATTCTTGATCTTTCATCCATAATTAATTCTGGTTATTTCTTTCTCTATTTTTAATTTATATTTTTGATATATATTTCTGTGTAATTAATTTAATAATTATAGCTGGCTGATTATTTATTACTATAATTTTATTTTCTTTGTTTCATGAGATTGTTCCTTGACTCTATTTTAATTGCTATCATTTATATATATATATATATATAGATATAGATATATATAATTATGTCAAGTATAATTTATTTAGTGCATGCCTTGTTTTGATTTCTTCGTAAGTGATAGTATGTCAGATTATATACCTGCTACGTGGCCATATAAATATACTGAAATTTATATGTATAAATTGCAGCTATATTAGATAACAATTTACTTAATATTTTTATGATTCTAACCGAAGTAGTAAAACGTTTAGATACATGTGGGTCAAGGAAAGGAAATACAGCTAGACATGCTTTGTGTACTAGTTTGGGTACTTATATTGATAGCCTTCCAATTATACTTAATGCATTAAATCTAGTTAAATATAGGAGCCGCTTTTTGTTGCTATATTGCTGGTATTTAATAAGATTAATATTGGTGCTTTGTTGTGTTAATTAATTAAGGAAAGTAATATAAGGTGTATAGACCTAATTTTAATGTACAACTTGGTCGATCACATTCTCATGATTAAATATTAACTTAGAAATTAATATTATATTTTGACCTAATCTAGTGATGGATTTCGAAGTCCCTAGCATATTTATCATATCTACGGTTTTTTCCATTATTTCTATTATTATTTTATTTTATTCTATTTACTACTTTTATTATTTTATTATTTGATAAGCCCCATTATTATTTTTCTTATTTATTTATTCTGTGTTATTTAGGGTTTTTAATTTTATTTTTATTTTAAGTTAGTTAAATAGAGGTGAGCCTTCTCAATCCCAGGTTTAGAACAATACCCTTATTTGCTAGTACTACAATTGATAAGAAGAGGTTTTAAATTGCGTGCCAGCTATGGCCACACCAATTTTTGGCGTCGTTGCCGGGGATTGGTAACTTTACCTGTATCGTACTAGCAAAATTTTCTTATTGTTTTGTGTTTTTTTCTTTTTAGTTTGTTTTATTTTTATCTAGTACGGTTTATTCGGTTAAAGTGTTTCTCTTATTTCAGGTACCCACTAGTGAATGCATACAAGAGGAAAACCACAAGGAGAGTTAATACCATTGAATCTTGAGTTAGAGAGGTTCATTCGATCAATTAGAAAGTTAAGATTTTCCAGTTCTCCATCATCATGAAAAGATCCCATCTATTTCACTCACATGGCAGTTAACAGGAGTTTACGGGAGCTAGCAGCCCATAACATAGCTGAAGCTGTACCTACATGCATAGGCTATCCTAAGCCAGTTGAGGGGAAGGAAAGAGATTTTGAGCTAAATTCCAACCTAATTCATCGTCTTCCAACATTCAATTGTCTCCCAAGTGAAGATCCAAATAAATTCTTAAAGGAATTTCAATTTGTATGTGTCTCCATGTGCCCCAAAAAGGAAAATCTTCAAATTTTGAAGCTCAAGGCATTTCCATTTACCTTGATGGATGGCGCGAAAGACTGCCTTTATGAGTTGCCAACAGGTCATATATACTCATAGGACAACTTGGCAAGTGCTTTCTTAGACAAATATCCAACATCACGTGTCATGGTACTCAAAAAGAGGATAACCGGGATCCAGTAAGAGCCTAACGAATCATTCCATGCATACTACAATAGGTGTAAGGCTTTGCTATCACAGTGCCCACAACATGGGATGAAGGAAGAGAATTTGTTGCAATATTTCTATGAGGGTCTCACTCCGCTTGAAAAGAATGTTGAATGTAGGAAGTGATGGTGCCTTTATGGATAAAGATCCCATTTCAGGAAAGCCCTATTGAAGAACCGAACGTCCACTACACAACAATATGATGGTCTTTCTACTCATGCAAGAGTAAATGAGGTAAGTGTAAATCAATTTGATGATAGACTTAACCAACTCACTACTCTTGTTTCACAGATTGCAACAGCTACTGGAGTTGTTACTATATGTGGAGTGTGTTCGGCAATAGGACATCCGACAGAGAAATGTCCATAGATAATAGGAGGACAGGACCATGTGTAAGCAAATTCTATTGGATTTTCAAATACTTATCATCCAGGTATGCACAACCATCCCAATTTTCATTGGAAAGATAATAATAATGTTCTTAATCATCCAGGTTTCCACCAAGTGGGGACCAGGGTTTTATCAAAACTCACAAGGAGGATCTTCTCAACCTCAAGCTTCAACCACTGATAAATATGATAAGATGTTTGAACTAATGGACAGAATCAGCTAATACAAAGTCAACTTAACATGGATAAGTGAGTGCTGAATATTGAGAGGCAAGTGGGAGAAGTGGTTACTAAGTTAAATCAATTACATAATATAGGAAATTTGCCAAGTAACACCATACCTAATCCGAAGGGAAATTTTGAATCAGCTAAGCAGTGGTGACAAGGAGTGGTATATTATGTGAGAATAATTCAACTAAAGACAAGGAAAATCTAGAGTAATTGGAAGAAGACCCTACTATAAAAGAGGGGGAGAGCATGAAGAAGCAAGAGAATAAAAGTGGAAACCGACAAATGATTGATTGACCCGCTAGTGAACTAAAATCTTAAAGTTCTTTAAATGGCAAATCCTTTACCATTCCTAATAGTGTTATAAATAACCCTACTTCTGCTGCTCCTTTTCCTAGCAGGTTATCCAAATCAAAGAAAGATGAGAGTGATCAAGTAATTTTGGATACATTTAAGAAGGTGTAGGTTAACATTCCACTCCTAGAAGCTATTAAGCATGTGCCCAAATATGAAAAAATTTTAAAGGAGTTATGCACCACAAGAAAGAGATTGCGGGAAAGGGAAGTTGTAATCCCCCAAAATTTTAAAAACCTCTAAATTAATAAATAACTTTTATTTGGGAAAAATTATCTTTTAAAATTATTTAATTTAATTATTTTATGGATTTTTAGTATATAAAATTGGATAGGTATATTTAATAAATTAAAATAAATATTTTGTTATTTTATCATACTCATTTTGTTTAAATAATTTTCCAAACCAATATTTTACTAAAATTATCCTTTTTAAACCCATATACTTAATTATATTAAATTAAATTTTTAAATAAATTTATTGCCCAAAAATATTACACTATTATTTTATAAATGAAATTATTATAATTTTTCCTATTTTTCCTTTTCCTTTTTTTCCGTTTTTCTCCGTTTTCCTCCTTTTCTTTCTTTTTCCTTTTTCCTTCTTCGGGCAGCTCGCACCAAATCAACCCCTTCACCCCTATGTGCCTAGGCCATAGGCTCGTTTCTTCTCTCCCCTCCCCTACTTCTATTGCGCACGTCGTAGCCCAAACCCCCTCTCTTTTCTATCCTTCCTTTCCCAGCGACCGGGCCGGCCCAACCTTTCTTCCCCCCTACGCTCGGCCTACTCCCTCCCTCTCCCTTTCTTTATTCTTCTTCTTCTACGCCCGACCAACCTACCCACGATGCCATGCCTGCAACCTCGAGCACCACCTGCCACCACCTGCAACTCTCCCTCTCTCCCTCTCTCTCCCCCATCCTTTCCCTCCCATTTTCGAACCAACCAACCCCTGCAAACCTAGCCGCATGCCCTTTCCCTTCCTATTCTTCCCTTCCCTCTCCCTACCACCCAACCATCCCCTGCCACCCTATAGCTTGCCCCGGCCAGCCACCTACTCCCCTCTACTCCCTCTTCTTCTTCTTCTTCTTCTTCCCCCTACCTCATTCTGCCCCATAACATCGAGCCATTCTCCCTCCCCTGACTTCTTTCTCTCCTTTTCTTCTCCTTCCATTTCCATCCCTATTCTGCACCACCACCTCCCTCCGCCGCTTCCTCTGCCTCACCAAGTGCTTGCACCACCTTCTACACCCCCTGCTACCACCCTGCACCACTAGGCCACCCACCTCGAGCCACCCTGCAACCCTTCTTCCTCCCCTCTTCTTTTTCTCTCATTTTTCTCCCATCTCGGCAACCTTCCTGCAACCCCTCCGTCCGCCGCCGTCGCGCCACCTCTACCGCCTCCCAAGCTACCAACCTACTCCCTGCAACCTCCTATACCACCCCCACACCTCTTTTAGCCGAAACCGACACCCTCACCCCCTCATTTTTTCCCTCCCTTTTCCTTCCTTCTAAGCCACACCCACCTCAATAGCCCCCTTCGCAGCCTCACGGCCTCCTCCTCCACTACCCTTGGCTGCTAACAACCTATCCCCGACCACCACCTACACCCCCTTCACCCCTACACCCTTCCCTTGTCCTATATCCTCCCCCATCTACCTTCTTTCCTAGCCCCAAAATCCTAACCCAAAAACACCCCTTCCTTCCTTTTCTTCATGCCACCTTCGACCCTTCCACCCTTTTTTTTTGCATGCAGCTCATGTTGCATGAGTAGCACGAGCTGCTACATACCTTGGTTATTTTAGTTCATAAGTTTTAGGTATAATAATATTTTAATTTAAGTATTTCATTAATTAAGTTTTATAAAGTCTTATTCTTTTGGTTTTCTTATTTGTAATGTGATAAATATTGATATTATTTTTAGGGATTAGTTTTGCTAATCAAAGTTTGAATCTTTAACCAGGATACTGGTAAGGTTCATTTTTACGAGAATTAAGGTAATCGCTAAACCTCACTTAAACGCATGGATACATGTATGCTAGCACATTAGGGTTTTAATATGTTATTTTGCATGATATATATTACTTAATATATTATATGTAGTTGCTTATATTGATTGATAAAAAGGAAATCATATTAATTTATATGCTATGTGTGGAAATATTGCTTAAGGAAAGAGTTTGGTTATTAATGAAAATGTTGAGTACTTATCCATGTTATATTATGTTATTGTGACCATTGATCCATAACTAATATTATTATGAGCCCTAAGGCATTTTAGTAATATATATTGCGCAAGAGTGTGGCCTAATATGTGTGGACATTAATGAGTATTATGTTGAAGTATAATAGTTGGTGGAGTTGGATAATGAGAATGGAGCATTATTATTAATATTCATGTAGTGATGATAACTTAATAAAAGTGGTGTAATAAAAGTGCAAAATGGAATTTGTAAGTAAAAGGGCATTGTTGTAATTTTAAAAAAGAAGGGCAAAATGGTAAATTTGTAAGTAAAAGGGTATTGTGGTAATTTTGAAAGAGAAGGGCAAAATGGTAAATTTGTAAGTAAAGGGTAAAATGGTAATTTTAGAAGTTGAGGGTATTATGGTAATTTTAGAAGGGAAGGGCAAAATGATAATTTGTAAGTAAAAGGGTATCATGGTAAATTTGGAGGAGAAGGGTGAAATGGTAATTATAATAGTGTAGAATAATAAAATGGTAATTATAATAATGGAGAAGGGTAAAATGGTAATTATGATAATGGAGAAGGGAAATTTGGTAATTTAACCAAATAAAGGGGCAAATTGGTAATTATGATAATGAAGAAGGGCAATTTGGTAATTTATCCAACTAATGGGGCAATTTGGCAATTATGATAATGGATAAGGGCAATTTGGTAATTATGAGATTAAAGAAGGGTAATTTGGTAATTTAACCAACTAAAGGGCAAATGGGTAATTATGATAATGGAGAAGGGCAAATTAGTAATTTAACCAACTAAAGGGCAATTTGGTAATTATGAGATTGAAGAAGGGTAATTTGGTAATTTAACCAACTAAAGGGCAAATTGGTAATTATGATAATGAAGAAGGGCAATTTAGTAATTTAACCAACTAAAGGGTAATTTAGTAATTATAACAAAGGAGAAGGGGAATTTGGTAATCTAACCAACCAAATGGGAAATATGATAAGTGTAACAATTATGAAAGGTGATTGGTAACCTGAATCGAGTAAGAATGTGGATAAGAACAATTATGTGCGTGTTATGTGCCTCGTGTGCCATGTGTTATGCCATGTTGTGTACTTTATAATTATAATAACTATTTACTTATAGCATATCTTGGAGTTGAGGTACACTTATGTGAATTCCTTATGGCATGTGGATGATGATTATATATGTTGTGCGTACGATGTTATATAATGTGACCTTCTAGGACATGCATGCTAGGATGTCTAATAATATGATATGGGGTAAAAGGATAGAAAGGGACAAATGGGAGGTGAGTTGACTAAGGGGACATAAGATTGACCTTATTATCTCATGATCCATTAGGGGGAAAATAAAAGGAGGTTATGGTAAAAATGAACGAGTGATGTGACTCTAGCATGGGAAATTTCTAGGATTTGCATGAGGTGGATGGAGTCCGCATGGGGATAATCCTTACGTAAGAAATGTGCTGGGGTTTGAGTGGCCAACTAGGGTTTCACAGTCATATGTATAATTGGTGAGTAGAGCGATAGGGCTTGGGTTGAATCTAAATGAAATGAGGTGTTGGACGATAAAAGAAAGGTTGGGCCACATAGGTCCAATTAGGATTTCAAGGGAAAACCCTAGAGAGTGATAGTGAGAGAATGCTATAAGGTGATGGGCCTTAACCCACACCTTTAGAAGTTGGGTTTTCGTTATGAGTAAATGGAAGGAGGAATGGATATCGGGGTGTGATAAGAGGCGCAGAAGTCTCAAGATATGGGTTGGGCCCTCTCAGGAGGATAGAAGTAGACATGCATATCAAAGGTGAAATACTTTCGAATAAGATACTAATTATTTAAAGAGAAAAATTGTTGAGCCGGACCCAGACCGGTCCATAAGCAAATAATAGTGGCTAGGAGTCGGGGTGCCCTGGAGACTGCTCCACAAGTAAATAATAGTGGCTAGGAGCATTTTGTCCTACATGATTTCTGATCCACCGGCTATAATAGTGGGGGATTCTATGCTCAACAAACTGAATGTAATAACGATCAGACATAGGAAAGACACAAAGTAATTACAGTGAAACACCATATGAGTCAGGGCCAGACCGGTCCATCGGCGAATAATAGTGCCCAGGAGTGTTCTACCTTAGAGACCAGTCCACGGATGAATAATATTGGTCAGGAGCATTCTGCCCTATATGTATTCCTGTCCACCGACTATAATAGTGGGGTTCCCGCACTCACATGGATATTTATAATCCGAGATGATTAACCGATAATGGACTAATGGCTTAAGGCCCAGAAGTATTGATTACACATTACGACCTAATAATATCTGATTGAATTGTTAAGTATGTGAATGTATGGATGTGAAAAGTATGTATGCACCTGTCATTGTGTATGTATATAGTGTTGTATCATGTGTTACATTGCGGTCCTACTTTTAAGTACTCAGTACCATAGTACTGAAGGGTTCCATTCATGGGGCCCATACCTATTCAATGGGCAGAGTCCCTTGTAGGTCTTTTTTAGGTGCAACTCAAATGGACAATGGGAAATACCATAAGGATTGTCCAGAAATTGATAGGGTCTCATTATTCCCCTTTTAACTCTTGGTTTAAATGTGATCTTCGTTCTTGTAACCACCATTAGTGGATTTTATTCTTGTAAATGATTTATTGTGCTACTCTGATTTTTAATATGGTTTGAATTTCTAGCAATTGGTATTTTATTCTATTAGCCTTAGCACTTGGTATTGGAATGGTATGAGTGAACCAGTCTGGTACTAAGTGTGGTAGTAATATCCCCAGAATTCACAAGTTTTGTTATTCCGGTTCCACTAAATCTCTTAATAAAACAAAATTTTTTAGTAGTGAATTTTGAGGGTGTTAAAGAAGTAGTCAAAATAAGTGAGCAATTATCCATGGTAATATAAATAAAATTACCTCCGAAGTTCAAGGACCTTGGGAGCTTCACTGTTCCATGTGTGATTGGAAACAATAGGGTTGAAAATTCCATGCTAGACTTAGGTGCATCTATTAATGATATGCCATATTCTATTTATGCATCATTAGGTCTAGGAGAGCTTAAGAAGGATAATGTTATCATCAACTTGCTGATCGCTCTAACGTATTCCCCAAGGGACTTGTAGAAGATATCCTTGTGTAAGTGGGTACACTTATATTTCCGGCGGATTTCTATGTGTTGGATATGGATGAGAGTAGCTCAAGTCTAATTCCATTGCTTTTGGGAAGGCCTTTCATGAGAACTGCTCGCACAAAAATAGATGTTCATACAAGTTCTCTTACTATAGAGTTTGATGGAGAAGTCATAAACTTTAACATTTTTGAAGCCATGAGGTATCCTATGGATGATCATTCTTATTATACTATTAATGCCATTGATCTTTTAGCATAGGATTACCTTGAGGAGGAGGATGAAGATCCATTGGCAATCACTATTATGCAAAGCTTAAGATTGGTTGAAAAGGGGGAAGACACTTTTTTGGAAGAGATAGAGGCTATGCTTTCTCTACATCTTATGGAAATCACAGCACAGATGGAGGTAAACCCTCCATATCGGTATGGATTCCCTCCTCTTTCAATTCCTCTAGCTACTAATAAGCCAGTACCTTCTATGATTCAGGCTCCCACATTAGAGCTCAAGCTATTGCTAGATCATTTGAAATATACATACTTAAGAGACAGAGATACCCTTCTGGTAATCATATCTTCAAAGTTGACGGAGGATCAAGAAAGCAAGCTATTGGAAGTCTTTATGGCCCACAAAACAGCTATATGATGGACATTAGCAGACATAAAAGGGATAAGCCCTACTATGTGTGTGCATCACATAATTCTTGAAGAAGGAGCCAAGCCAACTCAAGAACCTCAGCGTAGACTTAACCCTCCTATGATGGAGGTAGTTAAAAAGGGAAATCATCAAGCTCTTAGATTGTGGAGTCATCTACCCGATTTCAGACTCTAAGTGGGTGGCATCTATTTAGGTGGTACCTAAAAATTTGGGGGTCACGGTTAGGGATGTTCATGTTATCCGATATCTCCTTATTTGATCCGATATCCGAAGTGATCCGATCCGAAAAAGCAAATAATTGATTCGATTTTTTTTTTCAAATCAAATATCCGATCCGTTCAACAAAAAGTCAAACAAACTAAATATCCGATCCGACAAATACAAATAATATCCGATCCGAAGAAAAATATTTATACATTTTTTTATAATTTTTTATTTTATATATAATTGTATATAAATAAATTTATATGTGTCTGTGTATAATTTTTACTCACTTTATTTATTATTTGAGGAAAAATTTAATTTAATTTAAATTATATTTTTAATACAATCCCTTTTTAGATATTTATAAAAATAAAAATAAAAATACTCTGGATACCGATAGACTCCATCCACTCATTTCTTATTTTAGTTTTAAGATTAGATATTTGTTGAGTAAGTCGGATATTTGCTAAGCTAATCGGATATTTGCTCAGTATTCGCTCAATAAATCGGATAATATGAAATATATTTGTCATTTGGTAATTTTTTTATATTTGAAATTGTATTAAGATAATATCGGTTATATTTGATATCCGATGATATCCGATTCGAAAATTTAAATATCCGATCTTCCGGATATCCGAAGTTTCAAATAATATATCAAATATCATTTTTAGATATCCAAAATTTCAAATATCCGAAATATCGGATATTTGAACCGTGAACAGCCCTAGTCACGGTAGTAAAAAATGGGGAGAATGAGCTGGTTTCTCAAAGGACAGTAATCAGACATTGAGTATGTATTGATTACATGAAATTGAATGCCACAACAAGGAAATATCACTTTCCTCTACCATCTATTAACTAGATGTTGGAAAGATTGGTTGGTCATTCATATTACTGCTTCCTTGATGGGTATTCCGGTTACAACCAAATTCATATAGCAAAGGAAGATGAAGAGAATACTACTTTCACATGTGGCACATTTTCTTATCGACGCATGTCTTTTGGCCTATGCATCGCAACTGGTACATTCCAAAGATGTATGATTAGTATTTTCTCTGACTATATAGAGAAGATTATTGAGGTTTTTATGGATGATTTTAGTGTCTTTAGAGATACTTTTGAGTCTTGTCTCGATAATCTAACTTTAATCTTGAAAAGATGTGAAGAAAATAACCTTGTACTTAATTGGGAAAAATGTCATTTCATGGTAACATAAGGAATAGTACTTAGTCATATTGTCTCATCCAAGCGGTTAGAAGTCGATAAAGCTAAGATCGATGTTGTGCATTACTTACCCTCTCCCACTAGTGTGAGAGAGGGTGAGAGAGGTGCATTCTTTTCTTTGGATATGTAGGGTTTTACAGACGATTCATTAAGGACTTCTCCAGCATTGCACATCCATTGACACGCCTTTTGTAGTGTGCCTTTTGATTGGAGCAAGGAGTGTCAAAAAGCTTTCGATGAACTTAAAAAGCTCCTAACAACAACTCTGATGATGCTACCTCCAGATTGGGCCCTACCATTTGAGATAATGTGCGATGCATCTGACTATGCAATTTGTGCAGTCTTGGGGCAATAAAAGGATAAAAAGCCTTATGTCATTTACTATGCTTCCAGAACTCTTAATGATGCTCAGTTGATTTACTCCACTACTGAAAAAGAATTGTTAACCGTAGTATTTTCTCTTGAAAAATTCATATCATATTTACTTCAAACTAAAGTTATTATTTTTATAGATCATGTAGCATTGAAGTATTTATTATCTAAAAAGGAAGCAAAACTGCAGTTAATAAGATGGGTTGTATTGCTACAAGAGTTTGACGTAGAGATAAAGGGCAAGAAAGGAAGTGAGAATGCAGTGGCTGATCATTTGAGCCGCATGATTCAGGAGGGTGAACCTATACCCTTGGTAGAGAATTTCCCAGATGAGCAGCTCTTCGGGATACAGGTAAGTACACCATGGTTTGTTGATATAGTAAATTATCTAGTAACACATGAGTTTCCAAATGACATGCCAAGCTCTATAAGAACTAAAATTAGAAAGGAGGCATCCCAATATGTTTGGGATAACCCCTATTTGTGGAAATTTTTTATTGATGGTATAATTAGGAGATGTGTCCCTGATTCAAAATTTGAGCATATTCTAGTACATTGTCATACATTGCATTGTAGAGGACATTTTGGTGCGAAAAAGACTACTTTCAAAGTCCTTAAAGCGAGTTTTTATTGGCCTACACTATTTAGCGATGCCAATGCTTACTGCATGAGATGTGATAGATGTCAGAGATCAGGTGGTCTTAAAGACCAAATGCCCTTAAATTCTATTATAGTTATAGAAATTTCTAACATATGGGGCATTGACTTTATGGGACCTTTTCTAGCTTCTAAGGGCTATCTCTATATTCTTCTTGCAGTAGATTATGTATCAAAATGGGTGGAAGCAAATGCCACCTGGACTAATGATTCTCATGTAGTTGTAGGGTTCCTCCAATCTCACATATTCTCTAGGTTTGGTATGCCTAGAGTAATCATTAGTGATGTAGGATCACATTTTTGTAATAGAATGATTGAAGCCTTGCTACGCAATTATGGGGTGACACATAAAGTCTCTACACCCTATCATCCTCAAACTAGCAGGCAAGCTAAAGTTTCTAATCGAGAAATAAAGAAGATAGTAGAGAGGACCGTGAGCCCAAATCAAAAAGATTGGAGCCAAACGCTAGATGATACTTTATGGGCTTATAGGACAACCTATAAAATGCCCCATGTCTCCCTTTTGGCTCATTTATGGAAAGGCATGCCATCTACCTATGGAGCTTAAACACAAGGCATGGTGGGATGTTAAGAACTTGAACATGAGTATCAACTCTACTGGAATGCATAGGAAATGATAACTTCATGAATTAGAAGAAATAAGGGATGATGTATTTGAAAGTGCTATGGTATATAAGGAGAAGACAAAATCTTTTCATGATAAGATGATTCGTGGAAAGTCATTTTTTGTGGGACAAAAAGTGCTACTTTACTATTTGCGTCTTCGCTTATTTCTAGGTAAGATGCATTCTAAGTGGGTAGGCCCTTTTATTGTTACTCATGTTTTTCCTCATGATACCATACAGATCAAAAGAGAGAGGATGGGAAATGAATTCAAAGTTAACAATCCCATGCTTAAACCCTATTATGAAGCATTCATAGAGCATAGCGTTGAAGAGGTGTAGTTACAAGAAGCACCCACCTTGAAAGAGTAAAATCGAGATCATGTCAAGTTGAAGACATAAAAACAAGCGCTACTTGGGAGGCAACCTAATGTGATAAGGGAGTTTTCTACCCTCTAGTTATTTATTTATTTATTTATTTTTATCTCCATACTTTAAATTACATGTTTTCTTAGTTGTTTACACATTGAGGATAACGTATGATTTAAGTGTGGGGGTGTGTGTGTGTTATGTTTTTGCATGAAAAAAAAATTGAAAATTAAAGAAAAAAAATTATTACAAAATTTTGTTTAGTATTTTTAGAGTCATAGAAGCCTTTAATTAGTCAATGAGGAATATATCTTTGAAATCTAACGAAAAGATGATCATAAAATTAAGATAAAGAAAGTGGAGATTTTTTGTGTTAATTTCAATATAGGGAACACATATCTATGTGTCTATATATGAATGGAGAAAGAACATGTATAATTTTCTAACCACCAACATGGCATGTTGAGATTCATTACAATCCTCCGTGAGCTTTTGAACCATATATACCATTTTTTCCTGAGTGAATTTACATGAAATGATCTACTTTTCTTGGCTTCAATGTTTCTTTTCAAACCTCATATATGTTTAATTATTTTGATCAAATTACTTGCTTTCGATCATGTAATGGACTATAGAGATTGTCATAACTTACTCTTGTACTATTCAAAGCTTATAGTCAAAACATGCTCTGATTGAGAAAATAATAAAGGAAGCTTAGGAGTTTTCTACCATATGACCAAATAGCTTTACCTAATTTGCGTATGCATGATATGCACCCTATAGAACCCTTTAAACCTATAAATTAAATATATATTTTCCTTCATTACCTTCTTTAAATAACCTTCGGGCCTTAATATCCTTACCGTTGCTTAAAGCTAGTGGAAGATAATTAAATCATTATGGATAAAGAGTGGTTATTTATGTAAGTGTATGTGAAAGAAATATATGTATTTATGCTAAGAAGGGGATTGGTTATGTTTGGTGGGGAAAAAATTGAAAAAAAAAAAGAGAAAAAAAGGAAAAAGAAATGTTAGGATATAAGGAAGAGAAGGTGTTATGGAGATGATGTTGAGAAAGTTCTATTCATATTTTAATTTGGTGTTAAGGTGGAGAGGTGTATCATTAATGTGGAGTAAAGGTTTTATTTCATTTAATTATCAGATTCCACTAGCTATTGATCTTTTTAGCACCATACTCCTAAAATACTCTGTACCCTCCTTTACCTTAAACCCTACTACAACCAATAAGTAAGCCCTATTTGATTCTTGAGACGAGCAGCCTTTGATCTAATAAAGATTAGTCATAAGAGTTAAGCATATGGTTCGATCCTTTTGGCAAGTATTTGATATCTTTCATGAGATTTTATCTACAAGAAGATGAGCCTTCTTTATTTATATATGTGAGTCATTTGTTATCTTTATCATCTTATCTCACATACATGAGTGTTTCTATACATTTGTAGCCATGAATCTAAAAGAGAGAGAGAAAAAAAATAGAGGGTATCCATAGTGAGGATGGATCTTGATATGACTAAGGCGTGGTAGATCTTCATCTATAATATTGATTTGTTCATAGCTGTCATGTTTATGTATGAACCATATATTGAAATTGATCCTTTAAATCTCCCAATACTGAATCTTAGTTGATTGCTAATCTTGACGTTTGAAAGTAAATGATTCTGAGATAAAAAATAGTTAAGGGTATTAGGTGTGGTTTGGTTTGGTTATTTATCTTTTTCTTTTTGTGTGTGTGATCTTGTGGGTACATCATCTGCGAAAACCTCATGAAACCTTACTCGTCCTCAATGGGTGACTTAGGGGTTTAAAAGACTTGTTGCATATGCCAAATACAATCGTGAGACCAACGAAAGTGGCTAGTTAATTTAATTTTATGTGGTTAGAGTAATAACTTGCTTGAAGACAAAAAAGAAGTTTAGTGTGGGGGTGTGATAAGTTCATATTTTAAAATATTTTATACCCTTATAATCTTAGTTTTTAGTATTTTAATTAAGTAATATAGGTGAATAATTTTGATTTTATACGTAAGTGGTAATAATTATATAAATATTATTATTTAAATTAAAATAATATAAATTAAATAAATTTAGATTATAATATTATTTATTAAATTTTATTTTATAGGTATTATTTTTTTAAATAAAAAAAAATTAGACATTTGGACTAACAGCCCAAGGAACGAAGGTCCAAAGCCCATGGAACAAAGATCCAGTGAATAAGAAAACGAAACACTCAGCGAGGGCTGACGAGTAGAGGCAGAGGCAGAGGCACGAAAATAAAAGGAACAGCGCACAGGTAAGAAAAAAAGGCTGTGGTGCACAGAAAAAACCAAAAAAAGAAAAGGGGTAGAGCAAACAAAAGGAGAGCCTTCAGCCTAGCAATAGTCTACGCAGCAACAGTAGAGGCGCACGGAAGGGAAGACGGGCGAAGAAGTCAGCAGGGCTGACGTGGAAAGGAGAGGCAGAGAGCAGCCATCAGGGCAAAAAAAAAAAAAAAAAAGAAAGGCACGTAGGAGAGAGAGGCTCGGCCGAAACAGAGAAAAATGAGCCGCATGGAGTACAAGAGTGGGAGGACGACGTAGGTAACAGTCAGGAACAGAGCAAACAAGGGAAAGCAGTAATCAGAGCCGCCAAGCAGAGCGCCGCACTGAAACCAAGGACGCACAAAGAGGCAGGAGTCAGAGGCGCACGTCAGCCGTTAGCCGAAGAAAGAAAAAAAAAAAAGAAGAGAAAATTATTTGCACAGAAATCAAGGACCACCGAGTGAAGAAGAAACAAAAGAGAATTTATCAAGTAGAATTTATTTTAGATAAAATTAATTTTTTTATCTAAATAAATTTTTGATCTTTTATTTATAATTAATTTCTCAGATAAAATTAATTTTTTATCTGAATAAATTCTTGATCATTCATCCATAATTAATTCCGATTATTTTTTTCTCTATTTTTTAATTTATATTTTGGATCTATATTTATGTATAATTAATTTAATAATTATGGCTGACTGGTTATTTATTGCGAGGGAATAGATTAAAACCCTAGATTAGGTTTTGTAGTATAATTTTATTTTCTTTGTTTTGTGAGATTGTTCCTTGATTCTATTTTAATTGCTATCATATATATATATATATATATATATATATATATATATATATATAATTATGTCAAGTATAATTTATTTAGTATATGCCTTGTTCTGGTTTTCTCATAAGTGATAGTATGTCGGATTATATACCTGCTACGTGGCCATATAAATATACTAAAATTTATATGTATAAGTTGTAACTAGGTTAGATAACAATTTACCTAATAGTTTTGTGATTCTAACCAAAGTAGTAAAACGTTTAGATACGTGTGGGTCAAGGAAAGGAAATACAACTAGACATGCTTTGTGTAATAGTTTGGGTACTTAGATTGACAGCCTTTCAATTATACTTAATACATTAAATCTAATTAAATGTAGGATCCGCTTGTTGCTGCTATTCTGCTAGTATTTAATAGGATTAATATTGGTACTTTGTCATATTAATTAATTAAGGGAAGTAATATAAGGTGTATGGACATACTTTTGGTAAAAAACTAAGTCAATCTCATTCTTATGATTAAATATTGACTTAGAAATTAATATTATATTTTGACTTAATCTAGTGGTGGATTTTGAATTCCCTAGGATATTTATCATATCTGCGGCTTTTTCCATTATTTCTATTATTATTTTATTTTATTCTATTTATTACTTTTATTATTTGATAACCCCCGTTATTATTTTTCTTAATTATTTATTTTGTGTTATTTAGGGTTTTTATTTTTATTTTTATTTTAAGTTAGTTAAATAGAGGTGAGCCATCTCAATCCTCGATTTAGAACGATACCCTTATTTTCCAGTACTACAATTTATAACAAGAGGGTTTAAATTGTGTACCGGCTATGACCACACCATTGAGCATGTTATTGATTTTTTTTTCTACGAGTTCCGATACTAAATAAGCCAGCTTATAAATGCAATCTGGAAGAGTCTAAGGAGCTGTAAAGGTAAGTGCAAGAATTGTTGGATCAAGTTTATATTCGAGGGAGCATGAGTCTATGTAGTGTAATAGCTTTATTGGTACCTAAAGAGGATGGTACATTGAGGATTTACATTGACTCTAGGGAGGTTAACAATATCATAATTAAATACATATTTTCGATGCCAAGATTGGATGATATGTTAGATGAGCTGCATAGAGCAAAGGTGTTTTTGAAGCTTAGCCTTAGAAGTGGATACCATCAAATGAGGATAAGGGAAGGGGATGAATGGAAGACGGCTTTCAAGAATATGTATGGGTTGTATGAGTGGTTGGTGATGCCATTTGGGCTATGTAATGCACCAAATTCATTCACGAGGTTGATGACCAAACTACTTAGACCTTTTTTTGGAATCTTTGTTGTTGTCTACCTTGATAATATTTTGATATATAACAAGAGTGAGTTCAAACACATGTAGCATTTGAAGAGATTATTTGATAAACTTCGGGAGGTGAAGTTCTATGGTAAAATGGGGATGTGTGATTTTATGATGAAGAGTGTGGTTTTTCTTAGTTACATCATGAGTGGAGACGGTATTAGAGTTGATCCTTCAGAGGTGGAAGCTATTCAAACATGGAATATTCCTACTAATGTTCATGACGCTTAGAGTTTCCATGGATTGGCTTCATTTTATAGGCAATTTATCAAATATTTCTCCACAATTGCAACACCTATTACATAATTGATGAAGAAGAGAGAGTTCTAGTGGAATGAACATGCAACAAAAGCTTTTGAAGACTTGAAGATAAAGCTTTCAAACACACTAGTATTATATTAACTTTTCTTTGATAAATTATTTGAAGTAACGTGTGATGCTAGTGGTGTAGGTTTTGGAGGGGTACATTCACAAGAGAAGAGGCCAACTGCATTTTTTAGTGAAAATTTGAATGGTGCAAGACTCAATTATTCATCATAGTTTGAAGTATCTACATGGTCAAAGGAAAGTGAGTCCAAAAAATGCCAAGTGGATTAATTTTTTTGCAAAATTTGTGCTTTCAACAAGACACATGGATAGAAAAGAGAATGTAGTTGTAGATGAATTGTCTAGAAGGACTATGATACTTACAATGATAGATGTGAAGATTTGGGTTTTGATATGTTGAAAAGTCAATATGCCATTGATGATGATTTTTCTTTGATTTTCGAAGAGTGCAAGAAATAAGGAAGTCATGGAGTTTATGTTCTTCAAGATGGATTCTTAGTCAAGAAAAACAAATTGTGTGCCAAAGACCTCAATTCGAGACTTACTAATCAAAGAAGTGCATAAAGGAGGTATTGTAGGACACTTTGGAGTTCACAAGACTTTGAAGCTATTGCAAGAACATTTTTATTGGCCAAGAATGCAGTAAGGAGTGCAAGTTATGGTTACTAGGTGTGCTACATGTCAAAGAATTAAGAATTTCTTTCACAAAGGGTTATACGTGCCTTTACCTGTGCCTACTCAACCATGGGAAGGAGTTAGTATGGATTTTATTTTAGGATTGACTAGAAAAAAAAGAGGCAAAGATTATATCATGGTGGTGGTGGACCAATTTTCCAAGATGGCTCATTTTTTTCTATGTAACAAAACGGATGATGCTACTCTTCCTAGGTTTAGACATAAACCCGCTAACCACTCTAATAACATGAGAAATATCTAATCTGGTGCACACCATAGCATACATGAGACCTCCAACTACAAATCCACAAGGAACTCATTCTCCATGTATTCCCATTCTTTGGTTATCTTTAGATAATGTGACTTTGACAACTTGAAATAACTTCCTAGTGAAACATTCCTTATCTTTGCATCCTAAACAATGAACCTATAAAGTACCTTCTCAATGTAATAACTTTGAGACAATTTTAAGGTCCCCTCTTAAACATCCCTTGAAATCCTCACGCCAAGTATCTACTTTGTAGAACCTAAGTCTTTCATCTCAAATTTCTATAACAACTTCTTCCTCAATTCCTTGATGACTTTCATGATTGTACATGCATGTCATCTAAATACAATAGTAAGATGAGAAAAGATCCATTAGACTACCTTAAGTAGCATTAAGGATCCTGATCACTACTTTTTAAATTACTCTAATTCATGAATGCATCAAACTTCAAGTACCACTATTTGGGCAGCTACCTAAGTCTATACAAGCTCTTATTGAGCTTATAAAATAAGCCATCATGACCTAGAATGATATATCCATGTAGTTGTTGCATGTATTGCTCATCCTTTAAATCACCATACCAAAATGTTCTCTTCACATCCAGCTGCTCTAAATACAGATTCTAAAAAGCTATAGTACTCAATAATATTATGATAGTCACCTTCACTAGAAGAGCAAATATCTCATGAGAATCAATTCCCTTCTTCTATGAACACCCATTGACAGGTAATTTTGCGTTATACCTCTTTGGACCATCAATTTATTCATTAATTAAATACATCCACTTGTTGAGTAGTGCTTTCTTCCTAATCAGTAGTCTTGTTAATTCCCAGTTTCCATTATTCTTCAGGGAGCTCATCTCTTTACCCATGGCTTGCTCCCACTAAAATAAATCCTCTACGTACACAACTTCCTCAAAAGACACTAGCTTTCCAACATCACTTAATAATAAATAATATAGAGTAAGATATTACCTAGTAGGTGATTATCATCTAGTACTCCTAGTTAACCTATAAAATGTTGGTGCAGAAATACTAAGATCAATAACTATACCCCTTAGAGACTAATCTCGGCTAACATTATTCTCCTTAAGGTCATCAATATTGTAACACTCCCAAATTTACTACTGAAAAATTTCGTTAATTTAGAAGAAGTTTAGCGGAAGCAAGCAAATGAAATTGTAAATCCGGGGGTATTACCGCCACACTTAGTACCAGATCGATCCATAACTACCGACCCGATACTAAGTGCTAAGGTTAGAAAGAATAAAACCAGAACAAATCATTCATAAAACACAAGTTTTACGAAATCAGAGTGCGAAGGTCAAAAGTTACATTCCGAAATACAATTTAAAAGGTCCATATACCAGAATACTTAAAATAACGGAATAGCAAAGTACGATAAAACCCTCGAAAAATTAAATACAACATTTGTATCCTCTAAAGACAAATACGATTAAACCACACAATTTTCGAAGGGTAAATATCCGGACCGCTTACTCACTCAGATCAAGCCTTCCACCCTAATTTAGTAACAGATCAACCTGCATCAAAGGTCTGCTCCCCACTATTGGTGGATCATCACAGGACCCAGTTAATCAAGGTAGTATCAGTACGGGTCCAGTACTGAGTAAGGGCGCAGGTGTGCTAAGGCCCACAGACAAAGATACAAAACATAGCAGACATAGCATAGATACATAGATCGAATGCAATAACACATATAAACCACACAGGTTACGGACCAGATATCACTTTTCTTTTATCAGGTCTCTGAATATAATCGATCATCATCTTATCCAGACCATGTGAGTGCGGGAACCCCACTATTATAGCCGGTGGAACGGTCGCGAGGGCCATGCCCTGCCACTATTATAGCCGGTGGAACGGTCGCGAGGGTAAGATACCCTACCACTATTATAGCCGGTGGACCGGTCTGGCTCCGACTCACAAGGTATTCCACTGTAACCATTTATATCTTTCCCATGTCTCATCACTTTTACGTTTGAGTTTGTTGAGCACGAAATCCCCCACTATTATAGCAGATGGAACGGTCGCGAGGGCACATGCCCTGCCACTATTATAGCCGGTGGAACGGTCGCGAGGGTAACATACCCTGCCACTATTATAGCCGGTGGACCGGTCTGGGTTCGGCTCAACATCTTTCTCTGTAAGTCGTTAGTGTCTTAATGTATCTTATTCGAGGGCATATCTTTTGTCATGCATGGCCAGAGATCTCAACACATCACATCAAGACTGAAGACATAATCGTACTATCACATGCTAATGAGAACACAAGTACACGTCTTGTTTCCAAGCCACATTACCCACGAAACAAGTAAGATAACGACATTTAGAATACAACACAGCATTCATATAAGGCATCCACAGCACATAGGATATAGGTCACATATCCAATCTTGTCTATATCCTCACTCGGTTTAGGTTACCGAGCTGTCTCCCACGCTTATACTAGGCCACTAACCACCCTTCGGTAATTACCATACTTTTCACATTTCTCGCACTAGAAACCCAAACATTACCCTCAAACTCAACTCTCCCTTATACCTCACTCCTCCTTATTTATTCTTATTATTTTCTTTTTCTTTTCCACCTCCTCAAATTAGGGTTTCCATCCCAAACCCTAGTCGGTCCCTATGTACCCTTATTTTATCCCACGTACTATTTTTCACCTCGAGCCTCCAAACTCCCAAACAAACTTTCCATTACCTTCCCTACGCCCCAAAGTAACTTTCCATACGTAAGGTTCGCCCCCATGCGGACCTTAACCACCCCATGCAAACCCTAACACTTCCACCATGCCAACTCTATCATTCCCATGCAAACCCTAGTTTCCCCCAGGCAACTTTACTTTCTTCCACTCTCCTATTTATTTAATTCCCCTTTTTCCCATCCATTTACTAATCATAAAATGCCTAGGTCATTCTTACCTGCATTAGCCGACGTACTTCCCTTTGGTTATCCTATTTGCTTATTTTTCTCTTTCCAAGCCCCCACTCCACAATTCCCCATCAAACACCTAGCATGCATGTCACATCACACCATATCATCCTTGTACCATGCCATATTAGTACATATAAGCCAGAGTACGGGAACGTACCTCGGTTCCAAGCCGCGCTACATAAATACACATATAATATATAGATTAAAGCACACAACCGCATAAGGCATACAAGGCAGGTAAAACATACAATACACACAGTTGGCCTTAGCCTCGTCTTTACCTAACACGACACCGGTCTTGGAGCACGCTCCTACGCCTCCTCCGAGTGTCGACTTGACTCGCCTATAAGAGGGAAAATTGGGGTTACTTTTCCTCCGACCAAAACACTATTCTTTTCTATCTTACCCCTACTCTTTACCTTACCATTAGGGCGAAGAATAGTAATGTTACTTTTATAAGTGAAGTATGGTCAATATTCTCAAGGTAGTTAATCAAGCTACTACTAATAAAAGTAGCTACCATAATTTAAAGTAGTTTAATAATATTTGATATTAATGGTAGTAGTTCAATGTTACTAATAATAATGATAATAGTGAATAATAATAATATTAATAATAATAATGATAGTAATAATAGTAATAATAATAATAATAATAATAATAATGATAATAGTAATACTAGCAATAATAATAGCGATTATGATGTTAAAATAAACTACTAAAGTTATGGGCCACTAGTATTAGTAAGACCAATAGTTATAAATGTTTCAAGGTTAGGTATAATAATAATAATAATAATAATAATAATAATAATAATAATAATAATAATAATAATAATAATAGTAATAATAATAATAATAATAATAATAATAATACCAATAGTAATAATAATAATGATAATAGTAATAATAATTATATTAATAATACTAATAATAATATTATTAGTGGTAATAATAATAATAATAGTAAGAATAATATTAATTATGCTACTAAAATAATTAGCACTTATATAATAAAGGTTTAGGGTTTGGGGAGTTTAGAGAACTACCTAGGGTGTGGGTGGCACAGGTGGCGGCGCACGGCGCACGGTGGCGGCGGCGGCGTTGGGGGGAGAAAGAGGGTAAAGAGGTGGTGGAGGGGAAAGGAAGGAAAAGGAGGGATTGGCAGGGGAAATAGAGGGCCTAGGAGGGTTGGGGAAGTTCCCTTGGTGGTTCTGGGAGGCAGAGGGGGCGCTGGGAGTGGCGGCACGGCGGTGGGCGGCGGTGCGAAGGGTGGCGGGGTTCGAGGTTGGCTTGGTCGGGAAGGGCACTTCGCGCGCTTGGGGCGGCGCGTGCAGGGTAAATCGAGGGCTGAGGGAGGCTTGGTTGGGTGGAGGGTGCTGCAGGGAAGGGTTTCGGGGGTGGTTAGGGCGGCGGAGATGGGTGGCGGCGATGGGGCGGCAATCTGAAGAGGGGGCGGCGCAAGGAACGGTTTCTGGGTTGGGTCTTCGAAAAAGCCCGAGGTTGGGCTCGTGGGGGTATTTATAGGCTCGAAATGGGGAGGGGATCGAGAGAGGGGACAGAGGGAGGTACGGTTTGGCGGCGTTTGGCACGCCGGCCGGCAGGGGAGTCGGCGCACGTCTGCCATGGCAGACCTCTGCGCTGGTCGGGAAAAAGGGAGGAAAAGGTGCGGGTGGCCTAGGGAGTATGAGGGTGCAGGTCGGTCGAGAGAGGGTGGCCGGCAGGGCAGAAAAGGGGAGGCGGCGTGCAGGCGGCGCGCAGGCGGCCTGAGCAGGGGGGCGCCGTGTTGCAGGCTGGCGTCGGGGCTGGCTGGCAGGCGCGAAGGAGGAAGAAGAAGAAAGGGCTGGGCCGGGCGGTTCGCGAGGAAAGAAAAGAAAGAAAAAAAAGGGGCAGACCGGTGGTTCGGGTGTGGGGGAGGTGCGTTTAAATGAAACGCAGTGCTGCCGATAAAAAAATGGGTCAAAACGCGGTGTGGCATGGGGCGGAAGGAGGACCTCGCGCGGTACGGGCTGGGCCGAAGGAAGAAAGGAAGGGAACTGGGCCGCCGGGCTGGCCCAGTTCGGGGAGAAGAAGAAAAAGAAAAAGAAAGGAAGAAGAAGAAAAAGAAAGAAAGAAAAGGAAAAGGAAAAGAGAAAAATACTTATTTTGGGTATTTAAATTAATTAAAATATTTGGGATGTTTAAAAGTAATAATATTTAAATAAAATAATATTTAAATTAATTTTTTTTAGGCTTAATTAGGATTTTTGGAAGATTTTCCATAATTTCTATTTTACTTAGTAAAACACCCTAATTTCTCCAATTAAATTATTTATAAAGTTATTATTAATTTCAAACTATTTTCTCCTTCTTATCTTAAATCAAAATAATTTATTTAGTTAAATTATTTTTTTAATAAAATGCTTAATTAGCTAAAATACCGAAATTCCTCCTAACTAAAATACTTATAAATCTCTTCTTGATTTTCCTTAATTAAATACCCTTTCATTTTAATAACTTTCTAATAAAACCTCTTTTAAATATAATTTATAAAATTAGGAATTTTTGGGGTATTTCAAATATTTTCATCACAATTGATAGGATCAAGTAGCAGGACTTAACTACTACCTAAACTAGCCTTCTTGTCCTTATATAACATGGAATCATCAAGCACAACATCACAAAGTTTTATTTCCATTTTATGCACATCCTCCCAAAAACTATAACCAAACTCACTAGTACCATAAATAATAATATTTAATTAACCTATGGTCAAGATTATCTCTACTCTCAAGATCAACATGCATATATTATATACAACCAAAGGTTATCATGTGCAAAATCTCCTCTGTTATTCTATTATCAAGCACTCAAGTTTATGTTCATCCTCTCAAAAATCTCATTATGACATGGTTTCTCAAGAAATTTCTAAAAATATATATTACAATATTTATGCCCATTATTAGATCTGAGACACTTGATCTTTAATCTAGTCTCATTCTCAACCTCAGTCTTCCACATCTTAAACTTTGTGAAAACATATAACATGCATTTGAAAAAGTAGACCCACACCTTTTTACTATAATCATCAATGAAGGTAACATAATGTCATAAGCCTTTAACTGATGGTACTAGCATAGGCCCCTACACATCTGCGTGTAGTAGATCCAACTCCTCTACTTTAGGCTTTCGCCTCATCTTTATGCAACTAACTCTGCTCTTATTTTTATAAACACAAATCTCACAAATAATAATTTGACATCCTTTAAGTTAGGTAGATCGCTTCTTAAATCTATAATTTTTTTTCCTTTTTTTGCTCATATGACTAAGTTTATAATGCCACAACCTAGAGCATATTAGGTCTTTAGTCATAGATTTCATGCTTTTCAACTCAATTGCATAGTATAATTTCCCTACTATCATCATAATACCCTTAACAAATTTCTAGGAGCTCTCCTCACATGTGCTCTTATGACCTATTTTTTTTAACTAACCAACCGATATCATATTATTTTTTAATCTTTAAGTGAATCTAATATACTTAAGCTTCCACTTGCACCCAATGGAAGTCTTGATCATCACACCACGTTGCTAACAATATCCAAGCACTTATTTTGTGCAAGATATATCTTCCCAAACTATTATAAAGAAAAGTTCTGAAATAGGTTCCTACTATCTGTGGAATAAAATAGAGCTCTAAAATCCATTAATCTAATGCACTCTCCTCATTATAGAGCAAAGCATTAGAATCATCGGTATAATATGAGCAATTAGCATTATCATTCTCATAATGTTTTTGCTTCTTATTTTTAGCTTTTATGCAATCTTTCTTGAGATGTCCCTTCTCACTACAATTCCAACATGTCATTTGACCATGAATTTTGGATCTTCCTTTTATATTTAAATATACCATTATAGCTAATTTCTTTCTTGCTTCCCTTTATTCTAGAACATTAATTAGGGAACTGTCTATAGCTTCTTGCCCTTATTCTTTCCTGCAAATTCTCTTGCTAAGAATAAGATGCCAAACCTCCTCAAACTTCAATTCAATTTGACCATGGAAACTACTAATCAGCACCTATATGAACAAAAACTATGTTATGTTGTTCATCAAAATCCTCATTAAAGCTCACAATTCTCTACCTCAATGTAGTATTTGTGACACATGACATAGAAAGACCTCTATACAAAAAGCCCTATCCCTACAAAGGACCTCATGGCTTATAAGAACCAATCAAGTCTTAGAAACACTTGAAATTGCCTACGGTCAGTGGTTTTGTTATTATATCAGTCATATTATTCAAAGTACCACTTTCTCTAACATAACTTTGCCAACAACAATAGTATCTTATATAAAGTGATACCTAATGTCAATTCGTATCATTTAATAATGAAAATATTCTTCACTAAACAGATAGCACTCTAGCTATCACCTCAAACAATTGTAGCACCGTGATTAAACCCTAGCTCACTTACTAAACCACCATAACACACATCTTCCTAAAAATCCTTTACGATTACTATATACATGGCCTCTGTAGTGTACAGGGTTATCACCTCCTATAAGGAAGACCTATAGCTAATTGTTGAACCACTAAGATAAAAAAAAACATATCTACTAGTGGACCTCCTTTTATGAAGGTCTCCATTTTAATGAAAGTCCACAAACCCAATAAGAGAGTTACCTGATCTCTCATACTTTATAAAATTTGATGGCATACCCTTCTAGTACCTTAGGATCCACTTCACTACTTATCATTGATCCTTCCTTGGATTTTTCATATATTGACTCAAAATACTAATAAATTGAGCAATATCAAGCTGAATACATACCATAGCAGACACGATACAACCAACAATATTTGAATAGCGAATAATAGTCATACACTCCTCTTCCTCTTTGAATTTGGGGCAATCCAAATATGAAATTAGTAGAAAATGGAGTGCTTACTAATGTATGAGATTTATATGTTATTATTCTATGTAAAAATGTCATTTATTCCCCATTGTTTTTTTATAAGATTTGATCTTTTATTGAGTTTTTCTCTTTTTTGATAGATCTTACAAGAAAAGATAAAAATGAAGAAATTTAAAGGAGAAATTGAGGGAAAAGGAAAAGAAGCAAGGAACACATGAAGAAAATAATAGAATTAATGGAATAAAATACCAAAAATGGAGAACAAACATCAAAGGAGATATCGTGTAGAAGTTTCAAGAAGAGAAAGTAAAAGAAGAAGAAACATGGTACCCCCATGTTTATTTACATAAGTGGGTGTATTTTGCCATAAAAAATTAGGAATGTCAATTTTTAAATTGTGAGTTTAGGAAAAAGAACACAGTACCCCTTTATTATAAAAACACGGATTGTGTTTCTTTAAAATTTTGTAACCACTTATACGGGCTTCTCCCTATTATATCTTCTTATTTCCATGTATTAGAGGGTCTTTTTTTTTGTTTTTCAAAAACCAAAATCTCTGTTTTCTCTCTATATAGTAGATACATTTCATCATTGTAATTCTATATATCATTATCTATTGATATCAAAAGTAGGCTTGGTATCCTACAATTCAAAGTTGATAAGTTTTTTCTAATTCATTTCTCAATTTCAAAGTTTGACTTAAGTTTGAATGCAAGTGTATTTTGTTTACCCCATCATTACTCTTTTGACATTTATGAATTTTACTTTATTTTGTGTTGTTAATCATTGATAGTAATTATGAAATATTGAATCAAATTTTGTGTTATTATGATTATGAAGATGGTTGTGTAAATTTGGAAAGGATAAGAGGAATCAATGATGGGATTAAGGTTTCAGATATGAAATGAAATTTTAAATTATGATTCTAAGTGATATCTAATTGAATTAATAGATGGAATTAAATGATTTAGTAGCGTAAATTATGAGTTTGCACTAATTAGGTTTATCACCTCATTATTCTAAACTCTAATAAAAGCTAGGATGATGAAATTAATACGTATTTGTTAATTATTATCACTAGAGTAGCAAAAGGTTAATCATTAATTATGTCTATTGATTCATATAATCGCATGATCCGGGTTTTGTGATTATGGTTGTTGTTTATCACTTTTTGTTCGTAATGCTGCCATTAATTGAATCTAGTAGTCTTAACCTAGGTTATTAAGTAGTTAGACGATAATTTTAGAGCTTATTGAATTTATTTGAATTAAAGGAAATAATGGAAATGATTTTTTTTGAGTTTCCATAGGTCAATATAAGAGCTGTTAGAATATATCTCTTATAGATAATTGTTCGATACCCTAAATCCATAATCTCCCATCCTCATTTGTTCATTAATGAGTACAAAATTTTAATACTTTTCAATAGTATAGAATTTAACAATAGAAATTGATGCAATTAAACAACTAGGGTTTTGACATTTATTATAGAATTCTTAATTATAAAACATTCCTCGTGGGTTCGACTATTACTTACCATTTACTACATATTTGGGATTAGGATTTAATTATTAAATTTTTTGTACGTACAACAGTGCATCACTCATCAACTTGGAATCTATCATATGAAATCTCTCCAACCCCTTATTTATAGAGAATTATTGCAACAAGTATAAAAGCTTCTACTCACCTTCTCTTATGATCTTCATGCCAAGGATCCTCTTTGTAGTTCCAAGATCCTTCATCTCGAACTTAGTCTTTAACATTGTCTTTACCTTATCAACATTATACATATATTTTGCTACCAATTTCATTAGCACCTATACTTAAATCAATGAGAAAACGAGTGGAGGGCTTGGTATATCATCTTTAATTTTGGACATGGAGAGTAGTAACTTGCTGACAATAGTTGAATTATTGAATTGATTAATTAAGAGCTTCATTAGAAGATACATCAACAGAAATTGGTTATGTTGTATAGCTAGGGATAGAAGGATGAAGAATAAAATAATTAAGATGATGTTAGTTTAGGAAATAATGTTCATCATAAAATAGAGAATCCATAACCTATTTTGTTTCAGAATTTAGAGATTTCATCAAAGGGAAATAACTGGCATCATTATCATGGATGTATTAGTGGTGGGATAGAAGGTTATTACATCATCAGGTCAAAGGCGCTAGTTCAAAGTAGCGTGTCATCCATGTTGCCACATTGGGCTACCACTAATATGCCATTGTAGTTGTTGGAGTAGGTTATGAGGGCCCAATTCACTAGGTTGTCATGGTGTTATGGTGGTGGACAAGGATGAGGAAAAGAGAAGGTGAAGTTGCATGTTTTTGGTTACTTTTTTTAGGTATGTCAAGTAGAGAAGCAAAAAGAATAAGAATAAGAATAAGAAGACATACGCATGTTATTATTTTCTTAAAAAATAACATAACAATTTTTGGCTAAAAGTTAGGGGTATTTTAGGTTAGATAAGGATAAGGACATTCTTTTAAATAGCATTAAGGGTAATTTAGTAATTTTGTGTCCAAATAATTGAAAATTTTAAAAGTTAACATAGAGTTAAAGGATATAAATAACAAAGGTTTATCTAGTACACAACATTCAAAGCTCAAAGTTATTCTATGAATTTCTAAAATCTCATAGTTTTATTATATATTTAAAAAAAAATCATAATTGTTTGGTGCATTATTTTTATTAATTATGATGTGGTGTTGGTGGTGGTGATGATGATGATAATAATAATAATAATAAAATTCATTATTATTATTATTTATAATATTATTTTGATTATTATCGTAATATCACATCCTAAAACTCTTTAAAATGTACTTAAAATTATATTAATGTAAGAGTATTTTGGAAAGTGCTTGGAAAATAAGTGAATTTGTGAGTTTCATGAAAAACAATTAGCTAATCATATCCAAAACTACAAACTAGTTCATCAAAAAAGCCATATCTCCACTTGAGAAGAATTGGTCAACTAGTATGAGAAAATCAATTGAGTTGTGAAACCAGTCCATTGGTATTTCACAACTAGTTAACTAGGTATACTAAAACTTTTAGGTGCGTTGGTTTTTGTTTCCATTACTCTTCCAGTGTGTCATTAACTCCTTATTAGTGTCTCTTTGTACTAATAAGCATATTTTAGTGGTTTGAAACTATTTTCACATTATTTAGTTTATTCTAGGATTTTATTCAGTTAAAAAAAATAAAATAATACTTTTAAGGTATTTTCTCACCCACTCCTTCTCTCCCTTACTCTCCTCACTCCTTTACCAATCAAGCATGCATGAAAACCTTCCCTCCACACCTCATTACTTACCTTACTTTTTTCTTGGGTTTACTTTATTCCATCTTCCCCATTTTTTATCATTCTAACTTTTACACAAGCATACCACACTCAACCAAAGTCCAACCATTCCCTCTTTATTTTGGTCATTTCCCCTCTTCTTGGCTTCATTTTTTGTTATCAACTCACTATCCAACACTTTCTATCTTTTCTTTCATTATCTTGCCATAATTAGCTAAGTGTTGTGTGATTCCTTCTACTTTTCCCTTCTTTTTCTATATTAACCAAGACCTTTCCTCTTATTCCCTCCATTTCTAATCAATTACATCTGTTCTTCTTAATCTCTACCTTAATTTTGCTTTGTTTATTTCTAAAGTAAGAAGGATTAAGGTTTAAAAAGGGTTGAAGATCTATATTTTTGACCTCTAAGCAAGTCTAAGCTTGCTAGGAGGTTGAGTTATATTTTTTTTTTCAAAAAGAAAAGTTCATAACATTATGAAAAATTATAGCCAAGTCTATAGAAATGATCTATATAACCTACATAACCCCCAAACTTAGAACTTCTACTATGATGATTACAAATAGAGGACAAATAAAATGATATTCGAAAAAAAAATCCTTTTCATATTCCACCTAATACTAGAGAAAAGATGAGCATTCCTTACTTTCCAGATCTCATAAAGACTGATTGCATAAAAAGCAAACTTGAATTGGGACTTAATGCCTCCTCTACCTTAAGAGAAGGATAAACCTCTTAACATAGCAGGACAAGAAGAAGGAAACCTTCTGCCACCCAAAATAACTCTAATAGAGTGCCAAAACTGCTTCATAACAGGATAGTGCACCAACAAATGGAGTATGCTTTCATCTTGCTGACAAAAACAACATTGCAGGTCTATGGAGGGCATGAATTTAGCCATAAGATCCTTTGTGGGCAGCCTAGACTGTGCAGCAAGCCATACAATAAACTTGTGTTTTAGTGCAGTAGGATTACACCACACTCTTCTCCACCATGGCACTTTAGGGCCTTTAACCTTATAAAATCATAAATCTCAGAGATCTTATATATAAAATCAACCTGCATCAGTTGAGACCCTAGTAATAGTAGTGGTCTTAATGCAAAAATACATTGTAGGATCCAAGAAGCAGTGATTGGAAGAATACAAGAAGAAATCTCATGGTGCTTGATATAAAAAGAATGGATCCATTTAATCCATAAGGAATCCTTTTTCAAACACAAATTCCAGAGATGTTTCCCCATTGCAGCTAAATTCTATGAATACATATCAATAATGCCAAGACCCCCTTCCTTCTTAGGTAGACAAACAAATTTCCATGCAAGCAGAGCTCTTTGCTGGGTGTAGGTTTTCCTGTCCAGAGGAATGATCAACACAAAGCTATAATATGCACCAATAATTTTTTAGGATGGAGAAACATCTAGCTCCAAAACATAGTTATGCCAAAAATGATAGACTTTAGCAATTGCAACCTTCCTGCATAAGATAACAATCGATTGGATCAATGCTGCAATATTCTTGTAACCTTCTGAATCAAAGAGAGCATATCATCTAATTTAAGCTTAGAAGCATCCAAAGGAACCCCCAGATATTTGAGAGGGAACCTACCCTCCTGGAAATGCAAATAAGATAAGATCAAATCTTTCAAACTCTGAGAAATACCCCCAAAGAAAATAGAACTCTTCTCTAGACTAATGTGGAGGTCGTACTCTACACTAAAATCCTCAAAAATCTCCTTTATAGCTAGAATAGAAGCCAAATCAGCCTTGCAGAATACCAGAAGGTCATTTGTAAAGGCCAAATTGATTATCTTCAACCTTTTTACACTTAAGGTGACCATGAAACTCTGCTTTGAGCTATAGGGACTACAACATCCTACTCAAATATTCTATAACAATTACAAAAAGATAGGGAACCCTCTCTTCCCCTAAAAAGGTTCCAAAACACCACTGTTGAGAGATAAAAAGTAATTAACTATTGAAACACAGGCCATGAGCAGCCTGACCATATGCAGTGGAAAATGCATCCCTAGGAGAACTTTCTCCAAAAAAACCAATTGATAGTATCAGAAGCTTTCCTAATATCCACCTTAAGCATAAATCTTGGGGAAATATTCTTCCTTTTATATAAGTGAATCAGTTCATGAACCATCAAAATATTATCTCCAATAAGCCTTCCCTTGATAAAACCAGCCTGAGAAGCATGAATTAATAAGGGCAAGATGAGTTGCAAATGAATAGCTAGAATCTTGGCTAAAATCTTATAAAGTACATTACAACAAATAATGGGTCGAAAATCAGTCACACAGTGAGGTCCTGCTAATTTTGGAATAAGAGTAAGCTTTATGTGCCCCAAGAAAGTAGGAACCACAGCTATTTGGAAGATATTCTTCATCAACTGCTTAACATCATCCCCTAGTAAAGACCACGAAGCTTTAAAAAACCCAATAGTAAACCCATTAGGTCCAAGAGCTTTATATTGACCTATAAACCACAAAGCTTCCTTGACTTCCTACTTAGAAATAGGCCTCAATAATAGCTGCTGATGTTCCACAGACATAGTTGGCCCCAAATGCAAAATGTCCTTTGAAATGATACCTATAGCAAGGCTATCAGTCCCCCAAAACTCCTTATAAAAGGATAAAAAAAGCTTGATGTATCCCCTCTGTAGAAGAAATCCAATGGCCATCACTAGATTGAATCTTGTGCACAAAGCTCTTCATTTTTCTAGCCTTCATAACTGAGAAGAAAAAATGAAAATTTGAATCTCCCACGTTAAGCCACTTAATACTAAACTTCTGTTTGAAGAAGATCTCTTCACATAAAGCATATTGTTTATACTATTTTAAGCACTTCCTTTCCTCCTGCTATAATTCAGAATTCTGAGGTTGAATATCCAGTTGTGAATGAATCATACTAAGCCTTCTTTTCATCTCTTGCACCCTAGTGGAAGTACCACCAAACTTTGACCAGTTAAAATGCTTTAATCTAAACTTCAACTCTCCGAGCCTGTTCTTAAACTTAACAGCCACAGATCCAGCTGCAGGTTGACTCTATACAGATGCAACAAGGGGAAGAAACTCTAGATTAAGAATCCACATATCAAAAATCTTGAACTATTTCTTAAACTAGAAAACCCTTGCAGAAACATGCACCAATGCTGGGTTATGATCAGAAAGAGAGGATCCAGAAACTCTGCCTTTGAAAATAGAAAAGAAGAAGACAAAAACATGTTAAAAAAAAACCCTATCTAATTTGAACATGATTCTATTCTCACCCAAAATTCTATTAGACCAAGTAAATTTTAGCCCTGAGAACCCCAAATCATGTACTAGGATAGAATTAAAGCATTTTATAGCATTATTAACATCATTCAAGTTTACTGCATTACCTTTGAACTTCTCATCAGCCTACGAAACGACATTAAAGTCTCCCAAAATAATCCAAGCCTCTCTATCAACCTTATGCTCACACAACCAACTCCACAGCCTTTTCCTATTTCCCCCAACATTAAAAAGCATAGATAAAAGTAGTATAAAAATGAATATCAGACAGTTATTGACACATGCATTGCCTGCTCACAGCTTGTAATGACATGCACATCCCATACAGACTTATCCTATACACACCATATCTTGCCATTAGGATGCTAGTCATAATTACTTAACCTCATCCAATTATTCCCTAGCCTACCACAAGCCTTATTAGCCTTATCACTTTTAATCCTAGTCTCAACCAGCCCTATAAGGGAAACTTTATATATTGATAACCAGTACTTTAATTCCTTTTATTTATAGGGCTTATTCAAACCTCGTACATTCCAAACCCTTATCATGAATATGAACAATTACGTTATTAAGCATCATAGAATCATCAATCAGATTTTTACCTTTTGCCCTTTGTTGGTCAGTACAAAGATCATCCAAAGTCTCACATTCTCGCAAGCATTCAAATCTATTCCTTGATTTTACCATGCAATCCTTCCCTGCATCAGAAGTTGAAGGTTGAATAATTGAAGAATTGTTTGGTATAGGATTCTCCTTCTGCACTAATAAATGGGATGAATCCCTTTGAACTATTCTCCACTACTTCTATGTCACCCCGCCAGCCACATGATTAGTCTCATTCTATTTTAGGATCGAAGCTGGCTGTTTATAAAGTTCTTTAGCGTTTAAACAATTCTCAGCTAAATGTCTAGATTCACTACATCTAGAACATAACACAGACCTCCATTCATAAACAATCTTTTGACTCAACAGCTCACCATCAGGGTCTATAATCTCTACTGACTCCAGCAGCCTCTTCGACACATCAACCTCCACCAGCATACGTGGATAGGATATCCTGTCACCTGCAGAAGTAATACCATCCAAATACAATGGCCTCCCCACAGCACTACCTATCTTGCTTAATGAATCAATGTCCCAGTAATCCAGGTGTAAGTTTATGAGCTTTATCCATAAGGGAAAAAACTAAAATTTTTCTTTCGAAAATTATAATTTTTGATGCCATGCCTTTAAGATGAAAGGTCTATTCATGAATGACCAATAGGGCTTTGAAAGCACCCAATCCCTATCCTTCCGAGAATCAAATTTGAAGACAAAAAAATCTTGATCATGCAACAATACCTTAGGTTCCTTCACATCTTACCAATTTCTGTTGAAAAAACCTACCATTTGTCCCAAGGAAGGCCGATACCCAATAATATAACCCACAATAGCCCATTGCCAATCAGCACTGCTATATTCCACCTTATCTCTCTAAAGAGTCACACAAATAGGTTGATTTATATTTCATCTTCTTCTCATCCATTGTTTTTTAGATCTTAAGTGATTTTAAATGGATTTTAAAATCACTTTGTTTTCAATCCATTTTAAATGTATTTCATCTTCTTCTCATCCTTTTTTTTAGACCTTAAGTGATTTAAAATGTACTTCATCTTCTTCTCATCCTTTATTTTCAAATCTTAAGTGATTTTAAATAGATTTTTACTATTTTTTCTTGATATTCTTAGGATAATTAAAATTATTGTTAGGGATCACCAAGTTATGATTAGTTTATCTTTACTAGAATATAGTTGCATTAGGTAAGATAATCTTATCTTCAATATGTCTAAGTGTTTATGTCATGTATTATGGTTTAATAATTTTTGGTGTGTTCTATGTTGAGCATGTTAACATGATTGTGTTAGTAGAAATATGAGCATGTTTTGGCCATTTTGGCCTTATTGTACTTTGAATAAATTATCATAAGGATATAGTCTAATTCAAATTGATGAGCATAAATGTAATATCCCATCCCAAAATCTTTCAAAGTGTATTTAAAATTATGTTGATATCAAATAAATTAGTTTTTATTTTGAAATGGGCTTGAAATTCTAATAAAAATGTGAATTTCAGGCGTACCAATTGACTAGTTTACCTAACTGATCGCCTGATGCACTAAGAAATTGACATTTTTGTTCACGAGAAACCAACTGATTGGTTTACCCAAACCCAACTACTAGTTGTCCTATGATTTCATATCCATTTCTAACTTTGATTCAAATTTCTCTCTAATATTTATGAAAACTTCATCTTAGAGTCTAACTACGCTAATAAGCATGTTTTAGTGCTCTGGGATTATTTTTACATTATTTAGGTCATTACATAATTTTAATTAGCGAAAATTTTCCTAAGAGGCACTTTTAAGGAAGGCCTCACCTTTTCTCTTCTCCCTCTCTCTTCTGGCAATTAGGGCTACGAGATTGACTTTATGCACCATTTCCTAACTTGCTAACCCATTTCCATACTCATTTTTTACTACACTCAACCCCCACCACCCCATCAAGTCAACCCTCACTTCTTGGTTGCCCACGCTCAACCTCACTAGTCTCATCCCCCTTTCTCTTGAGAATGCTGACCTAGCCTTGCCTCTAAACCTTTATTTTCTAATCCATTCTCATTCTGCATATATTTTTATTTCTCTCTTCTCCCTTCTCTTTAAGGAAAATTTCTTCAAGTGTTGAGCATCCCATCATTTTTCCCTCTTCTTTTCTCTGATTTTCTCCCTTCTTGTGTGAGCATCCCATTCCTTTTTCTTCTTCTAGTCTTAGTTTTAGTTTTCTCTTGTTTCCCTTAAGTAAGGAAGAATTAAGGTTGAGACAGGTTGAAGATTTTAGCCCTTTTCTAGACACCCTATTTTTGAGAAAAAGGTGGTGTTTTGTCTTCTTCTCTTTATTCTAAGTTCTCCTTCATTTTAATGAAGTTTTGAAACATTACTTTTAATGGTTTTAACTTTGATTCTCTTAGGAATCAAAGTTCTTCTAACTACGCCGTCAAGTAGGATTTTTGTGCTAGAAGAGTTACTTCAAGGTAAAGAATTTTTATCTCTAACATAATTAGGATTCTATGGTATATTAGGGTTCTATGTGTTGCTGTTTATGTGAATATGATCTAATTGTGTTTCATGACCTAAGCATATGGTATATAATTCCTCCCAAGTTAGTATAGTGGGAATTCTCTAATTTTAATCATAAAGTTGGCCATTTGAGTATGATTTGGTTGACTATGTATATTACCATGTATCCATGTGATTATATGTGTGCAACATGTATTTTCATGTGTATTTTGACATAGGAACATGCTAAGACTAATTTGGTAAAGTGTGATAATTTTTGGTGCATGTATCGCAAGTTTGGGTAGTGTCTTACCTAGACCAGTCGATCAATTCCTCGAATCCATCATTGGTTATGCGAGCAGTTAAATGGTTTGGAGTTTTGGATCAGTTGGTCTTAAGATTAGTCGATTAGTTTGGTAAACCAGTCAACTGGTTTCGATGAACAGTTGACCAACTGGTGTCCCTGTAGACTAAAATGGTTTTTATCTCTACATAGACCCATTGACCGATTGGACCAAACTAGTCCATTGGTTCCTATGAATAGTTGATCGATGAGGCCAACCAGTCAACTGGCTCTCTAGTGTTGTTTTGGTTCAGATCTGGTACAACCAGAATAGTTGACTAGTCTGAGGGACCAATCGACTAGTTCGAGTGAAAGCCAACTACTTTGTTATAATTTTTTATATTTCTCTTAGGTCTTTTATGTTGACACCTCCATGTATTTTCAACATTTTAATTATGATTTCAACTATGATTGACCTGATTTAATAAGAATCATCATAATGGTATTTGACACTTGAATTTGGTTAAGTTTGGTGTCATCTCTAAACACTCAAATGGTGGCTTTCATGCCTTGTGATATGTTTGGTGCTATCACTTAGAAACACCCAATTTGGTTACATAATGGAATTTAATTATGTTTGGTTTTATCACTCGAAAACACCTAATTTGGTTATGTGTGTATTTTAAAGTGATTTGTGATATCACTTGAAAATATAAATTAATGGTTTAGGATTTTATTCGAGCCTTTTTCTATGGCACTCAGGGTAGCTGCTGGAAGTTAGTGGGTGGGTCACCCTTGGTTATATTTTTCACTCAATACCCATTTCCTTCTTTAATTAGGTTATGATCTATGGGGGGTTATGCACACATCTTTGAGGTATAGGATTATACTATCGCAAGTTGGTATGGCATTGGTGTCTAGCTTAAGTGGGTGAGGTATCCTGGTACAAGCCCCCCGACACTTTATATTGTCCATTGTTTAGGCAGGTGTGATATCTCAATTTATGGCAAGTGCACTCGATATATGAGGGGTGTGGTATCCCCAAAGAAAGCCCCTTTCAATGTATCATGACCTTGTGTGATGGGTGTGGTATCCCATTGTGATTATTTTTGTGCTTCCATGAATTTTGTTTATGGTGAAGGATTGGATGTGGTCAACTGAACTATGTTATTAACCAGAACTTGTGTGGTCACTAAATGAAGAATTATTGTATAGATTGCGATGTATTTATTGTATTTCTATACTTTCATGATTTCCATGCAAGCATGTATTGTTGTACTACTACTTGAGATTTAGTGTCGAGCTATACCATTATGATATCACCATGTTGTTGTGTGACTTCAATGTGCTACATCAGACTTACCATATTTTAGGTAGTATGTTTTACTAGTACTTCACCATACTAGTATTGTACTTGTGTGGTCACTATGATGATCCGGCTTTTGATCTGAGGAGTAGAGGACAATTTGAGGGTTATGAATATCTGTTAGAGTATGCTAAAGGTGATGATGTGGGTCATTAGTAGGCCATTTATTGTGGTTGGATGTTTATGATTATGCCTAAGAGTTAGGCTAACCAACTAGAAGTATTTTTCCCACTGCATTGGAAAGTTTTTGTATTTCAAGTTAAACTCTTGGCTCAATTTTCTATATTTAGTTTTGTAAAACTATCATACTCATTCTATATATAATGTTGTTCTTGCCCTTATTATCTTGTTTTTTCATAATAATGTTATGAGCATGCATCTTTTGTTCCTTGTTCTGTCATGCCTTGCATCAGCATGCCTTAGGTAATGATCGCACCTCTCTCATGGCTGATGTGGCTGTAACATTCCTTGGTTTTATTTTTCAAATACTTGTACATTGTCTTAAAAATAAAATTTTCTAGTTCAAAAATTGGGGGTATTACAATAAATTTATATGATATTAGGTGTTAAGCATGTTTCTACATGTCTTTTAATAATTTAGGAGCATGTTAGGATTATGTGGTTAAATTAGAAATTTGTTTTGATTACTCTCATGTTGTTGTACAATGTTTTGATTAGGTAATCCAATCACTGGTTCACCAATTGTCTTAGCATACTAGCCAGTTAGTCAAGTTGGAATTTCATTGCAATCAATTATGTTGTGTTTCCGCAAGTGGCAATAGTTGACTAATGCTAGTCAACAAGTTGACTGGTTTATTGAAATCTTATTATCTTCTCCATTCCAAAATAATGAACTAGTGATGGAAAGTGCTCAACTAGTACACTAATTGACTGGTTTTCCCTTTATTTTGTTTCTGCTATTTTTTTTCAACTCCTAAACCAATTAACTTACTTTGTGGTTTAGTTAATTGGCTTCATGGTTGTGTATGTTATATGTTAGGGTTTTGACCCTAATGTTTAACTTAGCTTTTGACATTTCAAACATGATCTTGGCTTTTAATTATAATGGAATCTCAGGAAAGGTTAAAATTGTTAAGTATATACTTGCGTCTTGAAAGCTTTGTTTGGATGAGTTTGGTGTTATCTACTACACAACCAATTTGGTGGTTATGATGCATTGGTTCATGTTTAGTGTCAACACTTAGAAACACCTAACTAAATTTATAAATAGAATTGAGTTGTGAGTTGAGATATCACCTAATAAATATTTATAATGTAATTAAGATTTCACTCATGCATTTTTTTCTCCAACTCTTGGGGTAGCCAATTATGAATTGGTGGGTGGGTTGCCCATGTGTTTATATTTTCACTCAATAACTATTTTTTATATACTAGGTTGTAGTTGGTATGTGGATATTATAAAGGGTAACATAATTAGTGTGGTAGGTTAGCATGATATCGATGACCAGTTTAGGTGGGTGTGGCATCCCATGAGAAAGCCTCCTCAATGTATTTTGATGATGTGTGATGGGTGTAGTATCCCAACTATGTGTATTGTACTGCCATGAGTTTTGTTCATGGTGGAGATACACTTAAATATTTTAATAATTGGAATGCATATGGTCACTTAATGGAACATTAATAATACAACTTGCCTTATGTGTGTTTAATGATTTGATGTATGTTATTATCTTCCTACCGTGGTTCACATGAAAATATATTATATGATATGTTGTGATGCATATGAGGTCCAACTTAGGTCTTGCTAGATTTTTATGACATAACAACCAAATATAAGAGAAAGAAATGTAGAATAATTAAAGTGATAAAAATTGATTATTGATAACCCTTTGAATCAATACTTGCAAGAACCTCCTAAGGTATATAACTCTTAAGATAAATCTTGTAAGATTTTGCAAAGAGGATGAAGAAGGGCTCTCAGTTTTAAGAGGAAAATATGTAGCCAAAGTTAAGTTGTCTCTCATTTCTTGCAACCTAACACTTATAGAAGCACTATAGGATTACAACTTACAACTTAACTGTAACACCTCTAAAATTTACACATTTTTTTTAAAACAATACTTATAAATAAAAACTGTAAATTCTGGGGATGCTACCGCCACACTTAGTACCAGACCGGTTCACTCCTATCGTTCCAGTACCAAGTGCTAAGGCTAAGGAAAACAACTCATAATATTATTAAATAATCCAAATTCATAAATACGGGAATTAGGTACGCATAAGTCTTTACACAATCCAAAGACAAGAGTTAGATTTTCAGGGAAAAGAGATAACTACAATAATAAAATTGTTTATGAAGTGTTAATCATAAATAAAGAAGATAGTAATAATAATCTCAATGGAAATTCGGCCACGTCACTCTGGAAACCGATCCAGCCCAATCATCACTCGGCCCCACCTGATGTCCCATAGACATCAATAACATCAAAATATATATCTCCTACCTACAGCAAGTCAAATGGGCCTTCTACTCATAGGAATAAGTAGCCCCCATAAAAGGGGTGATTAGTACGCTACGTACTGAGTAAGGTAACCGAGCACTAAGGCCAACACATAATCACATAAAATCATAGAGGATAATATTCAACTTATACTTTCAAGCCCACATATATAATGCATAAGGTCATACAGATAAGTATACAACTTATAAATGATCAAGCCCACACATGAAGGCCCAAACAGTCTAGATTAAGTATTTAATTAATCTTTTTATCGGAAGTCGATACACACCATGCCTGTTATCAAATCCATGTAAGTAAAGGAACACCCCACTATTTTAGTCGGTGGGCCGGTTACTTGCTAGACAATAGTCCACACCACCATTTTTCGCTGGTGGATGGGTCACTTGTGGGACAATAGTCCACACCACTATTTCTGACTGGTGGATCGGTCTGGTTCCTGCTTACATGGTGTTCCACTGTAAGTAATTAGTATCTTTTAAGTGCCTTAGCAATTCTGATTTGTGTTTATTGAGCTCAAGTCACCCCACTATTATTGCCTGTGGGCCGGTCACTAGCGGGACAATATCCACACCATTATTATTCGCTGGTGGATCGGTCACTTATAGGGTAAAAACTCTAACCACTATTCCTGACCAGTGGATCGGTCTAGACCCGGCTCAATAGTCTTTCACTTTAAGTGATTAGTGTCTTAGATATTTTATTCACAAACTTTCGCCTACACATGCATGACTAACTCCATGCAAAACCCTACTAATCCATGCAAATCCTAGCTCCTATGCAAACACTAGGTCCATATAAACCACACTTCCATGCAAACCCTAACTCCCATGTAAACACTAAACCACCATGCAAAACCCTAATTCCACCGTGCAAACATTAATACCACCCTGCAACCACTACTCCATGCAAAACCCAACTACTAAATGCAAAACACTAACACCATGCAACTCCATGCAAAACCCTAACCCCATGTGACTCCATGCAACTCCATGTAAACCCTAACACCATGCAACTCCATGCAAAACCCTAGCACCATGCAACTCCATGCAAACCCCATCATTATTTTACAACCCCATCATGCATGTCTCAAGGCCACATCATACCACAATAATAACATATTTATACACATCATTCTCATGCCACAATTATTTACACAAAACACACCTCAACTTCCATATCATGCTGCATTCATAATAGTTATACAATATACACATGAAATACACAATAAATCATATCACATGGCATGCATGGCATATAAATCACATATTACCAAATGACCTTAGCACCCCTTACCTAAAAATATCACCGGTCTTGGAGCACACTCCTACACCACTTGAGGGCTTTGACTGGGCTCACCTTAAGTCGGCAGGGATGGGTGGCACCGGCGGTGGTGCACGGCGGTGGTCGGAAAAGAGGGCTAAAAGGTGAAAAGATGAATAAAAAGAGGGGAGGAGAAGGAGAAAAAGGAAAAGGAGGTTATGATTAGGTGGAGGAGAATTAGTAGAAGTTTTTGGGTGGTGTAGAAGGCAGTAGAAGTGGCGGATGTGGTGGTGGACAGTGGTTTAAAGGTTGCGGGGTAAAATATTTTTCGAGATGCACAGGGAACTTAGCTCGTTATGGTGGCTTGTGCGAGAAGAATCGAAGGAGGTGGAGAGATTAGTTAGCTAGAGTGCGATGCAGGGAAGAATTTAGGAGGCAGAAGTGGTGGTGAAGTTGGCTAACGGTGGCGAACGACTCGTCTGAAGTCACTGCGGCACACAGCTAGCTCTTAGGGTTTTGGGGAAAAGAAGTTTTGAAATCACACCAATCGAGGCTATTTATAGAGGTTAGAGGGAATGGTAGGGTTTTGGGGGTCGGTAGGAGGGTATTTAGGGTTGGGGGAAGCCGGTGAAAGTTTTGGTTGGTTCGAACCTTCGCGAAGCAAAAGAGAGAAATTGAGCGAGAGATAAGGAAAAAGGGTTATACCAAGCCAATCTGCAAGTCAAGAGGGAGATAATGAGGGGAGAAATGGCCAGTCAAAACCTGCATGGCCGGAGGCGCCATTTTCGAACCTTCAAAAACGCAGGTCGACGACGGAGCTGAAGGAGGAAGAAGGAAGGGTTGAACCGGGTGGCCGAGGAAAAGAAAGAAAAGGAAAGAATTGGCCGGTTGGCAACAGTTATAATTCCCTTAAATGAAACGCGGCGTCCCAAGGACAAAATGCTTAAAATGCAGCGTCTAGCTGCCACAGGAAAGGAGAAAAGAAACAGTGTTGGGCCACGGAGGAAAGAAGAAAGAAAAAAGGATTTGGGCCACATCGAGGCCCAATTCGGCGAGAGAGGAAAAAGAAAAAGAATAAAAGAAAGAAAAGAAAGAAAAAAGGAAAAAGGAAAATTCAAGTGGTTTGGGGTTAAATAAATAAATTAGATTATTTTGGGTATTTAAAATAAAATATTTAATTAAAATAATATTAAATTTCTTTTTTAGGCTAATTTTAGGGTTTTTAAAATATTTCTCATAAATTCCTTTTTAATTAGTAAAAATCCCAATTTTTCCTTTAAAAAAATATTTATAAATTCTTATTAATTTGCCCTAAATAAATCCTTCCTATTCCAAATAAAATAAATTAATTAATTAATTCCCTAATAAATCAATATTTAATTATATTTCTTAAAATAAATATTTTTGGGACATTTCATTAACAAACTAATACATGTAATTATAACCTAAATAAGGATAAAATTCAAGTTGAGTTTCTAGCCCATGTGTTTCGGTCATGAGGGAATACTCAAGATAATTTTTGGAACTCTAGTCCATAAGTTCACATGTTACAAGTTACAACATCCATATTACATAATAAGAAGGAGACAAAGACCTCTTTGAACCTTGTAAGCAACAAAAATAAGTAAGGAATATCTTCCCCAAATTTACATTTTTCTTCCCAAGTACATCCAAGCGAAAGTGACTTGTGGCTAAATTATGTAGATTCTAATGGAGTTTTATTATGGCTTCTTAAGGACTAAAATAATAAATGAAATAGGGTTACAATGGAGGGGAAAGGGCTTGAAAAAAATGTGGCGTTATGTGTGTTATTTTGATTGTTTTTGGAAAAAAAAAGAAAGAAAATTTTGCATGGCTAGGATTTGATAGATAATTAATTTATTTAAGTAAGAAGGATTTTTTGGTTCTTCATTTTGGGGAAATTAATGGCTATATTATGATCCTTAATTGGGGATTCTTCTACATCATTTTATCATATGACCTTAATGTGTAGCATGAGCCATTACCATATTTTAGGTAATTTATTTTACAAGTAATTTACTATACTAACAATACCATTTATGTGGTCATTGTGATAATTTAACTTATGTTTTGATGAGTATAGAATGATTTTTAAGGTTATAATTCTCAGATAGAGTACGTTGAGGATTATTTTATGTGCTAGTAGAAGACTATTGCTTAAGGATCAAGAATTATAATATTATTTTAGCTGAGAGCTAGGCTAACTGATTTAAATAAGTTTTTTCCTAGCTTTTTGGGTTGGTTTTATTTGTTTCAATTATTTAAACTCTTGACTTTGATCCCTATATTTTAAATTTTGTATCTCTTTTCCTCTTATCATATTTATGCCATCATTGTTATTACTATTGTTATTTGTTTGTGCATTTGCTTGCTTGTCTCATTTCATTTTTCCTTATATCAAACATATATTAGGTGATGATCACACCTCTCCCATATTCAATGTTGTATTGACATCCTCTAATTTTATTTTCAAACTGTAACACCCCAAAATTCACTATATATTTTTTTTAACGGAAACAATTAAATTAAAACATTTGAATTTTGGGAAATTTACTGCCACACTTAGTACTAGACCAGTTCACTCCAACCGTTCCGGTACCAAGTGATAAGGCTAAAAGGATATTCGTTAAAATTAATCAATACTTAATTTAAGAGTTCATAAAAAGAGAAACTAGAAGAGTTAAAGCATAGAAATCAGAGTACGTGTAAAAAGTTACATATCTCAAAGCACGAAATCAAAATTCCTCGAAGGGAATAATGTATACAAACGATAATGTTTTACTCTGAAAAATTCAATACAAAAAAGAAATAACATAAGGAAACAGAATGACATAAAGAGAGAATCTGGACACGTCTCTCCCAGTCCATGACCCGAGTCCGACTCAGCATTCAGCCCTACCTGATACCTCATGGATATCAAAGGCATCAAAATAAGCATCACCTACCTACACCACGTTAGATGGGCCTCCTACTCATGGGAACGAGCAACACCCATGAAAATGGTGATCAATACGCTATGTACTGAGTAAAGTAACCGTGCACTACAACCAATACAAAAGCATATAATCTAACATGATAACGTAATAACATATGAGCATTTGAGTAAACACATAAAGGCCCATTTATAGTCTAGAATAATTAATTAATTAATCTCTTATTGATACTCATTTCACACCATGCTTTTTATCAAATCCATGCAAGTAAGGGAACCCCACTATTTTAGCCGGTGGATCGGTCACTTATAAGGCAACATGCCCTAACCACTATTATAGCCGGTGGATTGGTCACTTATAGGGTAACATACCCTAACCACTAGTATACGCCAATGGATCGGTCTGGCCCCTACTCGCATGGTGTTCCACTATAAGTGCTTAGTGTCTTTTATGTGTCTTAGCAAACTCAGGGTTGGGTTTATTGAGCATGGGATCCCCCACTATTATAATAGGTAGATCAGTCACATATAGGGAAACATGTCCTAACCACTATTATACGCCGATGGATTGGTCTCCAAGGTAACCCAGCACCTGGCCACTATTATGCCGATAGATTGGTTTGGGCCCGTCTCAATAATCTTTCACTTTACATGATTAATGTCTTAAGTGTCTTATTTAGAATTTTAACCTTAGACATGCATGACTAACTCCCTCTACACTTATCCTCCAAAAAGACCCGTCTTACATCATAAGACTCATGCACCTACTAACTTGGCCCAACATTCTTTCCTCCTTACCCTACCTCACACTAGAGCTCATTTCCCATGTATGTGGGTCAAGGCCCACTACCTTACACTTCCAAGTCCACTCACCGTCTCACTCTCGGGTTTTATTTTGAAACCCTAATTTAGGCCGAAGTGGCCCATCCTACTCCACCTCACACAACCCAAATCATTTTAACACTCCACACATCACAACCCATAGATTCCACCTTCATCATCACACTTTAATCACCAAATACACGTATGACAACAAGACACTAAGTAGCCACACTAAACCCTAGCTGACCACACCAAACCCTAGTTCGGTCTCTTATGCACCCTTATACCGTCCCACGTACTATTTTTCATACAAAGTGCTCAAATACCCAAACAACAATTCCATCACCTCCCTCACACCCCAAATCAACTTTCCATACGTAAAATTTACTCCCATGTAGACTTTATACATCCCATGAAACCCTTTGAACTTTTTCATGCAAAATAATAAAACTCCGACGTAAAACCCTAGAGTCACCCATGCAAACCCTAGATTCCTCCATGCAAAATCCTAGATTCTCTCATGCAAAACCCTAGATTCCTTCATGCAAAAACCTAGATTTTTCCATGTAAAACCTTAGATTCCTTCATGTAAAACCCTAGATTCTTCCATGCAAAACCCTAGATTCCTCCATGCAAAACCCTAGATTCCTCCATGCAAACCCCTAGGTCCTTCCATTTATGGTCATGCAATATTTAGGCCAACTCTACATCATTTCATTCCATATCATCATATTACACAACCTAGCATGCATGTCTTACAGGGTTACATCATACCACATCACAATCACAACATAAACATATGATACTCAAATCATAAGATAACACATAAATGTACCTCAACTCCAAGCTGAATCATACATAAAATAGTTATAACAATTCACATAAGGTACATCACATACTATGGCACATGGCATACAAGGCATATAATAAACATTACATACATACGGCCTTAGCTACACCCTTACCTAATACGACAACGGTCTTGGAGCATGCTCCTACGCCTCCTTAAGGCTTTGACTACTCTCACCTATATGAGGGAAAAACTAAAGATTAGATTCTCTCCTACCAAAATACTATTATTTCCTATTTTATTCTAAGATTAGGTTTTTGATAAAATAATAATATAGTAGGAATAGCACTAACTAATTACAAATTTTGCTAAAGGATATAAGAAATAATAGAAATATTGTAAAAGTTGATAATATAAGATTTGAAGATTTAACTCTAATAATAATAATAGTGATATTAGAAATAATACTAATAATAATAACAATAACCGTAATAATAATAATAATAATAATAATAATAATAATAATAATAATAATAATAATAACAAATATGACATAATTTAAAATGAAGGTGAAATAAGGGCTTCAGCACTTTACCAAAATAACAACAACAACAACAACAACAACAACAACAACAACAATAACAACAACAACAACAACAACAACAACAATAATAATAATAATAATAATAATAATAATAATAATAATAATAATAATAATAATAATAATAATAATAATAATACGAATAATAATAATAATAATAATAATAATGATAATGATAAAAACCATATTAATACTACGAAATAATAATAATCATAATGGTAATAATAGTAATGATAATAATCGAAGATAAAATGAAGTAGGGCTTCGACCCTACATTGAATAAATAATAAAAAAAAGAATAATAATAATAATAATAATAACAACAACAACAACAACAACAACAACAACAACAACAACAACAACAACAAAAACAATAATAATAATAGTAATAGTAATAATAATACATGATATTAATAATACTAATACTAAAAATTCAAAATAGACATAATAGGATCTCTGCCCTATCTAACATAATAATAATAACATTAGAAATAATATTAATACTAATAATAATAATAATAATAATAATAATATATTCGAATATTTAAAATAAAATAAAATAAAATATATCAAGCTTGTATAAATAGTGAAAAATGATTGAGAGGGTTTAGGGTTCCACCTTGGGTTGATGGTGTTAGGCAGCACCGACGGTGGTGCACGATGGAAGGAAAGGTTGATCGAGGAGGCTACTTTGCACAACCAGGGTGGCTTGTGTAGGGCAAATTGAGGGAGAAGGTTGGTGTAGTTAGTTAGAGGGTGGTGTAGGAGTACTTAGGTGGACGGAGTGGGCAGCGGCATTGGCCGACAGTGGCAGAATAGGCATCTAAAAGGGCGGTGGCGCAAGAGAGTAAAATTTTAGGGTTTCGAGAAGAAAGCTCGACTAAAGCTGGTTACGGGGGTATTTATAGAACTAAAGGAGGGCTAAGGTTAGAGGGAAGATGGGAGAATTGGGGCAGGTTAGTTATGGCTCACTGGCGGTGACGGTTGGCTGGCAAAATTCAAATGTAGCCTGCAATTAACTAGGGAAAAAGAGGGGGATCGAGCGAGAAGAGAGGGGAGTGGGTTGGGTCAAGTTGACTAGCAAGTTAGGGGGAGGAGAGAGGAGAGGAACCAACCGGTGAATTCAGGCATAACAAGTGGAAAAAATCTCGAAAAGCTAGGCATTGCGGGCAGCGACGAGGAAGATGAGGGAGGAAGAAGAAGATGGCATGGACCAGCGGTCCAGAAAGAAAAGAAAAGAAAGAAAAGAAAGGAAGAACTAGTTGGGCAATGGTAACAAGAAGAAGGAAAAACACGGCGTCTTGGGCCGTCGAAGAAGAAAAGAAAAAGAAAGGAAAATGGGCTGTGGATAGGCCCAGGTCGGGTAAGGAAGAAAAAGAAAGGAAGAAGAAGGAAACGGAAGAAAAAGGAAAAAAAAGGAGAAAGGAAAAAGGAAAAGGAAAAAGGGAAAAATAAAAATAGGTGGGTTGGAATATTTGAATTATTTTGGTAATTTGGGATAGTTAAAAAATAATAATATTTAAATAAAATAATATTTAATTCCATTTTTTAGGATAATTTAGGTTTTTTGAAAGATTTTTCCCAAATTCCATTTTGATTAGCAAAATACCCCAAATTTTTCAAATAAAAATATTTATTATTTTCTTCTTGATTTACCCTAATTAATTCCCTTTTATTTTAATAAAAATAATTTATTTAATTAATTTTCCTGATAAATCCTTATTTAACTAAAATTCTTAAAATTACAAACACTTTTGCATTGTCTTTAAAATAAAATATTTCAGTCCTAAAATTTAGCAATGTTACATGTTGGCTTCAAATTCTATAGTTTTAAGTACTGATGTTACTTTGTGAAATGAATTTTTTCAACTTTGTCCAAGTTTGTAGAATCCATCTTCGTTTGTGAATGAGCCTTAGTTAGGGATGTGTGTTAACCTTAATTTGAAAATGTGAACTAATTGTTGGCCTTATGTGGAGTGTGATCTCCTATGTGATTTAACCCCATTTTTCAAGGTTCAATATTTTCTAATGCATCCTTAGTATTTTAGGCATACAGTGGCTACGAATCAACAACTTAAAAGCTTCATGGAGATGGTTGGAGTCTACATAAAGAGACATATTTAGAGCAATAAGGGTCCAAATTTTTTTCCCCACCTCCATTTTGATACTCCCACCAAAGGATTGGCTTCACAGGGTTGGTCATCACAACTTACCAATATTTGATGTTCAAGAGGATCCAGATGTCCTTGAGTGTCGGCTAAGGGACTTTGAGAAGTTCTTCATTGTTAGTGGTTTCTCAAAGGATAAGAGGACAAACATTAGATTATTCCACTTGAGGGGCCATGCCAATGAGTGGTGGAGGGGCTAGCAATTTAGGGGATAGTGGGAGCTATTTGTCAAGATGCTTAAGGTTTTTTTTCCTACTTGCCTGAGGATGGCAATGTATGATAAGTTCATGGCACTACGTTTAGGTAGTTCTACAATGGAGGAATACTATATTTGTTACCTCGATCTCATTTAGTTTGCTCTAGAGGTTTATACTAATGAGAGGATGAAGGCCCAATGGTTCTAGATGAGGATCGATTTGAGGCTATATGAAATTTAAGTGGGGACTCATGTACTAAACTTGTAGACTATGTACAATAATGTGTTAAATGCATCTCTCATTATGCAGGACCACAATGCCCAGTTAGAATTCAAAAGGAGATTTGAGGCTGGGTGACACCACTATGGAGAAAAGCAATTTCAGCTTGTAAGTAGCCATCAGTCTAGGTCTTCACCTCACTACAAGGATAGTTGGGTAAGCTATTAGTGAGATACTTCATGTGCAAACAATATACCAGAGACCATCTAGGGGTTGATTGCATTAAGTAGATGGTTTAATATCATGGTTATGGTAGAATAGGGTAGTTTTGGTTTGAGCATCATGCTAGGGACAATGTATAGTAAGGACACACATAATCATAGGGTATAGTGACCTAGACACCACTAGTTCAGAGGGCAAAACCAACAAATAGTGGGGCCAACAACATTACTCTACAATAGAGGGTTCATAGGCCTCATGTTTTTTAGCATGGATAGAGTTTAGGTAGTGTTGTAGGATCACCACTAAGTAGTTGCTTAAATGTGACGAGTCATTCAAAGGTTGGCAGGAAGACATACATCATCATTGGTATGTTTATTATCTCTTTTCTTCTTTCATGTGTACTTTTCAACTCAAGTGCTTCACTTTCATTTGTGTCTACCACTTTCATAGCTATGGATACTATAATTCCATTTAATAAAATAGAAACTTTTGTTGTGCTCCCTTATGGGGATAGGATTTCATAAACTAAGATATATAAGGATGTAGCATTAGTTATTAGTAATGTGGAGTTATCTGTTGACCTTATAGAGATTAAACTTCATGACTTCGGCGTGATTCTAAGGATGGAAATGCTTTCAAAGTATTGTGCTATGATCTATTATGGTCTCCTCCAAGAGAAACAAGCATAAACACTCAATGAGGATGGTATCTATAGTAGTAATTAATACTTTGGTATAGAGAAGAGATATCTACTCTAATTATGTAGTTAGTAATTACATTCCTATGATCCATTGATTGAGGACATTTCAGTTCTCACAAGTTTCTAGATGTGTGAAATAGACTTCACAATAGACCTTCTATCAAGGATAAAGCCTATGCTAAAAGTAACTTATTTCATGACACCAATTAAGGTGGAAATTTGTGACCTTAGTTAGAGGATTTGTTAGAGAAAGAGTAAATTTAATGAAGTGTATCATCTTGGGAAGCATCAATCCTTTTTGTTGTGAAGAAGGATGGTGGGTTGAGGCTCTATATTGATTACCGAGGGTTGAATTAGGTTACGATAAAGAACCATTATCCTCTATATCAGATTGATGACCTCTTTGATCAGTTGCATGGGGATATAGTGTTCTTGAAGATTCAACTTAGATATGAATACCATTAATTGAGGATTACCAAGCAATATATACTGAAGACAACACTTAGGATAAGGTATGCCCATTATGATTTCATTTTGACATCCTTTAGAGTTGCTAATGTGCCAATGGTGTTCATGGCTCTCATGAATTGTACTTATAGCAACACCTTGATCACTTAATCATAGTCCTCATAAACAATATTTTTATTTACTCTATGACTCGTGAGGAGCACAAAAAGCATTTGAGGTAGACATTGTCATTATTGAGTATGCTAAAATCTATAATTGTGAGTTTTAGTTTAAGGAGTTAGATTATCTAGGCCATGTGATATCAAGGGATGGGGTGTTAGTGGATCCCTTCAAGATTCATGTAGTGTTGAAGTGGTTAGTACCAATGAATGTTAGAGAACTATGCAACATTCTCAAGTTAGTGGGTTATGATGGACAATTTATCCAGAATTTTTCAAAGATCACTTGTCCTTTAACTACCTTATTGAATAAGATATCACACTTTTAGTAGGATGGTTGGTACATATAAATTTTTGAGGAGTTGAAGAGGAGACTAACGTCAGCTTCAATGCTTATCTTGCCACTAGGTACAAAGGGGTTTGAGGTATATAATGACATGTCTAAGCATGGTTTAGGATGTGCGTTGATGTAGCATGAGAATATAGTGGCTTATACTTCTTGTCAAATAAATGAGTGTGAGAATAAATATAATACCCTATTCTTTTGGGCAACATAACTTTTTCAGAATCTATATTGGAGGAGGTTAAATTTACTTAGTTTAGTGATTTATTTTTATTTGTAGAGTTTTAAAACTCTACTTGTGAATTCAATCAGAACTTCTTATCCTTTCTTACGATTTTGTATCCTATGAGACTTCCAAGCCATGTTTTGATGCAAGAGAAAACACTCAAGAATTGGAATTCATAATTATGGAATAATTTTTTCTTTATCTAGAAAGGATCTCCCACAAAACTGAAGATAAACGGATGGTTACATTGCTAGTTATAGATGAAACGTACTATACAAGCTACTAGGTGTATACATGCATGTGCATGGTATGTGTGAGTGCATGTCTACGTGCATGGGATAAATAATATGCAGCTTGGATGTGCATATTACTTGACTTTTTAAATTTAATTAATTAAGTAGTAAAGTTAGAGATTTGCTAAAGAATAAAGTAGCATAAATCTACCATTTTAAAGAATATTCTATATTCTAGTATCTTTTAACGTATTATATATTCTAATATCTTTTATCTAGGCATCTTTTGAAGAATTATACCTTTTAGCAAGTATCTTGTAATCGGTAGCTTTTTCTATATAAATCCATAGAACCCACAATTGGATATACATCATTGATTGAATTGAAGTTGAATGCAAATTGCAAATATTCAATTATGTGTGAGTTCATCCCAATTTTAATAGAATCTGTGTGAATGATTAATCTTAAAACCATTAATCTCTTCATCTGTGTGAATTAGAGATTAAATAATATCTTTTCTAATCTCCATAACCCACACCCTTCTAGCCATATCCATTATCCAAACACACCCCAAAATCAAATCCCTAACTCAAAACACTAACCATAATTTTAAACCAAACCCGAACCCTAACCCTAATTCAAAACCCTAAACCACGAACACTACTATTCTCAAATCTTAATCATCAAAGCATCCTCATCATCATGTCATCATTATCGAATCATCATCATCATCATCATCTCATCAAATTCGATTCATCTTTATCATTAATTCATCACCCCCAAATCAACATCACCATATTCTAATCATCATCATCATTATCTGAACATTATTCGAAAATCTTCATCATCAATACATCACTTTCGAGCCATCCTCTTCCTAATTACAACATAATCGAGCATTAGTTTTACATAATTGATAATTCCATTTTCCCACACACATCAATTTTGGTATCAAAGCATAGGTTTTGATCTATTATGATCAAGATCCAATCTTTCCTTCAAGATTATTGTAAGAACATTTCTTTACTTCAAGATTCTTCAAGAACGTGTCTCTTCTTCAAGATTCTCCAAAGAATTCACCAAAAAGACACTAAAATCTAGCACTTAGAGGTATGTTTGGAGAAGCACCACTCAGTTGGTGAAAGAACAAGATGGTGAATAAAGATGAGGTTTTGAGAGATATTCTCAAGGTCTTGGTGGATGAAATCAAAGAGGTAAATTTGTGTTTTGGGAGAATAGAAGCTTCACAAGGCTCAAGGGTCACACATTTAGCTACAACAACTAGGGGAAAAATTGGAAGAAGACCACATGAGAAAGTCACAAAATCCAAGAATGTGTCTCTTCTTCAAGATTCTCCAAAGAATTCACCAAAAAGACACTAAAATCTAGCACTTAGAGGCATGTTTGGAGAAGCACCACTCAGTTGGTGAAAGGACAAGATGGTGAATAAAGATGAGGTTTTGAGAGATATTCTCAAGGTCTTGGTGGACGAAATCAAAGAGTTAAATTTGTGTTTTGGGAGAATAGAAGCTTCACAAGCTCAAGGGTCACACATTTAGCTACAACAACTAGGGGAAAAATTGGAAGAAGACCACATGAGAAAGTCACAAAATCCAATAGAGGAAGGAGAAGAGAGTGTGAGAAATTATGGAAGACCATATGACACGTCAAGAAGAACCTATGATGATACGGAAAAGGGAAACGAGTTTGTTTACTTGACTTTGAAGGTAATCTCGATCTGGAATCTTTTATCAAATGGTTCTAAATTTTGGAATCTATTTTTTAGTATAAAGAGATTGATGATGAGAAGAAGTGCTGAATAGCAATATTGAAATTTGAGAAATTTGCTAGAGTGTGGTACAATAATTTGAAGAGGAGAAGGGGAGAGAAGAAAAAATGAGAATTAGGTCATGGAAAAATTAAAAAAAACACTTGAAGAAGAACTTTGTGCCTCAAAAATACAAGCAAGAGAATTTTATCAAGATGACTACTTTGAGGCAATGATTGCTTGGAGTTAAGGAATACATTCGAGAGTTTGAAAGATTAGCTTTAATGTGTGATGTCCAATAATGAGAAGAGCAAAGGTGTTTATGATTCATTGGAGGGATAAATATGAATCTTAGAAATAAGGTGGAAATGTATCCTTATAAAGTGTTTGAAGACCTAGCCAAGTTAGCAATCAAGTTAGAAAAATAATTGAAGAGAACAAAGCCACCAAACAAGTCAAAAATTGCTTCATATGGTTCAAATTTCAAGGGGGTGTCAAAGCCACCAATTTTTCAAGCCACAAAACAAGACAATGTTAGAAATTTCACTCATGAAGAAAAGGGAAAAGATCAAGTGGTTGATAAGGTGAACAAGCAATGCTTCAAGTGTAGAGGTTATGGTCACTTTGCTCGAGATTGTCCAAACAAAAGGGCATTAAATTTGAAGGAGATAGCATGTATGGAGGCTTGTGATGAGAATGAAGATCTTGATGGAGACATTGAAGAAGAAAGTGATGTCTTGAAAGCTACTTTGGAAGAGGGCCAAGTGGATTGCTATATGTTGCAAAGGGTGCTCCAAGTACAACAACAACCTCTACTTACTCAAAGGGAGAAGATTATCAAGGCCAAGTGTACAGTTGGTGATAAAGTGTATGAAGTCATCATTGATAGTGGCTCATGCACTAATGTTGCTAGTGAGAATATGGTGAGCAAGCTCAGTTTGGAGACCATAGGTCATCCAAGACCATATTCACTCTAATGGCTAAAAAATGCCAAAGGTTTAAGGGTAAGCAAACAAAGTCTTATCTATTTTAATATTGGAAATTATTTTGATAATGTTTTATTTGATATTCTACCTATGGAATTATTTTGATGATGTTTTATTTGATATTCTACCTATGGATGATTGTCACATTTTATTGGGGAGGCTATGGAAATTTGATAGGAAAGTTGTGCATGATGGGATCCTTAATGAGTATGTGATATTCAAGGGCCAAAATAAGTTTAGGCTAAAACCTAATCTAGATGGGGGGGATTCAGTTTTGAGGAATGAAATAAGGGAAGGAACCAAGAGCAAGCAGTAAAAAAAGGAAGAAAAGAAGAAGAAGGAAGATGTCGAGTGTAGGAGGGGAAGAAAGAAGAGTAACATGGAGTTGTTGATCCTTAAGGAGTATAAGATGATTGAAGCTATCAAAGATGACAAGATATGCTATACATTGGTGGTAAAGGAAGCCCACCGAGGGGAGAATACTAATATGGATCCAAAATTGCAATAAGTGTTGAGAGAGTATGCCGATGTCTTTCCGGATGAGTTGCCAATTGGTTTACCTCCTTTAAGAGGTATTGAGCACGCTATTGATCTTATGCTAGGAGTCCTATTACCAAACAAGTCAGTTTATAGGTGCAATCTCAAGGAGGCTAAGGAGCTTTAGAGACAAGTGCTAGAGTTTTTGGACTGAGGCTATATTTAGGAGAGTATGAGTCTATGTGGAGTTCCAACTTTGTTAGTACCTAAGAAGGACGGTACGTGGAGGATGTGTATTAATTTGAGAGTAATCAACAACATCACAATCAAGTACAGATTTCCAATGCCAAGATTGGATGACATGTTAGATGAGTTGCATGGTACAAAGTTGTTCTCGAAGATTGATCTTAGGAGCAGTTATCATCAGATGAGAATAAAGGAAGGGGACAAGTGGAAAACAACCTTCAAGACTAAGTGCGTGTTATATGAGTGGTTGGTGATGCCATTTGGGCTATGTAATGCACCAAGTTCCTTCATGAGATTGATGACCGAGGTACATATACCCTTACTTGGAGTCTTTTTTGTTATTTACCTTGATGATATATTGGTATATAGAAATAGTGAGTTTCAACACATACAACACTTAAAGAGGATATTTAACAAGCTTAGAGAAGTGAAGCTCTATAGTAAGATGGAGAAATGTGATTTTATGATGGAGATGGTGGTTTTCCTTTGTTATATTGTGAGTGAAGATGGTATTAGAGTTGATCCGTCAAAGGTGGGAGCTATCTAAACGTGGCCTATTCCTACTAATGTCCACAAAGTTCAAATTTTCCATGGGTTGGCCTCATTTTGTAGGTGGTTCACCAAAGAATTCTATGCCATTATAGCACCTATCACACAATTGATGAAGAAAAGAGAGTCTCATTAGAATGATCAAGCGATAAAGGCTTTTGAAGACTTGAAGACAAAGATCTCAAATGCACAGGTATTATCTTTCCTTTTTTTGATAAATTATTTGAAGTAACATGTCATTCTAGTGGTGTAGGTATTGGGGTGTTCTTTCACAAGAAAGGAAACTAATTGCCTTCTTTAGTAAAAATTTGAATGGTGCAAGACTCAACTATTCAACCTATAATAAAGAGTTCTATGCTATTGTGCATAGTTTGGAGACATGGATCCATTACTTAAGACCAAAGCCTTTTGTACTTCACTCAACTCATGAGAGTTTGAAGTATCTACATGGTTAAAAGAAGGTGAGTCCAAGACATGCTAAGTGGACAAGATTATTACAAACATTTGTGTTCTCTACAAGGCATATGGATGGAAAATAGAATGTTGTGGCAGATGCATTATCTAGGAGAACCATGGTACTTACTATGATGGAGGAAAATCTTTTGTGATTTGAGATAGTATATGGTGTTAATACATATATGCCAATTGATATGGTACCATTGGTGAAAGGTGAAGTAAAAGTTATGATGCATAAGAGAGAGTGGAGTTCTTTCAAAAAATTCATCAACAAATCAAGTACAATATTGAGAAGGTGAATGAAGTATACTAGACAAGAGCAAATAGGCATATAAGTCAACATGTTTTTCAACCGGGAGATTTGGTATGGTTACACTTGAGGAAGGAGAGATTTCCTAATCCAAGGAAGAACAACCCTATGCCAAAGGCAGATGGTCCTTTCAAAGTACTTTGAAAGTTTGGGGAAAGTGCTTATGAGCTAGATTTTCCAGATTTGTATAGTGGGGTATTAAGGACATTCAATGTAGGAGACATTAGCCCTTACTATGGTGATGCAAATTTGAGGGCAAACTTAAATCAACATGGGGAGACAGACGTAGAAGCAAACACTCAAGAATTGGCATTCACAAGTATGGAATTTTATTTTTCATTTAGAAAGGATCTCCTATAAGAATGAAGACAAATGGATGATTACATCGCTAGTTATAGATGAAACATACCATACAAGCTACTTGGTGTGTACGTGCATGTGAATGACATGCATGGAGTGCATGGCTACGTGAATGGGAGAAAAAATATGTAGCTTGGACATGCATATTAATTGACTTAGTTAATTAATTAATTAAGTAGTAGAGTTAGAGATTAGATAGAGAAGAAAGTAGCATAAATCTACCTGTTTGAAGAATATTCTATATTCTAGTATCTTTTAGCATATTTTATATTCTAGTGTCTTTTAGCAAGGTATCTTTTGAAGAATTATACCTTTTAGCAAGTATCTTGTAAACAATAGCCTTGGTTATATAAAGCCATAGAACCCATGATTGGACATAGATCAATGAATGAATTGAAGTTGAATGAAAATTCCAAATATTAAATTCTTTGTGAGTTCATCTCAATTTTAATCGAATATGTGTGAGCAATAAATCTTGAAACTCTTAATCTCTTCATCTGTGTGAATTGGAGATTAAGTACTATCTTTTCTAATCTCCATAACCCACGTCCTTCTAGCCATAATGATCACCCAAAAACACCCCAAAATCAATGCCTTAATTTGAAACATTAACCCTAATTTTTGAACCAAACCCTAACCCACGAACACTAATAATCTCAAACCCTAGTCATCAAATAATCCTCATCATCATCTCATCGTTGTCAAATCATCATCATCTCATCAAATGTGAGAATCATCTTTATCATTAATTTATCACCACTGAATCAACATCACCATATTTGAATCATCATCATCATCATCATTATCTTACCATTTTTTGAATATCTTCATCATTAACACTTCACTTTTGAATCATCCTCTTCCTAATTACAACAAAATTGAGCATTAGTTTTACATAATTGATAATTTCATATTCCCACACACATCACGTTTGGCCTTTGAAATCTTTTAAGACCCTTCTTTTGTGTGGATATTTTAGATTTTGTTTTTTAGTCTTTTATGTTTTTTTTAATGCTAAATTATGGCAAACGAAATATATAATATATTGTTCTAGTGGGCCTTAACCATGTGTTTTGAGCTCATTAGGCCTTTTCTAGTTATATGAATTTCCCAAAACCTTGGAGGTCATCTTATTTTAGTACTATTGAGTTAAATATGATCCAAAAATAATTTATTCATATCATTTTTGAATTAATTCATATATTTTTGCATCATAAAATTTACCAAATCACAATTTTCTTCCTTAAATCGTATCTTAATCTTATGAGATTTGATCCTAACCTTTCATTGTTGTTTATTATCGATGATAAAACCTCATTTCTGCCTTAGTAATTTCTATCCCCCTTGGTTTAAATAGAAAACTTTGTTTTGTTCTCTTTGTTAGATTCTTTACCATAACTATCCTAAGGTTAGCTAGTTTTTTCTCCTTTTCCTACCCTCATTCATTTGTGTTGTGGATCAAAGTGAGACACTCATTTTATCCTATCTATTATGGAAACACCTCTCTTGATGTGGACAAGTTGTATTTTTCTTCTTTTAAAGACAATAATCCATTTACCTTTACTATGAGAACTTAGCAACTAAGTCTGCTACACTTAGTTGGTTTTAGTGTCAACTTTATTTCCCTTTCTCTATAACACCACTAAAATTTACTACCAAAAAAATTTCATTTTTAAAAGTTACAAGCAGAAGAAAATACAACAAATTTTAAGGTGTTACCGCCACACTTAGTACCAGACCAGTTTCCATCCATAGTTTTATTACCAAGTGCTAAGGCTATAACGTACTTTACACAAATCAAAGATACAATCATAAAACAGAGTATCACAATAGCTATATTATAAGAAATACAATCCACTAATTGTAATTACAGGATAAAGTCATTAGAAAAGGAAGTATAAGAGTTTTAAGAAAAGTACAAAAATCTTCCCGGATAATCCTACGCTCTTAATTTGAGAGTAAATCTTGAATAGCGCTTGCGAGCTAACCTACAATGGCCACTACCTATTAAATAAGTAGGGGCCCAAGAAAGTAACCCTTCGGTACTATGATACTGAGTAACCCTTTATAATGGACTAATCTGTGACGCCCACATGCAACGCATCAGTTTTCACACAACAAACACATGAACATGCAATTTCACATATATAACTAAAATGTAGTAATTATTCGAATAGCTACATGCATCAAGTATCTTGTAATCGATAGCCTTGGCTATATAAAGCCATAGAACCCATGATTGGAGATAGATCAATGATTGAATTGAAGTTGAATGCAAATTCTAAATATTAAATTCTGTGTGGGTTCATCTCAATTTTAATCAAATCTGTGTGAACGATAAATCTTGAAACCCTTAATCTCTTCGTCTGTGTGAATCAAAGATTAAGTACTATCTTTTCTGATATCCATAACCCATGTCCTTCTAGCAATATCCATCGCTCAAACACCCCAAAATCAACTCCCTAATTTGAGATACTAGCCCTAATTTTCGAACCAAACCCTAACCCTAACCCAGGAACACCGATAATCTCAATCCCAAATCATCAAATCATCCTCATGATCATCTCATCATTGTCGAATAATCATCATCATCATCATCTCATCAAATTTGAATCATCTTTATCATTAATTTATCACCACTGAATCAACTTCATCATATTTGAATCATTATCATCATTATCTTACCATTGCTCAAATATCTTCATCATCAATGCATCACTTTTGAACCATACTCTTCCTAATTACAACATAATCAAGCATTAGTTTTACATAATTGATAATTTCATATTCCCACACACATCACATTTGGCCTTTGAAATCTTTTAAGACCCTTCTTTTGTGTGGATATTTTAGATTTTTTTTTAGTCTTTTATGTTGTTTTTAATGCTAAATCATGATTTTGGCCAACAACATATATATAATATATTGTTCTAGTGGGCCTTAACCATGTGTTTTGAGCTCATTAGGCCTTTTCTAGTTATATGAATTTCCCAAAACCTTGGAGGCCATCTTATTTTAGTATTATTAAGTTAAATATGATCCAAAAATAATTTATTCATATCATTTTTGAATTAATACATATATTTTTGCATCGTAAAATTTACCAAATCACAATTTTCTTCCTTAAATCGTATCCTAATCTTATGAGATTTGATCCTAACCCTTCATTGTTGTTTAGTATCAATGATAAAAGCCTCATTTCTACCTTAGTAATTTATATCCCCCTTGGTTTAAATAGAAAACTTTGTTTTGTTTTCTTTGTTAGATTCTTTACCATAAATATCCTAAGGTTAGCTAGCCATTTTCTCCTTTTCCTACCCTCATTCTTTTATGTTAAGGATCAAGGTGAGACACTCATTTTATCCTATCCAAGATGGAAACACCTCTCTTGATGTGGATAAGTTGGATTTTTCTTCTTTAAACAACAAATAATCCATTTACCTTTACTATGACAACTTAGCAACTAAGTTTGCTACACTTAGTTGTTTTTGGTGTCAACTTTCTTTCCCTTTCTCTATAACACCTCTAAAATTTACTACTAAAAAATTTCATTTTTAAAAGTTACAAGCGGAAGCAAATACAGAAAATTTTAAGGTGCTACAGCCACACTTAGTACCAGACCAGTTTTCCTCCACAGTTTTGTTACCAAGTGCTAAGGCTAAAAACGTACTTTACATAAATCAAAGATACAATCATAAAACAGAGTAGCACAATAACTATATTATAAGAAATACAATCCACTAATAGTAATTACAAGATAAAGTCATTGGAAAAGCAAGTATAGGAGTTTTAAGAAAAAATACAAAAATCTTCCCGGATAATCTTACACTCCTAATCCAAGAGTAAATCTTGAATAGCGCTCGCGAGCTGACCTACAAAGGCCATTACCCATTAAATAAGTAAGGGCCCAAGAAAGTAACCCTTCAATACTATGATATTGAGTAACCCTTTATACAGGACTAATAGGTGAGGCCCACATGCAACACATTAGTTTTCACACAACAAACACATAAAGATGGAATTTCACATATATAACTAAAATGTAATAATTATTCGAATATTTACATGTATCAAGATCATATATCACAAATGATCATTCGCTTAGAAATAATAGAACTTACCAAGGGAGCATCCAAGTGTTTCTTTTTCTAGTATAAATAGAGTGTCAACATCCTTTTCAACCATATACACCATCCACTCAACTCATAGGTAAGCCCGTAAGCCCGTAAGCCCATAAGCCCATCAATACAATACCATACACGATCCATCAGGATAGACACCAAGGTTGCTACCAAACCACATTAGTAGGTCATAGTAGTTCATTCCTTATTATCTAGGCTCAAACCATTAGTGTTAAAATTAGTCATCTCTCGAATTATATCCACGTAGGTTTGGGGACCCTACTATTCTCACCAATATACCGGTAGATAAAATACAACTCAGGGCAGCACACTCATAGCCACTATTATAACCGGTGGACCAATATTTATAATACTACCCAGGGGAACACTCTCCTGGCCTCTATTATAACCAATGGACCTGTACATGTGATATAGTCCAAGGAAAAACTCTCCTAACCACTATTATAACCAGTGGACCGGTAAATATAATATAATCCGAGGTAAAACACTCCTGACCACTATTATAGCCAGTGGACTGGTACATATAATCCAGATGATCCCGACCTACGTTGTGTTCTACAATAAGTAATTAGTGTCTGTCCATTTAATTATCGCACAATTCCTTTTTATTGACTTAAGAGGGAGATCATGAACTCAGAGATACAAAGGTACACCGGTTATACTAACGCATAAGAGCAGTACAGTATCCTACCGACTATTAATCTATGGACGCAAAGGTACCCTGGTCGCACCGATATATGAAGGCACACAATACCTTACTGACAAGGATACCTAATTTGTAAGTATGCATACCCCCTAATTAGGTCCGTAGAGATAAATAGAGTAAGATTTGGGGCCTAGTTGGGGCACTAAGGTACACCGGTAAAATCCAGAACAATCGTGGGCTAAACCGTGTCTTTAGAGTTGTGACACTTAAAAAGCCATTATTTCTGATCTCGAGGTATTTCACTTTTAGTATTAGTATTTTAATTAAGGTGACCATGAGAAGCACACATTAATCACATGCTTAACCATTTTTATTTGTTTCCAATATTATGAAGTAATCAGAAGTCAGGATTATTGTTAATGTTAACATCAATAGTCCACTAAGGCCATCCTAAGCTCCAATACTTACTCTTAGGCACCTTAGGTTAAAATAACCAAAATGCCCCTAAGGGTAGCGTTACCTCTTTACTATTCATTTCCATCACAATATTCATTTTTATTTATCGACATGCCATAAAGAGAGTATTAGCCCATAATTAAACTATTGATTATGAATTTAAGTTACTCAACACACCATATGATCGTTTTACACATAAAACCCTAACATACACTTCTAGAACAACCAAACTCACATTCTCATGCTTAATCAACAATTAATGCACTTTCTGTATGTTTATGAAAATAACATCAAAACATAACCCAATTTACCAAGTTACCCCTAAACCATACATATCCATCATGACACTCTCCAAATAACCAAAATGCCCCAAGACCCTAGAATGTTCATAATCATGCTTGAACAAATGATAATAAGGTAATAACCCCTATTATCATGGTTAACATCAGTTTATACCTATCATGCATGTTTATTAGACCAACCACCATATTATATGCAAAATTACTAAAATGCCTATAGGTCATTTAATATTAATCATCATACCCAATATGCATTACTAACACGACAAAACCCCTATTCTCATTCTTAGCAACAATTATTACTTACTAGGCATATTTATTTAGGTAACCCTCGTTTCACATACAAAATTACTAAAATGCCCCTAGGTTATAAAAAATTTTTAATCATGCCCAACCATGCATTACTAATACCAGAAACCCTTATTAGCATACTTAGTACCAATTATTACTTATTATACATATTTATTTAGATAACCCCCCCTTTGAACATGTAAAATTACCAAAATTTCCCTAGAACATATATTATTGATTATCATTATGGAACATGTATTTTTAACGCCACAAACCCCTATTATCATTTTCAACCCCACATAACACCTAGCATGCATTTTTATTAAGATGATCACCACAGTACATTAAAATTACCAAAATACCCCTAGGCCATAAAATATGGATATTCCTACTAACACATACATTTATAATACACCAAAATCCTATCTCCATTCTTTGCAATATAGATAATACATTATTCATCCTGATTAAAATTAATTATCATAATGTTTTCAAATGACCAAATTACCCCTAGGGCTCATATTAGCACTATTATACTATTTTCACTACAAGTGTCCATACTTAGTATAGCATGTATATACACATAACACCCATCATCAACATCAACCTCTTTTTCAATCACCATTTCACACATATCACATCATATACAAGATAACATACTTATCTTTCTATTTTCCATGATAACATTGGTAATCATGGGATTGTTAGTAATACATCATATTTACATAAATCACAACCAAAAACCCTAATGTGCTAACATATGATAATTCATACATGTTAGTGGGGTATAATAGTAATCTTATTTCCAACAAAAACTAAATTTTACAGATATCCCAGTTTAAAATGCTTAAGCTCTGTTTAATAAAATATCGTACCTAAAATAATATTACAAATGAAATATTAATATTAGATAAATTAAAAGAATGATTTTTATTAAAAATATTTATTAAATATATAACATTACTAAACTATCTTATAAATTAATATTAGCTAAAATATACCAAAATTACACAGAATAACTCACGCTAACCATGCAGCGTGAGCCATGCAAATGGGCAAAATGGATGATGAGAAGGAAAAAGGAAGGAGGGGGAGGCTAGAGTAAAAGGGTTGAGAGAGGTGATGGAGGGTGTTGATGGTAGTTGTTGGGTGTAGAAGTAAGGTTGGAGGTGGGTGGTTGGAGGTTGTGGTGTGGTAGTTGAGAGGCGACGGAGAAGGCGGTGGTGGTTGTAGGAGAAAGATGTAGACAAGGGAGGGAGAAGAGGAAGAAATGAAAATAGAAGAAATATAAGGGGGAAGGTAGGGTGGTTTAGGGAGAGGTTGAGGTGGTGTTAGGTGGCTCAGGGGAGGCTGCAACGACGGCGAAAAGGAGGGAAAAAAGGTGGCTAAGAGTGACGGGTACAGGGGAGTCAAAAGGAAGAAGTAGAAAAAGGGAGGGATACACTAGAAGGTGGTTGGTGCTGGTTGCTCAAGGCAATGTACGGAGGAGGTAGGGCGTAGGAGGTGGCGGTGTGGTGGCTGGTTGGGTGGTAGAGATGGCAGAGAGGGGCTATAGGAGTGTCAAATGAAAAAGAGGAGATAAAAAGGGATAAAGAAAGATGAGAGAGAATCGAGGAATAAGGATGAGTTTGAGGGAGAATAAGGTAGTGAAGAAGGAGAAGAAAAAGAAGAGGAGGAGAGAGGGAGGCCTACTTATCAAGAAAGGTAGGTGCGCAAGGGGTGTAGATGGGTGGCTGGCATAACAGGTAGGGGTGGACGGATATGGAAGGGAGGGGTATGCGGGGAAAGGGAAGGAGGGGGCATGTAAGGTCAAAAATGGCAAAGAAAGGGATAGGTATAGGGGGTGGTGGTGCAGGCAGGCAGAGGCATAGAGGTGTAAAAGAAAGAGAAGAAGAAGGGGAGAGGCATGAGATGGGAGTTGGGGGTGTTTGGCTCTGGGTGGTGCATAGGAAGAAGAAGAGAGGAAAGGACAATGTGGGGGAAAGGGAGAAGGAAAAGGAAACTAGTCGGCAGCGAGGAGAAAAAAGGGAAAGGGAAGGAGGGATTAGGCTATCCCAGGGGGAGAAGAAGATAGAAAGAAAAAGAAACCTAGGTTAGCTCAAATGAAAGGAAAAGAAGACAAGAAGAAAATAAGGGTTGGGTTGGCCTGGCAGAAGAAGAAGAGAAAGAAAAAGAACGGGTTGGGTTGGCCTAAGGAAGAAGGAAGAAAAGAAAATAAAGAAAAGGAAAAAAGAAAAGGAAAAAGAAAATTATTTTTAGAGTTAGGATTAGAAATTAGGCTAAATTTGGCTAATGGAAAAAATATTAAATTAATTTAACCAAAAATTAATATATTAATTTAAGAAAATAATTTTGGTAAAATTATGGATTTTGGGATTTATTTAAATAAAAAAAGTAAGATAAAATGATAAAAATAACTATATTAATTTATTAAATAATTCTATAATATTTTTAAAATCAAAGGTCCACAAAATAAGTTAATATTAAATTATTCTAGGTAAAAGGTTAAATATCAAATTTTAAGGAGTTACATTCTCCCCCCTCCCCAAAAATAATCCTCTCCTTACTTTCTTTACTCCATTTTCAAACCCCCTTCATCATTTCCCACCATGGTTAAGAGCTTGTTTACTTTCAAACATTGAGGATAAGTTATTTCCTCCTTTCTATTTAGTTCTCTCTCCTTTATTATGATTTTTGTGAGGTTATTTCCCTAATAATTTCTATGATTTCTCTAGGTTCTAACTTTTTTCTCTTTTTTTTTTGGATTTTAAATATTGATGGTAAACCTTTCAAACCCTAAGAAGATAAGATATAGATATCTTATGTGCTTTCTTTCAAATTTAAGTATCATTTAGGTATTTTTATGGTGGTTAAGCCATGACACATAATTTGTTGTTACAATGAGTTTTTTCTTAAAAAAATCTAGGGATTTTATGACGTTCCTTGATGTTTCCACTACAATTTTAATTTTGATAATGCGTTGAATTAAGCATGTTATTATATGTTTGTTGATTTTTTTTTGAGTTGTATAACCATGTATATAGTTGATTGTGTGAAAATTACCATTAATGGTTTGTTTAGATCTTTTGTCCATGACCCTATTTTGCAGGTTGTGTTATTTTTGAGGAATCCAATCTTACCATGATGTTCCTTAAAATATTTAAGTAAACTTTGGTACGTAACACGTTAAATAAAACTCATGTTTAAGAGCTCTTACTTTTGGTTGAAGTTCTTGGAGCTTTAGTCCTTTGGTTGAATGTTCTAAGTATTCTTGAGATGTTCTTCATTTATTCAAGTGTTTTGGCCTAATCATATGATAATTACCCTAATTTGGATTGAAAATGTATTAATTATATTTTTGGGGTAAGTAAAGTATAAAAGGATATTTTATGAAAGTTAAGATATTTTGCTATCTTTAAGATAGTTTAGTAGTTTTGAGATATTTTGATACATTTGGTATTATTGTAAATAAAAACTTTTTTAAATAGTGATTTAATGATTTTTTTATAAATAATACTTCCCAGTTAATTTTTTTAACAATTTCTAGATTTAAGCTTCTCGATACAAAACAATAGTTTTTTATTGATTGTGAATAGTATTTTACATGAATAAAATTCTAGGAACAATTTTTTGATCTCCCATTTAACATGTTTTGGTATTATGAATTGTTTTCTACTATAAATTTGGTCTTTTGTTGCCTCAAATATGATTCTTTATGCTCTAAAGTATTGTTAAGATTTGGGATTTAAGCATTTTTATTCAATTGAGTATTATTCTATCTTGATTGGCTAATATAACTTTGGTTTTGATGGTTCGGGCTATGCCCGAGGGTTTAGAGTTTGGATTTACCTTTGGTTTCTCATTTTGGCTTTATGCCTTGTAAATGGTTTTATTTGGTTTGATTTATGGCCTAGTTTAGTCTTGTGAAGGCTTCTCACCTTAGGTTTTATTTTTTTTTTTTTGAGTTTCACGCCTTGGTTTGATTCCACATAATTGGGTTTCCTTTAGAGTGATTATTGGTATCAGATGACTTGTGAATCATCTTATGTGATTGTGACTTAATCCTTGTGGGGAAAGCCTAGAAGTATGTGATGTTGTATGTGGACCTCTATATTCCTTGGTGTGTTGATTGTGATCATTATGAATAAAATACTAATTATTAAAGTGCAAAAATCTCTAATTTGGAATGAGGTACACTTTAGAGTTAGTTACCCTAAATATATGGTAGGAGCCCTTAACTATTTTGGTATTTTTTTAGGTGCCTCAATATCTCTACTATGACCCTAATATACTCTTCTTGGTCATCTGGAATTTTTAGGGGGTGTACACACTTAAGGATTAGGTTACTTAGGCTGGGTGGATATTATGTTACATTATGTATGCCAATATAACTGGTGGATTGTAGTATCACTAGTTTACATGGTTGAAAGGGTATTGTGTTACATTATGTGAGTCGGTATGACAGGGCACATTATGTGTGTTTTTGAGTTGTCTTTGTATCCACTTGTGTAATAATGAAAGAAAATGAGTGTGTGTTATGGTTTTATTACTTGTATTATATGCACTATCCTTCTTGTTGATTTTTTGGTTAGTAGTTGCATTATGTGCACTACCATTATTGTTGAATTGTTGGTAAGTAGTTGCAATATGTACACTTTCCTTGTTGAATTGTTGATCACTAGTTGCATTATTTGCCCAACCCTTATTGTTTCATTATTTTATTTTATTATTGGTTAAGGCATTATGTGAACTACCCTGGTTGTTGCATTATTATTTGGTAATGAGATTATGTGCACTACCCTTGCATGTTGATGTTTTGGTTAAGGAATTATTGCCAACTATGCATGATTTTACATCCTATGTGTCTTACTTCTATTGAGCATGGTTTTTGCTCTGGGTTCAATATGTTTACTCAATACTTTTATACTAAAAAGATTATTTTTCAATCATTGTGGCACATGTGGTATGGATATTGTTAGATCTTGAGTTAGGAATAATAGAGTAGGGTTTTTAGTGTTTTGTTCCATGTTGAAAATTTATTGTTTTGGTTCCAATTGGTTAGGTTCGGCTTGTAACCTTGTGCCAAGATTGTGTGATGTAAAGAGTTTTAACTTGTGACATTGTTCTTGTTGTTTAATGTTTTTCATACTTGCAACATTATTGTTCGTGATGAGCTAGGTGAATTAGCGTGTTATTGATAACAAGGTCCATTTGTTGAAGCCTTATATAAATACTAGTACTAGTATAACAATATCCTTTCATATGGGTTTTTACTACTAATGTTTGCTTTTGACAAACAATGGTATAACTAGGAGAGTTTAGGCTTCATTTTCCTATTTTTTTCCCATTCCTAAATCAAATTTAGATGTAGATAAATATCACTTTATAACCCTTTCTCTTTCCAAAGTTCAAAAGCTAGGTTTTTTCTTAAGTAATTGTTCCTTTTAAACTCATGTATGCAAAGCTGTTTAGGGGGAGGTGCTACTTAGCTTTACATTCAAACCCAACAACACTTTCAATAAATGGTGGATAGCTTGACAGTGTTGTTTCTGTCTTCAAGAGGAAAGCATCAATCATCTTTTGTTTCAATGCCCTATCTTGAAGCAGCTGTGGGTAGCTATTAGAAAGACTTTCAGAGAAAGAAGTAGTCATAGTTCATGGCAAGCAATGCTAAGAACCATGTCCTGTTCTCAAGGTAGAGGTGTGGCTAAGGCACAAGTCAGGTGTACTTTTATGCTATTAGTATTTATGAGATTTGGAAAGCTAGGAATGTATGTATTTTCTCAAATATTAGGTGGAATTTGAAAAGGATACCTATTTAAATTTTCTTGGTAATGTCTTCTATTTGTAATAACTCTAGAAAGAGTACTAATTTTAGTGGTTTCTTGAGTCATATAGATCATTTCTATAGGATTGGATGTACCTTTTCATAATGATATAATATTTCTCTCTTTTGAAAAAAAAAATAGTCTCACATATACTATATTAATGCAAAAATAAAAAAGATAAAAAAAATATTGCCCTTTGAGTTTGAAGATGAAAGTTTTCTCTTTGTAAGGTAAGGATGCATATATTAGATAAGGTGATTGGGACCTAGAAGTAATCCATGAATAAGAGATACACATATTATATTTATTTTATTTTATTTTATTTTTTAGCTCAAGTGTTTGTTTTTATGATTTGTAATTGGGGAACTTGAACTGAGTAACATAATTTTTGAAATTTTATGTTAGGATGAAACTAAAATGTGGAGGATAGAGGGCTTCTTTAGATAATTGCTTAGAAAACTCCCAATATTTTTTATTTTCTTAGAACACATGAGTCTTTATAAACTATGCTCTCCACTTCTCCAATTTTGTATTCTTGCATCTTAGATTTTCTTGTTCATTCGTGGTCATTATAAGCCTTCCCTTATTTTGACTCAATCGGTAAAGTTCATAGTATTATTGCTACTTTTTTAGGTATGTTGGTGCTTTGTTGTAAACCAGTTGTTAAGATGTCATTCTTCGATGCTCACTTATTGGTAAGTAATCCTTTGATGTTGTCTTCTACATCAAGTAATTAATCTCTACAGATTTATACATCTTTTCTTAGTTTGCTTGTCAAATTTATTTTGTTCGCATTTTTTTTATTATATCTATCCAAATGGGGTAAGTAATCATTGTTTGGGTACACCTAGAAAGGATTGGTTTTTGAATCATAGAAATGGGAAGCTTGACCCACATTACAATGGGCCTTTTGTGGGTTAATAATAATGCATATAAAATTAAAATCCAAAACGAATATAGAACCACTCACCCTACCTTTAATCTCTCTGACCACTCAATTTTTGTTAATTTTTTGTAGGTTTTGAGGATTAAACCCTTTCAAGAAAAGGGACCATGCCCCTAACTCTTTCAATGGCATCCTTCACCCTATTTTAAATTATCCAACTTTAGTTCCTACTTGTTTTAATGAATTTGTGTTTTATGTGTTTAGAGTAAATTGGGACTTGAATTTGGATTAAGGAGAGAGTGCCAATCCTTGATGCGTGAAGATCATAGAGTATTTTTTTTTCATTTTTAAGTAGCTAGTTTAATAGTCAGTGGATAGTAGATAATTGGGCCCAATCACCAACCCTTTTAAATTATTATAGTAATCATATATTTATGCCTAGTATTTTTGTTGGTTGTGTGTGTTGCCAAGGATGATATTTTTGAAGCCTTGTTGATTTTAGACTCGAGTCTAGTGGAGTTGGCTCAACCCACTTACCCTTTAGGCTTGAAGAAGCATGGCAAAACTGTATCTTTTGAGTCTATATGAAAATAGGTGATATAGATTTAAAATAATACAAGTTTTATGATTGGACTAAACCAAAATTTGAGCCTCGACCAAGTTTCAACCCAGTCCACTGAGGTTGGTTTACCCTATGCCACCTTCCTTTATAACTCTCGTATCCCTCTCCTTTCCTTGGACATAGTGGAATGAATCATTCCCACTATTATTGCCTTCATTTTTTCATGATTTCTTATATTTATGTCTCTTTTGTTTTGCTGGAGCAATATATATGCTTGTATGAGGCTTCAAATGTAATTAGTTTGTTATGACACGAAACACCAAAGCTAAGTTTATTTTCACCATATTCGAGCGCAACAACCAACTTGAGGTAATACCTTCATATTGAAAAAGGCGAGTATGTCTCCAAATTCCCATTTGGTGACGATGGTTTTGAATCCAGCTAGTTGGGGTCATTTCTTAATGTCCCCCTGAGTACTGTACGGTTCCATGACCAATTACACACATGCATGTTTGCTAGATCAAAGTAGTAATTGTATTTATTTTTGATGATTAATATACATTAAACTTTGGAACTCACGTATATTCATTATCTTACTTCCATTAGATGATGTCATCCATTGAGGCATGAACAATGAGGCGGGTATGTTGATTAACAAGCATTGTTGAGATGCTGACACATATAGTTGAACACATCCTCTATTGTCTACCTATACAAGACGCAACAAGGACAAATGTGTTGTCAAAGCATTAGCGTTACAAATGTGAATGTATTTCTCGACTAATACTTGATCAAAATCTCTATGAATCTATCATTCTAGAAAGAGGCAACCCTTTTGTTTTTGAGTATATAAAAATAGATAATGTCATTCTTTTCTCACAAAAAGGTTCTATTCATGAGCTCCATCTCTTCATCCCATCTACATATCATTGTCTTTTAGGGTTGAATATAGTTTGCTACTAGCATAGGTGTTAAAGAAACTATAATGCATGAAACAACACCTTATAATGCTTTTGAAAACACCTATTTGCTTATTCTCATGTCTTGAGTTAACTCATCTTTGTTTTTGTGCAAAAAATTCAATTTTTGGTAAGTCTTGATGTAACACCCCAAAATTCAATATATATTTTTTTAAAATAGAAGCAATTAAATTAAAACCTATGAATTTTGGGACTGCTACCACCACACTTAGTATCAGATCGGTTCACTCCTACCATTCCAGTACCAAGTGCTAAGGATAAAAAGGATAATTTAATAATCATCATAGTAAAATCTAAATAAGATTTCAAATATGCATTAAATGATTATGAGATAGAATTCAGAGTGCGAAATCAATGAGTCATAATTCAGCGTACACATTTAAAGTTTCTTAAGAGAAAATAAGTTTACAGACGATACAAGTTATGTCTTAGGGAAACTAAAACAAAGATAGAAATCATAAATGGGCAGTTCAGCCACGCCACTCTCGATCCACGAGCCAGCTACATGTTCAACACTCAGCCCCGCCTGATGCCTCATGAACATTGAAGGCATCAAAATAGGCATCACCCACCTACACAAAGTCAGAAGGGTCTTCCGTTTGTGGGAATGAGCAACACCCATGAAAAGGGTAATCAGTACGCTACGTACTGAGCAAGGTAACCGTGCACTAAGATTAACATATAAAAGCATATAATCCAACATGATAATGTAATAGTATACGATCATTCAAGTAAATACATAAAGGCTCATTTATAGTCCAAATTAATAAGTTAACTAATCTCTTATTAGAACTCATTTCACGCCATGCCTTTTATCAATCCATGCGAGTACAGAAACCCCACTATTTTAGCCGATGGATCAGTCACTTATAGGGAAACATGCACCTAACCACTATCATAGCCAGTGGATCGATCACATATAGAGCGGGATGCCCTAACCACTATTTCTTACCGGTGGATCGGTAGGCTCCTGCTCTTATGGTGTTTCTCTATAAGTACTTAGTATCTTTTATGTGTCTTAGCAAATTCGAGGTTTGGTTTATTGAGCTCAAGATCCCCCACTATTCTAGCTGATGGATTAGTTTAGGCCCAGCTCAATAATCTTCCACTTTACATGATTAATATCTTAAGTATCTTATTTAGAAGTTTCACCCTAGACATGTATAACTAACTCCCTCTACGCTTATCCTTCAAAAGGTCTTGTCCCAAAGCATGAGACTCATGCACCTCCTATCTTGACCCAACATCCTTTCCTCCTTACCCTAACTCACACTAAAGCCCATCACCTTAGTGTATGGATCAAGGCCCACTACCATACACCTCCAAGTCCACTCACTACCTCACCTTAGGATTTGCTCCAAAAACCCTAATTTAGGCCTATATGGCCCATCCTACTCCACCTCACACAACCCAATCATTTTAACACTCTACACATCACAACCCTTAGATTCCACCCTCATCATCACACTTTACTCACCAAGTACACTTGTGGCCACAAAACCCTAAGTAGCCACACCAAATCCTAGTTCGCCACATCAAACCCTTGCTCAGTCTCCTATGTACCCTTACACTATCCCACGTACTATTTTTCATCCAAAGCGTTCAAACACCCAAAAAACTCTTCCATTACCTTCCTCACACTCAAATCAACTTTCCATAGTAAACTTTACCCCCATACAGACTTTAAACATCCCATGCAACCCCTGAACTTTTTTATGCAAAACCCTAAAACTCCCATGTAAAACCCTAGATTCACCCATGCAAACCCTCGATTCTTCCATACATACATAGATTCTCCCATGCAGGACTATAGATTCTCCGATGCAAACCCATAGATTCTCCCATGCAAACCCTAGATTCTTCTATGCAAAACCCTAAATTCTCCTACTCATGGTCATGAAACATTTAGGTCAAATTCACATCCTTGATCAACTTATTTCCCTTTGGTCAACTTACTTTCCTATTTTCCTTTTCATCCTTTCACTCTATATCATCACATTACATAACCTAACATGCATGTCCTAAAGGGCCACAACACATCACATCATAATCACAGCATAAACAGATTATACACATGCCATAAAATAACACATGAATATACCTCAACTCCAAGCCACTCTACACATAAAATAGTTATAACAATACACAAAAGATATATCACATATCATTGCACATGGCATACAAGGCATACAAAAAAACTTTACATGCATAAGGCCTTAGCTACACCCTTACCAAATATAACACCAGTCTTTGAGCACGCTCATATGCCTGCTTAGGATTTTGACTGGTCTCACCTATAAGAGGGAAAAACTAAGGATTATATTCCCTCCTACCAAAAATACTATTATTTCCTAATTTATTCTAAGATTAGGGTTTTAGATAAAATAATAATATAATAATAGTAACACTAACTAAATACTAATTTTGCTAAGGATAAAAGTAATAATAGTAATATTAAAAAAGGTGCTAATATAAGATTTGAAGATTTTACCCTAATAATAATAATGTTAATAAAAATAATACTAATAACAACAACAACAACAACAACAAAATATTAATAATAATAATAATAATAATAATAATAATAATAATAATAATAATAATAATAATAATAATAATAAATAGTAGTAGCAGTAGTAGTAGTAATAATAATAATAATAATAAATAGTAGTAGCAGTAGTAATAATAATAATAACCATAATAATATTACGAAATAATGATAGTCATAATGATAATAATAATAATAATGATGATGATGATGATGATGATGATGATATTAATCGAAAATAAAGTAAAGTGGAGTTTCGATCCTATATTAAAATAATAATAATAATAATAATAATAATAATAATCAAAATAAAAACAAAATAAAGCTTTGACCCTCAATAAGAATAATAATATTAAGAAAAAGAAAGAAAAGAAAGGAAGAAAATGGAAAAAGGAAAAGGGAAAAAGAAAAATAGATGGATTGGGTTATTTGGATTATTTTGGTAATTTGGGATATTTAAAAATAATAATATTTAATAAAATAATATTTAATTTCCTTTTTAGGCTAATTTAGGGTTTTTGAAAGATTTTTCCTAAATTCTATTTTAATTAGCAAATCGCCCATTTTTTCCTAATTAAAATATTTATTATTTTCTTCTTGATTATCCCTAATTAATTCCCTTTTATTTTAATAAAAATAATTTATTAAATTAATTTTCCTATTAAATCCTTATTTACCAAAATTTCTAAAATTAGGGCTTTCGGGCATTTCACTTGAAGTCAATGATGTGGTTGTATACTGTGTTTGTTGGTGAAGTTTAATTCAAGTGTAGAAGGAAATTTTCGAGTTTCTTATTATTTTACTTATTTTTTTTCTATATAAAAAATCTTGTTTGGCTTCATGTTTATCCATGCTTGCATCCTGGGATAGCATGCACTAGTTATACAAAACCCAGGGGAACTAAGGTATTATTAAGTACTGAATGCTTTCCTATGGATTCCACCCAATTAGTTTCCACTTAGCACACTAAGTGTGATTAGTTCTTTCTACTTCATCGGTCATTTTTTCTTCTTCTTCTTCTTCTTTTTTCTTAACCATCTTTACAAAACCTACTTCAAAGCATAGCGTTATGTTCCAATTACAAATGGTTCTCTTAGATTCTAACATTCATCACAACCTACTCCTCTATTGGAGATGATGGTATATCCTATATATCTAGTAATGGTTAGTTGATGTTAAGTTGGAGTTGGTGGTCATCACTAATTAGTTAGTATGATTACTAAGTCAAATGTTATAATCCTAATTATTAGGATTTAGGTATCTACTAATATATCTATATGCATTATATAGTCCTCCTTGTATCATATTTCATGAGATAATAAAAAATATCTTCATTCTATTATCCCACTCTTGCATGTCATGATTAATGAACATGGTATCAAAGCAACAAAAGTTCTAATCTATATTAATTCCACCTCGTTTATCATATATTTTTTTCTTCCCATTTTTTATGGCTTCCACCCTCAATTCTCCTCAAATAATAGACAATTCATCCATGGATCTGTAAAAATTAATGTTCCTTCATAGTTCAAATAGTCTTAGCCTAATCCTTGTCTCAAAGCCATTTGACAGTACTGGTTTTAGTGCTTGGAAAAGGGTGATGAATATTGTTATGTCTACAAAGAACAAGCTAAATTTTTTTTCAAAAAGCTCCATCCCCCTAGTTGAAAATTCTCCCACATATCATTCATGGAGTCAGTGTAACCATATGGTAATTTCTTGGATTCTTAACTCTTTGTCGAAAGAGAATGCTAAAAGCATGATTTACTTTTCCACTACTAAGGAGATTTGGGATGATCTCCATAAACATTTTGGCTAGAGTAGTGGCATTATGAAATTTCAAATACAGAAAGAAGTAAACACAATCTCTTAGGGTCCTGATTCTTTTTTTGTATATTTTTTTTTAAAAAAAAGAGGCTTTGGGATGAACTTAAGGATTTAACCTCAACCTAGCATGTACTTGTGGTTCTACACAAAAATTTGTTAAAAATACTGAATAGTAGTGTTTAATCCAATTGCTAATGAGACTAAACAATTCCTTTTCTGGTATTAGAGGAAATTTATTGATGATGACACCACTCCCAACTATTGCACATGCATATTGTATTCTACTACAGGATGAGCAACAGAGAGAGATGACTCCCTCAACCAAATTTCTGACTGAATCAGCCTCTCTAAATGCAATCTTGCAAAGAGGAAAGCCGAACATCAAGAGGTCTAATATGTTATGTTCCTACTGTAAGAATTCAGGTCACCTAAAGGAGAATTATTATAAGCTAATTAGGTTTCCTCTAGATTTTAAATTCACAAAGACAAAAAAAATTCTCTGTTAATGCTCAAAGTGATCTGGGATAAAGTAGTGACACTTCTCTAACAATCAATGCTCCCAATATATCAAGAGAGTAGTATGCACAATTAGTCTCTTTATTGAATCAATTCAAGGTCACAAATGGCAATGCAATGGGAAGTGATTCATCAGGCGCTACCAAAGTGATAATAGAAATTAATCCTTCTCCCTCTTCCAATCTTTTCTCAACTAACTTCTCAAATATTATATCTTCACTACTGTCAAAATCCTATTGTCACACTTATTTTTCCATTTCTTGCAATGCTTTTACTTCTTGTATGAGCAGCTATATTATTGATAGTGGAGCATCAAATCATATGTGCTCTAACCACAATATATTCTTGAACCTACATAAACCCAAAACATAACATTATGTTTCTATTCCTAATGGTTAATGCATGACTATTTAAGCTATTGGTGACATCAATCTCAACAACTCCATAATTCTTAGAGATGTTCTATATGTCCCCAACTTCAAGTACAACTTGTTATCTATTAGCAAAGTCACAATGCAACTAAATTGCATAGTCATGTACACTAATGATCATTTTTCTGTGTAGGGCCCTACCATGAGGACACTGGTTCTTGGTAATGCCAACAAAGGACTTTACTTACTCAAGTTCACTTCTAAGATTTGCCACAGCCTTGCTTCTCATAATTCAGAACATCTCCCTCCTAGCTCAAATAAATTTTCTCATATTTGTGCCAATGTAACAAATTCTTGCAAACTTTTTCACACTCATTTTGGTCATATTCCTCTATATAAACTGAGTTAGTTATCTCTGTTTTTGCATTAGTTTAATAAAAATGACAAATATCCCTGTAATATTTGTTTTAAGTCTAGACAACATTGTATGCCTTTTTATCATGGTTCTATACAAACTACTACCCCTTTTGATCTTATTCATGTGGATCTATGGGGTCCTTATCACATCTAAACATACGATGGGCATAAATATTTTCTACCTATTATTGATGACTTTACAAGAAATACATGGACTCACTTGCTAGGTTGCAAAAGCAATGCTTTCACAATTATAAATTCAATTATTGCATTCATTTGCACTCAGTTTACCAAAACCATTAAAGTCCTAAGAACTAACAATATATTGGAACTAGGTATCAGTTTGGTGGCCTCATCTGAAATGCCCCAAAATTTTCTAATTTTAAATATTATATTTAAATAAGGTTGTATTTGAAAATTTAAGTTAATAAATTATTTTATTAAAATAAAAGAAAATTTATTAGGGCAAATTAATAAGAAATTTTATAAATATGTTAGGTAAAGGAAATTTGGGCATATTAACTAATTAAATATTTTAATTTGGAAATTTATTTAAATAAATTATTTTATTTAAATTAAGAAAGATAAAATAGTTTCAAACTAATTATAATTTTATAAATAATTAAGTTGAATTAATTTGAGTGATTTATTAATTTAAAATGGAAATTTTAGGAAATCCTTAAAAAATACTATCTAGCCTAAAAAGGGATTTAAAAATTATTTTATTTAAATATTATTAATTTTAAATATCCTAAATATTCAGATTTATTTAATTTGACCCAACCTAAATTAATTCTCTTTTCCTTTTCCCCTTTTTCCTTTTCTTTTCTTTTCCTTTTTCTTTCCTTTCTTTCATTTTCTTCTTCGCCTAAATTGGGCCTGTTCCGCGGCCCAATTCCTTTTCTTCTTTCCTTTTCCTTTGGCGCGGCCCAACCCGCGCATCGCCGCCCTCCTCTCCCCCTCTGCGCTGCGTTTTATGTCCTTATCCCAATCAAACTCCGCGTTTCACTTCATTCATATTACCGTTGCACGTCAACCCCAGAACGTCAGCCTTCAGCCCTTTTTACGTCAAAACTCGTCGTTTCATTTAATCGTTTTTCCCTTCGCGCTAAACCTCCCGGTCTCCCCTTTTTTTTTCCTTCTTTTCTTCCCCGCGAACCGGCCGGCCACCCCCACCTTTTTCTTCTTCCTCCAGCTCGACGCCATAACCGCCAGCACCTCCATTTCTCATCGAAAAACACGCCGCCGGCCACACGTGGCGTGACCGGCTCTTCTCCCGCTCGTTTTCTTCCTCTCGATCTACACGTTCATTTGAAACCATCAACTGCCCCTCTCTCCCGCTCGTTTGTGCACTGTTGCCTCGCGAAGGTCGGCAAAAATTCAAGTTTTTGCCGCCCGACCTTCGGCTTGAATTAAACCATTTACCCCTAATTTAAACACTTATTAATCTCCCTAATTCAAATATAATCTCCCCAGCTATAAAAACCCCCTCATTTGCATGATTTCGGGATTTTATTTTCCCCGAAACCCTAAGCTGTGCCTGTGCGCCAACGCCCTACCAGACGCCATTTTATCCTCCTCCGACCAACTTCAACACCTCCTCTTTCTACCAAAATCTTCCGTGCAATACTATCTAATTAACTAAAGTAACCTCATCCCTTGATTCATCGTGTGCAAGTTTCTATAATCATCCAAAGTTGGCTAGTTGATTCGACAAGAATCTTGACCCCGAGACAGTGAACCACCGTCCACCACCACATCCGCCACTTCTAACACCTATTAAACCAACTATTAACTTCTACTAATTATCCTCTACATCCCCATATAATTATTTTAATTTTCTTCCTCTCCATCACCTATTTTCCTAATTTTTAACCCCCTTAGACCCATTTTTCGGCCACCTCCGGGGACCACCGCCGGTTCCACCTACATCCTCCAACTCAACGTGATGCCATAGACATTTTAAAAACTTAGTTTCGAATTATTTATAATTATTCAAATTTTAGCCAAAATTTTAGTATTAATTCAACTTTAATTATTATTATTATAATTATTATTATTAGTAATATTGAGTGTATTCTAATTTCTAAATTTTTTTTACAGGTCTGGGAGTATTATTGAGTAAGATACAGTAATTATCTCGGCCTTTACCTATTTACTTAGATTTTTACATAATTGATGTTATTATTAATAATATTAATAATAATATTATTATTAGTATAATTATTTGGTTGATACTGTGATTATTACTGGAAGAACAGAGGCCTTAAATTTTAATTAGGCCTCGCATTTATTAATTTTACTAACATTTTTCAACATTATTTTAATTATATTATCATTATTACCTTTATTAAAATATAATATAAGTATATATACATTATTAATTTTATTATCACAATTATGAATAGTATTATTTTTATCATTGTGGGATGGTTAGAAATCCAACTTTTAATTTTAATAATTTTGATATCATTAATATCTAATATTCTATTTATAAAAAGTATCATTAATATTATTATACTTTATTTATATTACTAATTATTTTTTATTATTATCATTCTTATTATTATTCTTATTATCATCATCATAGTTATGATATTATTAAATCTATTTTGGGAGAAGGGTAGAAACCCTTAGTTTATCACCTTTTCAAAAGAAAATAAGTGAATTAATTATATTAGTTTCTATAGTTAATTATTGAATAGTAAAATATCATCCTAAAACCAAACCTCGAAATAATTTAGAATTATGTAAGAGAGAGTCTAATTCTAGTATGCTTTGATATAATAGGCGAACCCAATCAAATCCCTCAAGTGGAATAGAAGCGTGCACCAAGACCGGTGACGTTTTAGGTAAGGGTTTACTAAGGCCATTTGTATGTTTATATGCATTATGTGTTTCATATGCCATGTATTCTATGGTTGTTACTATTAATTATTTCGTATGTGGCATGATTATTGAGTTGAATATGTTGGTATGAATGGCATGAAGATTTTGTGTATGTTATGTTATTATTATTGTATGATATGGCCCTAAGACATGCATATTAGGGTTGTAAAATAATGATGGGGAGTGTAACAATGTGGTGTTAGGGTTTGCATGAAATGGCATGGTGCTGGGTTTCGCATGGAATGGCATGGAGTTAGGGTTTGCATGAAATGACATGATGCTAGGGTTTTGCATGAAATGTGGTGTTAGGGTTGCTTGGAAGCATGTCTACGTGGAGATTGGGTTTGCATGGGAGCTAGGGTTTGCATGGAAGCGTGGGTCATGTGTAGTTAGGGTTTGCATGGGAGCTAAGATTTGCATGGAAATGTGGTTTACGTGGAGATAGGGTTTGCATGGAGTAGGGTTGCATGGGTTACGGCTTTCATGGATTTAGTCACGCATGTTTGAGAAAATGTTTGTGAATGTCAAATGTTTTTGAATAAAATATTTAAAACACTAATATCTTAAAGTGGAAGATATTGAGACGGGACCAGCCGATCCACCGATTAGGAATAGTGGTTAGGGTTTTACCCTATGTGTGACCGATCCACCGGTAATAATAGTGGTTAGGACATGAGGTTCTATGTGTATCCGGCCCACCGGTTATAATAGTGGGGGATCCCGAGCTCAATAAAGACAAACCAGATCGTCAATGCTATTAAAAGATACTAATTACTTACAGTGGAACACCATGCGAGCAGGAACCAATCCAATCCACCGGTTAGGAATAGTGGTTAAGGTTTTACCCTATGTGTGTCCGGCCCACCGGTTATAATAGTGGGGTGTTCCTGTTTTCGCATGGATCTGATGCGGACAGGAACCAAGCAGATCCACCGGTTAGGAATAGTGGTTAGGGTTTTTACCCTATGTATGACCGGCCCACCGGTTACAATAGTGGGGTGTTCCTGTTTTCGCATGGATTGATAAAAGGCATGGTGTGTATTGACTTTTGATAAAAGAAAGATTAAATGATTAATCCGGACCTTTTTGGACCTTACGTATGGACCTATTGATTATAAGTGATTTCACTTTATGCTTCTATGTATCATATATGTGGGTTGTAATTGTATGTGATCATTATCCTACATGAATTAATGTGTTATATGCCAGCCTTAGTATTCGGTTACCTTACTCGGTACGTAGCGTACTGATCACCCGTTTCATGGGTGCTGCTCATTCCCACGAGCAGAAGGCCCGTCTAATTTGTTGCAGGTAGGAGATACCTACTTTGATGCTATCGATGTCTACAGGACATCAGGAGGGGCAGAGTAATAGCTGGGCTGGATCAATCTTTAGAGTGACGTGGCCGTTGTCCTTTTTAAATTTATGATTCATGTTATCTTTTATTATGTTTGAATTGTCGAAATAATTTTACTAAGGTTGTTTAGTTATTATTTGAAAAACAATAGTTGGCATTTCGAATTATGTATTACTTGCGCGTACTCTGATTTCTGTTTTTATAAATTTTAATTTGTATGGTAGTATTGATAATGTTTTCTTAGCCTTAGCACTTGGTACCGGAACGGTAGAAGTAAACTGGTCTAGTACTAAGTGTGGCGGTAACATCTCCAGAATTTATGGTTTTAATTTATGAGTATTGCTTTTAAAAAAAAGTGTAAATTTTGGGGTGTTACAAGTTGGTATCAGAGCGGTTGGTCCTTTTGGCCACGCTCATTTTCAAAAATAAAATTTGTTTTATGAAAGTTTTATTATATTTTGAAGTGTGTTTCGAAAGCTTTTTGGTCTCTAATCTTTTTAAGCTGATTTCGGGAAATTTAATGGATTTTCAAAGGTTTAGTTGAATTTCAAAAAGAATTTATGCTCTAATAAAAAAAACTCCTTCAGTTTTAAGTTTTGGAGTTGGCCACGGTGAGGAACGTATGGGTAGATTAGGGTTTCTTAAAAAAGGAGACAAATAGAAGTTGTGTGTACTTCGAACCAGTAGGTTCGTTTCTAACCTTGTTTGTTTCTGTTATAACTTCTGATGATGACGAACGAACGCCTTGGATGATTAGAGGAGGCCATCATAGACTTCCTAGAGTTTAATCAGCGTTACCAGCCCTCTCATCTAGCCAAAGGCACTGATGAAGATTATCTTCAAAGGGTCATCAGAAATTACTCTCCTACCTACTCTGGTGAGAAGGACTCAATAATCCTCGAAGAGTGGATCCGAGACATGGAGTGCACTTTTAAAGCGGTAAATTGTTCACCAGCTCAACAACCAAGTATTGCAGCATTTTTCTTCAGGTGCGTAGCGGACGTTTGGTGGGTGGAGCATCGTACCCAATAGACCCCATGCTACATGGGATGCATTCAAGACCGTTCTTCGTTCTAGATTCTATCCTGCGAATCTGAAGAAGGACAAACTTCAGGAGTTCATGCAGCTTATGCAAGGATCGATGACGGTTCGGCAGTATCATGATCGTGTCATTGAGCTACTCGGATTTTCCCTGGTATCGCCGCCAACGAGTTAACAGTGGTGTTCCTGTTCGAGCAGGGATCGAGTGTCATTATGCGCCGACTGCTAGGTGCAGTGCTCTTCACTGATTTAGCAATGTTGTACGAACGCGCCCGCATCGCCACCACCTTGATCTAGGAGTAAGATGCCATTCTCAGGAAGCGGAAACATGAAAACCAGAGTTCGAGGACTAGAAACCAGCCGCGAAGGGAAGGTTATAAGAGATATTCGTCGCGAGATCATAGCAGAGGCCAGAGATCTTTGAAGGGACTTGCATGTAGAAGATGCGGCCATAGTCACCCGGGCACAAATTGTAGAGGCGGAGTCGTGACCTGTCTAAAATGTGGCAGTTGGGGCCGCAGAACTTTCGAATGTCAAAGACCTTTTCTCTCTCAAGAATATAAGCACCAGCAGTTCCAACAACACGCACTTGTTCCAGTTAAAGAGGCAAATCGAGATGATGGGGAAAGACCCCAAGGATTCAGATGTTCTCTCCGAAAGGGAGCCACTCGGGCAGGCACCTACATGTGATCAACCAGAATGACGTGGACCACCAACTAGATGTCTTTTTGGAAACTTATCTAATCCTCTTACGGATACCTATTTAGTCGATTTGAGTTTTCTTTAATAAGTTTACCCCTAAGGGGGTAGTGTATATAGGTATTAGCATTAGTACGGTCCCCTTAATCACTTAGAGCATTCATTCCCTAACTCTAGTAGCTGCAGGAGACTTCAGGGGTGAAGTCTGTTTTTAAGGGGTAGTGATGAAATGCCCCGAAATTTTCTAATTTTAAATATTATATTTAAATAAGGTTGTATTTGAAAATTTAAGTTAATAAATTATTTTATTAAAATAAAAGAAAATTTATTAGGGAAAATTAATAAGAAATTTTATAAATATGTTAGGTAAAGGAAATTTGGGCATATTATCTAATTAAATATTTTAATTTGGAAATTTATTTAAATAAATTATTTTATTTAAATTAAGGAAGATAAAATAGTTTCAAACTAATTCTAATTTTATAAATAATTAAGTTAAATTAATTTGAGTGATTTATTAATTTAAAATGGAAATTTTAGGAAATCCTTTAAAAATACTATCTAGCCTAAAAAGGGATTTAAAAATTATTTTATTTAAATATTATTAATTTTAAATATCCTAAATATTCAGATTTATTTAATTTGACCCAACCTAAATTAATTCTCTTTTCCTTTTCCCCTTTTTCCTTTTCTTTTCTTTTCCTTTTTCTTTCCTTTCTTTCATTTTCTTCTTCGCCTGAATTGGGCCTGTTGCGTGGCCCAATTCTATTTCTTCTTTCCTTTTCCTTCGGCGCGGCCCACCCCGCGCGTCACCGCCCTCCTCTCCCCCTCTGCGCTGCGTTTTATGTCCTTATCCCAATCAAACTCCGCGTTTCACTTCATTCATATTACCGTTGCACGTCAACCCCAGAACTCCGTCCTTCAGCCCTTTTTACGTCAAAACTCGTCGTTTCATTCAATCATTTTTCCCTTCGCGCTGAACCGCCCGGTCTTCCCTTTTTTTTTCCTTCTTTTCTTCCCCGCAAACCGGCCGGCCACCCCAACCTTTTTCTTCTTCCTCCAGCCCGACGCCATAACCGCCAGCACCTCCATTTCTCCCCGAAAATGGCACCGCCGGCCACACGTGGCGTGACCGGCTCTTCTCCCGCTCGTTTTCTTCCTCTCGATCTGGACGTTCATTTGAAACAATCAACTGCTCCTCTCTCCCGCTCGTTTGTGCACTGTTGCCTCACGAAGGTTGGCAAAAATTCAAGTTTTTGCAGCCCGACCTTCGGCTTGAATTAAACTATTTACCCCCTAATTTAAACACTTATTAACCTCCCTAATTCAAATATAATCTCCCCAGCTATAAAAACCCCCTCATTTGCATGATTTCGGGATTTTATTTTCCCCAAAACCCTAAGCTGTGCCTGTGCGCCACCGCCCTACCAGACGCCATTTTATCCTCCTCCGACCAACTTCAACACCTCCTCTTGCTACCAATATCTTCCTTGCAATACTATCTAATTAACTAAACTAACCTCATCCCTCGATTCATCGTGTGCAAGTTTCTATAATCATCCAAAGTTGGCTAGTTGATTCGACAAGAATCTTGACCCCGAGACAGTGAACCACCGTCCACCACCACATCCACCACTTCTAACACCTATTAAACCAACTATTAACTTATACTAATTATCCTCTACATCCCCATATAATTATTTTAATTTTCTTCCTCTCCATCACCTATTTTCCTAATTTTTAACCCCCTTAGACCCATTTTTCGGCCACCTCCGGGGATCACCGCCGGTTCCACCTACATCCTCCAACTCAACGTGATGCCATAGACATTTTAAAAACTTAGTTTCGAATTATTTATAATTATTCAAATTTTAGCCAAAATTTTAGTATTAATTCAACTTTAATTATTATTATTATAATTATTATTATTAGTAATATTGGCTGTATTCTAATTTCTAAATTTTTTTATAGGTCTGGGAGTATTATTGAGTAAGATACAGTAATTATCTCGGCCTTTACCTATTTACTTAGATTTTTACATAATTGATGTTATTATTAATAATATTAATAATAATATTATTATTAGTATAATTATTTGGTTGATACTGTGATTATTACTGGAAGAACAGAGGCCTTAAATTTTAATTAGGCCTCGCATTTATTAATTTTATTAACATTTTTCAACATTATTTTAATTATATTATCATTATTACCTTTATTAAAATATAATATAAGTATATATACATTATTAATTTTATTATCACAATTATGAATAGTATTATTTTTATCATTGTGGGATGGTTAGAAATCCAACTTTTAATTTTAATAATTTTGATATCATTAATATCTAATATTCTATTTATAAAAAGTATCATTAATATTATTATACTTTATTTATATTACTAATTATTTTATTATTATTATCATTCTTATTATTGTTCTTATTATCATCATCATAGTTATGATATTATTAAATCTATTTTGGGAGAAGGATAGAAACCCTTAGTTTATCACCTTTTCAAAAGAAAATAAGTGAATTAATTATATTAGTTTCTATAGTTAATTATTGAATAGTAAAATGTCATCCTAAAACCAAACCTCGAAATAATTTAGAATTATGTAAGAGAGAGTCTAATTCTAGTATGCTTTGATATAATAGGCGAACCCAATCAAATTCCTCAAGTGGAATAGGAGCGTGCACCAAGACCGGTGACGTTTTAGGTAAGGGTTTACTAAGGCCATTTGTATGTTTATATGCATTATGTGTTTCATATGTCATGTATTGTATGGTTGTTACTATTAATTACTTTGTATGTGGCATGATTATAGAGTTGAATATGTTGGTATGAATGGCATGAAGATTTTGTGTATGTTATGTTATTATTATTGTATGATATGGCCCTAAGACATGCATATTAGGGTTGTAAAATAATGATGGGGAGTGTAACAATGTGGTGTTAGGGTTTGCATGAAATGGCATGGTGCTAGGGTTCGCATGGAATGGCATGGAGTTAGGGTTTGCATGAAATGGCATGATGCTAGGGTTTTGCATGAAATGTGGTGTTAGGGTTGCATGGAAGCATGTCTACGTGGAGATTGGGTTTGCATGGGAGCTAGGGTTTGCATGGAAGCGTGGGTCATGTGTAGTTAGGGTTTGCATGGAAGCTAAGATTTGCATGGAAATGTGGTTTACGTGGAGACAGGGTTTGCATGGAGTAGGGTTGCATGGGTTAGGGCTTTCATGGATTTAGTCACGCATGTTTGAGAAAATGTTTGTGAATGTCAAATGTTTTTGAATAAAATATTTAAGACACTAATATCTTAAAGTGGAAGATATTTAGACGGGACCAGCCGATCCACCGGTTAGGAATAGTGGTTAGGGCTTTACCCTATGTGTGACTGATCCACCGGTAATAATAGTGGTTAGGACATGAGGTCCTATGTGTATCCGGCCCACCGGTTATAATAGTGGGGGATCCCGAGCTCAATAAAGACAAACCAGATCGTCAATGCTATTAAAAGATACTAATTACTTACAGTGGAACACCATGCGAGCAGGAACCAAGCCGATCCACCGGTTAGGAATAGTGGTTAGGGTTTTGCCCTATGTGTGTCCGACCCACCAGTTATAATAGTGGGGTGTTCCTGTTTTCGCATGGATCTGATGCTGATAGGAACCAAGCCGATCCACCGGTTAGGAATAGTGGTTAGGGTTTTTACCCTATGTATGACCGCCCCACCGGTTACAATATTGGGGTGTTCCTGTTTTCGCATGGATTGATAAAAGGCATGGTGTGTATTGACTTTTGATAAAATAAAGATTAAATGATTAATCCGGACCTTTTCGGACCTTACGTATGGACCTATTGATTATAAGTGATTTCACTTTATGCTTCTATGTATCATATATGTGGGTTGTAATTGTATGTGATCATTATCCTACATGAATTAATGTGTTATATGCCGGCCTTAGTATTCGGTTACCTTACTCAGTACGTAGAGTACTGATCACCCGTTTCATGGGTGCTGCTCATTCCCACGAGCAGAAGGCCCGTCTAATTTGTTGCAGGTAGGAGATACCTACTTTGATGCTATCGATGTCTACGGGACATCAGGAGGGGCAGAGTAATAGCTGGGCTGGATCAATCTTTAGAGTGATGTGGTCGTTGTCCTTTTCAAATTTATGATTCATGTTATCTTTTATTATGTTTGAATTGTCGAAATAATTTTACTAAGGTTGTTTAGTTATTATTTGAAAAACAATAGTTGGCATTTCGAATTATGTAATACTTGCGCGTACTCTGATTTCTGTTTTTATAAATTTTAATTTGTATGGTATTACTGATAATGTTTTCTTAGCCTTAGCACTTGGTACCGGAACGGTAGAAGTAAACTGGCCTGGTACTAAGTGTGGCGGTAACATCCCCAGAACTTACGATTTTAATTTATGAGTATTGCTTTTAAAAAAATAGTGTAAATTTTGGGGTGTTACATCATATTTCCTTGTTAGCCAAGGTATTACTCACCAAGCTTCTTGCCCTCACACCCCAAAATAAAGTGGAGTTGTAGAACAAAAGCATAAACACTTACTCACCTCCAAAGTCCTTCATTAGAACACTCCTTATGAATTTTTTTTCCACACCAAACCTACATATAAGCACCTACGTGCCTTTGGATGTCTATGTTATGCAACCATAGTTCCTAAACCTAGAGATAAATTCTCACCTCGATCATCTCCATCTATTTTTCTTAGGTATCCATATTGAGAAAAGGCATATAAATTACTTAATCTGGATAATCATATTCTATTTTCTACTCTCATGATGTTTGCTTTTATGAACATATCTTTCCTTATCATCAATCATCATCATCAACCATCCCTTTTCCTTTTCCCATTTCTGAAAATCTCAACTCTAAAATAGTTTTTCCTCTATAACTCCCAAATCTCCATCATTTCCCCGTACTATACATGTTGACAGTGGTCTTGCTACTCAAAATTCTCCTCCCAATCCTCCCTTCTCTATCTCCACACCCCCTATTCACCTAAGTCGTGTATGTGTACATTTGAATTATCTAGAGTTTCCTCTCCTTCTACTTTACTCTGATGATCCAAAAGACCAAGAGAAATGCCCTCTCATCTTTATGATTATGTCGATAATACTATTTTTCACATTATTCTTCTCATATTAGTTCTCACTCTCTTAGCTCATTCCTTTGCCATCATACTCTCACCAATGCATGCATATCCTCCACTTCCTCTATCTCTCCATCATCTTTTTGTGTTCATTTTTTCACCACCCTCCTAGAACAAAGCACATATACTGATGCTGCTTCTAATCGACATTACAAAGAATCAATGTGCTAGGATTTTTACAGCACTTGAGGCTAATAACACCTGGGATTTGGTCAAGCTTCCTCAAGGAAAAAATCCAATTAGTTGTAAATGGGTGTATAAAGCGAAGTACAAGGATCATGGTATACTAAAAAGATATAAGGCTCGCTTGGTGGTTTGGGGATTTACAAAAAGGAAGGGTGAAGATTTCATGAATACTTTTTCTCCAATTGTGAGAATGACCACCATTAGAAGTGTCATAGGTATCGCTGTGAAGAAGAGATGGCGTATGCATCAATTTGATGTTAATAATGCATTTTTACATGGTGACTTACATGAGGATATTTATATGAAACCTCCTCTTGGTTTACACCTTCAACATCCTTAATTAGTTTGCAAGTTAAGGAAGTATCTCTATGGTTTGAAACAAGACTCCAGAAAGTGGTATGCTAAGTTGTCTTATGCATTACAATCTAGACGCTTCACATAATAAAAAATGATTATTCACTTTTCACAAAGACACTGGATTCTAGAATTGTGATTATGATGGTATATGTTGATGATCTATTAGTCACAGGTGATGATGAACAAGAAATCCAAAGTCTTAAACAATACCTTCATGCCCAATGTAAAACCAATTACTTGGATAATTTAAGCTATTTCTTGGGTTTTGAATTCATACAATCAATAGATGGAAGTGTCATGACAAAACAAAAATACATTTCTAATCTTCTTTAGGCCTATGGTGTTATGGTTATGTCTCCCACTCTCAGCCCTCTTCCTCGAAATCACAAACTAGCCTTTCTCTCTAATCCTCCTCTCCCTAATACTACTCTCAATAGACAACTTTTGGGTAAACTTAATTTTCTTGTCAATGATCGTCGTAACATAGCTTTCTCTATTGAGTTTCTTAGTTAGTTTAATAAAGCTCCTCAATAGTCACATTATGACGTTGTTATTCACATTTTGCGATATCTAAAACATAAGCCCACTCAAGGGGTTCTCTTTAATCATAGTTTGACCATTAATATTGTGATTCATATAGGGCTTCTTGTCCTCTTTCTTGCTAGTCACTAGGTATCTGATTTTATTTTGTGGTTCCCCTATTTCCTAGAAATCAAAGAAAGTAGCAGACTATATCTCTTTCATCTGTAGAAGCTGAATCTCGGTCCATCCAGCATGTTACCATTGAATTGACATGGTTATCTCATCTTCTTCATGAAATATCCATTTATTCTCTCACTCCCATTCCACTTAAATGTGACAATCAAGCTACTATCCATATTGCGAAGAATCCAGTTTTTCACGAGTGCACCAAACATATTGAGTTGGATTTTCACTACATGCGAGATCAACTCCTTTCTAGCCTTCTTAATCTCTCCTACATTTCTTCTGAATCTCAACCCACTGACATTCTCACAAAACCTCTCCCTGGCTATGTTTCTCAATCTATTATGTCCAAGTTAAGCATGTCTTCACCCTACTCTAGCTTGAAGGGAGTGTTGAAGATGATGGTATATCCTACATATCAGGTAATGGTTAGTTGATGTTGAGTTGGACCTAGTGGTAATTAGTAATTAGTTAGTAAGATTACTGAGTCAAATATTTCAATCTTGATTATCAAGATTTAGTTAGCTATTGATATATCTATATACAGTATATATTCCTCCCTGTATCATCTTTCATGAGTTCATAAAAAATCTCTTCATTCTTTTCGCTCACTCTTTGCATGTCTTGATTAATTAGCATCCCCCCTCCCTCCTTTAGAGTAAAGGAAATATAGGAAAATTTTACCAAGATTTTAAGGTTGAATTAGAGTAACCATACAATGGAGTTTGCCTATTGCCTACATGTTTCATCAACTCTCAAAATTTCTCTCTTTGATTTCTCTATTAAATTATCTTTTGGAATGATATTAGGCCAGTTATTTTATCATTTTTATTCATAATCATATTTGTGTGCATTCCCCGTTTTATCCTTATGGGATCGCTCTTTGCCTTCCCATGATCGTCTGCATACCTATGCCAACATATACAACATTTCTGTGTCATGATGAAGATGCTTGCAAAATTTCTTGAGATAGGAAAACCAATTCGAAGGCCAAGTTTCATATTAATATTAAAAATGCGTTCTACCTAGATAATAGGAAGTGCATGTCATAAGTAATAGACCAAATGTAGGGCGACCCCTCATACACCAAGTGTCCTAAGAGTATAAATGCCATCTTTTATTTTATATCCACTTATATAAAAAATGATCCTAAAAAATTCATAAGTGTTCATGAATTTTTATCAATTTAATTATTCTTTAATTTATTATTAATTTATTTATTAATAAAAAATAAATATATTTTAGCATTAACTTTTTTCAAATGATGACTTATATTTAAAAATTACTTTTAAAATAATTTTTTTAGGTAGATTAATCATATTGTTGATAATATTAATAATGATAAAGTTATGGTGACTAATAATATAAAACAAAAACATTCATTTTTTTCTTTATTATTTATTTAAGGTACAGCTAGTTTTACACTCGTGTAATACACAATATAAATGTTGGAGATTGAGTTCACATAGATAAAAAATATGCTCAAAGTAATATACAGTAACTAAATAACCTAATATAAACAAAAGGGTTAACCACAATATATATGTTCAAACATTTCTTTAAATATAACATTTTTTAATGATTCAATAACCTTTTGTTAATGGGTGCAGAAAGTATCTACATGCAAACAAATACAACATAAAATTTAAATAGATTGCAATAATACATTAAAGCATCCATTAACTACATCACACAACACAAAATGTAACAACAACAACCTACCATCCTAGCCCAATGGCACAACAAAATTACACAAACCTCACACCATGGTTAAAATTTTATTTACACTACTACCCAAAAAAATAAAGTGTGAAGAAGACATGGCAACCTATCTCCATCCAAACTTGTAATATAAATGAAACAGAAAACAAATCATTAATAACCAAGAGAGAATGAACAAATACATACAAAAAAAATAAATAAGTAGAGCACTTGAATGATCAATTGAATAATTTTGAATTAACAAAGCTTGTGCCAACCTTAAACTTGGCAAATAATCGAACTTGAATTAAATAATAGAAATCCACCTTTTACCCATAACAAAAATTACCTTGAAACAATAAAACATAACCTTGAGCCAATAAATAGAATTTTCATAACAAAATATGACTATCGCTAACAAAACATCTCGTTGCATTAATATCACAAAATTGACATTGAATATATAGCTAACATAAAGCCCATTATATTTAATCAAAAAACATTAAAAAAAACTATTTACTTTAACATACATAACCTTTGATGTAAGATTATTTTCTTCTTAGCTTCCACAATAACTAGTCATCTAAATAATAATGTAAATTACTTAGAAATTTCATGGCAACATATGCTGCAATTTTTATTTTTTCTAGAAAAACTCAATCATATTTTTCAAAAAACATTTAAGAACTTGAAGAGTGTCAAAATATTACCGATCCATTTCTAACCTTTTTTTCTCTTTTGTAGTTTTGAATTCGTTTTCATGTTTCTCTAGCAACAAAAGAGATATTAACACTAGTCATCGTAAAGTAAAATATGTGATATATGTAACCCTACTAATACTATATCAAAATAGGATGCCTCTAAAATAGCATATTTGCACAGCTAATATGATTGAATTAGAACATAAATACCATATTTCAAACTTTTTTTTACATTTTCCCATAACTAACAAAATCCTTACCATTGACCACTTAGAATGACACCCATTCCACCTCCAACATAATTTCCTTCACCAAATAAAGACTTGATGTGATAATGAGCAAGCAAATAAATGGTCCAATAAATTAGAAGAGATAATTTCCTTGTGTTTCACCAGTACAAATAACTCAACAAACTTGAAGAAACAACATCAACTCTTCAATTCATATGATCTAACATTTATCTTTTAGTTATTTATTTACTCTTTATGACCAAAGGATAAAGAAGGACAAACTACACACCCTCAAGACTACATTAATAATAATTATTACTTATTAATATTTATTATGAATAATTATTAATATTAAGTATCAAGTATTGATTATTCTTATACTTAATTCTTCATACTAATTATTAATATTAATTAATTATGAATAATTGATATAAATTATTGTTATTATTAATTAATATGAATTATTATTAATTAATGTATGCATATATATATATATATATATATATATATATATCATTAAAATAAAACATATTTAAAAAAATATTATAAGAATATATTTTATTGAAAATAAATATCTAAAATTATTAATACATCAATTTATTTTAGATAAGATAAGTTATCAAACACCATTATTAATATAGAATCTTTCACACATAAATACTATATGTCTATCAAACATCATTGTCACATCAGCCATATTATGACTCCATGCACATTAATACTTCAAATAATACTAGATAAAAATTGAGGTTACCAAAAAGGCATATTTTTAAAAAAGAAAATTCTAGAGAACACCCTATGCTAGCAACTAGCCCACCCCACAAAAACTAAACTATTCACGCATACTTATATCTCCAAACATTAAAACAAAACACCCCCTACAAGTTAGATCCATGCAAAGAAGGCATCATTACTCTTTAGCCCCAATTTAGTTGATGCATTTTCAATTGCATTTCATTCTTGTCCTTTGTACTATAGATGCACTCATCCTCTCCTTTTTCTTTAGTAAGTAGATAGTAGCTTTAGGTTTAATTACAAATAAACATGAGAATATAAACCCAAAAATACATAGCGTACACACTTCACTTCCCTAAGGCATTGACGTAGGCAACCAAAGCATTGCATGACTTACATTGGTAGAAACTAGCAATGTAAGTAGCTAACTCCCTAACTATACATCCTAATACCTTGAGTGATGTTATCTCCTTGGTCTAAAAAATTATTGCACTCCTCTCCAACCACACATGATAAGTAGTTGTAATAAACAAATATCGAATGATCAAATACCTACTCTTTACCCCCACCCCTCATTTCATCAAATGCAGAATACGGGCCAAAGTATCAATAGTGTGTGTGCATTTTAATCCATGCATCAATGTTTTCCAGATGTGGTTGGAAAAATCACACTAAAAAAATATGTTCAACTAATTCTACATGAGCATGAAATAGAACGCATTCCTTATTCATATTAAAACCCATTTTTGACATAATATATTTTGTGAATAATCATTCCACACCACCAGACACATATGAAATTTGTGGTAAGGAAGTGCCATAGGATTCCAAACAACATCATACCAACTCACCACCTATTCTTTACATCACAACAAATCATAACATTTAAGGAAGTAAATATGTTGTAAACACCATTAATAAACACCTGTCATTAGACATAGATTAAAATATAGGTCTCAAATTTAGTAGTCTACACGAGCACCAAGAAACTCTAACCAGGTACAGCCACAAGCTTTGATATTTAAGGAAGTAAATATGAATCACTTCACTCAATGCACATCATTATTCTTACAAATTGTGGTATGAAGATAGGGAGCCTATTGCATCACACTTTAATGAGTCAAAAACATATTCATTAAGTTGAAGAACATGGAAATAATGTTCAGCAATGAAGTTCAATCCTTGTTGGTCCTAGATTCTCTATCGAATAGCTAGGAGACTCTTTGTGTGTCTCTTAGGAATTCCCCCTTAAGCAAAAAAAACACTTATAACAGCATCTGTGCTAATGTCACTTCTTGAGAAGAGATGAGAAAATGAGGTAGTTTGGCCTTGTCATAAAATTCTAAGGCACTTGTTATAGGCCGAGGGAGACCTAAGGGCAGGATGTAGATGGGAAATTATAAGAGTAGACTGAGGAACTCAAAGACTGATAAGTCTTGCTTCCATTGTGGAAATCATGGCTATTAGAATATGGATTGTAGGGAGTTGAAGAACGGTGATAAAGGGAATGGCAAAATGAATGAGGGGACGACAGTCATCACCGATGATGAGTCAATGGTCATCTCAAAGCATCTGAAGTCTTGTGCAAGCACCTCATGTGCCTGATGTCGTCTAGGTAATGGATACTGGTGCACCCTACTATGTCACCCCATACAAGAAGTTCTTCTCTTTCTACACATTTGAAAATTTTGGTGATGTATAGATAGGTGATGATAGAGTCTCAAAGATAGTTAGTATAGAGAATATATAACTAGAGATAAGCTTGGGTTATACCTTGCAACTCAAACGTATAAGACATGCTCCTGACTTGAGGATGAGCCTCATATTAGCTAGGGAAGGTTTATGATGAGGGCTACATAAGTCAATTTGGAAAGAGTTTGTGGAAGTTGACAAAGGGGTCCATGGTAAAGGCCTAGGAGAGAAAGTGTTGCTCACTCTATCAGACTCAAGATAAAGTGTGTCCATCAGCTACGATAAAATCTATGGAAGACTCTTATGATGTATAGCACCATAAACTCAACCATATGAACGAGAAGGAGGTAAAGATTCTTAGCAGTCAAGGGGCTCTGCCAGAGTTCCAACAAAGTAAGATTAGTCGATGCACTCACTATATATTAGGCAAGTAGAATTGAGCCTACTTTGTCAAAAGTGTCGCTAGATGGACACTAGGAAAACTTGATCATGTCTTCTCGGATGCTTGTGGCCCCATGAAGGTGAAGTCATTCGGTGGATCGCCATACTTTGTGACATTCATAGATGACTTCTTAAGGAAACTTTTAGTATGCCCCATGAAGACTAAGGATCAAGTTTTGATAAACTTCAAAGTCTTTCATGATAAAGTAGAGCATAAGACTAAGAGAAAGTTGAATTTTATGCGGATGAACAATAGAGGTGAATACCTTGGTCTATTTGATGAATACTGTAAGGATGATGGAACCCAACATGAGCAGATCACTCTTAAAACCCCTTAGCAAAATAGCGTAAAAGAAGGTGTGAACCATACACTGATGGAGAGGGTAAGGTGCCTACTCTCACATGCAAACCTTCTAAGATCATTCTGGGATGAAGCTTTACAGATGACGTGTTATCTCATCAACTTAGTTCCATCAACTCCTATCAACAGTGATGTAGCCAATAGATTCTAGCTTAGTAAGGACATAAGCTATAACCATTGGAGGGTGTTTGGTTGTTAGGCATTTTTCCACATACCGAGGGATGAGGTGATAAAGCTAGATAAGAAGGCTCATCAATGTGTGTTTGTCAAATGGAGAAGAGAAGTTCAGCTATAAGCTGCATACACCAATAGCCAAGAAGGTCATCCAAAGTAGAGATGTTGTGTTCTTTGAAAACCAAAACATCAAAGACTTTTTTGAATAGGGGATTTTGGAGGCCTACAATGATGATCTTGTGGAATCTAGTGACGATTCTAAATAAAAGGTTTGGCGGGGAAAGATTATTCAAGAGGGATGACCGAGGCATTTTGTGACTTAAAAGAGGAGATGTAAGGCTGTAGGCTAATCCAATAGACACTCAAGATCAAATGCCTAAGTAATTTCAACCCCAAGACGTCGATAACAATGATTCCCCACGAAAGGTACAATGATCCACTAGTTGATAGAGATTGACCAACAAGTACCCTATAATGGATTATGTTTTCATCATGGAGGTGAAGAGCCTTTATGGTATGATGAGGCCCTCAACAGTGCTCAGAAGAAGAAATGGGTGGTTGAAATAAAGGAAAAGATGAAATCCCTTTAAAGGAACAACACACTATTACACAAATTAGATTAAACGACGATCAGTATAAGACAGTTTTTAAGTAAGCCACCGTCTAATCTATTATCTAATAAGAAACAACACGTAGGGAATATTTTGGCAATTTAATTAGGACATATACATGGAGGTTATAAGCTAAAGCCAATATGCATACCCTTAATAAGAGAGGTAAATAATGGTTAATGGTATACATTATAGTTTTAACTTATAACCGTCGTGTATACCCTAATAGTGGAAAAGGAAATATATTGTCATTATAAGGTAAAACCACCATATATTGCCTCAACGAGAGAGGTAAATATCATTATGGGAATAAATTGTGGTTTTACCTTATAACTTCCATGTATTCTCTTCTGCACTATTACGTATACATGACGGTTTTAACTTATAACCGCCATATATGCCCTTCCCCCTTTTTTACTTCGTCATTTTTTAACCCGGAATTGCCTACACTTTTTCACTTTGCCTCTTGATATCAAGATAGTGTAGTTCAAAGCAATGAAGCTCTACAATAGCCATTGGCTTTCTCTCTTCTCTTTTTTTGAGTTCTTGCTCATTTTTTTCTACTACACTTCACCGCCATCATGTTTCTCTCTCTCTACTCATAGTATGTTCATTATTCTTTATTTTTACTTTTCTTTGAAGTTTAAGCATTATGTATATGTTTCTATTTATTTTTGAATTTTTCTTGTGTTATTTCTTCACCGTGTATTATATGTCATGTATTCCATTATTCATTGTTCATTATACTATATATGATGTTGTGGTGTATATCTATATACTCTATATTGTTAATTTTTGAGTTGATACATTTTGTGAAGATATATATATATATATATATATACCAAACTATATGTTTTGAAAAATAATGTATATGAATGAAATAGATAATAATCTGTAGAAATATATTGTTACTAGTACAAATGTTGTTGTATTCCGAGTATGTTGCTATTTTTTTGCTTGACTTGTTAATATTGTCATATTCCCTTATTTTTGTAGTTTAGGGGTTGATCTATACTTATTTCTTATTATGGATCATAAGTGGATATATTCAAGCTGATTGTCTTGAGAATATACAGATAGTGTTTAAGACTTTATTAAGCTAACTGTTGAACATTCAAAATATACTTTACAGATATCTTGCCCATGTGTAGATTGTGGAAATATGATAAGGATAGGGGTAAATGAGGTATGAAATCATCTCATTATCTGCGGAATTGATAAGAGTTATACTAGGTAGATATGGCATGGAGAGCCACTTCTTAATGAACTTAGTGTGGTTAACCACAATAATGTTGAAGTTGCTGATGATTTTTCTTACATAGAGGACCTGACCAAAAATGTTGAAGAACATTTTAGAGACCGCCTAGAATTATTTGAAAAGTTTTTTGATGATTTGTAGACACCTTTGTAAAATGGTTGTACTAAATTTACAAAATTATTCACCGTGTTACAACTGTATAATTTAGAGGCATGTAATAGATGGAGTGATAAAAGCTTCACTTCTCTTCTTGAGCTCTTGAAATAGATTCTTCTAAAGGACAATGTGCTTCCTCCTCATACTTATGAAGATAAGAATAATATGTGTCTATGGGTTTGAATTATAAAAATATTCATGCTTGTCCTAATGATTGCAATTTGTATCATAATAAATATGATGGTTAGATAGTTGTCCTCAGTGTCAAATTTTACGATACAAGAGGGATAAGGTTCCTAATAAGGTGTTGTGGTACTTTCCAATTATACCATAATTATGACGCATGTTTCATAATGAGGAAAAATGTAAAGAACCTTATATGTGAAAGGAAGGATTTGTGATGACAAGATTATACATTCAGCAGATTCTCCTCAATAGAAAATGATTAACTTTGTATGCCCTGATTTTGGTAGTGAAGCTAGAAACCTACGAGGTACACTCTATTATGATGGAATGAACCCTTTTAATGGAAACACCAACTATAGTTTATGGATTATTGTTCTAATAATGTGAAATCTTCCCCCATCATTATGCATAAAGAGAAAATGGATGATGTTCTCCTTACTTATATCTGGTCCAAATTAGTCGGGTCACTACTACGGAAACAGGAAATAATAACGGAACATTAATAACGGTGGTTCGAAAACCGTCGCCAAATGCGTGAAAATTAATGCGCGAGAAGTTTTAATAACGATTGTAGGTAATAACCATTATTAAAAGTGAAAGGTGAAATTTTGCACGGGAATTTTAATAACGGTTGACATAAAACCGTTATTAAAACATGATTTAATAACTGTTCAAACAAGAACTATTGTCAAAATTGGCAACATTTTAATAACGGTTCCTGTAAGAATCGTTATTAAATCATGTTTTAATAACGATTCTTACAGGAACCGTTATTAAAACATGATTTAATAACCGTTCTTACAGGAACCATTATTAAAACTTCCTTTTATTTCGTTATGTTCTGTTTCGTGCCAAAAATTTCAGACTCTGTTGCTTCCCTCTCGTACTCTATTTCTCTTGCAAACCCTTGCACCACTGCTCTGGCTCCTCTGAATTAAGGAAAACCGTCACACTGCCATCTCTCCACCACCCCTCTGCCATTGTTGGCTTTCCATGTGTGTGGTGTCATTATTGCAAACGTAGCCAGCATTTGTACCTTCGTCGTTGCCATTCTCAACTTGCACGCCATCGCTCCCTTTACGTATGTGTTTGTTCTTTCCTCATTGCTTAATTTGTCTCTACTGATATGTATATATATATATATATATATATAAATGCATGCATGTTGCACCGAAGAGGTTGTGTTTGTTTGTTATTGTAAACTTGCGGTTTGTTATTCGAAAATCTGTTGTTTGATGTGTTGGTGAAAAATTTTGCTGTCCTTTTTTTATTGTGGCCGAGACCTTAATTTACATATATATATGTGTGTGTGTGTGTGTGTGTGTGTGTGTGTGTGTGTGTGTGTGTGTGTGTGTGTGTGTGTGTGTGTTTATAATCTATTTTATAAAAATATGTATTATTATTTTAAGAGAATCCACAAGCCTAAAATATATATTATTATCATAAGATATGTACGTTCTAAGTATAAAATTAAGGTGTATATATATTTTTTTAGCACTCACATTATTATGCAGATCATGTGTATTTATATGCTTTTTTTAATATATATTTTGTAAGACATGTATTTATATTCCATAAAATGTGTATTTATATGTGTTCTATTATATGTATATATATTTATAATATATTTATATATAATATGTGTATATATAATCTAAAATAATTGTGGTTAGGGTTAGGGTTGGGGTTAGGGGGAGGGTTAGTGTTAGGGTTAGGGTTAGCTATAGGTTTAGGATCATTATCTTATGAGGTTTAGTGTTAGTTTTTATTATAATTTATTAGGGTTAATTATTGTTAGGGTTAGGGTTAGGGGGAGGGGGAGGGGAGGGTTAAGGTTAGGGTTAGGGTTAGGGTTTATCGTTTATTATACTAAATATAAACTAGGGCTATAGGGAAAAATCCTAAGGATAAGGGTATTGTGCATGGGGAAAAGTTGAGGAGGTTGGTTGGGCATCGGTGTTGTGATAAAATTAAATAGAGATGAATAATTGTGTATAATAATAATAATAATAATAATAATAATAATAATAATAATAATAATAATAATCATATAGGATTTATTAGGTTGTACTATATATGTATATATGTATATATATATATATATATATATATATATATATATATATATATATATATATATATATATATATATATCTGATTAATATCTACTTGATTTTACTCTACGTAGCTTGAATGATTTGATGATAGTTTGATGTTTAGCCAGTTTGTTAAATATATAACTAAAGATTATATCCTTATTTTAAATAGTTTGATGTTGTTAGGTTTACATAGTTGGTTATGATCTGGTAGAATATATTTATGATTTGTCTAGCTAGTTGAAGATCAGTTTACATATTCTGTAATTTAGATCCTTTCGAGAACAACCTTAATGATAAGATTTAGTGGTTCTCATTTGTAAGTAGTGAGATGACATACCCTCCACTGTATTTCATATGGCGCCACATATAGATGTACGGACTCATGTGATATGGTTATATGACGAGCTATGTCATTTGTACGCGAGTGGCTCATCCTATCACCCCTTCCATTTTATATCTTATCACCTTCTGTTGACCCTGCCTCAGATAGAGCCATGGGCATTGGCTACGTCTACTTTTTTGCAGTGGTTTGTCTACCACACTGATGCACCACACCCGAGATTTATTGAGGGTGAGCTGTTTGCTAGAGAGTATGATAGGATATCAAGAGAATTGATGGTCATCGATGATGAGTGGAGGTATCGTCATAGCTTGCCTTGGAGTATCCACCTCAGTTACCCTAGAGTATTCGTGAGTAGACTCTCTTGCGATGATGTCAGGGATCAAATGATATATTGTGATGGATGGACTTTCAGAGTTATAGTTTTTAGTCGGGCTCGACGAGGCTATCCAGGGATTTAGTTTTAGGGATATGAGTTTTCGTTTTTTAGGTATTTGAGTTGTAGCAATATTTTGATGTATATAGTGCTGCTATTGCTTAAATCCTGTAGTATGTATATCTTTTGTAATTTGAACTATTAATTGTACAATATTTTGCTACGTATGTATGTATGTATATATATATATATATATATGAACTCTTTGTAAGTATGAGGAGTTTCATTGATCAGCATTAATATAATTTTGGAAACTTGTTAGCATGATTCGTATATATATATATATATATATATATATATATATATATATATAGAATAGCATGATACATTTGAGATTAATTCTTTCTAAGCAAGAGTGATTTGAGAATTATTAAACTTATAATTCAATTGATTTTTAATAATTACTTTCATGTGGGATATATCTAGATTCAAAAACTATGGATCGGAAATGGTTGTCTGCAAATCGTCTGTCTAGAGAATATAACGAAGGAGTGGAGTTTTTCATCAAATTTACAGTTGAACATGCTCGGGACTCTAGTAGAATAGTCTGTCCTTGTTTGAAGTGTGTTTATATTCAACGTGTCAACGCTAATGATTTGAGAGATCATTTATTTGTGTACGGAATTGATACAAGTTACACTTGTTGGATATGGCATGGGGAAACAGAGTCTAAATATGAAAATGACGATGTTAGGAGGGATAGTAGTGGATCATCATTTGATAACTATGAGGGACATTTGTTAGAGAAGATGACTCAAAAGGTTGAGGAAAGTGTTCGGGATTGTCCAAAAATGTTTGAGAAGTTATTGAATGACTCAGAGAAACCTTTGTACGGTGATTGTAAGACGTTTACGCGATTATCCGCTACTTTAAGGTTGTACAACTTAAAGGCATGTAACGGATGGAGTGATAAGACTTTCACAGAATTATTGTTACTTGTGAAGGATATGCTTCCTAATGATAACATTCTACCCGATCGTACGTATGAAGCGAAGAAGATTCTATCCTCTATGGGCATGAGTTATGAGAAGATACATGCATGCCCTAATGATTGTATTTTATATCGCAATAACAATACATCTTTGGATAGTTGTCCTAATCCTGAATGCAAAGCACCACGATACAAGAAGAACAAGGTGCCCGCTAAGGTGTTATGGTATTTTCCTATAATACCAAGATTAAGGCGGATGTTTAATGATATTGAAGATGCCAAGAACCTAAGATGGCATGCTGATGACAAGATAGATGACGGGCTTCTTAGACATCCATCTGACTCTCCACAATGGATGACGATTGATGGGTTGTTTTCTGAATTTGGTAAAGAAGCAAGAAATGTGTGCCTTGCGCTTTCTGCGGATGGAATGAATCTGCACAATCAAGGCAGCTACAGTTTATGGCCAGTGATTTTGGTTATATACAATTTACCTCCGTGGCTCTATATGAAACGCAAGTATATGATGTTGTTGTGGTGGGAAGGAATTTATCGATATGTTAGTATACTTTTCACTTCTTACTTCATTAGCTTATTTATACATATATATATATTCTACTTTCATTATTTGAGGTATATATACTTACAATATTACGTATCCAACTCTATTTATTAGGGCACTACGGACGGCATATCAAAGGAGAGGTGGGAATGGTGTCCCAGACCCAAAGAATATTCAATATGAGCCTATTATGGTAAGTAGGAAGACAACTATTTTTTTATTTTGTTTTAATTCAAATTAATATATAATAGTTAGAGAGCTAACTGAATTCATTTGACAGTGTCCACAACAGCAAAACGGCGATGATTGTGGATACTATGTATGTAGAGCAATGGATCTTATAGTCCATAATAGATCGGTCAACATAGATCCAAGCCATGTATGTTTGCTTTTCCATATTTTTCTATTAATGAATCATGACATATATATTTTTGACCTAATGGCTAACTGTATATTAATTGAAACATGGGCGTTGTAGTTTTTCACCGATGACTATGTACGAGGCCAGCAATACAATGTTGATGAAATTGATGAAGTTAGAGACCAATGGGCCAAGCACGTACATTCATTCATTCGGTATTAGGTAGCGATCTATATATTCTACATGCATTTTCAGGTTTGTATTTCGTCTACATCTTTAGGTCTTCCAGCCTAGATCTGTGAACTCTTTACTTTGGGGTGTAGAGCTACCAAGTTGTGGTATGCCCACTAATTTTTATTCCTAAGTATAGTTGGTGTATTGAGACATGCATACCAATTATAGATTGATTGAAATTATGGTGTGATTGCAGATTTGGTATGAATTGATGTTGTTTTACATTGCAGATTTGGTAATTGTTTGAACATACAACTGTGTATGTGGGTAGGAACAAAATAGAAAAATGCTAAAAAAAAACATAGGTTTTAATAACTGTTTTTCATAGAACCGTTATTAAAACGTAGGTTTTAATAACGGTTTTGTTTAAGAACCGTTATTAAAACTCCTTCTAATCTCATATTTATGCACATCTCATACGTATTAGAGGGTTTAATAAATGCATAATCAATGACCGAAATGGTAATTCGATGATGTTTTAACAACGGTTTTTGTACTAACCGTTATTAATACCTGGTTTTCAACAACGGTTTTTTCATATAAACTGTTATTGAAACCTTATTTTAACAACAATTTTTACTTAAAAACCGTTATTAAATATGAAGTTTACGCACATATTCGCGGGTTTTTGTGTATTTTTCATGACGGTTATGAACCGTTATTAAAGATTTAATAACGGGCGATTCAATAACGGTTGAAAATAGTTATTAAAACTATAAAATAACCGTTATTAAAACCCCTTTCCGGGGTAGTGGGTAATGATATTGAGGATTTAAAATACATGTGGGATCACGGAGTTGAATTATTTGATTCACGGAGTCAAGAATCTTTTAACTTGAGAGTGGTGTTATTTTGTAGAATAAATGATTTTCCTACTTATGGTAATATTTTTAGTTATAGTGTATGTGTACACTATGTGTGTCCTATTTTTGAAGATAATACAAACTCTTTCCAACTACAGAAGAGTAGGAAGACTACTTATCTTGGACATTGTAGACTCTTGCCTATGAATTATCATTATCATAGGTAAAGAAAATCTTTTAATGGAAAATTTGAAGAAGAAAAATCTTTGAATCCTCTCATGGGATTTCAAGTATTTTATAAAGTAAAAGACTTGAAAGTGTCTTTTAGGAAGAAAAAAAAAAAGAAAGAAAACAAGCCCTTTAAGGGGGTGAAAGAAGAGGTCAATCTTCTTTTATCATCTATACTAGAAGAAGTTGTGCGTACGATATTGCCTTGATGTGATGCATATTGAGAAAAATGTATCTGACTATTTAATTATCATGCTTTTGAATGTTCTAAAAAAGACAAAGGATGGTATCAATGCTCGGTCAGACTTGGTCGACATAGGTATAAGAGAATTACATTTGTAGAAGGTGGGAAATAGAACTTTTTTTACCTCCTACATGTTATACTCTTTCCAAAAAAAAAGCGAAAATCTCTTTCTATGACTGTTTTCATGGAGTGAAGGTTCCCGAAGGATATTCATCAAATTTCAAGAAACTTTTTTCAATGAAAGATTTGAATTTAGTGGGTATGAAATCTCACGATCATCATATCCTTTGTGAAGACTTGTTGTCGATTGTTATATGTTCTATCTTACCAAATTTTGTTTGAAGTGTTGTCACTAGATTTTGTTTCATTTTCAAGGAACTATGTAGTAATTTTATTGACCGTACAAGGTTGGAAAAACTTTAAAGTGAGATTGTGATTATATTATGCCAGCTTGAAATGTATTTTCCTCCATTCTTCTTTGTAATCATGATTTATTTAACGATTCACTTGGTTGGGGAAGTTAGATTATGTGGGCCAGTTCATTTTCATTGAATGTATCCAATTTAAAGGTATATGAAATTCTTAAAAGGATATGTAAGGAATCCAAACAAGCCTAAAGGTTACATTGCTGAGAGTTATCTAGTGAAGGAAGCAATAGAATTTTGTTGTGAGTTCTTACTGAATGTTAATATGATGGGCCTTCCTAAACCACGAAATTTAGGTATAGAAAAAAAAGAGGGAAAGGGTGCAGAGTATTTTTTATGGTCATCATTGATGATGATAAAATATTTTTGCAAGCTCACATCTATGTCCTTCACAATAGAGATGATTTTCAATCATATGTGGGTCAACACGTGGATAATTTGAGGGCTTTAATCCATCTAGGAGTGAGAAATGGATATTAGATAGACACAATAGCTCCTTTTTGGAGTGGTTTTCATCTCAATTGTTTGAATATGATACTAATTTATATTGGTTTTCACACCCTCCTCATAGGGAAGTGATGTCATACAACTCATATATGATCAATGGTTGTACTTTCTACGTAAAGAAGTAGGATGACAAGAATAATATGTAAAATAGTAGTGTTAGTGTAATATTAGAAGTTTTGCATATGTTATGTGCCAAAGAAAAAAACCCTATTTGTGCATCAATGACATACTATAGGCTAATAGAGCAAATATGGCTAAGAAAACTGGATTTACAACGGTGGATCTTTCAAGGCTTGGCAATAAGTAAGGCCTATTTATATTATCCTCACAAGCAAAACATATATTCTATGCTACTAATCCACCTATAAATGGTGGTCCATTGTATTAACTAAAAAAATTGGGAAGATGACATACAAGGGGAGAATGTTTTAACTCATTACTTACCTTTCTCATCCAACCATGATGATGTTACTGATGATCTTTATTCATCTAATGATCATGAAGAAGAGTTCTGTGTACCTAAATCAAAGTTTGTGCATAAAGAGGGCACACATTGTATATTAAAATGTTATAGATGAAAGGTTTAATTACTTCTTATGTGTTGTTATGTTTTATTTTGTGCATAAAGGTTTATTTTTTTATATATTGACTATATCACATCATATATTAGTTGCTTCCTAATATATATTTTTGTTCATTGTTCCAGGTATGGATCCACTACTTAGAGATGAAACACATGCGCAAGTTGGAAAAACACAAAGAAGGGGAAGAATCATATTGACACAAATTGCAAGAAACATAAAAAAAAGGGGCAATGTGCTTAATGTTGATTTTGATGAATCTGGTATCTAGTGGATGAGAATAGGAACTTATTCATTGATTATTGTAACTCTAGGGCTCATGCGCACATCCCCATCACTTATTGTACTTGGAGGGATGTTCCAAGAGAGTTGAATGACAGGGTGTGGGATGACACTATAGCATTTAATAGATATGACTTTTTTGGTTATTACCATATGATTATTTAATTATAAGCATACTAACTATTTGATTTTTATGATTGTAGCAAGGATTTAATGTTGGAAAAAAAATATGATAATTTAATTATAGTAATGTGATCACCCTCAACCAATGGAGGAAGTTCTATTTATGGAGGACTTCAAAGGAATATGAAGTACATATGACTATACTATTATTAACTCTTTAATATAACTAGAGTCTACTTAGGTTACAATTCAAACTTATATTATATATGTAATTTGTCTTAAACAAACAAAAAGCACAAAAAAAAGAGCTAATGTAGAGAAGATCATTTACGCTCACAAGATAGGACATAGAGGCAACAAGGTAGCTAGAGAATCCATGTTATGAAAATAAGTATTTTATGATCTAATATTTTTACTTGATGTCATTCTTTTATGATCCAATATTGTTACTAAGTATTTTTACTTGATGTAGTAGGAGAAACAACTTATGAAGGTAGAAGAGCTAACCAAGACCCAATATGTACCCCTAGCACAAGCTAATGTTTGGATATACATTAAGGTAAAGACTGGAAAGCCTGCTAATGAACCAATTCAACGGAAGATGGAGAAAATTGTAAGATACACAATATTTATCTTTACTTATCTGGGTTTAATATAGTTACTTATCCCTAACTATTTTTTTTACTTTAAATAGTTGGCTTTGAGAAAGGACTATACAACCATTTCTTTTGATAAAGAAGGTCTAAATGACCTTTTGACACACACTTTGGGAACTCAAGAGCATGGTGGGAAATGTAGGACATATAATTACGAGTTCAACCTATCTAAGGTATTTGCACGTTACCCTAGTTCTCACCCTTCATAGGATAAATATGAACAGATGGAGAAAGAAATTGCAGTATTAAGGAAATCACAAGATGCAATCCTTAGAAGGTTGGATAGTATGTATTCAAGTTCACAATGCCTAGTTCAACCATCCACATCTAATGTCCCTAGACCCTTTTCGAAAATCAATGAGGTAATATACTACACTATAATGGATGTACTTAAATGTTTCTTCTTTTTTTTTGCTGCAACTTGAATCTTTTAATTATTAAGTAATGCAGGGTTAATATCCTTATGACTTACAAGACATAGAGGATGAGCATATTGTAGCAAATGCTACTGCATTTATTGAGTCCAACTCAGCGCTTCATACTCGGCCATTGGGGGTTAATAAATTTTGGGTCTCAATTTATAGTGTCTTTGTGTCATACTTAATGGAACCAGTGCCACTTGATGTGGCATATAATTGTGAAGAAGAGGATATACCCGTATTGTGCTTACTAGTTGAGCAATTTGTTGGATGGCCGAGTAACCTTATAATTATCAAGGATGAGATAATCTAAAGTTTTTAAATTTTAGATTACGTTATTGTTACTTAAGTGATAATACACAATATAATAATTACTCTATTGACATTATCTTACTTAAGGTGGTCATATTCTTACAAAACATATTAGTAAGAGGTCTAAAAAAGAAATGGAGTATGCAGAAGCACAAATAGCCTTAGGAATGAAAACAATAATAAAGCGTTGTGACCTATCACCTCAATTTAGTTTGTATTTGGATATGGTTCTTTCATTGGATGGTAATTTTATTAGAATTTCTCTTCCTACTGATTTACACATGAAATCAAAAGATGTAAATATTTAGATTGGGGTAGAGGACATTCTACATTTGTTACAAGGTGAAATGTTACAATGTTAATACATAATTACATACACAAGGTAATTTAAATCCTTTCACATTTGACCTTATTTTTATTATTAATGAGATGGTAATGTTGATACTAAAAAAAATTATTTCATGCTCATGGGTTCCTATAAGATATTTATTATCTGATGTCTTAGACGGGTCTGATATATATAAATTTCTATGCTCAAACATGATCTCCAATGAAAATGATAATATAAAATGTGGTCCATATGTGATTAACTCGATGAAGATGGCTCCACACTCTCTCTTGTTTGCTTCATTTTCTTTTAACATGCATTGGGTACTAGTGATGTTGCATCCATATTCAGGGACCGCATATTGGATAGATTCAATTAATGGGAATCCTCATTCTAATCTAAAATTACTTGTGGAAAGGTACATATTTATCTATATAATGATATTAATTGGAATCTCACTCTCTCTCTCTTTCACACACACACACACACACACACACACATATATATATATATATATATAATATTTTTTTAATATATGGCTACTATATCCTTTAGGTCCTTTAAGACTTATTTTGGGTCACAAAAGAAGGAAAAGGCACCCCCAGTATGTCTTGGAAAAAAATTTAAGGTTTGTATTTTTTATGTCAATTAAGAATCATTGTCATTTATTATTAATTATTTATAAGAAACTAATGAGATAATATAATTCATATTTTATTTCTTAGTGTCCACTACAACAAGATAGTGTAAGTTGAGGATACTACATCATGATTTTTATGAAGAAAATCATTTGCAAACATTGGATAGGGTAAGGAGAAGTATGTATTTACTTTGTGTAGTTCATATTAATTATGTTTATCTATATACATTGATACTAACAAGGTCTTTTGTATCTTTTATAAGTGTATCACTATCATGACCTTCTCAATAATCAAAATAACAAGATTAACGAAGTTAGGAAAGAATGGTTTGATTATATTACAAGTTTTTATAGTGATTATGTGTAGAATCACGTGCAGCATTACTTTTTTTATACTTAGAGTTTAAATATGAATGAAAAAGAATTTTGTAAAAGACATTGTATACAAAGTATATATTGAATGTATATAATTGGTTATTTATGGTTGCTTGTTGTTTTGGATGAGGCAAATTCTTATGATGTTGTAGAAAGCATCATTGAAACTTATGCAAATTTCTTGCCCAAAAAAATGCGATAGGGCGGTGATAGTAGTATTCTTTAAATAAAAAAGAATGGATTAGGAATACTCAATGTTTATACTTAAAAACCGTCATGTATACCACAAGCAAAAATATAATACATGGCGGTTCTGTTCCCCAACCATAGTGTATTCTCTATGGCATAGATATAAGCAGTGGTTAGGACACAAAACTATCCTATATTCTCTATTTTTTTTGTGGTATACATGACGGTTTTTAAGTATAACTATCGTATAATTTTCCTCTCAACGGTCTAACTAGGATTTGTTTAGAGTATACACAATGGATTTGATTTATAACCTCCATGTATATTAAATATACACAACTATATTTTTAATTAAGCTACCATATAAAATATGGAGCCAATGATTTTCAAGCCAAATATAAATAATTATACAATGATTAGAAAATCCGATGTATATAGTATATACGACAATTGATTAGACATGTATACTACTTTTTTAACTACCGTGTGTGAATTTTTCTATAGCGGTGACACTTGAAGACTTGTAGAGAGGTTGAGGGGGAGAAAATTCTTGAATAACAAATGGGTTTTCAAGTTCAATCATGAGGAGGCGGGACCTATGAGGCATAAGGAAAAGTTTGTGGTCAAGGGGTTTAGCCAGAGGCAAGAGGTTGACTATGATGAAATTTTATCTCTGATGATAAAGATGAAATCTATCCGTGTGATTATAGGATTGGCTACCACTCTAGATTTAGAGGTGGAAAAACTTGACATGAAGACAACTTTCCTTCATGCTAACCTCAAGGAGGATGTGTACTTGGAATGACTAGAGGGGTTTGAGGCCAAGGGTAAGGAGGATATGGTGTGCAAGCTAGTAAAAAGCTTGCATGGATTGAAGCAAGCACTGAGGAAGTGGTGTATGAAGTGTGAGTCATTCATGGCTCAAAATTGGTATAATAAGTCATCAGTAGATCATTACATATTCATGCAAAGGTTTGGATCTGATTACTTCGTTCTTCTACTTGTGTATCTGGACGACATGCTGATAGTAGGCAAGGACAAGTAGTGGATTTCAAAGTTGAAGGAAGACTTGGTCAAGAACTTTGAAATGAAAAACTTAGGCCATGTCAAGTAGATCATGGGCATACACATCATGCACGATCAAGGACAAGGTAAGATATGGTTATCTTAAGAGGATTATATAGAAAAGATACTCAAGATATTCAACATAGACCAAGAAAAGCCATTTGGTTGTCCACTTGCTCCTCAATTTGGGCTGAGCATGGCATCGTGTTCACCAGACGAGAAGAAAAAGAAGGAGATAAGCTAGATTCCATACACATCAACCATTGGAAGTTTAATGCATGCAATGATGTACACAAGGCCAGACATTACATGTGTTGTCGATATTGTCAGTCAATTTATATCTAATCCCTACAAATATCATTGGGAGGTTGTGAAGTGGATATTGAGATATCTATGAAAGATGTCCAATGTGAAACTTTGTTTTGGTAAAGCTGAGGCAATTGTGGTGGGCTACACCAACTCAAATATGGTAGGAGATGTAGATACAAGGCAATCAACATCAAGGTTCATGTTCACCCTCTATAAAAGAGTTGTCTCATGGTAGTTTAGGCTATAGAAGTGTGTAGATTTGTCCACGATCAAGGTTGAGTACATAGCTATTACCGAGGGCTGCAAGGAGATGTTGTGGATGAATAGGCTGTTCTGAGAGATCGACATAAAGTAGAACAAATTTGTGGCATTCAGTAACTCACAAAGTGTCAACTATGTCATAAAAAATGTCAACTTCCATTCCAGATCTAAGTATATCCAAGTCTAATGTCACTGGATAAGAGATATGATTGAGGAGAGGCAATTTTGTCTGGACAAATCCCACAAAAATAAGAATGTTTCTAAAATGCTTACGAAACCCTTGTCCAAAAGTAAGCATGACCTATGTTGCACCAAAGCTGGATTAAGTAGGATGCATAGTTCCTCTCAATAGAATAGAAATAAATGCTTCCCATTCCTCAGAAGGGTTAGAATTATTGGGGTTTCATCAACAATAGAAGCCTGTCGGCCAAAATAAAGCCTGTCAGCCAAGCACGTGAGCCAAAGGACATCAGCTATGCTTATTAGCCATAGGCCAACTAATGAGATTAGTTGTCAATGATGACTTAGGGGTTGAGACCAAGGAATGAGACGTGAACAAAGAAAGGATGTTAGAGAGTAGTTAGGAAATTTCTTAACATAAAGGATTTGGTATTCATCGGTATGACAGTCTATAAGTTAACAGAGATTAACTTATAGAGTCAATCATCAAGTTGTAACTTATATGTTTTCTTGGCTAGGACCGAGTATAAGCATGACAGGTAACCAATGAGAGTTCAGTGTTCTAACTAAGGATGCCCTCTCCTAGCCATTTGTAATAAAGGCATGCAAGCTTTTAATTTTTCTAAATCTTCATATTCAATAAAAAAACTCCTTTCTCCAATAAATTTTCATTTTCTCTATACTTGCAATCTACTTCTATATTTGCAGTTGACCGAAACAGCTATTGTCCACCTGGCAAGGATGAATTTTTTTTTTTTCTCAACATCAAGATCAAAAACTTCAAGAGTGGAAAGAGCAATTCCTTTCCATAAATAAAAAATGGTTTTGTCCAATTTAATGGACAGATTTGGTAACTGGACAGTGGAGAGAATGGATCTTGATTGTGCAGATTGTTTGAGTTGTTGGAGGATTGCATAGGATCAGAAAATATTGATGTTAGCTGTGAAGGCTCTGATACCATAATAATCAGAAGAGAATTTGGTAGGAAAGACTCTGTTTATATATATATATATATATAACCATATACAAGCCGAGGATCAGATATCTTCTCCTAGATTACGGGAGGGAATTTGAATCCTATATTGACTAAAGTAAGGCTCCTAAATTATAGGGAGTGAATCAGTTTGCTACAGCCAATTATTACTACAAATCGGGGGAAGGAATTATCCTGCTGTTAACAATTGCTCTGTCTGGCCGCAATGTTAGAAAACAAGGGTGGACTTTATTTAGCTGGACGCACCTTCGTCTGTTTAGATGTAGGATTGATTCCTTATTTATAAGTAGTAATAAGTCATCCGAACGATTGAAAAGATTTTTGTGATGTGATTTCATCAAGCTAACTGCTTCAATAACTGTGCTAGATGCATTTTACTTTAACTCCGTTATACATATAACAGTAATGTTCCTGCACAGATTTATTCAATGCATTGTTGATAGGAGACCGCACTCTGCGCATCATGTGTAAAATTATGGATTTTTGTATATTCATGTTATTAGCTATTATCAAGTTGGATGCCTCAAATATTTATGTCCAACACGGGCTCCTAGTCAACCATATTTGTGTGTGCTATTGATGATCACAGGTAGCTTGCTCTGTCTCGGTTTCTTAGGTCTTATTAGATCTCCTTTGCCTATATCTCATGAGATCACAAACTTGGTATTCTTAAGTGTAAGGGAAAAGGTTCTGAGAAAAGCTTTCGGTGTTGCCTACTACTGTTGGTTTATCAGTGCTGATGGGCTGTGCGGACGTGTTTATTTTCTATGTAGATTTGCTATGACAGAAGTCCCCTAGGGGCCAACTCAAGATTTGGCTGTATAGTGTATATGGACATGACCTCCCGTATCTATTTAGGTCAGGTATTAGGATCTGCCTCTCTGCCTCTTTGTTAAGGGGTGTTTTTTTTTTTCAGTTATACCAATTTCACTGAAGACTTGAAATGATGGACTTAATTTAGGATTAACTTTTTCTCAACAAAAAGAAAGAAAAAAAAGGGAGGAGGGGAGGGGAGAGGAAGGAAGATAAGGTTTTTGGCCTATGTATGTACAGAAGTTGGACTATAACTGTACATAAATTAAAAGTAGTGATGAAGGAGCTAATGATCGAAAGACTATAATGGCGCTCTCCATTCCCGGGGAACCATACGGTTGGGGTACCTGATGGCTGATGGACATTATCCATTTTGGGGAAATCAAGGGTAAATTTGACCTGCCAATGTGGATGTGGTAGACTTTGATGCCTAGAGAAGAAGCTAGAAACAGTAGCAGGAGGACATTGATAGTGGAACTTTTTCAAATGTTTTGCTTCTTATTGTAGTAGTCGTTCGTATAATTAGCCACCACCACCACCTGCACCTCCACCATCTTTTGTCCACTTGCCCCTTAGCTATTCCAGGGTGCAATATTGATTTGGTTGCGGACAACAATTGTTCTTCTTACGTCTGCTCATAATCTATTGTCTAGCAACTTGGTAGTTAGTGTAAACAGATTGCGCAGGTAACTCTTTTTCCATTACATGACATATTAATAGTTGTCTTTTTTTGCTTGTTTCTCAGGCCGGGGTATACTACTAGTTAATTTACTTTTTGGACCATTTCTCCGGCGGAGGCTGTCTTCTGTTCGCTCAGGAAGGTTTCTGATTGATGTTGGTTCTTGGGAACGACTTATTCCTTGGTTGGATGGATGCACCGTTTCCTGGGCATAAGTTGTGTGCTGAACAAATATGATTTTTTTTCCCCGATGGGAGGGAGTGAAGTAGACGCTTTAATTTGAGAAGCACATATCATTTCATTAATATCAGCTATCAGTTATCAGAGGCAACAAGTTAAACATATGTTAAGGCAGGAGAAGAAACACATAAAATTCATTATTGGAGATCGAATCTAAAAACTAATCGCAGCGTGCATGTCACGTCCAAACTCAAGGGATCGAAGGAGGAGAAAGAAACAGCTCCCCATCTCACAAGGATTAAATCAGCTGGTCTGTGGTGCTAGTAATGGATTGGCTCGAAGACTCATCTCTGTGGTGATCCGAGTTGCAAGGGATCTCTTCCAAATCTCTGAAAGCACCGTGAGGGCTGCCTAGTTGTATGCCGGAAAAAAGCATTTGGCGGATGCCAGACGCTTCTTCTTTGAGTTGAATGTTTTCTCGAAGAATCCTGTCGTGGCTCTCTGATATATTATTTAACTTGTGAACGAGGTTTTGGTTTTCATCTCGAAGGCGCACGACCTGCGCCCACAGCTCATCCAGGTGCCTCTGTTTCCTCATCCTTGACCTTCTGGCGGATTCTCTGTTTGAAATCATCCTCCGCAGCTTTCTTTCATCGATGGTTTTCATATATTGTTCATCGGCTTCATCGGAGGTTGAGGTATTACCGAGGCATGTGGAGGAGTACTGCTGACCCAACTCCTGGACTGCTGGAAAAGGCTGTGGGCTGGCGATGTTAGTTAAGGATCCATTGAAGTAGAGCGCTGGTAGATCATTCTGCAACAGATTGAAGTTGGGTGAAAACGTGAATGGGATTTCAGGAACCATATAATTGATTCCGGCTACCTCACCTCGATGCATGGATTTCGTGGTTAATTACTTAAGACAATGAAGACGATACGTGGAGGACAATATATATAACTATATATATGTATGTATGTATATTTAATCTGGAGAATATTGTGTGGATAAAATGGAACAAAAGGGCAGAGCCAGTGGGTTGATTTTATAGGAGGAAAAAGCTACTATTAGTACTAGTAGTGGGCCAAAGCTTCAACTATATATGAGAACATTGTTTTTTGTGCTTACGCAAGCTGGTGACATTTTTTTTTTCTTGCTTTCTTTCTTTTCTGGAATGGAAAGGCACAACAACAGGTGCGTATGCATACGTTTTCTGGTCATAGCATTATCCCGTAATGCAATCTATAGAAGTTTACTATTAGAAAACGAAGCAGACACGTACAGTCCCGGATTGACGTCATGGGATGCTACAGTATGCATTGTGCACATTTATGCTGCTGTGTACGTGAGCCCTCCTTTTGCCTTTATTTATGCAGAATGCACGATGCATACTGTATCTGATTCTCTGATGGTAAGCAACCGGCAGTGTTATACTCTACTCTTAGTAGTATTATACTAGCTACTACTTGTAATGCTTTCTTTTTTTAGTTTGGTAATTTGGAGTGAATATTATAATAAGTATAGTTCATTTGATAAATATGTATTTTTCTTGATATTTAGCTTAAAAGATCATAATTAAATAATAATAATAATAATAATACACTAGATTACTGATTCATTTCATCAAAACTGGCAACTAATGATCAGGATGAATAACTAATTATGATTTGAAGTAGTGTTTGATTCAGAAGAACACAAAATTAAATCTTCACTAGGATTTGTTCTTACGTTGAAGTTTTTCTAGTGTTGGAGGCATGGTGTTTTATGACTGATGGCGTCAGAAAAAAAAAAAAAAAAAAAAAAAAAAAAAAAACTAGTGTCCCTTCCTTCTGAAAAAGCTAGGAATGCATTAAATATAAGTTGCAATGCTAATGCTTTTATTTTTATTAATTTTTCTGAGTCAATAAGCACTAACCTGGAGGGTTATCCTGTAGTGATTCATGGAGTCACAATTATTAGCCAGTGAACATCGTTATACCCTAACGTCATACAATATTTCATCCTCATATAATTAAAGTTGCTATATCAATAAGATATGTAGGGAGAAGGATAGAAGTACAGGGTCATTTGAATGCGGTCACTGTTCTCCACTAGGCTCCTTTCTTTCTTCGAGCAGCAGCCTTTCGACTTTGTCTCTTATTTAGCCGTTTGTAGCCATATTTTCACTGGAGTTAGGTATGACGTCGATCTGTTTTCTGTCCGGAGGCCATCGGTGCTCGGTCTGCATAAGGGAGGGGGGAGGGGTAGGACTGCTTAATTCTAATAAGAAAAGAGGTTACTGATACTATTCATTGTTTTGGGAACGATGATTAACCACTCAGGCAGTTCCACCCTCTTCTTTGAACAGCATCTAAATAGGAGACCCTTAGCACAGTCGAGAGTACTAGTTTTCTCTTTGAGAGTTTAGGAGGAAATTCGATCAATTAGGAGGCCCGTTAATTCATTGTACAAGAAATAATTTTTTTAAAAAAAAAAAACATACATATATATAGATTATATATGAATGTGGCTTTAATAATAATATCGACAACAATTATTATATTTTTAAAATTAGTGAAAATTTAAAAGAGTTGATAAGATATATCTTTTTTTTTTAATTATCTTTTAAAAAAATTATATAGTGAAGCGAGATGGGTGATGTCCAAAAAAATTAATACACAGTCGGTGTGCTTGCTGGGGGTATGCGAATGATGGTCATGTCATTCCTTTGAATCTTTCGTTTCATTCAACGCATAGAAAATGGGGATTTAGTCATTTCTGTGGTTCCAAATCACATATCCAAAAAAGATAATTGGCATCCCTTCTCGTCACTTGTCTTGTCTTTCCGAATTATCCTATCAATGCTAGTTTTCTTTCTGTTTGTACAAACAACTGAAACAGTAATCATTGCTGATTTTCACATTTCATTGATTCATTCATCAATTTCCTATATATTATTCATAGGTCTTCTTTTGAACTCCTAAACTTTTCTTTCTTCTGCTGACCTCCATAATTAGTAGTATTGACCAAATAAGTGGATCAAACTTAAAAACGTAGTTAGCCTATACATTCAGCCGTTTGCTTGGGTATAACTGTATATCATGGTGTTTTTTCGGAGATAATCATGCTAATGATCATTATCCTCGGGCAACCTTGGAAAAAGAGGGCCAATTTGCTTTCTTAATTTCATGTGCTGTGTGATTGTAGAAACTGCAGTGTCAGAAATTAACTTGGACTTTTGTGTGCCTGAAAAGACAAAAGCAATTATTTGATTAATGAAAGGTCATTAACCCCTTAGCAAACTCTCTCCCTTATTGTTTCAAGTATGATGGGCAAGCATAGCTTTTCCTTTCACCTGCGGTGCTCCTTTTCTTCAATCAACGTAAGCCGACTGCCTTTCTCAAATTTCTTTTTTTTTTTCACTCTTTTCCTTTTACTTGTGCCCTTTTTTCCTTGCTTCAAGATTAATTGGTGCAAATTATTCATTTTGCTGGCGTAAGACCTTCGGGCTAAATCACTTTTATCGGCCTTTTATTACCACTATCGATTCTACTTTGGTAAGTAGTGAGATGATAATCCATTTCTATGCATGCTATAGCATTTTCTTTTTCTTGTGGTATCCATCATTTTGCATATATTTTCCTATCAATCGACTGTTTCGCACTATTAATGTTAAAATCAAAAGCACTGTACGACGAATGAGAAGCTTAATTATTTTCTCAAAAATTATGTGGTCCTCATGGGCGATCTCTAATTTTGATGGAATTAAGCTTCCGCTGCTTGACCTTATTAAGGATTTAGAGTGATTGGCCGATGAATAAATAATAAAAGATGCGCCGTTTATCATTTTCTGCTCAGCAGCATAAGCTCAACTTCTATTCAATTTGTTTGTCAGAGTTTTGGGGGTCCTTGTTAATATATGTTATAAATAAAGTGTATTATTTTTTACACATATGTGAATCCTTTATGTAGTTCGTATTAAATTATATATAAAAATATTGGCCATAAAGTTACACTATCAGAAATAAGGTTTTTAACGACCAACAAATTTCGTCGTTAATGGCCAAATTTTGGTCGCTAAAGCTATTAACGTCCAAAAAATTTGTTGGTCGTCAGTGGTCGTTATTGCTCCCTCGTTAAAGGCTTTAACGACCAACTAAAATTTTTTGGTCGCTAAAGCAATAACGACTACATATTATGTTGGTCGCTAATGTAATAACAACGGAGTATAATTTTGGTCGCTAAAGGTAATAACGACGACGCAAAGTGTTGGTCGCTAAAAGTAATAACGACAACTTATGACGTTGATCGCTAAAAGTAATAGCGACAACGTATGATGTTGGTCGCTAAAAATAATAACGACGAATAAAATACACTGTCGTAAATAATATTAACGACCAATTTTTTTATCGTAATTAAAAAGGTATCACACCAATAACGACTAATTTTTCCGTCAATACTAAAATTCATTCATTATTTGCGACATAATTTATTGGTCGCAAATGGCATAATTATATATTCAATAATATATATAATCAACATTTCAATATTCATCTATAACCCTGCACCTATATGGATATACATATATCCATTTCAATCTTTTGAAGACCTGTATATATATACGTACATATATCCATTTCAATCTTCTCAAGACCTGTACCTGTATGCATGTATTTATATATATATCCATTTTGATCTTCTCAAATCTTGTACCTGCATACATATATATTCATTCTAACATATAGATATAATTTTCTAAATATCTGTTTATAATTAAACATTCAACTAAATATTCATACAAATAATTTGTATCAAATGTCCGGTACAATTTTCGGCTATGATCAAATATAAATATATTACAAAAGAGCTACAATATGTCGTTGCATTACAAAAATATCATGATTAGCAGCTGCTTATGAATTAATCATTCTATCCATCGGATACAATAGACTTGGTAAGTTTATCAAAATAAACTGGATCTGCAACAATAGAAATATACAAATAATAATTAATATAAGTATCAAATAAACAATGAGTAATTTCCTTAACATGCAATTCATGAAATCAGATATAAAAAATGAAATCTCCAAATACAAGGAAAATAATGAAAATGGAAATAAATATGATTCAATAACATCCGAACTTATTAAATGTGTTATACTACGACAACCTAGATCATGCATCATCATGGTGTGTTTCCTTAAGTCTGTTATCAATGATTCAATACCTAATTAATATGGTGTGTTTTGGTCACAAAGTGTATCAGACAATATTTTTTCTATGATTCATGCATTAATTACACCTATACTTCTACAATATATACAAAACTATATTTACTAAAAGTATTTAACGAGGATGCAGGTTATCAATTGTCACACAGTTTTCAAATATATCAGAAGAGTACACTAATTTACTTTAAATTTTTAATTTTTTTCAACAGTTATGGGCATGCATACTAAGCTTTTATTTATTCATCTATTGTTTTCTCTTGAGACCTCAATCTTGTCTGTGCGGCGTTTTTGCTAATTTAATCTATTTAGTACACGAACATCAAAATTTCATACACTAACAGCCTAGCAGCCCTATACCCCCTTACATTCTGAAAATTGTTGCTTGTGCTTAAAGGGCTAATCTAGCTAACTTAGGCTATCATTTAAATCATCTAAACTAAGTTTATGGGGTAGCTTGCTTGTTATAATCGAGTTTTGAACATTATTTTTCCCGCTAGCGAGTTTTCACAATTTTCTGTTCTAGGTAATCGAGACAGCGTTCAATTTTGTGAAATGATCTTTTGAGGGCTGATGCAATGCAGTTAGAGTTCATTTAAGCCTCCTCGCATTCCTGATTTAATGGCGTGGGAGTTGAGGCCGAAATACCTTGCTTGTTATAATTTTCGTCATTCAGTTTCATTTATGATTAAGTGGCAGTTGCAAATCATATAGGGCTGTTCTCAACCTCTTTGCATGTTTTTATTTTGTTTATGATTGCCAGCATTGAAGCCGAAGCATTCTGTACCTAGATGATTTTTATATTCCGTTAGATGATTTTCCTATCGGGGTTATTTTGTGCGTAGATTGAATGATTGTTGTTTCAAAGAGATAGTCTCCAGGGGGAAAGCGGAAGTAACAAAGCAGGAGAAATACATAATGTTTTTCTGATAATATGTTCTATTGACCTTATCTCTGATAATGTTTAAATATGGGGAAGTAGCATATTATGCTAGCATGCTTTTCAGTCTCGCTTGTCTAATTATTATTTGGATTCTAATTATAATTCTGATAATAGTCTCCAAGGTTTGTTATCTATCATTAGGTAAGAAATTGCATAGGTAAATTGCATGCTGTTAAGACATTGCTATGCTTGGTTGTACAGTTCTGCAGCTACTAGAGTGGTATTTGATAATGTTACTGATTAATGACCATGAAACAAAATTTCACTTTAAGCTGCTGTCTTGCTTCCCTGGATTGTGCAGAAGTTATGTGGGCATGTAGTTCTGTTGAAATGCTGATTCTTAATTATTAGATTTGCTTATTACAATTGGGATCAATATTTATGAACATCTGTAGCATTATGCATTTTTCACAGCATGTGTTTTAATGGAAAAATATAAATATAGAGAAAGCAGGAGAAAACCAACCTATACAAAAATGTCCAGAGAGCTGCAATGTAATCTGTTGAAGCACATCCACATCGTCTGTAGCAACAGTAACCTAGAGCAAAATCATACTTGTTAATTTAAAAAAGTCATCCATAGGAACCATATGTAGCTTATTTGAATTTATTTAGATCTAAACTAGTTACTTAAGCTTATTAGACAACTAGTTAGAATAATACTCATAATAATTACTTTCCTTTAACAATTTTAACTAACCTCATTTTCAAGGGCACCCCGTATCCTCTGATGTAGATGGAGAAGCAAGCATGTATTCTATATCATCATGTATATTCTCTTCATTTTCCATCAAGCATCGAAATCGTGCACTTTTCAAAATCTTCTCCATGACAGGTTCCCATTTGTCCATTCTTTCTTTTAGCACTCGATTTTCTTGATTCTTTTTCTCAATCTCTTCTTCTTTTCTTTTAATAGCAGCATCCTTTGCCTTGAGATCTGCATAAAGCTTGTTCTTACCTTTGTAAGGGCCTCTAATATCTCTAGGCTTCACTCCACCACCATAGCCAGGAACATAGCCCCTGGTTCGAGTCACTCCATGCACGCGTTCAGCCACCTCAACATGAGTAAGGGAGGGTTCAGCAGCTTGGACCTCAATAATTTGAGACTTCAAGACAAAGAATGTTAGTTAGACAACAATATATATATAGAACTAATAAAATAAATAAGAGTCAGGAAAGAGGTGTACATGGATGTCTGCAGCTTCGGCTGTAGCTATTTCTTCACCCTTTTTATGGCTTTCAAAATAAACGGTGCCATAATTTGGATGTTTTCCATCTTTTCCCCCCTAGATAATATAACATTTATTTATAAGGATTAAAAACAAGGCAAAAGTAGTGTGTTGGAAAACGCCATATCTTGCGTTTCATAGGCAAATACATATAATATATACCATATCATAGGCGATCGCTCGATAAGGCTTGCTGCCACTACGATGAAGACATTTATTGTCCATCATCAAGCGGTTGTTTGTATTTCGTTGGCTCATTTCCTGTGTAGATATATTGTATTATATGATAAATAAGAGAAGAATAATTAGCAAGGTAATCAAATATATAAATATTTCTAAATTTTTCCTTATTCATTAGTGATTTACCACAAACTTTGGACTATGATAGTAACATTTCACCAGCCACTCCCAATCGGATTGCTCTTCAATTGTAGTTGGTTTAAGCTTCAATTGTTCATGAATATCCAAGCCTTTAATAGTTCTATGATTATCTCCCCTCCAATTGTTCCACAGGTCTTTCATGTGACGAAGAGTAGAATTTTTGTAACTCTCCATGTCATCATTGGAGAACTTCTCCTACAACACAAAAGTATATATATACATTGAGGAACTAAAAATTAACAAGTCAAAAGAAACTATTATACGGAAAAATATAAACGGTTTGCAGTAGCACAGGTAAAAGTAAATGCCAATATCAAAATGAATACTTCAAATTCATTACCGTCATTGCAGCCCAGAGGTGGTCCTTATGTCTTTGTTCAACTGCGTCCCAAGATTGGATTCGAATAGGCATTATGTTGCGATCACGAACTAATTTACCTATGTGCCTACTCCACTCATGGCTATTATCTCCAGCAACACGACCATTAAAAAAAGTCACAGGTAGCTTGTTTCCACTGCTAAGTCTTGCCACTTTTTGACACCTATTTCTACCTCGAGGCTTCCAAATCTTTTGAGTAGAATTATCTATTACATAAAACGGTTAAAAAAATTGACCAAGAATTAAGTAAAATAAGAATAATCAAAAGCTTATTATGTCATACCTCCACTTGTAAGATTCACATGAGAAGAATGGAAGACATTTTCAGCAATGGCATGATTGTTTCCACCTTGGGAAACAGTTGTTTCGGCTTGCGGAGCAGTATCCTCATTGAGTAAGGGAGGAGGGGGGTCCCTTTGCCCTACAAAGACATTAGAAGTGCTGGACATGCGTTTAGCGCCACCTCTTGTAGTTAATGATAATGGGGGAATGTCATTTGTCTTATCAGTGGCTTGAATGTTACCACCGCTTGTAGCGGATAGTAGAAACGTCTTCAACCCTAATCCGCGGCCGCGCCCCTTGCCAATAGCATTTAATTGCCCCGGTGATATATACTTAGGTCGATCATTCTTTAATTTAACTGGGGACACCATTTCTTTGAAACCTACAACCACACTATTAATATAAACAATTACATTCTATAAAATAACATTTAGTAGAAGATATTATCCCCTATCTTCATGAGCATTATAACACATTACCAAAATAGAGTACATAATACACTCCATTAAACACTTGTATTACGAGTTCAAAAAATACATCTCATCTTGAGAAAATCAAGCTGTATGGAATAGCAAGTATACAAAAGTACATAAATAAGTACCATTACAAATCTCAAGGATGGTTAAAGTTTATATGCATAAGTCTTCATTCGATTGTAATGTCTTCACAAGGAACTGCTGCTTGACTTTTTAACACAACATGCCAACCCTTGTTAATGTTATCTTCAACATAAAATGCTTGTGATGCTTGAGTTGCTAGAACAAAAGGTTCAGTAGTTTTCCAAATACGTCTGCAATCAACACTTGTGAACCCATACTTATCTTCCTTCACTCCCTTAACTTTATCAGTAACATCAAACCAATCACATCGAAATAAGACTAAGCGTTTATTGCCCAAATACTGCAATTCAATAATCTCGGTCAATTGGCCATAGTAATCGATGGATCCACTACCATCATCACCAACCACAACCACTCCACTACATTGTGACCTTGTTCTTTCCTCATGAGATGTAGTGTGGAATCGATATCCATTTACTACATAACCATAAAAACACGTAACATATTTTGACGGACCACGTGACAATGAGAGTAAGGCTTCTATCTTCTCGCTTTTATCTGTTTCATATAAATCTGCAACCTAATAAATATAATGTCTATTATAACCTATTTTTACAAACCCAATGATCTAAATAAACTTGCATTTCTATATATATTGAATATTGAATAGCATAGAAAACTTACAGTTTTGTTAAACCACTCAATAAACATTCTATTCTGTTCATTGGATGACACTTGTGGTGGATTGTGTTCTTGGTTTTGATAATACATTCTACAATAAAAAAGATATATCAAATGTCTAATACTTGCCTTTGAAAAAAAAATAGATAGAAACGAATGAGTTTTTAGGAATGACTTACTCAAGAAATGGCTGAACTTCTTCAAAATTGTTAAGAACGTACATATGGGCTTGCTCTAATTCATTTGCATCTAAATCTCTGGTTTGACCACTTCCTAGCCCTCTTCCCTTGTAATAAAAGGAAGACAATTCCGCAGACACATTCACATCATCATCATAATTTCGATCAAGGCGGTTAAACTTAGTCTCTGTTTTATGCAAATATCTTGAACAAAAATTCATGCATTCTTCTGCTATATACCCTTCCGCAATAGAACCCTCTGGACGAGCCATGTTACGTATATAAGACTTCAAAGTATACAAATTCCTTTCCACTGGATACATCCAATGAGAATGTACAGGTCCACATAACATAGCCTCATGTGCCAAATGAACTGGCAAATGTAACATCACATCAAAGAAAGATGGTGGAAAAATCTTCTCTAACTTACAAAGGGTTATTGGAATTTGGGCTTCAAGACACCTCAACTTTTCCATATTCAAATGTTTCGAACCTAAATCCTTGAAAAATATAGACAACTCAAGAAGTGGTTCATACACATCCTCTGGAAGAAGGCCACGCAATGCAAGTGGAAGAATATGATGCAAGAGAATATGATGGTCATGACTCTTTAATCCAGAAATCTTACTCTCTTTCAAGTTTACACATTGTGAAATGTTAGAAGCAAAACCATCTGGAACCTTCAAATGCTTCAAAAACTTGCAGAATTTACGTTTTCCCTCTCGAGATAGGGTGAAATGAGCGTCAGGTAGCAATATATTATGACCATTTGTGATAGGATGTAACTCTGGCCTAATACCCATTTCTTGCAAATCAAGACGAGATTTATAGTTATCCTTCGTCTTATTTGGTACACTAAGTAGTGTTCCAAGTATGCTATCACATATATTTTTTTCAATGTGCATTACATCTAGGGTATGCCGTATCAAGTGGTGCTTCCAATATGGAAGCCTAAAAAATATACTCTTCTTGTTCCAGTTATCTTGTCTATTCTTGTGCGAGATCTTTCCTTTGAAAGCAGGATCTTTGCTTAATATGATGTCTTCAAGATCTTGCACTTGGTGAAGAATCTCTTCACCTGTTACAGGCTTCGGAGGTGTACCCTTTTCTATAGTACCATCAAATAACATTTTATCCCTTCTCCATCTATGATTACTTTCCAAGTAGCGTCGGTGACCCATGAAGCATTCTTTTCCCCCATTAACTAGTCTCAAAGAGTGAGTATCCTTATTACAAACAGGGCAAGCGAGTTTTCCCTTTGTACTCCATCCAGACAATATTCCATATGCAGGAAAATCATTGATAGTCCACATAAGAGATGCATGGAGATTGAAATTTTGACGCTTTGATGCATCATATGTTTCGACACCATTGTTCCACAAGTCCTCTAATTCATTAATTAGAGGCTGTAAATATACATCAATAGCATCTCCAGGACCATCAGGGCCTAAAATCAGCATAAAAGAAACAAATTTGGATGATATGGATATCAAAGAGAAGCAAACACAAAACGTGATTTTGTTGATATCATAATTTGGAATAGTTGGTGAAAGTTTAAAGTAAATCACAAACCTGGAATGAGCATGGATAGCAACATACTTGGTTCCTTCATGTACAACGAAGGAGGCAAGTTGTATGGAATAAGAGTCACAGGCCACATACCATATGATGGTCTCGCATTATTGAACGGCTGAAAACCATCACTAGCTAGCCCAAGTCTAACATTCCGAGGTTCAGAAGCAAAATTCGGATTGAGCTCATCATGTTTTTTCCATGCCAACCCATCAGCTGGATGCCTCAGATCTCCATCATTATTTTTATCATGATGCCATCTCATTAGAGAGGCCGTCTTAATGGACATAAAAAGCATCTGAAGTCGAGGTTTTAGTGGAAAATATCGCAATATCTTAATAGGTATTTTTTTCCCATTTGCTTTTACCTTATCTTCCCCACTATGCTTGCTTTGTTGCCATCTTGAAGCTTTGCAAGTTTTACATTTCTGCAGATGACTATCTTCTTTCCAAAATAGCATACAATCGTTCACACATGCATCAATCTTCTCATATGAAAAGCCAAGATCTTTAATAGTCTTTTTTGCCTCGTAATAAGAGTCGGGCAAGGTCGAATCATTGGGCAATAACTCTTCTTTCAACAATTTGAGTAACATTGTGAAAGAACGATTACTCCATTTTCCAGTACTCTTCACATGAAGCAATTGAATTAAGGCAGACAATTTAGATCCCTTAGAACCCTCGTAAAGAGGTTGTTGGAAGTCATTTAACAACCTTTGTTTTTTTGATGCTTCAAAGTTGGGTTCTTCTTCATGGTTTAGGGATCCCATATTTTCCAAATTAGGCTCAACATTCCGATAATGAGGATACCTATCTTCTAAAAGTTCCGCTATCTCGTTATCACTATCATCATAGTCATCTTCATTCTCATTATTTTGAGGATCCATATTTATTTCAGAATGTTCCTCGTGTCCTTCTTCACCATGATGAAACCATAAAGTATAACCTCTCATAATCCCAAAGGTCATCAAGTGTGCTTTCACAGTATCACGAGTTCTAGAATCGGTGTTAACACAATTGATACACGGACATCTAATTAAATTTGTATTAATTTTTTGAAATGCATAGTTCAAGAATTCTTCAACCCCAGTCAAATATGCTGAATCATGAAAACGATCATCAACCAGGCGAATCCATTCCTTATTGGGTGCCATTTTCTAAAGGGAAAAAAAAGGCATAAATATAACAATTAGAAAATAATTGCCAATTACATAAAATATGCACACTATCATTTTGAATAATACCCGAGAAGGATTATAAAATATAATACCAAACATCATTAATAAAGTATCTAACATGAACTTAGATACATTTTAAAGGATATTGTAAATTCAATTTATATAAAACGGATAAAGCGACAAATTCGGATATAGCCGAGTCACAAATCCAATTTTCACAAATCAACTATAACCAATACAATTAACCATTCTAAATCATTCATACAACACATATATATACAATTAAACAACTAAATTATCTTATCATAAGCTAATTCATTTAAAATTAATCAAAACAATATTTTATACCAATTATATCATATTTTATTTCTTGTTAAAAAAAATGTCAATGTTGATCATCATCATATTTTATTCAATTGATTATAGAATTCTTAAATGAATTAACATAGAAAATATTCTAAGGACATAACAAAGAGATTATATAACAATATAAAGTAATGAAGAAAAACTTCAGCACCACCATCTATCAAAACCCTTCCTAATATTTTACTTTCAAGATAGCATCTATCATGTACTCAATTGATTAAAACAATAAACGAAACATCAAATTTAACATAATTAGGGTTTTTTAGCTTGGACTGTAAATCCGGTCAAATCTTGCTAAAATATTTAAATTGACATGTCGAAAATGAAATTAAACATAATATAATGCAAATTATATAATCAATTGAATAAAATAACTCGATTACACAATCCAATTTAATTTCGCAAGAATTTTGACCTAAGAATCCAATTCCGATTAATTTCGTACAAAAATTTCAAATTGATAGTTCTAACATGAAATTAGATACATTTTAAAGGATATTGTAAATTCAATTTATCTAAAATAGCTAAATCGGATAAAACCGACAAATCCGGATATAGCCGGGTCACAAATCCAATTTTCACAAATCAACCATAACCAATACAATTAACTACTCTAAATCATTCATACAACACATATATATACAATTAAACAACTAAATTACCTTATCATAAGCTAATTCATCTAAAATTAATCAAAACATAAGCTAGGGTTTGAGTATTTATACCAAACGTATTGCAGCGAAATTGGAGGGAGTGAGGGGTGCTGGACCTTCGTCGGTGGTCAAGCACCACTCGCCGGTGACGAGCGGAGGTGGAGGAGGTCGGACGGTGGCGCGCCGCGGCTGTCGTCGTGCGTTGCTGGTGGCTGCTGCTGCTACTCCGTTGTTGCTGTATTGGACGACGACGAGGAGGTGCGGCTGTCTGCTCGACCGGCGGTTGATGGCGTGGTGGTGCAGTCCGGGAAGAGCACGCTCAAACGGCGGTTGATGGCGTGGTGCTGCTCGTTGCTGGTGTGGTCGTCGAGCAGGGTCGGGGAGGGAAGACGAAGGCTGTGCTCAAATTTGATATAATTTGGCACAGGCCCGCGGTTATGTGATGTTATTTTTTTTTTAAGGGCTGAAACGGGCTGAAACGAGCATCAAAGGGCACGGGATTTTTTTTTTTTTTTTTTTTTTGCTGAAACGAGCAGCAAAGGGTGCGCGGGATTTTTTTTTTTTTTTTTTTTGGAGTAAGGGTAATTAAGTGTTTTATATTTTTATTTTTTTGGATTTTAGAGATTTGAAAAAAAAAAATATTATAAAACATATATATAACTTAAATTTTTTTAACGACCAATAAATTAATGATTAACGACCAAAAATTATATTAGTCGCAATAGATATACCATTAACGATAACTTTTGACAATGGTCGTTAATAATATATCAATAACGATAAAAAAAAAATTGGTCGCTAAATTGGTCGTTAATGGTCCAGTTTGTTGTAGTGTTATATATTATAAGGTCTCTAATTAGTAGTATATCCTAATTATCTATTATTCTATTTATTAATCATAAAAATAGTTGTAGGTTGTATATGTGAATATTTAAGAATAAAGAATCATGTGCATAGCATATGTATAAAGTGTTGGGCCATGAGTCCTTTCCTATGAAAAAAACTCATATTTTATTTATCTTATTTTATGAACGCAGCTCAAAGGGTCTTAACTCATTTATTGTTTGGCTTCCTTAAGAAGTATTTTACTCTCAACTTTTCTAAGGAGTATTGAGAGAATTCAAAAAGCCATTAAACACCGAAACTGGGAGTGCAAAGGTTTTTTACAAAGTACAGTTTTAGGCATTTTTCTCATGCATAGTCTTCATCAAGTGCTCTGATCGAAGGTCAAACGTGCTCCGATTTAGCTGAAATTTGGACAGCACCTTCGGGACATCTGGTTCTTCAAATCCGACAGTCGGTTTGTCTACTACTGCTATAGTTTGTGAGATATTGCCACTATTCCGAGTCCCTATTTTCTAGTGACGAAACCTCATCATTTTTCTTAGTTTGGTTGATGAGAATTTGGTGGCTTGTGTACCCTTTAGGTGCTCATTGTAAGGGAATTGTTATAATCATCTTTGATTATAGTGGAGCAAGTTTATGGACTAGGTCCCGTGGGTTTTTACCTCTTTCACTTTGAGGATTTCCCACGTAAAAATTATTGTGTCTCTCTTTTATTTATTTGCTTGAGCATTTGCACTTGTTTACTTGTTGATTTGATATCATTGTGGATTGTTATCTTGTTGTGGTTAAAACTAAACGCCATCTACTTAGTGTTGGGTAATTGTTAGTATTGGAAACCCCTTGTTTTTTCCATCATAAAGAAGGAGAAAAAAGAAATAGGAGGTTTTATGTTAAGCGTCTTTTTCAATTATAAAGGGCCAAGCCCATATGTATTGTAATAGACAACAATCACTTTTAAATATAGGCCGTTGATGGTTTATCTTTCATGGTTCTTCTCTTATCCTCTATTTCTCTTTATAATTAAGCACCCTTATACGTTGAAAAGAGAAAAGATATTAGGGTTTTTTTTGTCTCCAATAATTGGATAAAAGAGATTATTGCCGTCTCTTATAGTAACACGCACCATCAGCTTGAGAAAAAGAAAGTAGCACCATTTGATTTTATTGGGTTCTTCAATTCTATAGGTTTTAGTATAATTAATTTTTTTAATTGTTGTAGGTACGCTATTTACAATCTTTATCAAGTATTATATAGTTTAATTCCCCCAAAAATAATACTGAAATCATGTATTAGAATTTCCCATCACTTTTTATTAAATTATACACAAATTTATATAATTATATATTAATTGTATGATTTATGTCATTAATTTAAACTAACAGTCCTAGGAATTCCTCAATGGAAGAACATGAAGTTGAAGAAGAAGAAGACGACGACCATGAGGACTTTATTTTATGTGCCCTCTGGTTACCAGACAGCTAAGCAATTGAATTAATGCTGAGGTTGGAAATCATTACTGAAGCTCTTGTTGCCTTTGGATTACGCAAATTCCATTTCAATGGTATTATATTGGTGCTACCTGGATAGTGCTCAACCACAAGTTTTCGCATCTCTCTCTCTTTCTCTCTGTTTTTCTATTGCCTTAATTTTATAAACTCACACGCCAAATTATCCAGACCGACACGATCAGGCATCCATTAGTTTAATTTGACTAAGAAAGAAGCCATTAGCTTTACTAAAGTTTCTTAACATCACTTAGAGATTTGATGGAAGTTTGCTTATACATATAAAATATCCAATGAGAGGGTGACTAGCATGATCAAATAGTATAGTATGACTAATGTGATGATTTGTTAATGAAAGAAATTATATAATCTGATCAAAATCCGCGGCAGATCTTAGAGGCAGCGATTTGCATCCGCAAACTTTAATATATAATTTTACGATGCATAATTATTCTATCCAGTACTTTGCCTACCTTTCTTCCCACCACAAATAAAGAAAATATATACAGAACAAAATAATATAAAAAAAAATGCAAGAAAAAGCTAAGAAACTACTATACTGAATGATGATTAAGGTATAGATTGCAGCTTCATATTTTAATTATGACAATGGGGCTTATGACGTGACACATAAGAATTGGACCCAGCGACTTGATAATAGGTACAAAACAGCTCAAAGCAATATACCTTTTACTTTGTGAGGAGTTTCGTTGAAACTCATGTGTTCGTCCTTCTCTTTGACAGCATATTCACGGTGCCTAAATGATTATAGTTCTACATTCCTTTAAGAAAGGCAAGGTGTCGTACTTTCCTTTGCTAGGTTTATGAGAAGGTTCAGTGTGCTTTTCAAATTGATAGCATGATTTGTAATGAACAATCTTTTGAAAGAGGTGTTTTCCCCCCGGTAAAAGTGGTGCATAATTTTTCTACCGAGGCTTGCTCTATCAAAGATTGGTTTGTGTTCTGTTGCTTTATTAATGGTGCGTATGGTGGAGATTATGCGAGCTAAATTCCTTTCGTTTTTCTTTTTTGCTTTCTCTTCATTGAAGATGACCGATAGTTATGGGGTTGGCTGTTTTCAAGAGTTAAGGTTGTCACAGTTCTTTGATCATTTAAGTTGAAATATGAAAATGTTGTTGAGAAAATCTCCCTCTACCGTATGGATAATAATGTCCTCTGTAGGGTTTTTATCCAACATATTAGGCTTATATATGAATTATAAGAATTGTGGGTTGTCGTATATATATTAAGCCTGTATATAAGCGATCGTATTTACGTATAAATTGTTAGGCTTAATGTATCTAATTAGATATGGGTATATATGTGTAGAGACGTTGGGTATTCTAGGTTGTTGATGGACCGAACTAAAATAATCCGATAGACAACAGGTCAGTTGTCTATATATAGAGTCGTGGTCCCTAGGTCACACACATTTTATCCTATTCGATTACCATCAGTCAATAGAGACCGACGAACGTGTGCCTAACTCGGAAGATTGCAGTACCGCCCTTGTCCCGAATCCATCAATAATTTTTCTATTATGGATTTAGGTATGTTTCTACAATATATTTTATATTAATCTTGATAGATTAGCATTCGATCCTATTAGATCTATATATGGATTATATTAATCTATCAATTGGTATCAGAACTTCTACTAAATTTATCAAGATTAAAAAAAATAATATTTTGGTACTATTCATTATTTTGATGTATTTTGATTTTGTTCAAAAAAATTTCATCGTTATAGTCTGTTACAAATCTCAATTCTTTGTTCGACACTTTGTTTCGGTCACTGTTCATGAAATCAAATTTTGTTTTGCTTTATTCGGTCACTATTCATATCTGATACTATTCACCTTAGGTACTATTCACATCTAGCACTATTTATGCTATTTGGCTTTCTCTCTCACATGTGTCTCTCGACAATGGTATTTCACCTATCTCTCTCTCACCTATGTCAAATGGTGTTGGGAGACAAAGGGTCGAATGGTGGTAGGAGACGAAGGGTGGGAGATGAAGATACAGAGGGTGATTAGGGTAAGAAACACGAAGGGTCAGTAATTAAGAGTATTAATTAATTAAGGGTATTTTAGAATTAAAAATTAAACCTGGGACCAGACCATAGATATTAAGTGTTCCAAACCGATTATTCTACCTAATTTTCTTACTATATTGTGCAACTTATTGGTTGTTATTGATAGACTATTCAAGGTAGCACCCCATTTTAGTGTATTAGAATGTTTTGGCTGGTTTTGACTTATTGGTTGTTCTAGCTAGATTTTCAGTTTTGGTATCTTTTGGGCTATTAATTTAGTACATATTTATTTTATATTATTGAAATAATAATTTTAATTTAATAAAATTGGCCTAATTAATTTAATTAGATATTTAATTTATTCTTATCTAATAAATTGTTATGTGGGCCTTTTATGTGTGTCATTTGGCATTAATTTTATTAAAATGCTAATAAGGTTAAATTTATCTAATAAATTGTTATGTGGTCGAGCCCTTTCCAACCAAATGATCCCATCAATTGATCTTGGACCGTTGCCATTCACTGGACTACGGATATACTCTTGTTTTTTTCCCCTTGGTAGTCACCTTTGATCCACAACCTTAGTTGGCACCCCTAGCCGATGGCCATGATTAACTTCTTTAGCAAATGCCATTTAGTCACACTCTTATCTGTGGCACCCGGCTCTCTATCTAGATCTATCCAATGGCCCAAGCATCTGCCTTATCGAGGAAACCCCAACAATTCACATGGTTTTGAGACATGGAAAGAATTCATTTCTTCTTTATTAAGAAGAACTATGTTTAACCCATCTTTGGTAGGTCATGCTTACTTTTAGGCAAGGCCTTTGTGAGCATGTTTGACCCATTATTATCCATATAGACTTTCTCCATACAAAGTTGTGCCTCCTTAAGCACATCTCTTAACCAATGCTACCTGACTTAAATATGTTTGGATCTTGAGTGGAAGTTGGCATTCTTGATAACATTAATGGCACTATGTGAGTCACTAGATACCCTAAAATTATCCTAACTTAAGCTAATCTCCCTAAACAATATGTTCATCCACAACATCTCCTTGCATCCTTCGGTAATGTCTATGTACTTTGCCTCGATCATAAGCAGAGCTACACACTTCTTAAGCCTGGAATACTGTAATACCCCATTTTTAACTAGTTACAATTATGTGTAATTAGTTACATAAATCATTGTAGAACATTTTAGAGCCTCAAGATTGTTTTGGATGATTTGGTAGTAATTGCGATTTTGTAGCTAGGCGTACCATGTTTATAAAATGTTGTTTATATATGTGAAATTTTATGTTACAATTTGTAAAATATTCTTATAAAATTTTATTTAGGTACTAAATGTGTTTAAATTTAAATATAGAAATTTTGGTTTAATTTTATTTGTGTTTGTTATCCCTTTCAAATTTTATATGCAAAATATATAATTACGGTATGCTAGCTAAATATCATATCATATGTGTGTTAAAAATTATGAAAATTTATATTTAGGTTTTAAATGATTAAATAGGATGATCTGAAAAGTTTCATGATTTTAGGAATAATTTTGGTATTTATGTTATTAATTACCTTCTAAGCTCGTTAATTAACCGTAAGTTCAATATTTTATATATCAAATCTTGTTTTCAATTCATAAAATTTTACATGTGAGTTTAAAATATTATTTCAAGGGTTTTTACAAAGGTTCGTAATTTTATGAGCTTATTTGATATTTTTATTAATTTTATCCTCTTTATTGATCTTTCTACCACTAAAAATAATTTATAAATCTTAAAATTACTGTTCATTCACGAAATTACTTCCTTACACTTCCATGATTATATTGTGTATCAAGTTGACCATTTTCTTATTCATTCAACCAAATTTGAGTTAAAGTTACTTTATACACTTTCTACATTTACTTGTTGTGTCATTTTGGCTTTTCTTGCACTCAACCTTCTTCACTTACATTCTCCATGATTAAAGCTGACTTTGGAATTTCACACCATCACATGCCCCATCCCTTGATTGATTGATTGGTTTTCATAACTTTATTTAAACCTAACTACACTCCACCATCTTACACACTCAACCATCATATCCTTTATCATTCAAGTGTTGAACAAGCTATCTCTCCCCCCCTCTTGTGGCTGCAGATTTTAGGTCCCTCCATCTTCTAATTATACCTCCTTTGTCTCTATTTATTTTCATTCATCATTTCTCTCATTTTCTCCTCTTGGTTGCTCCCACCTTTCCATTCATTTTGGTTATTTTTGCCAAGTATTCTTAAGCTTTGTTGAGCTTATAACCAAGACCCATCCTCCTCTCTTTATCCTTAGTATCTTTTCTTCACCTCTAAATTTCCTTCTATGTAGCCTTTATTTCTTTTTAAGTAAGTAAAGAAGGTTAGATTTTTGGTTAAGTTGTGAAGTTGCTATCCTTTATCTTCTCCTCTTGTGTCTCCATCTTTCGAAGGTGTTGATATTCTTTTGGAAATTCTTTGTTTTATTTTGCTATTTGTGCTTGGAAAGAGGTAACCCATATGCTGCTACTAAATATATAAAAATCACGGGATAGCATGTTTAAAGTTTCTTATGTTATGCTCAAGTGTAATTTATACTTTATTGTAATCTCATAAAAAGTATGCATGCATCATGTATTGTTATTAATTTCTCTAAGTGTGTGACCATGTATTTTTATTCAAGGTTATGTTAAATTTATGTATTTTAAATATATGTATGATAGCATATTGAATAGGGTTGCTTGTGTTAAAATAATTATGCATGATGGCTGTTTTATGTGCTAAATGAGCTTAATTGTGTTTTAGGGGAAAAATGGTATTTTTGTCACTCCTAAAAATTTATAGAATTGTTATTTTATATTAATGTACCTATTTTAATGTTATATAGTCATACCATGAATTTCGCTTGATTCTAATAAAAATTGGTATTGACGTGGGAACCTATTGAGTAAATAACATATAATGGCATTTTGGTCGTTTATGACTTATTATGCCTCAAAATGTGAATAATTGGAATAAGATGACATTAATGAATTCCTGGGTTGACCTTAGAGTTAACTTTGATTTTGGTGTGGATTATTGACCTTATGATCGACTTGAATAATTGAAATAAAATAAAAATGGTTAAGAATGAAACTGGAATCATTGTGCATTTATGTGATGTTTTATGATCACCTTATTAAGATATTAATACTTAAAGTGGAAGACCTCGATATTTGGGAATGGTTTCTCTCTAGGAATAGCTACCCTAGAGATGAGGTAGGAGTCCTCGATTTATTTGGTTTTCTGGTGTGTCGGTTGTGCCCCAGTAAGGCCCTAGTCTACTCTATAGGTGACCTATGGGCCCTATAGGGGGTATCGATACTTAAGGATTAGGTGTCTGAGGATGGGAGGATATTGCGTTGCTTTGTTGCACCAATATGATTAGAGTACTTTTATGTCTCTAGGTTACAAGTTGGGAGGATACTATGTTGCTTTAATGCGCCGGTATGACCGGTGTACTTTTATGTCTCCGGGTTATTATTTATATCCCCTCGAGTAAATAAAATATGAAAAATTATTGTATAAGGATGTAAATGGATTGTTGTGATTTATTGATTTGGTAGTTGCCTCCGTGCACTACTTGGTTTTGGTATGTTGGTTTGATAGTTGCATTCGTGCACTATTTGGATTTGGCACATTGGTTGGTAATTGTCTCGGTGATTTCCTTATCATGTTATAAGTGAAATAGATGTGGTTATTGTGAAAGGCCTTAATTATGGTTTGGTGTTTTTCTTTTGGTGGAACACCCTCGGTATAGTTGGATTAATGAAATATTTGTAATATGGTTAAGTTTGTTGTAATGGACATGTGTCATATGGCATGATATGAGTTATGGTATGAATGTGGCACTTTGCTATGGTATTTACTATTTAATATGTTATGACATGATACTTTGTGTTACTTTCTATGTGCTACATGTGATATTTACATGTTTAGTATTGTATATTGGTTTACTTAGTACCGTTGTACTAATGGGTTCCGTTTTATGGTCCCCTACCTATTCAAAGGGCAGTCTTTACCTTGCAGGAGTACTTTGAGGGTACAAAATGATGGCCTTTGGTGGGGTTTGAGAGTTAGGACTATACGGTGTCCATTCCATCATCTTTTGATCCGAATATCTTTTGGACTCTTATGTCCCCTTATGTATTTCTTTCCTTTGTCAATTGTAACTCTTTTGTTTAATCTTGTGTTATTAGAACACTTTAATATTATAATGAAACCTTTCTCGTCTTCTTATCCATTGTTATTCTTAATTTAAGTGGATAAACGTTTTAGCCTTAACACTTAGTGTAAGAAAGGTAGAGGAACCAGACTGATACTAAGTGTGGCGGTAACACCCTATGTTTTTTTTATTGGCTTAGCTTCCGCAATCAACTCTTTTAAAGAAATTTTCAAGTGGTAAAAATGGGGGTGTTACAACTACTATAAGAAAACTTTCCCACAAAAGACAAAGAGGAATCCAAATGGTGAACGCCCCATATCTACATCTCCAACCATATTTGAGTATGTATAACCCACCATAACTAGCTTAACCCTGTTGAAACAGACTCATTCTATACATCCCTTGTAGATACCTTAATATCCACTTCAATACCTCCCAAAGATATTTTTCAGGTTTGGATATGAACTGACTGACCAAGCCGATGGAAAATGTAATGCTTGACCTTATACACACCATTACATACATTAAACTTCTAATAGTTGACACTTATGGAATTTGGCTCATCTTCTTCCTTCTATTTTTTTCCCTTTAAACATGATGCCTTTCTCAACCTAAACTAGGGGAAAGAGGACAACCAACTGACATAGCCTACTCCATGTTGAATCTCTTGAGTATCTTTTCTATAGACTCCTCTTGAGATAACCATAGATTTCCCTATGCATAAACACACATGATGTGTATACCCAGGATTTGCTTAGCATGACCCAAGTCTTTCAAATTCTTTGCCAAGTCTTATTTCAACTTTGAAATTGGTTTCTAATCATATTCCACTATCAGCATGTTTTCCATATAGAAAAGTAAGAAGATGAAGTTGGTTGACTTGAAACTTTGCATGAATGTGCAATGGTATGTTGACGACTTATTGTAACCCTATTAAGCCATGAATGACTTGGACTTCATGTACCACTACCTCAACATTTGCTTAATTCCATACCAGTTATTCACTTGCTTGCACACCATACCCTCTTTTCCTTTAACCTTGAAACCCTTCGGTTGTTCCATTTATACATCCTATGTGAGGTCTTAGTGTATAAAAGTTGTCTAGATGTCAATTTTCTCCACCTCTAAATCTAGAGTAGCATCTAGTCCCAAAATCAAATAAATGGATGTTATCTTCACCAATAGAGAGAAAAATTCATCATAATTAACCCCTTATCTCTAGCCAAATTCCCTGACCACCAACCTTGCTTCGTGCCTCAACTAGGTTTTTTCTTCGTCATACTTGATCTTAAAAAAAAACTACATGTTCTTTAATACCTTTCTCCACCTCAACCTCTACCAAAATTTGTGAGTGTTGTTCCACCACCCCAGAAACAATTTTTATAACAATTTCGAAAAGGTTTTAATAAGGTTTTTCAACCATTATTGAACCATACATTATTAAAGCTTTAATAATGGTTAAAAACCATCATTAAAAATCTAAAAAATCTTTTAAATTTTGGTCAAAATTCTTGTTTTAACAATGGTTGAGCTAAAAACCATTTAATAACTATAAAACCCTAAAAAATCTAACTAAATCCTAATTAAAAATTAATTAAAATCCAAAATAATTAATAATTAGAATTTAATGCATGATTTAATAATGGTTTTCTCCCACAACCATTATTAAAATGTACATGTTAACATTAAATATGCAATTATATAATGATTATATCCTAATTAGTATTTGATAAGCATGTAATTCAACGTTTGTCAATGGTTTTTTTCTTCTAATAATCATTACTGAAATTGTGTTTTAATAACAGTTTTGGTTAAAATCATTATTAAAAATGCTTGAAATATATAATAGATTAGGGTTTTAATAACGGTTTAGAAAAGAACCATTATTAAAACGTAATTTTCTTGTTTATAAATTGTGAAGTTTTTTTCTATCCCTCAAACATTGTTGTATGTTTGAATATTTGCCAAATTTGCAATGTGTAAAACAACACCAATTCATGCATATATTCATCCCAGGAATGGAAATTGGTAGGTGTGCCCAAAAGTTGGTAGATCTACACTTTAAAGTCAAAGTTTGTAGATCATAAAACCTAACTGTATATCAACAACTAATAAACACTTGCTTGCATGGATGTGTATCTCCAATTGTATAGAAAAACATAAGACATATGAGATACAAACTAGAACATGTATGTACGTAGGTCACTAATAATGAGTGTGTGAGCACATGAACTTGTCCCATTCACCTCTAACTTCATCAATTTCATCATATGTGTATTTTTGGTCTTGTGCGTATCCACCAATGAAAAAGTGTAAATTGATACGATTCGATCATTCAGTTAGTAATTGATATACCATAGATTAATTAATGTAAATTTCGGAGGGAATCAAACACATATACTTTAATTTAATCAGGACAGACAATGTATAAAATTCAATGTTCACTTATGAGGTGAGGTATGATATAAATCAAACACCATGATATTTATTAACCTTTACTTTTAGGCGTTTAGCCTTTTATTAAAAAAAAACTAACTCTTAAACCTTGGCCTAATTATTTTATTAATAACATTTGACCCATACCCAAATAATTTCTTAAATATTTTCCCTGATTATTTACCTCTTTCCCTCCTTATTAAACCTAACATAGGCCGGTTTATTTTTTTTCTTTTTGATTTATTTACTCTTAATTAGTACTCTAACCTAACCAAACTAAACCTAAAATAAAATAAAACAAACACATTCTACCCTACCTATTATACCCTTTTTTTTCCACCACCAAACACTCTCCCTATTTTCCTCCACTTCTCATGCCACAAACCCCCCACCCTTACCTTACCTCTCTATCAAACCCACTAAGCCTTCCCCATCACTTCAACTAAGCCATACCCTATCACCATCATCTATGTGCATATATACATACACATGTTCACTTCCCCACCAACCTCCTACGTCTCCCTTCCCTACTCCCTCTCTCTTGGCTCCATTTAGTTCACTTCCTTTCAAACCATCACCATCCCATGCCAACACCACACACATTATCACCACAACCATCCCTTTCTGTGTCACACTAGCAAACACACCTTCTCCTTACAACCCATCACTTACCTCCTCCTCCTCCTTCTTCTTATGGTATTCTATTTTATTTTATTTTTTATTGAAGAGATGTAGTCTCTTTGGTGGACTCAAACATTGGTATGTGATGTTTTACTAGTTATTCTTTTATTGTGTGTCTATGCTATACTTGTTGCAATAAAATATATTTTTTTAGGAAAATAAGCTGAAGACTTTTGGTGTGCTAAAATTCAAAGCAGTTGGGGTAGCTTGCTTAGGCATTGGTTCATACTCTGTAGCTATGAGATTCTTGACGTATGATGTGATTAGTAACGATTTTTATATTACTTGTGTGGCGAGCATGTGTGTGGTGAATCCCTTGAAGACACCTTATATAAGTGTGGTGTAGATTTTGAGGTACTTAGTGCGTACATTATTGGCTTGTTTTGAGTATGTGTTGTTAACTATTTTGTTGACGGGTTACTCTGATCTTGGCTATGGTCCTGATGATCAGATGTATACTAGTTTTCTAGTGTTCGACCTTAGAGGTTCTAAGGTTGTGTGGTTGGCTATGATTAGAGACGATAATGTCGATTAGCTTAGAGTGTTAGCTTGTGTGGCTAGGATGATATAAATACTTGTTTAGGATGTTAATCCAGTGTTTGTGCTCATTTTCCATGAGGGGTTCTTTAGGCCTAGGGGTTTATGATAATCTTTTGTTATCCTATTTATTGCTTTTACAAATACTATGTCAAGGTGGAGATAGTAAGATCATGACTTGTATTTGTGTGTTTATTCTAGCATGGATTGATGCATACAGTTGTTTGAAAAATTTTAAATACAAAATGAGATTAAGTGAGAAAATATGGAGGCCCCATGGTTGTTAACACGACCCATGTTTTCTTCGCATACTTAATCTTGCGTTATTTAAGTAAAAGTCGAGAGTTGTGGAAAATACACAGGGGCCCCGTTAGGGCTGTAAATGACCTGAGCCAATTCGGTATTCAACTCAGCTCGACTCGTTAAAAGCTCAGTTTAGCTCGTTCATTTAGTTAAATGAGCTGAGCCCGAGACTCACTTTTGGGCTCATTTATTAAATGAGCCGAGCTCAAGCTCAAAAAAGTGAGGCTCGATTCTTTTTTTTTGGCTTTGGCTCATAAGCTTAGCTCAGTTTGGCTCGTTAAAAGCTCGGCTCAGCTCATTCATTTAGTTAAATGAGCCAAGTCTGAGCCTTATTTTAGGCTCGTTTATAGCCCTAGGCTCCATGTTTATAAACATGGACTGTGTTTTCCCTATTTTATACAATTGGCTAAATAGATATGTATAAAACCCTAGTGTGATGCAGTACGTCATCAAACTCTATCCAAACCCTATCCTCTTTTATTCTCTTAGATTTTGAGAAAATTTTGTACTGAGTGATATTGTAAAGATTGTTGGGTTCTCCTTGTAATCTTTGATTTTGTATGCAATAAAGATCATTGTTGTTTCCCCAATTACCATCATGTTCTAATTGTTATCTCAATTAGACATTGTAATTTTTTGAATATTTATTAGATTAGGTACTGGAAATTCACGTTTGGTGAATTTATTTCCTTACATATATAATATATGAAAATAAAATAACAAGTAGACTCTACAAATATGTTAGAATGTTATTACCCTCATCATCTTCTTTTCCTTCCTCTTTTTATCTTCCCTCCTTTTGAATTGGTTTCATTATCTGATACATATGTTACTTCAAGATAATCATCTCTTGCATAATTTCCTCCTTATCAATGTCATTGTTATCATCATTCAATGATTGTGTCACTTGCACAACTTCAACACACTCTTTCTCCCAGTTAGCATCATTTTCATTGTCACATTCATTAATAATTATTTTCTTCATAGACACCACCACAAACCATCTTTTATTAGTAAGATTGGTGAAAAAACTTGTGTTGCTTGTGATAACAAAATGAATTAATCTTATTTATGCCCTACCCTATTGAGATCTACTAATGTTTACCCAGCTTCATATCTAACCCCATGACTATTATCAACCCATACACACATAAAAATAGGTACTTTAAGCATAGCATAATCTAGCTCCCAAATCCATTCAATCACACCATAATAATTCATATTTGAATATGTTGGATTCTGGTCCTTCACACTAGCAATATGCATTGCTTTAGCCACTAAAGTCACTCCATTATTTTACATTGTACTTCTCTCATCTTGTTTTTTTGTGTGTAAAAAGTGTATCTGTTGATGAAATAGCTAGTATATAACAAAAATTTATGTTGGGGCATTTGAGACAACCAATGAAAGGTTTTAGAAATTGATGTCGCGGAAAATCTGATGAGTAGAATGATGTGATATCTTAGCCAATGTATGAAGGAAAGATTATGTTTATCAATTACCTATTTCTTAGTTTTTGATTTATTTTCAATCATCAAATAACATATATGTTCTTCAACATATAGTTGAATATCATCACTGTTATGTAATACATAGATATATGCTTTATGAAGCATGTCAAGGTCTACATGCCCAAATTATTTTCCCCTAATACCATGCCCTTCAATTTTCTTTGTATGCCATGACTTAGAAATACGAAGATCTTCAGTATAGGATAAATAATTTATGTAAAATTTAATTGTCTTTTCTACTAGATAACTCTCAACAATGCATCCTTCTAACCAATATCGATTCTTCATGCAACCCTTTTATCAACTTTATAAACCATTCAAAGGGGTACATCTAGTGCCGATGAATAGGTCCCAACATTTTTACCTCATAAAACCAAGTGAAAGGTGAGATTCACCATAATGTCAAAGAATGAGGGAGAAAAGTAAATTTCAAGCTGGTCTAAAGTCATCACAATTGTTCTTTGCAAGGCATCCAAACTATTAAGGTGTATGAATTTAGAGAAGAGTGCGTTGAAGAACCAACAAAGACTACCGATAGCAATATGAACACACTTTGGAAAATTTTCATGTATGGCTATTGGCATGACATGTTGCATCATAAAAATAGGATAGTCATGAGGCTTCATGTTAATTAGTTTCAACTCTTTCATCAATGCTAGCCTTTTGAAATTTGAAGAATATCCTTCTGGAACCTTGACACTATTAAAAAATTTACAAAAATGTAATTTTCTCCTTTCTAGAGAGAGTAGGGAAAGCCAGTGGTAAATATGCTCTTATTATATTATCTTGTGATACTATTTCATGCCTGGTGTCCATTTCCTATATATACAATCGAGCATTAATGCCATCTTTAGTCTTTTGTGGAACATTAAGTAATGTATCAACAAGGCCATCACGTATATTTTCTCGATATGCATCACTTCCTGGGCATGCTTCATGTATAGAGATTCCTAATGTAGAAGGTCGAAGAATATAAACATCTTATTCCACCCAACTAATAGAGGCTTATCTTTACTCTTCTTTCCAAATTGCACCTTCAAATGTTTTTTGTCTTCAAATACAGTTGTCTACCCGTTAACTAGATAGGTGCATGTCCTTCTTTTGGGAAGCATCTAAAAGCATTCATTTCCTTCTCATAATGATTATTCTTTGGTAAAAATATATAATGCCTAAGAAAAATAGTTTTTCAGCCATGCATTAGCTAAAAAAATGAAATATTCTCCTCACATGTCGAGCATGTATAATGGCCTTTTACACTATAATTTGACAAGTTTCCATATGTTAGAAAATCACTTATAGTACATAATAACATTGATCTCAAATTAAAATTTCCTCACTATATACATCAAATACTTCAACACCCATGTGCCATAAGAAATTCAAATCATCAATCAAAGGCGCTAAATAAATATCATTATCATTCCCCAATTGGTTTGACCCTAAAATGAGTAAAGATAACATTATATACTTTTTTTTCATGCAGAGCTACAGTGATAGATCGTATATAACCAAAATCACCGGACATATATTGTATGTGCCTTGATCGTGTGGATTCATACCATCCATAGAAAGTGCAAGATGCAAGTTTCTTGGTTCTACATCAAATTCAGGAAACGGGTCACTAATCATCACTCATTGTGGAGGGTCAAATGGATGTCTCAAAAGAATCTCATATATTTTTCTCATCAGCATGCCATCTCAAGTTCTTTGCACCTTGTACATCATCAAGCATCCGCCTGAATCTTGGTATTATAGGAAAATACCATAACACTTTAGCTGGCACCTTGTTTATCTTATATTTTGGTGCTTTACATTCAGAATTAGGACAACTATCCAAAGACACATTCTCATTACGAAATAATATACAATCATTAGGGCATGCATGTATCTTCTCATAACTCATACCCATAGATGAAAGTATCTTCTTCGCTTAATAGGTATGATCAACTAGAACGTTATCATTAGGAAGTATATCCTTTACAAGTTTCAATAATTCCGTGAACCACTTATCACTCCTTCCATTACATGTTTTTAAGTTGTACAACCTTAAAGTAGCGGATAATCTAGTAAACGTCTTACAATCACTGTAAAAAGGTTTCTCCAAGTCACTCAATAACTTCTCAAACATTTTTGGACAATCCTAAACACTTTCCTCAACCTTTTGAGTCATTTCCTCTAATGAATCTCCCTCATAGTTATCAAATAGTTATCTACTATTTTCCCTCCTAGCTTCCTCATTATCATATTTAGACTATGTCTCAATGAGTGTATCTTTTTATCAATTCCATACACAAACAAATGATCACTCAAATCATCAGCGTTAACATGTTAAATATAAGCACAGTTCAAATAAGGACAGACTATTCTACTAGAATCTCGAACATTTTCAACTGCAAACTTGATAAAGAAACTCCACTCCTTCATCATATTCTCTAGACAAACGATTTACAGACATCCATTTCTGATCCATAGTTTTTTAATCTAGATGTATCCCACGCAAAAGTAAATATTGCAAATTAATTCAACTCTAAAAAAATAATTCACAAATCGTTCATGCTTAGAAAGAATTAGTGTATAATGTATCGTGCTATTTAGTATATATATATAGATACATACATACATAGAAAAACTTTATACAATGGTTCAAATTACAAAAGATATACATACTACATGGTTAAAAAAAGCCCAAAAACTAAGAAGAAACCCTTAAACAATAGCAGCACTATATACATCAAAGGATTTCTAAAGCCCAAACACCTAACTAAGAACAACTCCTAACCATCATACTAAATCCATATGTAGCTTTGTCGAGCCTGACTAATAACTATCACTCTTAGAGTCCACTCATCTCGATATGTCATCTATTTCTTCACATCATCAACAATGAGTCTAGTAACGGATACTCTAGGGTAACTAGGGTAGATACTCAGAGGCAAGCTATGACAAAACTTCCACTCATCATCAATCACCATCAACTCTCTACCTATCCAATCATAATCCCTCACAAGCACCCCACCCTCAACAAATCTCAGGTATGGTGCGTCATTATGGTGGAAAAACCAATGCAAATAAGTAGTTGTAGCCCCTGACCATGTCTCTGTCTAATGCAGGGTCAACAGTAAGTGATATGATTTGAAATGGAATAGATCATACAACGAGTCTCTCACAAACAAGCGGCCTAGCTCGTTGTATAACCATATCACATGATTCTGTAGATCCGCATAATGCCCCATGGACAGATATGGTGGAGGGTATGTAATAGTAATGTGCGACATCTCACTACCTACAAATAAGAACAACCACTAAATATTATCATCAAGATTGTTCTCGAAAGGGTCTAAATTACAAAATATGTAAACTCTTCAACTAGACAAATCATAAATATATTCTACCATAGCTTAACTAACTATGTAAAGCTAACAACATACCCACATAAGATACAAGTTAGAAGCATGTAAATGTTTTTTATTTGTTCAACGTTTTGCATGGTACAATATAACTTCTTTCATTTTTACTCTTATTTGAATTGTTACTAGCTTATCAACTAACTTTTGAATAGTTCAAAATGATAGCTTTTGACTCATCATAAAATTTATAATCTTAAATTGATTTTTATTTATTTCTCTATTGATATAAATGTGTCTTTTAATATAAAAAAAGATAAATTATTAAAATATTCTATAGTCTTCTATTATTATATGTTTAAGATGTTTAAGATTTTATAATGTCATCCTTTCATTTACTCTCACTAGACTTGTGAATGATTTAAGTTGAATCAAAATTTCTCCTATTATACTCGACAGGATTAAAATAAGGACATAATCTCGAATTATTTATTTAACAAATAAGCTTGGTTAAACTATCATCTAATCGGTCAAGCTTGGCATAGTAAATCGAGTTCAAATGAATTGTTACTACTTACTTGAATATTAGCTTGAGTATAGAAATAAGATAATAAAATTTTAAGTAAAGAAAAATATTTAATTTAATTTAATTATAAGAAGATATATATATATATATATATACACACACACACACACACATACATACATATAGTTTATTATGAGATATACTAATTCTCATATTTAGTATAATAGACCATAAACCCTAACCCTATACCCTTGTCCTAAACCATAATAAATCATAATAGACTAACTCTAAGCCTAAACCCTAACTATAATTAAACCCTAACCCCTTATATTAATATTATTGTATATAAAAATCAAGTAGATAGTAATAAGATAATATATATAGGTTAAGTATAATAATATGATATTATTAAAGTTTTAGTTGAGAAAATGTATATAATAGTTTATTATAAGATAACATATTAATTATCATATTTAGTATAATAGAGACGCTAAACCCTAACCCCAACACATAATAAATCATAATAAACTAACCATTAATCCTAAACCTAGATAAATATAATTAAACCCTAATAAATCCTATATTATTATTATTATTATTATTATTATTATTATTATTATTATTATTATTATAAATAGTTATAATATTTTTCAATTTATATTTTCCAACAATGAGTTATGACTCCTATTGCCCTTTCATATGTTAGAGTTTATTTTTTCTTTTTAAATTCTTGTTATGAGCTTCTAATGTCATGAGCCATGACTCCTTTAATTTCTTCCACCATTAATTTCCAAAATTCCAAAATGTAACATAGCTTTCCTTTTTTTTTTTCTTTTTACTTGCATAACCCTTTCATCTCTCTACTTTAATTTCCTTTATAATTTTTTAATGAAAGTACATTCCAATTAACAAATTTTAGTTAGACAACACTTAATATATTCTAGTTGCCAAACTCCCATTCAATTTTGGCTAACTTGATTATTCACTTATTTTTCTTTGTTATTTTCTATGTCTATGTAATCCTCATCAAATAAAAATTATTAACATACAACTCTAATTGAAAATTTCATTTAATGATCTATATATTTAAAATATATTTTCATTTAATTATATGGCATTTTCTAACATCCTAGTGTTATACTTCTTAATGAAAATGTATATGTGTGTGTGTAGTTTTCACAAGTGACTTAACTAATATTTTTAAGTATTTTATTTCTTTTGGCAATTAAGCACTACAATGGTATATATATGTAAGGCCAGCCAACACATTTATGTTAATAACATCGACACATTCAACAACAAGCACCAACATTTTTCACCTACACATTCAAACAACAAACAAGAACATTTTTCAACAACAAAAAATATAATTTTTCAACATGCATGCAATTATATATAATAAAAAGGGAAGAACAAAACATATGTGCGAGAAGGAGTGGCGGCAAGAAAGAGGAGTGGTGAGAGCAAGAGGGGAAGCAACGAGCACCTAAGAGCACAGTGGAGGAAGAATGACCAATGAGGAGCAAGAGCAGGACATGCAACAGCGTTGGAAGCAACACTGTTAAGCTCTGACACCAGCAAATAGTCGTCGAGAGGATGAGAAAACCAGCGGCATTGCCCGGAGTTGAGAGGAGGAGGAAGAGTGGTGCACGGTGTGCAAGAAAAGGAGTAAGAGAGGGAAGGAGATCACACGAGAGAGAGAAAGAGGTTTAAAATTTTTTTTGCACGAAATGAAAACAAGAACTAAATGAAAATAAAAAGAAGGAATGCAAGATTTAATCAGAGTTCTTGTAGGAACCGTCATTAAATCATTCGCTTGAAAAAAATTGAGGTATTAAAAACGGTTTTAACCTATAACCATTATCAAAACTGCCTCAACAGTCCCACACATAAATTTTCACACTTTTAGCAATGGTTTTATAAACACCGTTATTAATTTATAGCTATTATTTTTCATTTTTGTAGTAGTGACACTTAGCAAAAATGATCAAAATGAAGACAGATGTGGGAGCAACCAAGAAGAGAAAATGAGAGAATGGATAAATAAATAAAACAAGACAAATGGGGCATAAATAGGGGATGGAGGAACCAAAAATTTGTAGCCAAAAGAGGGAGAGACAACTCGTTCGACACTTGAATGACAAAATACAAGATGATTGAACATGTAAGGTGGTGGAGCATATTTAGGTTGAATGAATTTATAAAAACTAAGAAATCAACAAAAGGATAGGAGAGGTGATGGTGTGCAAGTCCAAGGCTATATTTAAGCATGAGGAATGCAAGCAAAGAAGGTTGGGTGTAAGAAAAGTAAAAAAGATAAAACTAGCATATATAGAAATTGTAAGAAATTGACTTTAGCTCAAATTTTGGTTTAAGAATTAAGAACATGGTCAAATTAATAAAAAAAAATCTAATCATGGAATTGTAGAGAAGGAATTTCATGGGTGGATAATAATTTTAGAATTTATAGAATATTTTTAGTGGTGGAAAGATAATAAAGAGGATAACATTAAGAAAAATAGCATATAAGATCATAAAATTATAAATATTCGTGTAAACTCGTAATATAATATTTTGAAATCTCATTTAAAATTTTATGAATTTACAACAATATTATATATATATATATATATATATATATAATATTGACTTCACGGTAAACTAACAATCTTACGCGGTAATTACAAAAATAAATATCAATACCATTTCTAAAATTATGAAAATTTCCACATCCTCATATTTAATCATTTCAAAACTAAATAATTTTTTGTAATTTTTAAAACACATTTGATATAATTTTTAGCAAGTATATCTTAATTATATATTTCACACATAAAATTTAAAAGGTATAGCAACACAAATAAAATTAAACCAAAATTTATAGATTTATATTTCAACCCATTTAGGACCTAAATAAAATTTTATAAGAATATATTTCAATGTTTAACTTAAAAGTTCACATGTATAAATAGTATTTTATAAGCAAAGTGTAACAATAAAATCACAATTACTACAAAATTATCTAAAACAATATTAAAGTTAGAAAATATCATACAATCATTTTTTGTAATTAATTACATATCAAATAACATACTTACATATTTTTGCATAAAATTAGGGTTAGTTAGAGACGGGGTATTACATTTTGCATTTCTTTTCATAGATATTTTTAGGGAACTGATTGAGACTAATTTATCTCCTTTAGAGGAAGGGGTGTTTTCTAATTTTTAGTTATGCGTAACATATCTCTTGAGAATCCTTTCAATATAGGCTTTTTAGGGTATCCCTAAGATGCCATGAGAGCAATCCTAGTGTATCTTTGTAGCCAAATACAAAATAAGCATTACCAAGATATCTCATCTCAAAATTCTTAGCTCGGAATCTCTTGGTCTCATGCGACAAACCTACATTATTGCTTTCTAGCAATTTGTCATCAATGTAAGAAAATGGAAAAATGTTTTTTTTTCCCCACAAAACTTATATACATATGCATTCAACAGCCAAATTCATCTCAAAATTAAAAGAGGGGATCATTTGAGGAAATTTAAAATGCCATTGTCAAGACACTTACTTGAGCCCCATATATAGATTTCTTAAGTTTACAAACTATATTTTTTTAGCTTCCTAACATAAATTTTTCTAGTTACAATCTTCGAAGAGAGTGGAGAGAATGTCTCTTTGAAATTTTTTCTTTCCTCTTGTGTAAAGCCCTTAGCAATAAGACATGTTTTATATCTTTTCATAGTGCCCTTTGAATTACTCTTGTTCTTAAATATCCATAATCTAGATGTGACTCGGGGACTATAACTATAACTATAACTATATATATATATAATTAGTTTGTTGTCTATCGAGCATTTCTACTTTGATCCATCAATAATTAAGAAATGTCAAAGCTTTTATACATATAGATCCACATCCGATTAGACATATTAAATCTCAAACACTTTACTTAAGTTGATGGCTTTTATATAGACTTAATTTATTTGATAACCCACAATTTGTATCATTCACGTATGAGCTAAACATTGGATAGTAGTCCAACAATCTAATATTTACTAATTAATGTGATAGGTTGAAACAGGATAAAACATCGTAACTAATATGCACCAATTCGCCTTTGAATAATCTTTATGCGGATGTTCGTTGTACGTAATCGTAATGTGATTGGTTCAAATAGGATAAATCATCAGATCTAATATGCCCAAACACACTGAATAATATTTACACCTCAGTTCATTGCACAAGATCGCACAATGGTTAGGGTCATTTTCTATAGGTGGAGTCTCATCAACACTTTTAATTAATCAATATTAGAGGCTAAAAGACATTTATAATAATGATAGTGGCTGGCATGCACATATATTATTTGCGGGTAGCTGCAAGAGTTTGTTTCAGATCCACTAATTAACTGGGTTCCGTAATTAATTAGCCAAACATTCCTGAATCTGCTTTCTTTTCTAAATTATATATTATGGATGCTCATGTCATAAGTAATAATTTTTCCTTTATATTTAGCTCGTCATTTCACCTAATCTCTTAGTATGGTCTTTATCGGTCATCGTTATTGCTTCTTTTATAATTATTGAGTAAATAAAGTTAAAATCTTGCCATACGAGGGCATTTGGTGGTATGATTCTCACTTAGGGTGTTAGAGGTCCCGAGTTCATTTCTCGAAATGCCCCATGAACCTGCTTCCGTTTCGTATGATCCGAAAGGAATCACTGATTTCTGCCCATACCATATATATAGTATGAAGCCTGTGGAAAGTGCGTGGTTATTACTATTTTTATTTTTCCATTTCCCTCCTATGCTCATCTTTAATGAACCTAAATATAAAATTGGCAGCATAAAGGCTCCTCTTTGCCTATGCTTTGATTGAAGTTCACTGATTCATAGGATGAATATCATATCCCGATCGATCCATAGTTGACTCCGTTAAGTATCGTCAAAGAATTGATATAGGGCGAGCATGCTGAAAGAGTAGAATCAATTTATTAGCAAAAAAGGAAGGATGCGTTTGTGACATATATTGCTTAGGCTGCTGACACTCGGAGCGTATCCTCTTTAATTTCCACCCAGTTTGCTGGCTGATGGAATATTTTTGTCACATATTTGTGGCATATACTACTCAGCTGGAGGACTTTGCACTGAGGACGACAAGCCACAAACAAGATAATCCATTATTGTTACTTCTGTTGAAAGGAAAATTTCAGAGAGAGAGAGAGAAATGCCATATGAAAGTCCGTATATATTTGAGAAATTAGGTATGAGGCCCTCGATGCGTCTTAATCGGCAGGGTAGGGAGTGCTACTCCGATTTTGCGTCAGGCAGACACTTGAGAACTAGCTACTTGTGTTTCTCTACTAATGAAGTGGACATTTTGTCCGCTTGCATCATTTTCTTGTTTCCGCACCACAGGCATGAAGTGACGGCATGCATCAACCGACTGGTGCATCATTTTGTCCTGATAAAATTTTTGTCTTTACCACTTACTTGCGCTCTGGAGTGCCTGGGCACACTCTCTCAACTGTTTTCCCCACCTTGCCATCCTTTACTGTACAGAGATCGCCACTATACCAAGTTAGTGTAGCTAACGTTTATTTGAGAGGTGCCTGCCTGAGGGATTGACTGGTGCAGCCTTGTGGTCGGAGTTCCAGTATTCTCCCCATCCCCTCCAGGGGTCCTCCCACCGATGTATGTTCTGTTACGACAGTAAGTATGCTACGCAATACCATTCTCTTTTTTTTTTCTTTTTTTTTTCGTTGTTTAATTAAAAACTGAAAAAGAGTGAAACCTTAACAGATTCGATTGTTCTTCGTTCGTGGTGTTCTGATCGAGCAAGAGGGAATGCATTGAAATCTAGCTGAGATCAAAGTCTGTCAGGAAAGTAAGCAGGTGATCATTAGTTTTATATAATGGTTTGTCTGATCTTTATCTGGGTCATGTGGGTTCTCGTGTCACTAGCATCGCCTCCTTGGTCGACCTTTCTAATACATAGCCCATATCTAGTCTAATATAAATAATCATTAACCGACTAGCTAGAATCATAATAGTCATCTGATTGGTTGACGCATGATTCCTAATCTGCTGATATAGACGAGTGTAAAAGTTGTGACCCAATTAAAAGAAAGAAGAAGTAAACATTTTGCTATATATATCTATATATTAATTAGTCGCAAAATCACATCATGATTATCATCATGTACGAGTACAGCCAGATGCCATACTTGTACACGAACGCGTGCTTTTAAACCTGCAGCTGGCTATCTAAGTATGTAGTCTATTTCCCTCTCAATTCTCAGAGAAGGAGATTCCATTGTTGATGCATTGGCTTACGGATTCGGCTCTTAGATGAGCGGCGTTACATGAAAACCCTTCCAAGTCTTTAGGATCGTTGTAAGGGCTCCTGATGAGATGATCAAGGGTGCCGATTATCTGACGGAGGTCGGAAGCTTCCTTCTTGAGCCACGTATTCTCCTCAAGGATCCTGCCGTGGCTCTCCGTGACGCGATTCAGCTTCTCCATGAGGTCTTGGTTCTCATCTTGTAGCCACAGCATTTGCGACCAGAGTTGGTCGACATACTTCTGCTTCCTCATCCTGGACCTCCGAGCGGATTCTCGGTTTGAAATCATCCGCCTCAGCTTCCTTTCGCTGATAGCCTTCTGAAGCTCTCGATGGTCTGCTTCGACGTCGGATGCTGAGGTATGGCCGATGAACCACGAGGACCGTGGTGTGAGAGTAGAACCGTGGGCGTTGGGAATTAAGGGTTGATCGACGGGAGTGTGTAAATTACCGAAGAACCCGTTCAGGTGGTGTGCGGCTGCGAGGTTGGCCTGCAGCAGTCCGAGATTAGATGCGGTTAGCATTGGAGTTTCGGTAGCCATGTGGTAAGTGGAGGAGGAGGAGACGATGCCCCCAGGGTAGGGTACTACGTATATTGCTTCTCGGTGTTAATTGGCTAAATTATTAGGTATGCAGAAAATGGGCGATGCGAAGTACGGAGAGAGGAGGGGGGGTCTTATTTATTATAGAGAGGGCTGCTAAAATACTATGGTGGGCCAAACATGGATGACGACGATGGAAAAGTATGGGGCAGCACCGGATGCTCGCGTGAGTAAGCTGTTTGTCAAAACTGTTCGAGTTGATATATGACGTCAGGTTATTAGGCATGCATGCGTTTTCTTTTTCTTTCTTTTTTCCCCCTAATCACGATTATTATATTAATTAAAGATGGTGCATTCTTAAAGCCGCTGACGGACAGTGTGCTTGGCCGGAACAGGGTCGAGGGATTAGACAAGACGAAGATGATTTAGGCTGGGAAGCAAATTAATTATGAAAGCAGTTTATCGACGGAGGAGGGTGTGTTTCTTTCTACATCAATTAGCTAGTTTGGATGATGACTCAAGAAAGCACTCGGTCGGTCCATCGGCTGTGGTAGGGTACGTTGCGTTGTCAGATATTGGCCTACGTCAGAAACCTAATTGCATTGCCATTCGCTGGCTAACGGTTTTGTGTGTGTGTGTGTGTTTTCTTTTCCTTTTCATCGCATCAATCAGTCGCGCGTCAAAAGTTCGATTGCCTGTTTCAAGAGTCAACTGTAAGGTTTTTGATACAGGATGGCGGCAATGACCTGTGGCTGTATGCTTGAAAGGATTGATATGGTGCGTGTGCGAGTGTGTGTGTACATATACCAGTTCTTTTCAGGAAAGGATCTGATTGGTGCGCTGCTGCATGCTTAATTAGCCGTATATATAGATGAATTAAAGTAAACGGGCATTGGTTAATTAATGCCTCTACCAATTAATCTGCCGATGAGTGTGTGCGTGTGTGTGTATACGTATACCGAGCTAAGCCGACGGGACCCGTCTTACGTCATATGTATTGCGTCTAGGGCTGTTAACGAACCGAATCGAGCCGAGCCGGGGTAGGTTTGGGCTTGGTTCGTTTACTAAACGAGCCTAAAAATAAAGCTCGAGCTTGGTTTGTTTATAAACGAATTGAACTTTTAACGAGTCGAGCCGACTCTCGAGCTTTGGTGGTAAACGAGCCGAGCTCACGAGCTTTTGTACTCTAAACGAGCTCGAGCCTAAATTTAGTAGGCTCAAACTTTATTTGTTTAATAATCGAGCCGAGCTCGAGCCTAATTTTTAAGCTTGTTTAATAAGCGAGTCGAGCCGAACCGAGCCGTTAACGAGCCGAGCCGAAAAAGCTCGCGAGCCGGCTTGGTTTGTCAACACCCCTAATTGCGTCTAGAACATTCTGAAAGTTTGAAGGTGATGCAATGTATATATACTTATAATATATATATAAGGTCTTGGAAATAAAAGAACAGGGGAGATGAGTGAGTGAATTAAGGTTGTCTTTGGATTTGTAGACGCATCTACCGAGGATGGAGTTGGATAAGCGATCCAATAATTTTTGCCCATCCATGTTAAATGTATGTGGCACGCACTTTAAATCATGTTTCTTGTCGGTCGGATATTGTTCTTTAATTAATGAACAAACATAATAGTTATGATCCTAGCTAGGGAGGGTGTAGTTTTAGATGTTTGGATGACCGGAACAAACGAAAAAGATCCGATTGGATGAAAATGACAAAACAAATGAAGGACGAGAACCACTTTCATTTAAAAATGAAGCATATATATATATATTTAAAATAGCTTAATTTCTGATATTGATGGAAATTAAAATAATTCAAAGTTTGAGATCCAAGTACTTAAAAGCGAAGAAAAATACGTGTTCTGATTCGAAATCCCCCCCTACTCATTTTTTATACTGTAAATGATGGAATAAATTAATATACCAATATAAAAAAAAATATTGATTTTTTAAAATTCTTAGAAAAAAATGAATAAATTAGTAAAAAATTAATAAATAGAACAAATACAAAAACAAAGAGGAGAAGAGATGCAACATCCTACCATATACTTACGACCTTTTTCTGACTATAAACCTTAATCTGAATATATATATATATATATATATATATATATATATACTGAATGCAAAGCGGTGTTCATTCTCTTTACGATATATAATCCATCATCCACTATCTAAAGTGGAGAGGGGCGGGGGAAAAACCCTCTTACCACATGATTTGTCAACATGTACTTTAACTGGTACCGTCCACTTCTCTTGCCTCCACTTTAAACACACCCCCCCACCCCACACACACACACTGAGAACGCCACTCAAAACGAACGGACCCGTCAAATATCTTCAATTCTTCATCATCCTTCTTCTTCTTCTTCTTCTTCTTCTTTTGTCTTTACCATGATGTCATCAGGTTTCTATGATTCTATCTACCCAATGGTCTTAATAAAGGCCCTAAACAGGATAGATAAGACGATCATTTTCTAGAACTGTGTTCCATCATCAATACTATATTTATTTAAATATATATTCACATATATTTCTGGTCATTAAACTATCTATGAATCTGTCGCGAATCGGTCACAACATTATTAAAACGATAGTGAAAGGAAAGGCCCCGCACGTTCGTCGTGCTTGTGCGTGCGTAAGCCGGAGGAGGTTCACAATCCTATTCCTATTTATTAACGGCCTAAATTCCACTTACCCATTAATGGGAATATTTAAAGTTATTAATTAGTAGCTAGGTGCTTTTACGTGTATCGACTATTTGTTTACCTTTTTTGTATTATTATTATTATTATTATTATATGAATATACTTAATTGGCCTCACCGATTTTGTTCCCTCTGCACTGCACGATGCCGTCCATTATCTTCGCCACTCGCTGTTTCGGATATACCCACGTATAAATGCTGGCCTTTCAATTAAGGTCCACAGTAGTTCCATATCTACACATATATTTTTGCATTCCGATATCATACTCTATCCGGAACATTTTCCAGAAAATTAACGATTGCTGACAGCTGATTAGATTGAGGTTGGAGATCGATCACGAATTGAACTGTTTTTTTTTTTTTTTTTGCCCTTTTTCGCCCGGCCCGTTGACTTATTATTGTACGGAATGCATGAGGAGAACAATTTTCGTATAATTAGGTCATAGGTTATGTAGCATCCCTTGTATTATTGTACGAACCTTAATCTCCTTCCCCGTTTAGTCTGATGGAACAGATGGAGAGGAGGATTCTTCGACCGATGACGACCGCAAGCGTGTATTACTATTTTCTTATAGCGACCGTGGAAATTCACTCTCTCCGACCGACGGTGGTAATAATAGTACGGCGACGTGGGTGCGTTAGTAATTAATTGATGGATACGGGGACGCCTCTTGACCTTATCCTGTCTGAGGCTGCACGAAGGGCAGTGCCATACGATGGAATTATAACTGCATGGAACCCGGTACAGCGGCAGAAGGAGTGACGACAGGACCCGTTCGGCCTTAATAAAAGTGCATCGGTCCATCCATCTAATTCGGTTCCACTGTTTGTTTACAATTACCGGATGAGCGGGGGAAAGGAGCAATAACCTGATTAATGTTTTCCTTTAATTTAATGAACTTACCACTCCGGTATTTTATAGGCAAATTATGTCTCCACATACGTGATCTAATTTCGCTCTACTTTCGGCGTAGATTCGGACACTGAAGATGTAGGTCACTTGATTGACCCCATTTCTAGCAAGAATTTTACTATTTATAACTTTTATCTATACTTATTTAAAAAATAATTATATTATTTTATTTTATGTTGTAATACTTATTAAAAATTAAGAAACTATACGTCAGTGAAATATATTCTCATTTTATAGATTATTAGGATCGGGTACTAACTTTAGTAAATATAAGAATCTCTAAACTCGGCCTTCATTGTTGTCGCTATCCCTTCTCAAAACAAAAACGGTGATCCACATAAGATCATATACATACACATATATATCTAAATATTAAAGATTACTAGATTTTCTGCTGTACGTATCTGATACCCTGTATTTATTTATAAACAAACGAGTACAATGTGAAACATATGTTGATATTTATAGATGAATGAGTATTCTACCGGCATTCCAATCCCAGCTAATTGTCTCCTTCATTTCTTTCCCTCCTCTCCAACTTTTATCTTTTTTAATCGGGGGCAGCTATATATTATAGAAAGCAAATAATTTACCATATGAAAAATATAAATTTAAACTACCCATAATACCACCCTCGTTTAGTTACGATGTCACCCGCCCTCTTTCTTTCCAGTTTGCCCTTCTCTTTCCCCATCCCAACCATCTTTTCTCCCAGACTTCTTCCACGAACCACAAACCTGTTTCCGCTACAACATAATTAGAGCCGCCGGCCAAACACAACCAATGTAACAATTGTGTCACTTTTATTTTTCTAATTTTGAGTTCATCGTTTTTATTTTGTAACCATCAATTTTCTTTGCAGGTTGGTTCTAGGTTGCGTCGTATTATTTTGGGGTTTGGTTATTTTCGATTATCTTATTGTTCAAGTTTGAGTCATTGCACGTCTGAATTGTATTAGATTAATTTACTAGATTGGGTTTGTATTATTTTGGGTTAGTTTATCGGGTCGAGTTTGGCCCAAACAAGCTCGGGTTCGGGTGATTTCTTATTCGAGTTAATCTGATAGGTCAGGTTTGGATTAATTTAACGAATTAAATCTTTTTAGGTTTTGACGGGTCGTGTTAGGTTCAGGTCGAGCTAATTTCAGATCGGATCACATCAGACATAGGTCAAATCAGACATTGACTATCAAAATTAATCTAACTTATTAACCTCATAAGTAAGCATTAAGTTTGACTTCATATAAGTATGTGATTAAAAATGTATTATTAACTGTTATTTATTTATTATTATGACTTTTTAATGTTATATGTTTATGCAAAAAAAAATTACTAAAAATATAATATTGTTGGTGAATAAGTATGCCCACAATAAATGTAAGAAAAATAAGTAGAATTTATAAAGCAATATATTTTTAAAAGCTTTAAATAAGTAATAAGTTATATGTTATTTTTTATTATCATAACTCATTAATATCAAATTTGGTTTTATCGAACCGGGTTGACGTCGGGTTACAAGTCAAGTTTGGGTCGGGTTGGGTTGGGTTGGGTCAATTATATTCAAGTTTACGTCTAGTCGGGTTAGGTTGATAAAAATTATCGGGTTATATCAAGTCACGTCACACGGGTTGGGTCAACTTTTGCTAACTTTACCTGTTTGTGTTAGCGCCTCATGCAATTATGATTGCCATCATTTGTAATACCCCATTTTTAGAAATGTTAATTATAAATTAATAATCGTATGATTAGTTATAATTATTATTTTAGGAGGTTTAGTATTAAAAGTGTTATTATTATTCGTATTATTACAATGGTTTAGATATAAATTTAATCAGGTTAAAATGTTGATAGAAATTGAACTATTAATTTTAATCCTAGTTTATACCCATAAATCTTATCCTAAATTATTTTACTAATAATCTTTTGATTCGTAACCCAAAAATAATTTCCTAAAATTTATTCCTTATTATTTTACTCTTCCCGACTCTTTTTAAACCTGTCCTAATCCAGATTATTTTTCCCGAATTATCTAAATCCGAAATGAAAAATTTAAATGGCTACTTCCTACTCTACCATCTACACTCCATGTCTCCCTCATTTCCTTACTTCACTCAACCCGTCACCTCATCTCAACCCTCTACATTTATACATACATATACACGCTACACTCACGCACACTCCAATCCAACCCCTATTCCTTTTCAGCCCATCCTTCTAGTAGTTCCCCAAGCCAACCAACCCTCCCAACCTCACACACACTCACAGCTAACCCCTCGCCCAAATAGCCCCAATGTATTATACATACACACGCAAACACCCTAAACAAACAACCCATATTCCCCTTCTTCCTGCCCGTGGTTCCCGTCCAGCACAACTAGCCCACAACCACCTAGCAGCACACAACCTCCCCATCCTTGCCTAGCACCCCCATCGTACAGCACAACCAACCCACCTCAGTAGAAGCACCATGCACACACCACCACCAAACCAATCCAACCAGCCTCCCTACATTGCATCTGTCGTTTGTCGCAACCCACAACCTCAACCTGCACCTCCCTTCGAGCCACCACCAAACTGAGCCCTGCAAGCTAATCCCTTCCCTACATCACAAAACTGCCCAAGTCTCCACCCTTCCTCCTCTTCTTTCTCCTTCTCTTGAGACCACCAGCAGCTGCAGCTCCAACCCTCCACCACTTATTAGCCACAGTAACTCCACCACTGAACCACTACCTTCTTCCTCTTCTCCCTTCTCCCCTTCCCGAATATTCATCCACCACTTCTGCCACACTCAACCGAGCCCTTGCAGCGCAACCAATATCCTCCACCACCGAGCTATAGCCATACTTTCTACAGCCACAACCAACATCCCTCCACCACCGACCACCGACCAACACCATTGCACCCATCGGCTACCACCTCTCCCTACCTCACCCTTATAGCCCCCTCACCCATCCAATAGCCCAAGCCTTCTCAGCATGCATGGCTCACGCTGACAGCGTGAGTTGTGTGTGTTGTTTTTAGCAAATTTTAGTACCTATAATAAATGTAAGGGTATTTTGGTAATTTTTTTAAAAATAAATATTTTATTTCTATAATTATTTTTTATTTAATATATATTAACTCAACAATTGTGGTATTATTTTTAAGTACAAAAGTTGATTAGTAGAACCAAATAATTTTTAATGGATACCGCTATTTCTATATTTTTGCTAGAATTTGAGTAACCATTATACCATACTAAAATGATAAATATTGCATGATAACACATTAGGATTTTTGGTGTATGAAATATGTTAAGCATGATTTATTTCAACATAATTATGTGTTAATTATTATGAAAATTGTTAAAACGAGCATGTTATCTAAGGTAAAATATTTCAGGTCCAAAAGTATGGTTAAAATGATTCTAATGATAGAAAAATATTTTATATGATAATTATGGAATAACTATTATAGATGTGTGCCCTAAAGGCAATTTAACCATTTTTAGTGTATTATGATATTTATACTAAAAGTCATGTCTAATATGTATTATCTGTTGTTTATTATGTGACCATGTGTTTTGTACGTATTAAAAGTGTATGATAGGGTTTTGTATGCAGAAACAGGTGTAAGGGCAAAATAGTCTTTTGACACAACTGATAATTTAAATTGAATAATAAATAATTAAATTACTTCATTTTAGCATTTTCATGACAAATTAATAAATAAAATGGATTTAGTATTCAAATGGATGATGATTTGGTAATTATTGGTTTTAGGGGCATTTTGGTCATTTTGGCCTAATGGACCCAAATGTAAATAATTGGATATAGGATGACCTTATACTTTTAATAGGTTGACCTTGACCTCATTTTGGACTATTGACCTTAGGGTTGGCCTAGATAATTGTAAATAAAGGAAAAATATATAAGTATGGAAATGAAAATAATTATGTAATATATGTTATATGTGATTGCCTTATAAAAATACTAATACGTAAATTGGAAGACCTCAAGTTTGGGAATGGGTTCTCTCTAGGGGTAGCTACCCTAGAGATGAGGTAGGATTTCTCGATTTGTTTGGGTTTCTAGTGTGCCGGTTGTGCCCTAGTAAGGCCCTAGTCTATTCTATAGGTGACCTACAGGCCCTATAGTGGGTATCGATACTTAAGGATTAGGTATCTGATGTGAGGAGGGCACTGTGTGCCTTGTGCATTAGTATGACCAGAGTGCTATTATGCCTCTGGGTTGGATGGTTGGAGGGTACTATGATGCATTATGCATCGGTATGATAGATGTACTTTTATATCACTGGGTTATTATTGTATCCCCTCAAGTAAATAAAACTAAAAATTATATGATTGGATTGGAATGATCATTATTAGATATTGGATTAGTTTGGTAGTAGCCTTTGTGCTTACTTGTTGTTTTGGTAGCCTACCTATGGTTTCGGTAGTAGCCTTTGTGCCTACCTGTGGTTTTAGTAGTAACATTTGTACCTACATGTGGTTTTAGTAATAGCCTTTGTGCCTACCTGTGTTGGTATTATGTCTATGAGCATACCTGTGACGTTATGGATTTTATTATACTGTACTTGTAAGTATACGTGTGACGTTATTTATTTGGTTATTGCACTGTACTTGTAAGTATACCTATGATGTTATGGATTTTATCATACTATACCTGCATGTATACGAATTTTATCATACTGTACTTGTAAGTATACTTATGGGGTTATGCAATTTATTATACTATACTTGTAAGTATACCTATGGGGTTAAAGATGTTATTATATTGTAACTCTAAGTATACCTGTGATGTTATGTATTTGGTTATTATACTGTACCTGTAAGTATACCTATGACGTTATGTATTTGGTTATTAAACTATATGTGTAAGTATACCTATGATGTTATAGATTTTATCATACTGTACTTGTAAATATACATGTGATGTTATGGATTTTATCATTCTGTACTTGTAAGTATACATGTGATGTTATGTATTTTATTATACTATAGTTGTAAGTATACTTGTAATTTTAGGGATCTGAGTATATTATACCTGTAAACATACCTGTGATGTATGTAATTGGTGGGGATTGATGATAAAACATGAACTATGCTGTAGAGATTATAATTGTGGTGTAGAGTTGGATTTTAATTATTGCTTTAGAGAGCATCTTGGGATGCTTAGTTGATAAGTGTTATTATACTATAAATAAGCACGCATGAACAGTATGTAGTTTGGTGACTATTGCTTATCTATATGATTATTGAGTTTGGATCATCTCATGTATGTATTATTGTTTATACCATTTATTGTCATGATATCTTACGGTTATTATGTCAGGGTTTTCTTCTAATCATACTCCAGATAGTATATTTGGATTGTTCATTTGGTAAAGTTTCAAATGAATGAATATGAGTAGTCTGTGACCTAGATGGAATTTAATTATCTAAATGACTATTGTATTTCAATTCTTGTATGTGTATATATATGTCTTATATAATGTTAGTTGTATGCCTTATATGTGTTCCATGCTGTTTTATCATATTAGTTTGGTATAAAAGGTTGCTTGGTACTGTAGTACTGAAGATTTTGTTTTTGTGGGCCCTTGTCTATTCAATGGACAGTGGACTTTGTAGGCCAGCTTCTGAGTCAATTGAAAGTTGTTAGTCAGTTTTGATGAGCGTAGGAATATCTGGTGTCTCTTCTATTATGTGGTCTCAGATTGTATTTGGACTTTCATATCCTCATGTAATTTCTCTCTTAAGTTTCGGTGGATTGTTGATGTTGCTTTTAACTAGCACCATACTCTTTTATTATTCTCTGTATTATGACTTTTTTAATCATGTTATTCAAGTAAAGTAATGTTTTAGCCTTAGCACTTAGTATAAGAATGGTAGAGGATGCCAGACTTATACTGAGTGTGGCAGTAATACCCATTATGTTGTAATTAACCCTTCTACAAAACAAAAATTTTTAGGAGTAAAAATGGGGGTGTTACATCATTAGATCTTGAAGCTAAAAATGGTTCTCAACATTGATAATTGAGGTAGTGTTAGGCATGAGTTGTTGATCTATGAGTCATGAATGGTAGATTTGGATTGGAGTGATAGATCTGAATGCTAATTGTCTCCTTCATTTCTTTCCCTCCTCTCCAACTTTTTTCATTTTTAATCAGGGCAGCTATATATTATAGAAAACAAATAATTTACTGTATGAAAAATATAAATCTAAACTACCTATAATTCCACCCTCGTTTAGTTACGATGTCAGTACCCATCCTCTTTATTTCTAGCTTACCCTTTTCTTCCCCCATCCCAACCATCTTTTCTCCTATACTTCCTCCACGAACCACAAACCTGTTTCCGGTATAACTACTTAGAGCTGCCGGCCAAACACAACCAATGTAACAATTGTGTCATTTTTATTTTTCTAATTTTAAGTTCATCGTTTTTTTTGTAACCATCATTTTTCTTTCCAAGTTGGTTCTGGATTGCGTCGGATTATTTTGGGTTTTGGTTATTTCTGATTATCTTATTTTTCAAGTTTGAGTCATTGCATGTCTGAATTGTATTAGGTTAATTTAGTAGATTGGGTTTGTATTATTTCGGGTTAGTTTGTAGGGTCGAGTTTGGCCCAAACAAGCTCAGGTTTGGGTGATTTCTTATTCGAGTTAATTTGATAGGTCAGGTTTGGATTAATATAACGAATTAAATCTTTTTAGCTTTTGACAGGTCATGTTAGGTTCAGGCTGAGCTAATCTCTGATCGGATCACATCAGACGTGGGTCAAATCAGACATTAACTTTCAAAATTAATCTAACTTATTAACCTCATAAGTAAATAAGTTTGACTTCATATAAGTATGTGATTAAAAATGTGTTATTAACTATTATTTATTTATTATTATGACTTTTTAATGTTATATGTTTATGCAAAAAAAAATTACTAAAAATATAATATTGTTGGTGAATAAGTATGCCCACAATAAATGTATGAAAAATAAGTAGAATTTATAAAGTAATATATTTTTAAAAGCTTTAAATAAGTAATAAGTTATATGGTATTTTTTATTATTATCATAACTCATTAATATCAAATTTGGTTTTATCGAACCGGGTTGATGTTGGGTTATAAGTCAATTTTGGGTCGGTTTTGGTTGGTTTGGGTCAATTATATTCAAGTTTACGTCTAGTCGGGTTAGGTTGATAAAAATTATCAGGTTATATTAGGTCACATCACACGGGTTGGGTCAACTTTTGCTAACTTTACCTGCCTGTGTTAGCACCTCATGCAATTTTGATTGCCATCATTTTTTATACCCCGTTTTTAGAAATGTTAATTATAAATTAATAAGCGTATGATTAGTTAAAATTATTATTTTAGGAAGTTTAGTATTAAAAGTGTTATTATTATTCGTATTATTATAACGGTTTAGATATAAATTTAATCAGGTTAAAAGGTTGATAGAAATTGAACTATTAATTTTAATCCTAGTTTATACCCATAAATCTTATCCTAAATTATTTTACTAATAATATTTTGATTCATAACCCAAAAATAATTTCTAAAATTTATTCCTGATTATTTTACTCTTTTCGACTCTTTTTAAACCTGTCCTAATCCAGATTTTTTTCCCCGAAGTATCTTTCAATCTGGTACCCTAATCTACCCAATCTAAATCCGAAATAAAAAATTTAAATGGCTACTTCCTACTCTACCATCTACTCTCCATGTCTCCCTCTTTTTCTTACTTCACTCAACCTATCACCTCATCTCAACCCTCTACATTTATACATACATGTACATACTACACTCACGGACACTCCAATCCAACCCCTATTCCTTTTCAGCCCATCCTTCCCATAGTTCCCCGAGCCAACCAACCCTCCCAACCTCACCCACCCTCACAGCTAACCCCTCGCCCAAATAGCCCCCGATGTATTATACATACACACACAAACACCCTAAACAAACAACCCATATTCCCCTTCTTCCTGCCCGGGGTTCCCGTCCAGCACAACTAGCCTACAACCACCTAGCAGCACACAACCTCCCCATCCTTGCCTAGCACCCCCATCGTACAGCATAACCAACCCACCCCAGTAGAAGCACCATGCACACACCACCACAAAACCAATCCAACTAGCCTCCCTACATTGCATTCGTCATTTGTCGCAATCCACAACCTCCAACCTGGACCTCCCTTCGAGCCACCACCAAACTGAGCCCTGCAAGCTAACCCCTTCCCTACGTCACAAAACTGCCCAAGTCTCCAACCTTCCTCCTCTTCTTTCTCCTTCTCTTGTGATCACCAGCAGCCGCAGCTCTAACCCTCCACCACTTCTCAACCACCGTAATTCCACTACTAAACCACTGCCTTCTTCCTCTTCTCCCTTGTCCCCTTCCAGGACATTCATCCACCACTTCTGCCACTCTCAATTGAGCCCTTCTAGTGCAACGAGCACCCTCCACCACCGAGCTACAACCACACTTTCTACAGCCACAACCAACCGCCCTCCACTACCGACTACCGGCCAGCACCATTGTACCCATCGGCTACCACCTCTCCCTACCTCACCCTCACAGCCTCGTCACCCAGCCAACAGTGTGAGCCTTCTCAGCATGCATGAAATACCCCAAAATTTTAATCCTTTAGCTAAATAAGAATTTATCAGAAAAATTAATTAAATTAATTATTTTATTAAAATATAGGGAGCTATCTAGGGACAATCAAGGAGAAAAATGATAAATAGGTTAATTAGGAAGAATTAGGGAGTAATGCTAATTTATATGGAATTAAAAGAAAAATTATCCAAAATAGCCTAAATTAAGCCAAAAAGGAATTAGTTATTATCTTATAAATATTATTATCCTAAATAACCCAAAAATACCAAAATACCCAACCCACCTATTTCTCCATTTTCTCTTTTCTTTTTCTCCCTCCTTTTCCTTTTTTCTTTTCTTCCACTCCTTCTCTTTTCTTTTTTTCTTTCCTCCCCTGACCTGGGCCAGCCTGTAGCGCGGCCCGGCTTCCTCTTTCCCCCCGGCAGCCTAGGCTCGTGCCACTCCTCTCCTTTCCTTTTTCTTTCCCCGGTCGGTCTGGTTCTTTTTTCTTTTCTTCTTTTTCTCCTTGAGTCGCCCGGTCCCGATATCATCTTCTTCCCCGAGGCGTGGCGGCGACCGAGGAGCTGCAACCCAGCACTCCGCCGGCCACCATCGCTGCCACCGTCCTCCATTTCCTCTCCTGTCACTTTCTTTCACTAATTCAACCCCAACCGACCCTTTTTCCCTCTCCCGAGCACCTGCCCCTTTCCTTTTCCTTCTTCCCTCGAGCTTTCCACCCCTGCCATGGCAGTGCCGCCTCGACTGCCACCACTGGCAGCATGCCTGGGACCTGCCACCGCTTGTCTTCTTCCCCTTGTTATTGCCCACCTCAATCGACCTATAAATACCTAATGAGCATCCTTAATCTGGGTTTTTCGAAACCCAGAAATCCTCCATTCTTGCCGCCACCCCATTAGACGAGCCGTCCACCACGGCCACCTATTGCCGACGACCAAAACACCCCTAGAACCGACCCTTGCACCACCCTCTACCTAACTAGACCCTCCTTGCCCCTCGATTTGCCCTGCACGAGCCACCCCGACCGTGCAAAACCGCCAACCCAATCAACATACTTTCACCCCTCGCCGCCCTTCGCACCGCCGCCCGCCGCTGATTCCACCGCCACCAACGCCACCCCTATCCTCCAAAACAACCAGGGGAGCCTCCTCTACCTCCCCATACACCCATCTTTCCCTACGTCCCTCTTTTTCCTCCCCCATCTTCCACCACCTTCGGCCGCCGCACCAACCACCGTGTGCTGCCACTCCCCGCTACACCACCACCTTCATTCCACCCCTCTTCATCTGTTGCACCTTCCTCCACATCAAACACCCCTCCACTCCCTCTCTCTTAGCCTACATACCCATTTTCCCCTCTCTTCCTCCTCCATCGCTGCCGCCGTCGCCGCCATGCGCCGCTGCCGGTTCCACCACTAACCTAAGGTGGTGCTTCAACTTTCCCAGCCCCTAAACTATTTTCTATAAGTGTTAATAATTTTATTTAATATTAATAGTATTATCCTTAATATCACTATTATTATTATTATTCTTATTATTATTTTTGTATTATTGTTGTTAATATTATTACTATTACCATTATTAATATTATTATTATGTATCACTCTTATTACCTAACCTAATTTTATAAATTCTTATAATTAGGGTATACTATTTAAAAAGGCTATAACTTTAGCATTAAAATGGTTATCCTTATTATTATTATTATTATTATTATTATTATTACTATTATTAATACTACTAATACTATTATCATTGTTATTATTATTAACAAATTTAGTATTAATATAGTTATCTCTATCATTGTTATTATTATTATTATTATTATTATTATTATTATTATTAATACTACTAATACTATTATCATTGTTATTATTATTAACAACTTTAGTATTAATATAGTTATCTCTATCATTGTTATTATTAATAATAATAATATTATTATTATTATTACTACTACTACTACTACTACTACTACTACTACTACTACTACTACTACTACTACTTAACCTAACTTTATGATTTCCCTAACCAATAATAATAGTATCATTAATAATGGCCTACAAATTTAGTGTTATTATGATTAGGACGTTTCCTTATTTACTATTATTATTATTATTACTAACCTCATTATTATTCTTACTATTATTACTAATACTAGCTATGGTCTATTATCATTATCTTTACTATTATGGTAAACATTTGAACCCTTATATTACTATTACCATTTTTATTATCATTACTATTAGTATTATTCTTAATTATTATTATTATTATTATTATTATTATTAATGCCATTATTATTATTATTATTATTATGACTACTTAACCCTAACTCTATTATTATTATTATTGGTATTATTACTATTATTATTACCATTATCACTATCATTATTTCCTTACTAATATGGTTAATACTTACCTTGTCCATTAGCACTTTTATTTATTAATATAAATATTTGGACCCTTATATTATATTATCATTTTGGTTACTATTATCATTGTTATTGATATGATTATTATACTTAACATTTTTATCGTTATTATTATTATTATTATTATTAATGTTTTTAGAAATGTTAATTATAAATTAATAAGCATATGATTAGTTAAAATTATTATTTTAGAAATTTTAGTATTAAAAGTGTTATTATTATTCGTATTATTACAACAGCTTAGATATAAATTTAATCAGGTTAAAAGGTTGATAGAAATTGAACTATTAATTTTAATCCTAGTTTATACCCATAAATCTTATCCTAAATCATTTTACTAATAATCTTTTGATTCGTAACCCAAAAATAATTTTCTAAAATTTATTCCTAATTATTTCAATCTTTTTGACTCTTTTTAAACCTATGCTAATCCAGATTATTTTTTTCCGAATTATCTTTCAATCTAGTACCCTAATCTACCCAATCTAAATGTGAAAAAAAAAAAATTAAATGGCTACTTCCTACTCTACCATCTACTCTCCATGTCTCCCTCATTTTCTTACTTCACTCAACCTATCACCTCATCTCAACCCTCTACATTTATACATACATGTACATGCTACACTCACGGACACTCCAACCCAACCCCTATTTCTTTTCAGCCCATCCTTCCCATAGTTCCCCGAGCCAACCAACCCTCCCAACCTCACCCACCCTCACAGCTAACCCCTCGCCCAAATAGCCCCAATGTATTATACATACACATGCAAACACCCTAAACAAATAACCCATATTCCCCTTCTTCCTGCCCGTGGTTCCCGTCCAGCACAACTAGCCCACAACCACCTAGCAGCACACAACCTCCCCATCCTTGCCTAGCACCCCCATCGTACAGTGTAACCAACCCACCCCAGTAGAAGCACCATGCACACACCACCACCTAACCAATCCAACCAGCCTCCCTACAATGCATCTATCGTTTGTCGCAACCCACAACCTCCAACCTGCACCTCCCTTCGAGCCACCAACAAACTGAGCCCTACAAGCTAACCCCTTCCCTACATCATAAAACTACCCAAGTCTCCACCCTTCCTCCTTCTCTTGCGCCCACCAGCAGCAGCAACTCCAACCCTCCACCACTTCTCAGCCACAGTAACTCCACCATTGAACCACTACCTTCTTCCTCTTTTGATGTAGGAGCATCCATTGAACATAATGATTGTCCTATTCATTCTACTCTTCAAGGTAAGGAAGATGATTTAGCTTTTATAATATTGGAGCCTATCATGTTAAATATTCTTGATAATTCTAATATGCTTGACATTAAAAACCATTCAAGTTATTCTTGTAGGTATGTTACATATTTGCAAGAAGATGATGTTAATACACATTGATGTGTACAAGTATTCCAAGGCATGCAAGACTATGACATACATGGGATGATACATTACAACAAGAGATAGAGTGATGATATTCATTATTTTTATAAACTTGTTGTAAACCCTAACCCTAAGTATATTTTATGTAAGTTAGGGTATGGCTATAATTTCATGTATGTATCTTAGTCTATTGTATAGCTTTGTAATATTAATCCGTTATATAATTTAACCACTGATATTATGCTTTGGATTAAGGTTAATATGGGATTAATTCAACCATGATTAATGGGCTGGATTAGGTGGGTAAACTTGGCTGGTTAAGGAAGCTCACCACCAAGCTTATTCTTTCCTATATATACCTTTTGTGCACAACATTTGTATAGAGAATTGAATAGAATGAATAATAAGAATTTTGATAAAACTTTGAGCAAGAGAGCTAAAGTCTAATCCTCCCTTTTGGGTCTGTATTGAGCAAGGATAATCCGGGATTAATCCTTCCTCAAATCTATCTTCACACGACACATTTGAACACCTTCAAATCTGCTGAACACCTTCATCTTGTAACATCAATTTCTTCGTCCATAATCCACCAAATCACTTCATTCTTTTTGCATTAGATCGTGGGTGACAGCTTCTAATACAAATTTTGATCCAACCTTCTGTTACTTTGATAAAAACCACATCATTTTTGGTATCAAAGCTTCATTTGTTCGAAGCTGATTTCTGTCGACCTGAAATTGTGGTGTGTTCTTTCACCAAGAACTCCACGGATACTCCACCATTTCTTGCAACTCTTGATTCTTGATGAAATTATTTAAGTTTTCTTGAAGTTATTGCTTGAATTTCTTTCAATCTTGCAACGATCTTGTTGCATTTTCCCTCAACTTTTCAAATAAAATACTAACAGAGTTCAAATTTCAACAGCACCAGTTTGGTTGGTCTGGTTGCAACAATCGTGTGTGCCTCTTCAGAACTTTATTTCTATTGTATTCTACTCTATATTAGTGTGTGATCAAGTGTATGACAACCCCATTCAATTTCTCTTCATGCAAGTAAGAAGAAAAGCTTCAAAGTGTTCGACATCCCTGGACAGTTCTCAATCGCCCGAAACAGACCTGGAACTTTCAGGCCATGTATTCGATTCATTTCTCATCAATTTCTCTCAAGAAATTAGTACATCTTCTACCTCTGGATTTCCTCTACATTTCCTATGAAGACTTCAACAGGAATCTCCAACTGAAAGACAAGTTTTTGTTGAAAATACAGAAACATGTTCTATGATTTTATGTGAAGCCTGAAACTGATCTGGAACTTGTAGGACGTATATTCGACTCATCTCTCATCAATTTCTCTCAAGAAAATAGTCCATCATCTACCTCTGGATCTCCTCTACATTTTCTATGAAGACTTCAACACGAAACGCCCACTGGAAGACACGATTTTATTGACAACACAGAAACATGTTCTATGATTTTATGTGAATCATTTTCACACCTATTATTACTAATCTTTCATTGTTTGTTTGTACCTGCGTGCAGTGGCTATTCTTGGGTCTTAAAGATCTCCTTGTACCTAGATAAAGATTGCAGGTAGTGTTTGATTATTTCTTTAGAATTAGAAATTGGTTTGTGCTTTGTTTGGTTGTAGGTAAAACGAATCCAGCACCTACATTTGTGGAAGATATATTGTGTGCATCAAGAGAGGTTGTGTGTCAACCTTCACCATGGCTAGTGAAGAGGTGCGTGCCCTGGTTGAGTCCATCAAAAGCCTCACCACACGCATGGATGCCCAACTACAGACTCAAAACACACTACAACATCAACTCCAAAGTGTAGAAGCAAAGTTGGCCGACCAAGAGAAGTATAAACCATGGTAACCTCGAATGGAAACCACACATGATAGTGTGGAAGGGAGAATGAAGCCGATTTACTATACCAAGAATGGGCGTGGACATTTCAATATTTCTCATCTTGAAGATGGAGAAGAGGTGGCAAATTCTTTTGGCTCAAGCAACCAAAGAAGAGCACCTACATTCCATGTAAGAAATCCACACCATGAAGATCAAGGTATTAAACTTGAACTTCCTGAATTTTATGGTGATTTAAATGTGGAGTCATTTTTTGAATGGTTGCATGAGATTGAAGCTATTTTTGAGTTTAGAGAATATGATGATGATAGAAAGTGCAAATTAGCTACTCTAAAGTTCAAAACGTTTGCTCGAATTTGGTATGATAACTTAAAGCGAACTAGGGAAAGACAAGAGAAGTCTAAAATCAAATCTTGGGAAAAACTTAAAAAGCACTTAAGAAAGAAATTTGTGCCTAGAGACTATGAGCAAGATATGTATTTTAAGATGAATACTCTAAGGGAAGGCTTATTTAGTGTAGAAGAATACACTAGGGAGTTTGAAAGACTAGCCCTTATTTGTGATGTTCATGAAAGAAAGGAACAAAGATGTGCTAGATACTTAGGCGGTTTGAATAACTTAATAAGAGACAAAGTTGATATGTACTCTTATGACTCTCTTGATGACTTGATAAGATTGGCTATGAAGATTGAAAGACAAACCAAGACAACAAAAGCCTATGTTAAGTCTAATGCCTCTACTTTGACTAAACCCTATTCTAACACCTTTACACCTAAATCGACATTTTCATATGATAGAAAGAATAACAAAGATGATAAAGGTAAAAATAAGGTGGTTAAAATGGCTAATAAACAATGTTTCAAATGTAAAGGATATGAACATTTTGCTAGAGATTGTCCTAACCAAAGAGCCTTTACCTTACATGACATAGAAAACATGGAACCATGTAGTGATGATGAATTAGAAGTTGAATCTCCTAATGAAATATTAACTATGGAAGAAGAAGAAGGAGACCCCTGCTTTGTAATTCAAAGAATCTTTCAAATACAACCTAGTATTACACCTACTCAAAGAGAAAAGATTTTTAAAACTAAGTGTAAAATAGGTGATACAGTTTGTAGACTTATAATTGATAGTGGTTCATGTACTAATGTTGCTGGTGAGGCAATGGTGAAGAAACTTGGTTTGGAAACTACTAATCATCCTAAAACCTATTCTTTACAATGTTTAAACAAGGATAAAGGAGATAAAGTAAACAAAAGTGCTTTAATCACATTTTCTATTAGAGACTATCATGATGAAGTTCTATGTGATGTTTTACCTATGGATGCTTGTGGATTACTTTTGGGTAGACCATGGCAATTTGATAGAAAAGCAACTCATGATGGGGTAACTAATGAATATGTGGTGAAAAAGGAAAAACAATTGTATAGGCTCAAACCTTCTTTATATGATCATATGCCCTTGAGTGATGATAAAGAGAGATTATTTTTACATGAAAAGGCTATGGAAAAATGTATAAAAGAAGAAGGAATTTGTTATGCTCTAGTTTCTAAAGATTCTAAACCTGAAAAACAACAAATTAAATATCCTAATTTGATTAAGTTGCTTGATGAGTATAATGATGTATTTCCTTATGACTTACCTCCTGGATTACCACCTAAAAGAGGTATAGAACATGCTATTGATCTTGTTCCTGGTATGCCTATCCCTAATAAACCGGCTTATAGATGTAACCCAGAAGAAGCTAAGGAATTACAAAAACAAATAAAAGAGCTTATGGATAAAGGATTTGTTAGAGAAAGTATGAGTCCTTGTAGTGTTCCTGCTTTACTAGTGCCTAAAAAGGATGGTACTTGGCGTATGTGCATAGATTCTCGGGCTGTGAATAATATTATCATCAAATATAGATTTCCTATTCCTAGATTAGATGATATGCTTGATGAACTTTGTGGAGAACAAGTATTTTCCAAAATTGATTTGAGAAGTGGATATCATCAATTAAGGATTAGAGATGGAGATGAATGGAAAAATGCTTTTAAAATAAAATATGGTCTCTATGAGTGGATGGTTATGCCTTTTGGGTTATGTAATGCACCTAGCTCATTTATGAGACTTATGAATGAAGTTCTCCGACCTTTCCTTGGCAATTTCATTGTTGTATATTTGGATGATATTCTTGTGTATAGCAAAAATAGTTATGATCATCTAGTGCATTTGAAGAAATTATTTGGTGAGCTAAGGAAAGCTAAACTATATGGAAAACTTGAGAAATGTGATTTTATGCTTCCAAGTATAGTTTTCCTAGGCTATATTATTAGTGGAAAAGGTATTAAAGTTGATCCTAATAAGATTAAAGCTATAAAAGAATGGCCTATCCCTAAAAATGTTCATGAAGTGAGAAGTTTTCATGGATTAGCTAACTTTTATAGAAGATTCATTAAGGATTTTTATACCATAGCTACACCTATTACTCAACTCATGAAAAAAGGTGAATTTTATTGGGGACAAGAAGCTACTCAAGCCTTTGAAACTTTAAAAGACAAACTTTGTCATGCCCCTATTCTATCCTTACCCAACTTTAATCTTCTTTTTGAAGTGACTTGTGATGCTAGTGGAGTTGGAATAGGAGGAGTGATTTCTCAAGAAAAGAAACCTATAACATTCTTCTCTGAAAAGTTGAATGGAGCCAAGATTAACTATTCAACTTATGACAAGGAATTCTTTGCCATTATACGAAGCCTTGAGACATGGAGTCATTATCTAAGACCAAAACCATTTGTGTTACATTCGGATCATGAAAGTTTAAAATACTTACATAGTCAAAAGAAAGTTAATCCGAGACATGCAAAATGGGTAAATTTCTTACAATCCTTCGTGTTCTCTGTCAAACATTTAGATGGTAAAGAAAATGTAGTCGCTGATGCTCTTTCTCATAGGTCTAAATTACTTATTATGATGGATGCAAAAATTTTAGGTTTTGAAATGATTAAAGAATTATATTATAATGATGAAGATTTTAAGGACATGTTTAGTGCATGTAAAGACAATGGATACCATGGAAATTATTTCATACAAGATGGATTTTTATTTTGACTAAATAAACTTTGTATTCCTAGATCTAGTATTAGAGACTTGCTTATCAAGGAAATATATGAAGGTAGCATAGCGGGACATTTTGGAATACATAAAACTATGGAATTATTACAAGAAAATTTCTATTGGCCAAGAATGGTTAAACATGTGCAAGCCATGATAAGTAGATGTTCTACGTGTCAAAAAAGTAAAAGTTACTTTCATAAAGGCTTATACACACCTTTACCCATTCTTGATAAACCATGGGAAGGAGTTAGTATGGACTTTATCCTAGGGTTACCAAGAACGCAACGTGGTAAAGATTCTATTCTTGTGGTAGTAGATCGTTTTTCTAAAATGGCTCATTTTACTCCTTGTAATAAAACCGATGATGCCATGCATGTTGCTGACTTGTATTTTAGAGAAATTGTTAAACTTCATGGAATACCTAAAAGCATAGTTTCTGATCGGGATGTCAAGTTTATAAGTTATTTCTGGAAAACTTTATGGCATATGCTTGGTACTAAATTGTTATTTAGCAATTCACATCATCCCCAAACTGATGGTCAAACTGAAGTAACTAATAGAACTCTTGGTACATTATTAAGAGGTTTAGTTAATAAAAGTACAAAAGATTGGGATGTTAAGTTAGCTCATGCAGAGTTTGCTTATAATCGTAGTCCTTCTAGTACTACTCAAACTAGTCCGTTTGAGGTGGTGTATGGTGTGAATCCTAACATGCCTATTAACATGATTCCGTTGAAAAAAGGTGAATTGCAAAACTATGAGGCTAAAGAGAGAATAAAATTTTTTCAACAACTTCATGAGAAAATAAAAAATCATATTGAAAAATCTAATGCCAAGTATAAAGCTCAAGCGAATAAGCATAGAAACTCTTATGTGTTTTCTCCTGGTGACTTAGTTTGGTTACATTTACGTAAAGAGAGATTTCCTAATTTACGTAAAAACAAGCTAATGCCAACAGCCGATGGTCCATTTAAAATACTTAGGAAGTTTGGAGATAATGCTTATGAACTTGAACTTCCAGATTCTTATGGTGGAATTTCAAGAAATTTTAATGTTGGTGATTGTCTCCTTATTATTCTGATGAAAATTTGAGGGTAAATTCTTCTCAACTTGGGGAGTATGATGAAGGAGCATCCATTGAAAATAATGATTGTCCTATTCATTCTAATCCTCAAGGTAAGGAAGATGATTTAGCTTTTATAATATTGGAGCCTATCATGTTAAATATTCTTGATAATTCTAATATGCTTGACATTAAAAACCATTCAAGTTATTCTTGTAGGTATGTTACATATTTGCAAGAAGATGATGTTCATACACATTGATGTGTACAAGTATTCCAAGGCATGCAAGACTATGACATTCATGGGATGATACATTACAGCAAGAGATAGAGTGATGATATTCATTATTTTTATAAACTTGTTGTAAACCCTAACCCTAAGTATATTTTATGTAAGTTAGGGTATGGCTATAATTTCATGTATGTATCTTAGTCTATTGTATAGCTTTGTAATATTAATCCTTTATATCATTTAACCAATGATATTATGCTTTGGATTAAGGTAAATATGGGATTAATTCAACCATGATTAATGGGCTGGATTAGGGGGGTAAACTTGGCTGGTTAAGGAAGCTCACCACCAAGCTTATTCTTTCCTATATATACCTTTTGTGCACAACATTTGTATAGAGAATTGAATAGAATGAATAATAAGAATTTTGATAAAACTTTGAGCAAGAGAGCTAAAGTCTAATCCTCCCTTTTGGGTCTGTATTGAGCAAGGATAATCCGGGATTAATCCTTCCTCAAATCTATCTTCACACGACACATTTGAACACCTTCAAATCTGCTGAACACCTTCATCTTGTAACATCAATTTCTTTGTCCATAATCCACCAAATCACTTCATTCTTTTTGCATTAGATCGTGGGTGACAGCTTCTAATACAAATTTTGATCCAACCTTCTGTTACTTTGATAAAAACCACATCATCTTCTCCCTTCTCCCCTTCCCGAACATTCATCCACCACTTCTGCCACTCTCAACCGAGCCCTTCCAGGGCAACCAGTAGCCTCCGCCATCGTGCTACAACCATACTTTCTACAGCCACAACCAACAGCCCTCTACCACCGACCACCGACCAACACCATTACACCCATCGGCTGCCAGCTCTCCCTACCTCACCCTTGTAGCCCCGTCACCCAGCCAACAGCCTAAGCCTTCTCAGCATGCATGGCTCACGCTGGCGGCGTGACTTGTGTGTGTTGTTTTTAGCAAATTTTAGTACCTATAATAGATGTAAGGGTATTTTGGTAATTTTTTAAAAATAAATATTTTATTTATATAGTTATTTGTTTATTTGATATATATTAACTAAGTAATTGTGGTATTATTTTTAAGTACAAAAGTTTATTAGCAGAACCTAATAATTTTTAATGGATACCGCTATTTCTATATTTTTGCTAGAATTTGAGTAACCCTTATACCCTACTAAAATGATAAATATTTCATGATAACACATTAGGATTTTTGGTGTATGAAATATGTTAAGCATGATTTATTTCAACATAGTTATGTGTTAATTATTATGAAAATTGTTAAAACAAGCATGTTATCTGAGTTAAAATATTTCAGGTACGAAAGTATGGTTAAAATGATTCTAATGATAGAAAATTATTTTATATGATAATTATGTATAAAATAATACGTTAAGCATGCTTAGATATAATTATGGAATAAATATTATGGATGTGTGCCCTAGAGGTAATTTAGCCATTTTTAGTGTATTATGATATTTATCATAAAAATCATGTTTAATATGTATTATCTATTGTTTATTATGTGACCATGTGTTTTGTATGTATTAAAAGTGTATGATAGGGTTTTGTATGCAGAAACAAGTGTAAGGGCAAAATAGTCTTTTGACATAGCTGATAATTTAAATTTCTTAATAAATAATTAAATTACTTCATTTTAGCATTTTCATGACAAATTAATAAATAAAATGGATTTAGTTTTTAAATGGATGATGATTTGGTAATTATTGGTTTTAGGGGCATTTTGGTCATTTTGGCCTAATGGACCCAATTGTAAATAATTGGACATAGGATGACCTTATACTTTTAATAGGTTGACCTTGACCTCATTTTGGACTATTGACCTTAGGGTTGGCCTAGATAATTGTAAATAAAGGAAAAATAGATAAGTATGGAAATGAAAATAATTGTGTAATATATGTTATATGTGATTCCCTTATAAAAATACTAATATGTAAAGTGGAAGACCTCAAGTTTGGGAATGGGTTCTATCTAGGGGTAGCTACCCTAGAGATGAGGTAGGATTTCTCGATTTGTTTGGGTTTCTGGTGTGCCGGTTGTGCCTTAGTAAGGCCCTAGTCTATTCCATAGGTGACCTACATGCCCTATAGAGGGTATCGATACTTAAGGATTAGGTGTCTGATGTGAGGAGGGCACTTTTTTCCTTGTGCATCAGTATGACCAGAGTGCTATTATGCCTCTGGGCTCGATGGTTGGAGGGTACTATGATGCATTATGCGCCGGTATGATAGATGTACTTTTATATCACTGGGTTATTCTTGTATCCCCCTCAAGTAAATAAAACTGAAAAATTATATGATTGGATTGGAATGATCATTATTAGATATTAGATTAGTTTGGTAATAGCCTTTTTGCTTACTTGTTGTTTTGGTAGCCTACCTATGGTTTCGGTAGTAGCCTTTGTGCCTACCTGTGTTGGTATTATGTCTATGAGCATACATGTGAGGTTATGGATTTTATTATACTGTACTTGTAAGTATACCTGTGACGTTATTTATTTGGTTATTGCACTGTACCTGTAAGTATACCTATGATGTTATGGATTTTATCATACTATACCTGTATGTATACGAATTTTATCATACTGTACTTGTAAGTATACTTATGGGGTTATGCATTTTATTATACTATACTTGTAAGTATACCTATGGGGTTAAAGATGTTATTATATTTAACTGTAAGTATGCCTGTGATGTTATGTATTTGGTTATTATACTGTACCTGTAAGTATACCTATGACGTTATGTATTTGGTTATTAAACTATATGTGTAAGTATACCTATGATGTTATAGATTTTATCATACTGTACTTGTAAATATACATGTGATGTTATGGATTTTATCATTCTGTACCTATAAGTATACATGTGATGTTATGTATTTTATTATACTATAGTTGTAAGTATACTTGTAATTTTAGGGATCTGAGTATATTATACCTGTAAACATACCTATGATGTATGTAATTGGTGGGGATTGATGATAAAACATGAACTATGCTGTAGAGATTATAATTGTGGTGTAGAGTTGGATTTTAATTATTGCTTTAGAGAGCATCTTGGGATGCTTAGTTGAGAAGTGTTATTATACTATAAATAAGCACGCATGAACAGTATGTAGTTTGGTGACTACTGCTTATCTATATGATTATTGAGTTTGGATCATCTCATGTATGTATTATTGTTTATACCATGTATTGTCATGATATCTTACGGTTATTGTGTCAGGGTTTTCTTCTAATCATACTCCAAATAGTATATTTGGATTGTTCATTTGGTAAAGTTTCAAATGAATGAATATGAGTAGTCTGTGACCTAGATGGAATTTAATTATCTAAATGACTATTGTATTTCAATTCTTGTATGTGTATGTATATGTCTTATACAATGTTAGTTGTATGCCTTATATGTGTTCCATGCTATTTTATCATGTTAGTTTGGTATAAAAGGTTGCTTGGTACTGTAGTACTGAAGATTTCGTTTTTGTGGGCCCTTGTCTATTCAATGGACAGGGGACTTTGTAGGCCAGCTTCTGAGTTAATTGAAAGTTGTTAGTCAGTTTTGATGAGCATAGGAATATCTGGTGTCTCTTCTGTTATGTGGTCTCAGATTTTATTTGGACTTTCATATCCTCCTGTAATTTCTCTCTTAAGTTTCGGTGGATTGTTGATGTTGCTTTTAACGAGCACCATACTCTTTTATTATTCTCTGTATTATGACTTTTTAATCATTTTATTCAAGTAAAGTAATGTTTTAGCCTTAGCACTTAGTATAAGCATGGTAGAGGATGCCAGACTTATACTGAGTGTGGCAGTAATACCCATTATGTTGTAATTAACCCTTCTACAAAACAAAAATTTTTAGGAGTAAAAATGGGGGTGTTACATCATTAGATCTTGAATCTAAAAATGGTCCTCAACATTGATAATTGAGGTAGTGTTAGGCATTAGTTGTTGATCTATGAGTCATGAATGGTAGATTTGGATTGGAGTGATAGATCTGAATGCTACTAATTTTTGATTCTCTGTAGTTGTATGTCATTTCGTTGTGGAAAATGTCGATTGCAATTAAATAAGATTAGATCTGAACAATAATCAGGAACCATATGACAATTGAAAACAATGGTGAAATCAATCAAAATATAGCTATAAGGGAAAATCAGAGATTTCTATCCATGCAATTGTGTGAGTACAAAAGAAATTTGACAAACTCTCTCAACAAGATTACAAAAATCAATAATTCACTCAGAATTTCACAAGAGAAAGAAGTATGAAGAATTTAGTACTTTTTGGTTGGTTCCACTTGACAGTTAGGGTTCGTACTATAATCTTTTATATCTGTATAGAAGCCCCACAAGAAAATTGATGCTGCATAACAAATTCCCAAAAAAAAAATATGAACCATATTTATAAATATGGTGCCCCATATTTTTAGGAAAAATGCAATCTATTTTGTTAGAAAAAAAATTTATTCGGTGGAAAATGGAGAAAATATGATTTTTATTAAAGAATATGGGCACAATTATTCACCCATACACCTCATATTCACCTTAATGTTTTCCACAACATGCATGAACCAAAACACATGTTATGTTGTGTACCAAATATCTAATCAAAACTCATGCTTCTACACCTTGACACAGCATTTATGATGCATGATATGGAAAGACCTCTGTAAAAACCCTTAGCCCTCTAAAGGGCCTCATGGCCTACGAACACTGACCAAGTCCGAGAAATACTCAAACTTGCTCATGCTCTATGGCTTTGTTAGCATATTGGTTGGATTCTCCAAAATACTCACCTTCTCTAACATAATGGTAACTTGGATAAAGTGATACTCAATATCAATGTGTTTCATTTGACGGTGGAAATAATTCTTATTCATTGCCAAACAGATCGCACTCTAGCTATCACTTTTAATAACTAAAGCACCACAGCCAAACGCCAACTCACATACTAAATCATCAAGCCACACAACTTCTTGAAAAACCTCATTCATAGCCATGTACTCTACCTCGGTAGTGGATAAGGTCATTGACTTCTAGAAGGAATACCTCTAACTAATAGCTAAACCACCATGGTAAAAAATATATCTACTATTTGACCTCCTATTATCAAAGTCTCCACCATAATTAGATTTCAGAAACCCAACTAGTAGATCAGCTGATCTCCTATACTCTAAATAAGTTGATGTTGTACCCTTTAAGTGTCTCAAGATTCACTTCACTACTTGCTAGTGATTCTTCCTTATAGTTTTCATATATTAACTCACAATACTAACATCTTGAGTGATATCAGGCCAAGTTCACACCATCGCATATATGACACAACTGACAACAATGGATTAGGAAATAGTAGCCATGAACTCCTCTTTTACTTTGGATTTGGGGAAGTCCAAAAATAACAACCTAAAGTCAGTAGAAAAAGGAGTTCTCACTAACTTAGCATCAGTATGAAACCTTTTAAGCACCTTATTCACATAGGAATTTTATGTCAAGTACAAGCTCTTGCAATCACGGTCTTATATGATCTCTATGCCAAGATCCTCTTTGCAGTTCCAAAATCATTCATCTCAAATTCACTCATGAGCATTGTTTTCACCTTATCAACATCAAATACATCCTTTGCTTCCGTAAGTATGTCATTGACATACAAAAAAAAGATACATAAGCAAGCCATCCTCCATCTCCTTCAAATACACACACCCATCGTACTCACTCCCAAAGAAACCATGCCCAAGAATAAAATGATCAAGCTGTTTATGCCATTGTCTAAGAGGCTAAGTTATGTTGTATAGTGACCTCTTCAATAGGCACACATGGTCACGCATTCCCTCAGCAAGAAATCCATTAGGTTGATGTATGTAAATATTTTCCTTAAGATCACCATACAGAAATTTAGTTTTAACATCCAACTACTCCTTATAGCATGAATGGAAGTATATCTAACAATAATAGAAAAACGCTTATTATAATCCATGTCTGGAATATGATAGAACTCATGTGAAACTAAACAAACCTTGTACCTTGGTCTCTCAACTCTCAAGGTTCCCTATTTGAACTTGTACACCCACTTGAAGTTAACTATCTTTTTCTTCCCAAGTGACTTCACGAGTTTCCACATTTAATTCTTCAATAAAAAATACATCTCCTCTTCCATGGAAACACATCACTCAACAAAGTCATAATTCATAATAGCGACGCTTGCTCATGCACATTAATAATTATCTCTATAATAGATAAGGCATAGTCAGCCAACTCCTCAAAATCATGCCTTATCATAAGCTTAACAATACTCTATGTTCTACCTAGAACAATGTTCCTTTGCTTCATTATTTCCTAGATTCACCCACTTTAGGGATAGTAGGGTAATACAACCACATTGAGTATAGTATTATAATAATTTATATGACTACTTATATAAACATGATATATCATTCTTTTGGTGCTTCCATTCTAAGAACATCATAGTTAAGCATGTTTACCGTGGAATAATTTTTAGGATAGGTGACCTCCTGGAAAGTTTTGAAAATTTTTCAAAAAAAAAAAGGAAAGTGTGTGAGTGAGGACAAACATATTGAAATGACTCATGTTAATTTATGGGGTCAGTCAATCAATCTAAAAGTGCTCCAAGATAGCCTCACAACTTTATAGGACTAGGATGTTATCAGAGTTGAAGATATCTTCAACTAATTACTCCTAAATAGACATAATCTGTATAAATTCAATAGTATTTGGGGTGATTCTATAGTATTTACGATTTTACAGCTATACGTAGTCTACTTATAAAATATTATTTATGCCTATTACATTTTAAGTTATTTCTTGAAAAATATTCTTGTGAAATTTTATTTAGGTCCTTAATGGCTTAAAATGTAAAGCTAGAAACTGTGGCTTAATTTTATTTGGGTTTGTTATCTCTTAGGAATTTTAGACGTAAAATATGTAACTAAGGTATGATAGCTAAAAATCATAATAAATATGTGTTAAAAATTCTTAAAAACTATATTTAGATTTTAAATGAGTAAATATGAGGATTTGGAAATTTTTATAATTTTAGGAATAGTTTTTATTATTTTTATTTTGTAATTACTTTGCATGCTTGTTAGTTCACCCTCAGATCAATATTTTATATATCAAATATTGTTGTAAATTTATGAAAATTTATATGTGAATTTTGAATATCATTTTAACACTTTTCAAAATATTTCATAATTTTATGAGCTTATATGATATTTTTCTTAATTGTATCCTCTTTAGTGATCTTTCCACCACTAAAATTAATCTATTAACCCAAAAATTACTGTGTTACCCATGAAATTCCTTCCATACACTTACATGATTATATTTTACATCAATTTGAACTTTTTTTCCATTCATTAAACTAAAATTTGAATGAAAGTCACTTCCCTACACTTCCTACGTATGCTACTTATGTCATTTTAGCTTTTCTTGCATGCAACATTCTTCACTTACCTTCCCTATGCTTGAAATATATCTCCCCTACCCCTATAAAAACCTAGAATCCCTCACCCATTTTCCATGATATTTAGGTTGCCATAACTTTTACACATCCACCATACTTTCTCTTGCACACTTAACCTCCTACCCCTGCATTCAAGCATTGAATAAGTAAGCTCCGCCTTCTCTATTAGCATCAGATTTTAGCAACCTCCCTGCCATATTTATATCTTATTTTCCTTGTAATTTTTTCATCTATCCTTTCTCTCATTTGCTCCTCTTGGTTTCTCCCACCTCTCTATTCACTTTGATTATTTTTGCCAAGTGTTCTTGAGCTTTGTTCAGCCTATAACTGAGACCCATCCTCTACTCTTTCTCCTTATTCTCACTTCTAAATTTCCTTCTATCTATCATTTATTTATTTTTAAATGAATAAATAATCTTATATTTTTAGTTAAATTGTGAAGTCTTCATATTTATTTGGCTCATCCTCTTGTGCCTCCATCTTCCAAAGACTATAAAGTTCTTTTAGCAGGCATTTGATTTTATTTTTCTATTTGTTCTTAGAAAGAGGCAACACATATGCTTCTTTTAAATATGTAAAAATCATATGATAGTATGTTTGGGGTTTCCTATATTCTACTTAAGTGTAATTTATACTTCCTTGTAATTTCATGATAATTATGCATGCACCATATATTCTTCTTAGCTTATCCAAGTATATGACCATATGATTTATATACAAGAGCATGTTAAATTTATGTATTCTAATATACGTATGATAACATGCTAGAATAGGACTATTTTTGGTAGAATAATTATACACGTTTTTTGAGTTTGGCCAAGGCATTATTTTCCTTACCAAGACATTATATTATCTTTTTGAGCTTACCATTATCTTACTCACTTTTTTCACTTAGAGTTTGATATATAAAGATTTTAGCATGTTTATGCATAATTATAAGTGATTTAAATTTTATATGCTCTAGAAGTATTTTTTTATTTTCACTTTAAATCTATAATTTTTTTATCATGTATTCCTATTATGTGTTGTGTTATGTTGAAGATGATAAGTGTGTCAAAAATATTATGCTAGACATGCATGATTAGGGTTCTATGTGTTAAATGGGATTAATTATATTTTAGGGCAAAATGAAAAAATTTCCATTTCTAAAATTTTTCATAATTGTAATTTAATATTAAAGTGCCTATATTAATGTTATTTATTCATCCATGAATTTTAATTAATTTTAATAACAAATGGTATTAAAGTGGGAAATGTTTGAGTAAATAACATATAAAGGCATTTTGGTCATTTATGAATTATTATGCCTTCAAGTATGAACAATTGGACTAGGATGGCCTTTATAAGTTCCTAAGTTTACTTTAGTGTTCACTTTTACTTGGATCATTAATCTAAGGGTAGACTTGAATAATTAAAAATAAAGAAAACATGGTTAAGTATGAAATTAGAATCATTATGTATTATATGATATTTTATGACCACCTTATTAAGATATTATTATTTAAAGTGAAAGATTTGAAATTTGTGAATGATTTCTCTTTAGGGTTAGCTACCCTAGAGACAAGGTAGGAGCCCTTGATTTAGTTTAGTGGTTTATTGGATGCCTTAGTATTCCAACTAAGGATCTAATTTGCTCTATTAGTGAATTACGATGTCTATAAGGCATATTGATACTTAAGGGTTAGGTGTCTTAGGATGGAGGATACTATGTTGCCTTGTTGCAACACTATAACCGGATTACTTGTATATCTTTGGGTTAGAAGTTGAGAGGATACTATGTTTTCTTAGTGTACCGATATGACTAGTGTACTTTATATGTCTTCTTGTTATTATTGTAGCCCCTTAACTGCTTAAAAATGGAAGTAACTATTATATAAGGATTTAAATGGGTTGTTGTGAATTTTTAGTTTTCTAGTTGCCCCTATGTGATATTTGGATTTTGATATATTGGTTGGTAATTGTCTTAGTACTTTTATTTATAAGTGTCATAGAGGTGGTTAATGTAAAATACCTTCCCTTTGAGGGAAACCTTTAATATAATTGGATTAATAAAATAGTTGTAATATTGTAAAGTTTGATGTGATGAGTATTTGGCATATGGTATGATGTGAATTATAGTATGAATGTGACACTTAGCTTTGGAATATACTATTTGACATGTTATGTGGTGATCTTCTTGTTTTATCTTCTAGGTGCTCCATGTGATATGTGTATGCTTAATGCTATGTAGTGGTTTACTCAGTATGGTTGTACTGATGGGTTCCATTTTATAGTCCTCACATATTCAATGGGCAATTTTTACCTTATAAGAGTACTTCGAGGATACAGTTTGATGACTTTTGGTAAGGGTTTAGAGTTAGGACTATCCAGTTTTCATTTCAGCATCTTTTGATCTAAATATCTAGTGGACTCTTATGTTCCCTTTTGTATTTTTTTCTCTCTTTATTTTTAACTCTTTTGTCCGATCTTTTATTATTGAAACATTTTAATATTTTAATGGAATCTTTATTTGCTTCTTATCAATTGTTTTTCTTAATCTAAGTGGATAAATATTTTAGCCTTAACACTTAGTATAAGAAAGGTAGAGAAATTAGACTTATACTAAGTGTGGTGGTAATGAACTGTGTTTTTAATGGTTTAGATTTCAAAATTAACTCTTTATAAAGAAAATTTCAAGTGCTAAAAATGGAGGTTCTAGAAATAAGGTGACCATTGTACTTGCCATGCTGCTATATGAAGTGCCTCAACCCAAAAATTTCTACCTTACCTAGCCTATGATAACATACAATGAGCATTCTCCAATAAGGTATTGTTCATCTTCCCAATGGTCCTATTCTATTGGGGTCTCCCAACATAAGTGTGGTGTCTTACTGCCCCATGATATTGATATAATCCATTGAAACTCTATTCAGTGAACTCAAGACCATCATCCATCCAGAGACACTTAATATGCTTCCCAGTTTGCTTCTCTAACAGTGTATTCTAATATTTGAATGCACTAAACACATCATTATTATGATTCAAGAAATACACCCATACATTCCTATAGAATTCATCAATAAGGTGATCAAGCACCTTAGCACTCATACTCTATCCATTGAGTACCCCCTCCTTGGGAGCTCCATCAATCCTTTAGCACTCATGTGCCCCAATCTCATGTTCTAAAGTCTCATAACATTCAAGTATATCAAACTCATCGATATTGCAATAGTTGCACTCACAATGATGGAAATCAACTCATACAGTATGTTTATATGTTTTCCCTTCATTGCCAAAAGAGCCCCTTTTAGAAATCTCAAGGTATCATTCTCAATCGCACATCAATACCCATTACAATACCAAAAACACAACAAGATGAGGTTCTTGGTCATCTCTTTGACATGTATAACATTGGAAAATGTACTAACCACATCATCATACATCCTCACATTCAATACTCCAATCCTAACAACTTTTTGAATCCACCTAAAGTCTCCTTATATGTTTGAAACCAACTCTAGTTGGGACAAATGTGGTAAGAATGACTAGAATCCAAGATCCACTTATCAGTCATCTTGGTTTGTCGATCAGTGCCAATTAACATATCTCAGTCACTACCATCTTCAGAAACATTAACATCATCCTTCATACTTGATGAATCACTAGACTTCTCATCAGTTTTCTTATTAAAACAAAACATCCTACTATGACCCTTTTTGTGACACCTATGGCACATAAAGTTCTTGTACCAATTATTTGACTTAGATCTATACATTTTACTATCACTAGACCCCCACCCCTAAGTCTTCCCCTGGTTATAAGTCCCTCATTATGTGAGTCCCTAGGAGTACTGCTACCAATAAATTGATGTTCGATCAAATCCCATTTGTAGCAGGGTGAATTTCACATTCTCAATAACTAACTTGATATTCCCATATAACATTATCTCATTGAAATGCTTAACACTCATAGGCAGAGAACATAATAGCAATATGGAAAAATCCTCATCGTCATGTTTGACATCTATATTTTTTCAAATCCATCATAATATAATTAAAAAAACATCTAAGTTGAAGCTTAAGGATTAACTCTCACCTAACTTTAGGTCATGAAGCTGATTCTTCAACAATAGACAATTTTCTATATACTTCATCACATATAGAGATTTGAGCTTCAATTACAAGGCAACAATCATTGATTTATTTGCCACTTCCCACAAAACTTCATTAGACATACATAATTGAAAGTCGGAGAGGGCCTTCAGATCTACCTTCTCAAATCTCTCCTTAGTCATCAAATCAGGCTTATATGATCTCCTAGACAAGGCTTTCTCTAAACCATTCTAAATCAAGATCACCCGCATCTTCAATTTTCACAAAATAAAATTGACAGACCGATCAAACTTTTAAGAATTAAATTTTGTGGAAGTCATCCTGAACAACATATATACTTTAACCACCAGACTTTGATACCAAATTATAGTAGAAAATTCCAATCACAATTAAACAGGATTAGATCTTAACAAGAATTAGGAATCACAAGACAATTGAGAAATCAATCAAAAAAACGAAGGGAAAACCATAGTTCTCTATTCATGTAATTATGTGATTACAATAGGAATTAACAAACTCTCTCAACAATATCACACAAATTAGTACTTCACTTATAATTACATAAAAGAAAGAGAGAAGAAGAATTAGGTAGGGTTTGACTGTTTCTACTTGACAATTAGGGTTTATATATATATATATTTCTACTTGAAAATTAGGGTTTATATATATATTATTAAATGAATCCCACAAGAAAAATAATGTCATAAAAAAGCTCAAAAATACAGATCATATTTATATATATGGTAGAAAATGGAGAAAATACGATACGTATTAAATAATATGAGCCACCCATATTTCTGCCATATACATCTTATTCACTTCAATTTTCTCTATGACATGCATGAACCAAAACACATGTTATGTTGTGCCCTAAATGCCCAATCAAAGATCACACATTTCTTATTTAATTTCATCAGTGGTAATTAAATTTGAGGGGTAATACTCAACAACTCATTTTGTGTACTATACCTTATAATTTTGTCTACCTTTATAATACTTATCATGTTATATATGGAACCTTTTCTAATAATTAATTCAAAATGTGTAAAAATTAGTATATAAAAAGATCTTTTAATAGAAAATATAGTTTCTTACTTCTATGGCACACTTAGCTGTGAATATTGGAAATGAGTTATATGAAAATTCTTTAGACTTGGTTAGTTGGGTATTACCGATTATGGAAAGCAAATATATTGACTAGGAAATCTTAACTTATTTTTTATAATCATAAAGTTGATTATATTTATGTGCATGAAGAACTCACCATATTGTAGGAATTCTCTCTATAATTGATTTTATTTATTCATGTACTTGATTATAATATAATTATTTTTGTTATTGATATTCAAATGAATTGTAGGTAATGATAGGTATTGGATAAGAACCGAGGGTCATGGATTTGCTACTTTGATGTGATGTAGAAATGAAACTAAAAAAGCAAAAAAAAATAACTTAAATAAGTTTATTGAATATTATAAAATCTTTTAATGGTTCAATATAACACAAAAAAAGAGAGTACATGTTTGTTACATGAAAAAACTCCAGAGCAAGTCCTAGATGAAGCTCCACAACAAACTAACTTGAATTTGAACTGCCTACAATGTTGACATTCATGGAATACAAAAGTATACCATCATTTAACACCGATGTAATTATTCCATCATCATAGACTTGTAGGACCCATTAATCATCTCGAGTTGACATGGCTATTGAGGGTAGTTCTAGATCATATTGTAGGTAAAAAAATAGTAGTAAGCCATTCATCCTTTAGTGGCTCTGTAATACCCTAAAATTTTACATAGCCTAATCCTATATCATTAACACACTAATTCAATTCTAATCTCAAGAAAAATATTATTTTAGTCTTAACTCAAGCTCTTAATTCCAAAACCTTAACTAAATCTAAACTTTTTAACCTGGATAAATCGTATTTTGTAACCGTATCTCAAATTCGTTAAAATTTACCACTAATCCTATCTAGTTTAGCCAATCTAAAATGATTTAAATTGATCCACAACCTTATACCTTTCTCCTTTGCTTTCTCCTTTTCTTTTATTTTTCTTCTCCTTTCTCCCATCATTTTTGTCGTAAAGAGTGACTTTGGCAATTTGCAACTTTCATCCTCCCATCACCTCTACTATAGCCACCATGATCCATCATCACCCTCTTCTTCCTTTTGTGCTATCCGATCTATACACCGCTCTATCTCCCTACCATCTCTTTCTCACTCTTACACAACATACACTCACACTCACCATGACCATCACCTGCTTGTACCCCTACCATCTTTCCAACACTCAACCATCATCTCCACGACCACCCCTCATGCTCGACTTGCACCATTGCTAGTCACATACCTCCCTTTGCAATTTATTCCTCATTGATACGCCTATGTACACACACTCACACACTCACACACTCACACACACACATTATACACTCTCCTTCCTTCCTCTTTGTTTTGCCTCCATTCTGCCTATGTTTGTGTCAAGGAAAAACTACCCGTTCCCCTATCTTTTCTCTCCTTCTTCCTCCTTTTTCCTTACCCCATTTTTTTGCTTCACACCTCCCATCACCACCTTACACCACCACAGCCACCATGCACAACCCATTGGCTGGTGGACCAACCACCAAGGTCGCATTAACCTTCCCTATCACCATCGTCGATCATCGTCGCTGAAAACTGCCTCTTTTTCCCACTTCTTCCTCACATCCGTCGCATTTTTGAGAAACATACGGCCTTCACACGACCTCAAGCATGACCTTGTAACACTAAAATTTCTTATCATATGCCTATGTAACCTAGCAGTGCCTTCTCGTGCACCCTTACACACCTTGTGCATAGCCTTATCTCATGCCCGTGCACATTTGTGTAACTTACACTTGTTTGCCTAGCGATAGAGCATGGTCATGCCGCTTTGCACCATCTAGCCATGCACGATGCTAACTCTCAACAAAGGTGTGCACTACCTGCAACATGCCCGTGCACCCTTATTTTCACCCCAAAAGCCTATCCAAACATCACCAAATTTTCACCATAGCTCCACTATATATTCCACCACATATACACACAAATCAAGCTTCCATTTAACTCTAGTTATTTTCATTTTTACCCTCTTTACCTTAATTTCTTCCTCATTTATACTCTTTGAGCCTAACCATGTATTATAATATTTTTGGTAGGTGGTATTCTGGTGATCTTAGAGGAGGAGGTTTAGGATTTATGTGCTTAGAGCCCAGTGTCCTAGTTGGTAAGGATACTAAATGATGTTTTAGGGTCTTTTGTGTTAGTTGCTTGCATGGTTATGTGTATTTTTCATGTTATTGTTGCTATATAATTTGATGTATGTTGTGATTATATGGAATATATGTTTGGAAGGAAGTGAGAATGGATAAGAGGTATGGATATCATTTTGTTATGCTAATGCCATATTTGTGGGAAACATACTGTATGGCATGAACTATAGACCAAATAAGCTATGATAAGTGGAATATACATATTTAAGAAATATGATGATAAATGGTGGATTTGGGAAATATAATGATTGTGGAAGATACAATATTTTATAAAATAAAGACTCTTGGTTATTATGGGATAATACAAAAATTTTAGTATTTTATGTGTTAAGTGGATTAAAATATGATAATGATATCCTGAGAAATAATTGGAAGTATTATTGTTTGTTTTGGGGTCCTTCAAAATGAAATAATGGTCTAATTAGGGCTTAATAACTTAAAATGAAAATATCACTATTCCATGTATAAAACCTAGAGGTTTTCCGAATTCCGAATATGTTGCTTGTGATGGGCCTTATGAGGATTTTTATTAAACTTAGAAATCATATGAGTCTTATGGGAAAAATTATGACTACTTTTGAAATTTTTGGTAATTTAGTGAGTAGTATCTTGGGATAAGATTTTTACTATATGTGTATGATGTGAGAGTTAGACCATGAATTTTGGGTATGATAATAATGATGATATTCGAGGAGGATATATTATAATCTGTGGATGAATAATTAGTATGGGGGAATGAATGCTTGGAGTGGGTAATTAGGGTGTGTGGAGATTAAGGACCTTGACTTGCGTGATATGTTTATCTACTTCAACATGTTTGATGCCTGTGAATCAATCATGAATAAGATACTAATAATTTAAAGTTAAAGAGCGCATGAGTAGGGATAAGGCGATGTTTTGTATATTCGTTCCATTAGAGAGAATAGTGGCTCGGGAGTGTTATGCTCCGAGAAGATAATTTTTTTAATATCCATTCCATCAGAGTAGCTTGGGAGTATTTTCCCTGAGAAGGTGTTTCAATATGTTCTATTGGATTAAGAATAGTGTGGCCCCTACTCATCATGAAATGAAAGTATAATAGTATAACCTATGGAAAACATACTAATAATTTAAAGTGGAAAAGTATATGAGTAAGGACCAAAGTATTGTTTTTATATTGATTCTATCAAAGGGAATAGTGGCTCAGGAGTATTCTACCTCAAGAAGGTAATGTTTTCAGATCTATTCCACCGGATGATAATAGTTGCTTGGGTGTGTTGTCTCTGAGAACGTGCTTCAGACCGTTCCACTAGTTTATGAAAAGTGGGGTTCCTGTACTCAACATATATAAAAGAATGAAAATGGTTATATCTAATAAAAGGCCTAGATCATTATCAGTCTTATGAGATGTTTTATTTGTTTGAATGTGTACTCATCATCAGTTGTGAATGCATGTGTTATTTGTATACCTTATTTATTAGTATTGTTCCCTTACTCAATACATAGCGTATTAACCACCCATTATTATAGGTGTTGCTCATTCCCACGAGTAGAAGACCCTAATTTTTGTGTGCAGGTCTCAAAAGATCCTCTAAACGACTATGATGCCTATGATGAACTATGTGGGGATGAATGATCTTATTTGTACTGGGTTTTTGAGTGAAGATTAATGATATCTGGTAGATGTATTTACCCAGATACCTTTTTAGACTCTTGATCAATGGTATCCTTTATTTTGTATTTTGTTTATTGTAACTCAGAGTTAATCTCCAAACTCATATTTGATTATAAATGTTTCTTTCATTTCTAAGTTTCCTTATGTTAATATAAATGATTTTATCCTTGTGATTGGTGTAAGAATGGTTGAATAAACTAGACTTATATCAATTACGACGGTGATCCCTAATATTTTACTCATATACTTCTGTTGTAAAATGAAATTTTATAGTAGTAAAAATCGGAGTGTTACAGGTTCACCATCCTCAACTGGCATACGTCAACAATCCTCCTTTATGATGTAATACTAGATGAACAAGGCATATGCCTAAGAGATGATTGATACTTGATTAGACCATATTACAGAGGCCTAAGGGATCCTAGTTTGATCTTAAGTTGTGGTGAGCACATTGTGTTGGATGTATGGTTTGGAGATATATGTTCAAAAATGTATAATTTTATTTTTTATTTCCTTTATTAACTATCATGTATTCTTTATATTTATCTATTTTGTTTTTTAGGACCGTGAATTTTTGAGGGTTTACACTAGATCAAAGCAGTTTAGTATTTAGATGAGTAATATCATTTCACCCAAATTTGGGGTATAGATTAGATCATGTGAAGACCTATATGTTTTTTCATACGTGCACAATCATTTTATATTTGACTTTGTAGAGAGATAACATCCAAAAACTAAAAACTTTTATATGTTATTGGATAAGATCACCATCACCCTTATAGATGTGCAATATATTTTAGGATTAAAAATTTATGGTCATCCATTATATGCGAGTGATACAGATAAAACGTATTTACAAGTGATATACTTATTTGGTATGTACATTGGTCTAGTTACTAAGAGATAGTAAAATTATTGTGTACCTATTGTGGTTGCTCAGCGTGCCATTATTTGTGGATAAGTCATCCAATTGAGTTAGCCCATATATATTTTTGTTTCTCTAAGTTCTCATGATCATAATATAATATGTTTGGGGAATGACTATACTCGCTCTCTTATATAGAGAAATTGATATACCATTTAGATCTAAAATTCCTCAAATACCCAAATATGCAACTCTATTATAGGTAATTTTGTTACTATTGTCTATAAAAATATTATTTGATCATTTACTTATAATTCTAACATGTGTATTATAAAAGACATGGTTATATGAACACTCCCCTAATTTCAATCATGTTATGTGTGATTGGGACTCTTACACACTAATGCATATAAGATCCAACTTAGGTCTTGCTAAATGTTAGTGTTCTTATGTTGGAGAACAAGCAAATATTAGAAGAAGAACAGGAGAAAGAATAGAGTTGAAATATTAATTCTTGGCAACTCCTTGAATTCATAATTTCAAGAATCACCTAAGGTAGAAAACACTTAGGTTAAATCTTATAAGATTTAATTAATGAATATTCAAACTCATACACTTGAGGTTGAAGGGGATCTTAGTTTTTTTTAGAGAAATAATGTTAACCAAGCTAACTACTTTTCCTTTATGATACCCTAAGACTTATAGGAGAAATTTTGTATTAAAGTTTACAACTTATACAACTAATATTGTGTTTAGAGCCTAAAAGGGACAAAAATAAGCCTAAATTCCCAACCCATACATCTCAATTTAGGGGTATTTATCTAATTTTTTTTACCCATAAACACATTCATCAAAAGTTAAAACAACTATTGTAACACATCCAAAAATATAGTTGAAATTTTTTGTTTAATTAAAACATACACAAGCATGGGGGTGCTACCACCATGATTAGCACCTGCATGGCCCCAGCCAGTCTCGCACCAACTACAAGGCTAAGAATAGTTTCACAAAAAAAGTACTTAAGACAAAGAACCGTAGAAATTTGAAATATTGATAAAGAGAAAATTAGGGTGCATGATTAGAAGTCAATACAAACTGGAAAAGGTTACATAGTCAAAGCCCCTAAGGGGAGAAAATAATACAACACAATAAGACAAAAGCCGCAATAAGAAGAGTCTAGACTACATTATTCTTGGGCCCCATGCCAAGTCCCAAAAGATCAACACTCGGCCTCGCCCAAACCTCAAATGTGTCATAAGCATCGAATACAGTATCTCATACCTACACAAACTCATAAGGGGCCTCTGCTCGTGGGAATAAGAAACACCCAAGAAATGGGTGATCAATATGCTATATACTAAGCAAGGTAACCATGTAGATAAGGCTATATAGGAAATATAGATAATGAAAGTAGGTAACCTTGAAGAAAATCCATACATGAAGATAGGTAGTATACATAGTGATTTAGTCCAATTAGACATAATCATTAGATCTCTGATCATTATTCCCATTTAACACCACTCTTATTATAAGTCCATGTGAGTATGAGAACCCCACTATTATAGCTAGTGGACTAGAAAACACCCAAGTTAGAATGCATCTGGCTATTATTATTTGCCGGTGGAACGGTCTCTAGGGTATAAGGCACCTAGCCAATATTATTCGTCGGTTGACCGGTCTAGCCTTAAATTTCAAGGTGTTTCACTGTAAGTAAATAGTATCTTTCCATGGCTTATCATCATTAGGTTTGGTTTGTTGAGCTCTGGATCCCCCACTATTATAGCCAGTGGATCGAAAAACACCCAGGGTAGAATACACCTGGCCACTATTATTTGCTGGTGGAACGGTCTCCAGGGCACAAGGCACCTGACTACTATTATTTACCGGTAGACTAGTCTGGGTTCGACTCAACAATCTTTCTCTTTAAATGGTTAGTATCTTATTCGTGTCTTATTCGATAAATATTTCCACCCTAGATATATATGCCCCTTGGACTTACTACTCACACAACTTGTCTACTCCGACTCTCTTGAAAGGTCATCCCATATCTTAGGACTCTGAACCTCTTAGTACATTACGACACCTTTTGCAATTTTCCTTGCTTACCAATAATTACTCAACTCCTATGTGCATGGGTTGAGGCCCACTTTCCCACATCTCTAGGTCACTCACTATCGCCCTCTAGGGTTTCCCCTGAAAATTCCTAATCTGGCCTATATGGCCCAACCTTCGTCTATTTCAGAGCCCATGCTCTCTTTGCCCTCAATTCATCACCTCACTTGATCTATCCCCAAGAATCCTAATTTACTCCTCATTTGCACATATGGCCACAAAACCTTAGTTGGCTACCCCAAACCCTAGCACCTCTCTTTTCTCATATCTTGTCTCTCCATCACTCTCACTTACCATTCCCTCTTCTATAAGACACATATTCACCTCCATTTGACATCGTTCCACTCTTACCCCATACTCCAATCATTTCCATTATTTCTCCCTTTCATAATCTCCTCCACTTAGGGTTTTCCTCCCAAACCCTAGCTAAGTCCCCCATGCACCCTTATACCAACCTACGTATTATTTTCCATCTATGGCCTCTAATCACCCCAACAACTCTTCCCTCACCTCAATTAACCCTCAAGTCAACTTTTTCCACGTAAGGATCATCCCCATGCAAATACTATCCATCCCATGTAAACCCTAGACTCCCCATGCAAGATTCATTTTACTCTCTTATTTTATTAATATTATTCTTTCATTTGTCCACCCATAAGTCATGAGATATTTAGGTCATTCTTACCTTCCTCTAGTTAACTCAATTCCTTTACCTCTTTCATCTTTTCACCACCACACCATATCTTTTAAAGCCTCCTAGAATGCATATCCTAAAGGGCCACATCACATAAGCACCACAAAGTACAAGACACATTATCATGTTACACATGCCATAAAGAGAACACATACAACTTACCTTAGTTCCATGCTTAACAAGCTACGCTACAAGTAAATAGTCCATAATCACATAAGGAAAACAAATATAAAATCACACATAACATATACCATATATATATATATATATATATATATATATATATATATTAGGCCTTAACCACACCCTTACCTAAAATGATACAGGGCTTGGAACACGCTCCTATGCCTCCTTAAGGGTCAAACTTAGTTCACCTATAAGAGAGAAAATACAAGGGTTAACTTCCCTCTTATTAACATTTTCATTATTTCCTACTTACCTATATTATGAACTAGTATTAGGGATAATAATAATAATAATAATAATAATAATAATAATAATAATAATAATAGCTTTAGTAGTAAAAATAAGGGTATTATCCTTAAAATGGTTAACAATGCTAATTATTAGCCAGAATAGGTTTAAGTAATTATATTAGTCAATGAAAAGATATTATAAACAATATTAGAAATAATAATAATATTAAGATTAGAATAATAATTAAAATAAATAAATTATACTTAAGGGTTAGGGCACAACCTAATGAAGGTAACAACTAGGTGGTGGTGACGGCTATGGCAACAAAGGAAGTGGTGGTTTTAGAGAAGGTGGGTCTTTTAGGACTAGAAGAGAGAGAGTGATATTGTGGTTGTAGTGGTGGAGGACTCTCTAGGCTGAGAGGGTTGTAGTGGTGGTGGTGGTGTAGCAAGGGTGGCAGTGCAGTTGGTGGTGGTTGTGGTGGCCGAGGGTGGTGGAGAAGGAAGGAGAGGGAGAAAGGGAGAAGGGAAGGGAGGGGAGGTTCTACTGGGTTGATTGGTTAGTAGGGGAGGTGATGATTGTGGAGGAGGAGGTGGTGCATGGTGGCGAGAGGGGCGACGATGGGGGTGTAAAGGGCAGCTTGAGCTGCAACCTTTACACAATCGAGGTGGATTATGTAGGAGGATTTAGGGACTGTGAGTGGCTTGGTTTGGTGGAGAGTAATGGATGGAAGGGATTGGGTGGTGTTTTGGGTGGCGGCGGCTGGGGTAGTGCTTGAAGTGATGGCGGCAAAAATGCACTAGAATTTCTAGACAGAGTAAAGGAGAGAAATTCGGGGTCCGTATGGGGTATTTATAGGCCAAGGGAGGGAGAAGAAGACAAAGGGGGAAGACGACAAGAGGTATAGGTGTGACAAGGCTCACCGGCTAGTAGAGGTAGGCCAGTAGGAGTCTGCGAATGGCAGGAGGTAGCCATGGTAGGGGAGAAGAAAAGGAAAGGAAGGGGAGCACGTGAGGGAGGTCTAGCTCAAAATGGGAAGGAAAAAGACAGGGGAGAGAGAGGGGAGGAGCAGGTCGTCTGTATAGTAGTAAGGGGAGGACGGTGGTAGGTCGTAGGTTCGACCTACAACATGAGGATGGGGAGAAGGGACGAGGAAGAAGAAGGGGGTCAGGCTGGCTTGTCAGGGAAAAGAAAAGAAAGAAAAAGAGGGAGACCAAGTGGGCGAGGGAGAAAGGAAAAAAAAGAGCGGGTTGGGCTACACGAGGCAGAGATGAGAAAAAGGGGGAGTTGGGTCAATGGTGAGGCCCAATGCGGGGAGGAAGAGAAGAAAAAGAAAAATGAGAAAGGAGAAAAAGAAGGAAGAAAAAGGAATAAAACGAAGCAAAAAGGAAAAAAGGAAAAAAGAAAAAGAAAAAATAGGTTGGTTTGAGTGTTTAGGATATTTTGGTATTTTTGAAAATTTGAAAATAATAAAATTATTAAAATAATAATTAAATTCCTGTTTATATTAATTTAGAATATTTTGGGTAAATCTTCCTAAATTTTATTTTAATTAGCAAATTAACCTTAACTTCCTTAATTAGAGTATTTATTATTTCCCTCTTTTTTTATCTTAATTACTCCCATTATTTTACTAAAATAATATATTTAATTAATTTCACTAATAATTTCCTATTTTATCATAATTTTCTAAATTAGGGTTTTGGGGTATTACAACTATACACTCAAAAAGAAAGTGGTAAAGGGCTCTTTCAACCTCATGAGTAATAAAAATAAGTAGGGAATATTTTTCAACCTTCCTTACTCTTCCCCAACACTAATTTATTTTTTCCAATTATTAAAAGTGACTTGTCATATAAGGAGAAAGTGACTTGTGGCTGAATTGTTAATCTTCCAAAGGGGTGTGCCATGGGATGAATGTGGGGGCTGTAAGTGCTGAAAACTAAAGGAAAATAAGGGCCCAAAACAAAGGGAAAATTAATAAGTAAAACATTAGGCCAATCATGGTTTTTGGACCATTTTAGATAAAAAGAAAAGACAAAGGGGTTTTAGCATGGCTCGCATGTCTAAGTTTGGTTATTTAATTAATTTTTGGAAGTAAGAAGGACTTTGTAATATTAAAAATTGGAAAAATTAATATCTAATGTATGATCCTCAAGTGTGGATTTTTTTACATCACACGCTCCATTGTCAATGATGGGGGTGTGATCAATCTGTTGACTAGAGTCATTATATACTTGGATAATATGAAAGGTTGATTGATTCTATATATGAGAAATTTATACTTATTCAACTTAAAATTTTCTTATATCTTTATTATAGTTATTATAGTGAAGTTAGTTTAATCCTTTTGTTAGAGCTGTCATAGGACCTTTATAAGGTAACTAATGTGAGAAATGATTATCCAATGGCACTATTTTGCGGTATATGACTGTTGTAAAACCATATATGCTATACTGAGTCACTCATCATCTTAGTTTTACACAATCGATCCCCCAAAACCCTATCAAATCGACAAGGAAGACATATATAGAACCCAACACCAAGATATATAAAGTCCACTATCGCCACATGATTGCCTAATGGAGTGGGCAACATAAGAACCTACTTCACCTATATATTTTTGAAGTGTTGATAGTGTAACTATGGGATTAGATATTGATTTCATATATTATTATTTTAGTGTGACTCATAGGTGTTTTTTATAGATGACATAACAAATTTTACTTTTGTGGCATAACGAGGATGAAGAAATTACAGTTGATAGACGTCTTGTTGATGCATCATACACTATATGTCGTATGTACTAGAAGGGTAAAACATACCCATATTATGAGCAAAAAAGGCTTCAATTGAGATCATTTTTCATCAACTAGTAGTTACTATAAGAGAGCATGGATGTGGGGGTAGGTGGGTTGGTCATAGCCCATGATTTGTCATGTGTGTTTTTGTAGTTTCATATTAAATATATATGATACTTGCTTCTCACATTTTCAAACACTGATGCATGTGATAACACTCTAATACAAACCAATAGCTAGGATCTCACTCTATTTAAATTTTATTTACATATTTTAAAATACAAATATAAATAAGATTACAAATAGCTAAAATAGTTCTAACTCGCATTAGTGTCCATCTGATGGTAAAGGGATTAGTTCCATTAAATATGTCATCCTTATTTAACCTTAACCGTATTTTAAACCTTTATTGATATGGTTTCATCCATGCCTATACACTATTGTCATAGAATACCAACCACACAACATGCACTAGTGGCAGTGAAAAATTTCTAAGACTTGTGCCTACACAATAAATTATTATAAGAAATTTGTACACATCGATGATAATATTGGAATAAGAGCTAGCTAAGAACATACCTATATGTAGTGTGCATGTTATATCCAAAAACATATGTTCACTTCATCTTTAAGACCCAATGTATCATGTTGTGCCACTAATGGTAGAAATGAAGTGCTAGCTCGAGACAAGCATAAAAGTAGTATATTGTACCGAGTGATAATTAAATGACTAATATTTGGCAATTTCATCCAATGTGCCTGTGGATTATACCCTTCCCAAGGAGAAATATAATGAAGGATAGTATCAAATGGTATATATTAAGACACGCTCTCATATACCTAATGCCTTGTTTGAACCTCATGGTACAAATCCAAACAAATTCAAACCCACTGTTTCCATGTCCAAGTATGCAATATGCTAATTATCCAAAGCCACAATTTCCATCTCCCTGCACATTATAATAGCTATGAATATATTGTATTACATGTTGATTTAATTATCTTATTTATAGGAACTGCATTTATCCCGAGGATATATTAGACATAAAGGATGACCACTACCCTCAATCTCCGTCTTTCCCACGACCTCAATCCAAAGATAACCTAACTAGACCTTCTATTCATTCAAAACAACTTGAATACCTTTGATCATGAAAGAAACATATAGGGATTAATAGATTCTAAGTTAAAGAAAATGAAAAATAAAAATTTGTACATAAATTATCATGGTATATGAGCAAATTACTCTCGACATCCACTACCAAAAGGTTCTTCCATTTAGATTTTGAACAAGTGATGTTTTTTTTATTGATGATCATGATTCTTCCAATTTATAAGCCTTAAAATATTAATGACCCTCTAAGATATGATTTACAACTTAACTTATTTATATTCTGTAGCCTCTCAATAAGAATCTCTTATGAATGATAGACAAATACTCACTAACCCTTTTGTAAAGAATTTTATATGGTGGTTGTGATTAAAATTGATTCTCACCAAAAATAAAGATATGAAATTGTATGAGCTTACTAGGCACAATGGTGAAAATTTTTGGTGGCAGTCTATTCCTTGGTGTGGTTTGGCTACTCCCAAACACCAATTTACTACTTGACTTGCTATTCAAAACAAGTTGATGACCAAGGTAAGATTGAAGCAGTTGAATACTCTTGATGATATTGAATGCATCTTGTACATGACAAGATAAGAGGAGGACATCAAGCACCTTATGTTTGATTACCCTTATAGTTAGGAGATTTGGATGAAGATTAGGAAATCCTTTAATAGGAGGGATCATGTCCACTCATAGGAGACAGAACTGAAGATCTTGTCTAAAAATACAAAGCAATGCAAGAGGAAGAAGGACATACTCAAAGCCCTATTTATCACATTCATAGGATCTATTTGGAAGAAAAGAATGCTAGAATCTTTAGAAATAAATCTTGACACTCTAATATGCTTTTTAAATATATTTGCTTTGTAGTGTTAGGTAGGAGTTTTTCTTCTCATCATGTCAATAAGTATGACCAATGGAAAGATTGTATAGATGCATTGGTGGTCTAAATTAGTTTGTACATATCTTCATTTTTGCTAGTAATAAAATCTACTTACTTACCCAAAAAAAGATATGAAATTGTAGAAATTTGTATGAGATATAATATAGTTAGATTTAATAAGATGTAAGTTGGGAAATAGAAGTAAGTAATGAACAATTTAAAAAAAAAGGATTTAAAAGTTATGAGAGTTTTAAATGAGTTGTTGAATGATTAAAAGAGTAGATGATTAATTAAACATAAAATAAAGTTGAAATTTTGTGTACTAAATGTTTAGGGGGCTCCTTTATAAGGCTCACCCTAGTCAGGTAGTCGTTGGGCACAAATGACCCAAAAAACTATATTGCTCAATAGGTATAAAATCAGCATTTAATGCTCTCTAGTTGGTTCGTTTGGAAAAACTAGTTAATTGATTGTTCAAACTGCTCAGCTGAATATGTTCCTAGCCAAGATGAAAATGTTATCATTACACAAACCATTTGATCGGTAATGAGCATATTTACATAGTACCATTAAACAAATTATTGTGTCCTTTTGACTAGTCGATCAGTTTCTTCCCTAGGCAAAACTATTTTGTATTTTGTCTTAGCCCTTAGCCTAGTTGGTTAAACCAATCAATTAATTTTATCAAATCAATAGATCAATTTGGAAAAAAACCATTTGATGTGTTTAAATAGAGACCAATGGGTTTCTATGTGAGCAAAAATCATAGAATGGTTAATCAAACCAATTGACCAGGTTTGAAACCAATTGATTGATTTGTTGTGTTAGCCAATCCATCTGAGTTTTTACACATTTAATTCAATTGGTCTATAGACCTATCGACTATTTTTGACTGGAACCAAACAACACTATTTAAATAAATTGGAATGATTTAGGATCCAAGATCAACCATGAACTCACTTTATGTGAATTCAATTAAAGTGTTTAAAAATTTCAAAGATTTTAAATTAAAATATGAAATTTCTCAACGTAACTCTTTATAAGAAAACCTAAGACTTAGAAATATAATTGTAAAACCCAAAAATTTAGTAACCTTTATTTTTTGGTGCTTAGCCTTTTATTCAATACCAACCCTTAAACTTTAGCGAAATTATTTAATTAATAACCTTTGATCTGTAACCTAAATAGATTCCTATAGATTTTTTCCCAATTTTTTTACCTCTTTCCTTTTTGCTAGACCTAATTTTAACCTAATTATTTTTACCCGATATCCTAACATAGCTAAATTAAGCCTACAACTAAAATAAAATAAACCTATTTTTATTTTACCCTACCATTTTACCCGCTTGAAATTGCCCTTTTCACACCCCTATTCTCTTACCCTTATGTGTCCCATTATTCTTTGTTACCCCGACTACCTTCCCCTATATTTCATTTCCTTCATGCAACACCCTGTCAAACCATCGCTCACCTCTGCTGAACCATACCCCTCTTCCCCATCTACGTGAACCATATCCTTGGCTTGACTTCTCCTTTCTTGTTCAAGAATAAATAATTCCTTAGTGATATATATACATATAGCACACACACAGACTCCCTCCTCTTTTCTCTTTTCATGTGCAGCTTCCTTCCTCCCCAAAAATACCGCGTGCCTCCCTTTCTTTCTTTCTTTGTTGTTGTTGTTGTTGTTGTTGTTGTTGTTGTTGTTCTTCTTCTTCTTCTTCTTCTTCTTCTTCTTCTTCTTCTTCTTCTTCTTCTTCTTCTTCTTCTTCTTCTTCTTCTTCTTCTTCTTCTTCTTCTTCTTCTTCTTCTTCTGTTTCTCCTCCTTCTTCTCCTTATTTCTCCTACTTCACCTCCTTCTTCTCATGCTTCTCCTCCTCCTCCTTCTTCCCTTATGCTTGTCTTTTTTATTTTATTTTTTTCTTCTTCTTCCCTAAGACAGATTTTACCAAACTTTTCCCCGAACTTCCAGCTCACTCTCTTGTAGCACCCCCCAAGAAACAATAATTGTTGCCATTGTTGTTCCCTCTATTTTGGTCCCACTTGTCAAAATAGCCACCATAACCTACGTAACACTAACGCACCGCACCCATCATCCACTATAAGCCCGACACTTCCCCTGATCCCCAACTCTTGACCACCATCCACTCACCACCCCTCACCCTCAACCACCAGTCCTATGCCTCACCATTTCCAGCCATAACCATCACCACCTATCGTCTGCACCCTTCTTCTTCTTCCCTACTGTCGTTGCCTTTCTTTTCTTCTCCTTTGTAGCGATAGACTTCATCTATTCCTAGCCCCCTACAACAAAACTTATTATAGCTGATCTCTGAAGCAATCACTCTTATTGCTACCCCTTCCCCTTTGATGTCATCTACCATAGCAGTTCTACCCTCCTCCCTGCATCTTTCACCATTACCAGCTGCCATCACCTTTAGTCCCTCTCTATCATTATCTTCCCTGCTCTCCTTCCTACACTAACTAAAATTTTCCCATCACCTCCACCATCCGCAACCCCCTACACCATCTCCTATTGTAGTCATTCTCCCTCCTACACCATCCCACCGAGCCACTGCCATCACAATTTCCACCATCCCCTACCTCATTGAGTTAATCGGCAAGCTCCACCCTTTCTGTCCCTCACATGCACATGGCTCACATTGTAATACCCAAAACCATATTTTAGGAATTAAAAATAAAATAAGGATTATTAGGTAAGATTTAATTAAATATACCATTTTTAATAAAATAATGATATTATAATAATAATGACTAAGGGCAAAAAGGGGGAAATAATATAGGTATCAAATTATTAAAGGCTATAATTATCTACCAAACTAAAATAAATTTTCAATTATAATAATAATTTATAAATTAATTAAAAAAATTAACTATTTCTTATTAATAATTTTATTATTCCTAAAATTTCAAAAAAAAGTCCTAAAACACCCCAACCACCTCACTTTTCCTTTTTCCTTTTTATTCTCCTTTTATTTTTTCCTTTCTTCCTTTTGCTTCTTCTTTTTTTCTTTTCTCCCCCTCCCCTCGCTGGAATAGGCCACGCCCAACGTGGCTTAGACTTCTTCTCCCCACTCCTCTCATTTCCTTCTTCGTTGGCCCACTTCCTTTTCTTTTCTCACGCGGCCCAGCGTCATCCATGCTCCCCCTTCTTTTCCTATTTTCACCCTTTCCTTTTTCATTTCTTCCCTTTTTACCCCTCTCTCCAATCTCCCCCTAAGTAATGTATCGAGCATGGCTGCTTTGCATCCACGGCTCTCTCGCTCTCCCCTCACCATCCCCTCGTTCTGACTTGTAAGTCGTGTAGCTGGCCCTGCCTTACACTGGTCCCTACCCCTTTATAGCCCAAACACTCCCCACCTAACCCCTTTCAACCCTGCTAACACCCAGCCCTATCCCCTAGCCGTGCATGTTGCGTCAGCTTACATACCGGCCGGCAACCAACTACCCCCTCACCTTATCTTCTACCTTCCTTTGTCCACCCACCCCAACCTTATTCCCCTATTTATACCCCACCATGTTTCCCTAATTGCTCTCTTTTTTTCCACTTTAGAATCCCCAAGCTCCCTCGCACCCTCTCTTCAGTTGCCGCCACTACTATTGTCGAGTTGCGCCACTATTGCCACACCTAGCCTTCCTCTTCCCTACACCACCCTCCACCAAAAAATACCTCCCCTACCCTTAACTCTCCCTCATCTTCTCTCCCCACCTACATAAAGTAGGCGGCTCGAGCTCCCCTTTTGCACCCATATCTGCCACTTGCGCCGCCGCCGCAGCAAACAGCACCTCCACTACCTCCCTTCCTGACCAAAAAACCTCCCCCATCTTCCCACACCACCAATTTCCCTTTACTCTCCCTCCTTCCTCCTCCTTTTCTCTCATTTCCTCTCGGCCACCACCACATTATGCATTGCGCTGCTACCGCCGTCGTGCACCGCCACCGCCACCACCCTAGCCTGTTACTCCCTCTCTAGTTGTGCCCTTAACTATTGAATTTATTAAATATAAATTATTTTATTATTTTTCCATTATTAACCTTATTAATTTAGTATTAATCTTATTACTAATATTTAGTTAGGAAAAATAAAAGAAAAAGAATTAAAATGAGTAAGAAGGTGTAATAATTAGTATTCCATTTCTTATAGGTTGTGAGCCAAACACTTCCTGTAAAGAGGCGTAGGATTTGTGCTCTAAGCCCAATGTCTTATTAGGTAAGGATATGGTTAAGGCTTGAATTTTATATGATTTATGTGAAATGCCCTAGAACCCTAATCTCTAAGAATGGTAGCTAATTAAGGATTTATTTTAGAAATTTATTAAATATATTATTTTATTTAAAATAAGAGGGAGTAAATAGGACCAAATTAATAGGAATTTTATAAATAATTTAATCGGATAAAATTAGAGTGTTTTTGCTAATTAAAATGAAATTTAGGAAAAAGTCTTTCAAAAATCCTAAATTAGCCTTGAAAGGGAATTAAATATTATTTTATTTAACTATTATTATTTTTAAATATCCCAAATATCCAAATTATTTTAATTATCCCAACCCACCTATTTTTCTTTTTCCCTTTTTCCTTTTCCTTTTTTTTCTTTTCTTTCTTTTTATTCCTTTTTCCTTCTTCTTTTCTTTTTTTTTTCCTTTCCCTGACTGGGCCTATCCGCGACTTGTTTTCTTGCCTTTCTCTTCTCCTTCGGCGCGGCCCAATGCGCTGCATTTTCCCCTTATTTCTAAACTCATCACTGGGCCAATTTTCCGTTCTTTTCTTTTTCTTCCCAGCCACCCAGTCTACACACATGTCCTCCACCTTTTTCTTCTTCCTTCCTCTTTCCTCCGTCGACCAGCAACTCAGCCTAGCTCCCTGGTTTTTTGTTGTCGATCACGCCCCATTGACCAACTGATTCTATTTTCTCTCCTTCCCCCTAACTCTCCAGCCACTTTTACAGAACCCACTCCCCTCTCTTCTCATGCACGACCTCCTCTTTCCTACGCAACCACCCCCTACCACAATTGATTTACACCGGCCTTCCGTCGCCGATCGGTGCCCTAACCTACCTACCCTATTCTCTCACCTTCACTTCGACTTTATATTCTCTTTTAGCTCTATAAATACCCCCTTACCAGCCCTAGAATTCAGTTTTGCTTCAATCCCAGAAAAAAAACAACCCTTTGCACCACCGCCCAATCAGACGCCTCTTCCGTCGCTATCGTCCAATGCCGCCGCCTAAGTCTTCTACCTAACCACACCTTGCACCACCCTCTAACTAACTACACCACCCTTCTCCCTTGATTTGCCTTGGATGAGTCACTCTGACCGTGCAAAGTAGCCTCCTCGATCAACCCTTCCTTCCACATTTGCCGCCATTCATACCACCATTAGCCACCACTCCCACCATAACCACTACCTCTTGCACCTCCCAAACTGCATTGCAGACTCCACTCTATATTCACCTACCATTCGTTTCCTCTTTCTCCCCCTCCTCCTCTTTTTCTCTCCTTCCTCCACTTTTTTCCACCACAGCCACTATCGTGCACTACCACCTTTGGCTGCACCGTCACCTTCATTCTACTCCTCTCCATCTAGGCAATCATAAACACCCAACTTCCACCCTTTTTCTCCCTCTCCTTTTCCTAGAACTCAACTTTCTCTCTTTTCTTCTCTTTTTTCAGCCATCACCGCTGCCGCTGTACATCACCGCCAGTGTCGCCTGTCACCACCAACCCAAGGTAGAACTGTAATACCCCGTATTTTTTAAATCTAAATTTATTAAGCTAAATAATTTTATTAGCGTAATTTGATGCAAATATTTAATTATTTTAATTTTGATTCGTTTTATGGATTTATTGACAATTTTGAATTCATATTTGAATTTAATTAATCGTTGTCGTTGTGAATCATTCTAGATAAATTTGTTCACGACCATGATTTTATTATATTCTTATGATTTCGATTTTTGGTTAAAAATATGTATTCCCATTCTTTCTCGTGTTTTGATGTTTAATATTTTAGATTCGTTCTCGACTATAACTTCATCGTGTGATTACGACTTTATTTTGGAGTTATATTTCGTTAACGAAATATATTATTTAAATTATAGAATTTCTGTCTAAATAGCTAATTTTATTTTAATAATTTTATCCGTAGAAAATATTTTTGACTTTAAATTTATTCATTTTCAGAAATCGTTAATATTTTTAGGAAGTTTTAAATTAAAAAGGTTTTTCAGAGATTATTTATAAATTTCTTTCTGGAATTAATTTTTATCCATTTTATGCTTTTTGGTTTGCGGAAAACCGATTTCGAAAATTATTTAGATTAGTCTCGGTTTATTCGAATTCGACTTAAATATGTTATTATATGCTTTTAAATAATTTTTCAAGGTCTTATAATATATTTCCGTAAATAATATAAATTTTTACTTTCGTTGGTAAATTCTTCCGAAAATGTTTCTGAAATTTTTATATAACTCTTTTATCGATTTTAAGCTTTCAGAACCTTACAAAATGATTTTCGTTGAATAAATTATAGATAAAAATTTTCCAATAATAATTTTTAAACTTTTTGTATTTTATTTTATATATGTATTTGTAAAATAAAAAAAAACCGCAACCCCGACCGACCCCCCTCTTCTTTCCTTTTCTTTCTTCTCTCCCTTATCTTCTCTTTCCCGTCAGTCCCTTGCTCCCTATTCACAGCTCCAAGCCCCAGCCTTCTCCTTCTCCTTCTCCCCAGCTGCCTCCTCCTTGCTTCGCCCTACCGGCCGGCCTCCAACCAGCTACCACTGAACACAACAGCTGCCGCAGCAGCCAGCTCGACCGCAGTAGTAGCAGCAACCAGCAGCAGCAGCAGCAACAACAAGCCGCCATCCGGCTCCGGCGAGCCTTGCTGACCACCAACGAGCAACCCCGGCCCTCGACGATGCTCCTCCGACCTTCCTTTGCTCTGATTTTTTGATTTTCGTTTGGTATAAATTTCTAAAAAACCCTTATATGGATTTGATTAATAGAATGTGAATTAACTTATGATAAGCTAAATTGATTGTTTGATTATGTATATATGTGTTGTAAGATTGATTTGGATAGGTTAATTGTATGGTTTATGTTGGATTTAGGAAATTGAATCTTTGGTCGGGTTATGCCCAAATTTTTCGGATTCGTCCGATTTGGTGATTTTAGACAAATTGATTATACAATATGTTTTTAAATGTATCTAATTTCATGTCGGAACTATCAATTTGAGAAATTTATGCGGAATCAATCGGAATTTGATTCCTAGGTCAAAATTCACGTTTAATGAAATTGGGACGCATAATTGAGTTGTTTTGCTCAATTGATTTTATAATATCGTTCAAAATGTATTTAATTTCATATCGGAAACGTTGATTTGGGAGAACTGTGCGTAATTGATCGGAATTGGATTTTTAGGTCAAAACTCTTGCTGGACTAAAGTGGATTGTGTAATCGGGTTGTTTTATTCAATTGACTCTATAATTTATATTAGAATATATTTAATTACATTTCTGAACCGTCAATTTATATATTTTAGCAAGAATTAATCGGATTTGCGTTCCGGGCTCAAAAACACTAATTGTGCTCAATTGGGTATTTCTTTTATTGGTTTTGATCAATTGATTATTTGATATGTTATAAAATGTGTTTAATTGCATTTCTTAACATTCAATTTGATTAAATTTATAGAATTTTACTGAATTGCATTTTTGGACCTAAAACCCTAGATTTAAAGTGAAATTATGAAATCGATCATTTGTATAATTGTTTTTCTAAAATTAAATTTGTAGAAATAGTTGAAATGATCCTAAATGCTTTCTAATACCTTTAATTTGAGTTAATTAATTTGAATTACCCGAGTTTGTGTTGTGGGCTTTAAAACCCTAATTTTGAAAATGGATAGTCTTAAATTGGCTACTAGGAAGATTGTTTTGTTGAAATTAATTATATAGATTTATCTAAAATTAGTTTAATTGTGTTTTAAAACTATTAATTTGAGGTAATCGAAGTGATTTGGTCGATTCGTAGTTTAGGGATTTAAAAACCCTAATCTTCGGGGATTGTTTTATAAAATTAATTTTTGCTATGCGTCTTTTATCTAATCGATTTCTGTCTTTGGGTTTAAATCATTTAAATTATGTTTTAATCTAATCGGTTTGGATTCAGTTCTATGTAAATGGTTGGTTTACCTATTTAGTTGTAAAACCTAATAAATAAGTTATTTTTGATAAATTAACTTATGATCGATTATTGTTTCTTGGTCTTTCCAGACTAATTTGAAATATCCCAAATGGTATTTGTATTAGTCCATTTTGATTTATATTTAATCTTAAATCTTGATAGAGCTATACTTTTGAGTCCTAAGTTTTGGACACATTTTCCAAGAAAAATCGTTTGTGTTCGTTTGTGTTTATTTAATTAGAATATGTGAATTATTAATTGATAAGATAGTTTCTAACCTAGTTCCGATTTCTATCGGTGATCTAGGAAAACTTTCTCGTGCATGGTGGAGCTTTCGATATCTCTCCCTCTTTCTCAATTTGCTTAGCTAGCTTCGGATTGATGTATGTCATTACTTACCTTTACTTATGATGGAATGGGGATGTATTTCTGTTTCGAGTGGAAGGTGATGACTATGCTTATTAATTATTTAATCCTGTTCAGCGTATGCTATATTCTGTGTGGTAATTTTATGTATGTATGAATTCATAGCCTCAATGTCAATGCATGTTAGTATGACACTTGAATATGGTATGCATTTGACTATGTGAATGGTTGAGTATGGATTGAAATTATATGATATCCTATGCTATATCTTTATGTCATGGAATTATTCATGTGGGCTTGTTTTATGGTCGGTTAAAATCCTTGAATAAGATACTAATTATTTAAAGTGGAAGATCATATGAGTTGGGCCGAGGTGTAGGGTCCGTTCCACCGGATGATAATAGTGGCTCAGGTGTCCTATCCCTGAGAGGTGATTTAAGCCATTCCACCAATTCAGAATAGTGGCTCAGGAGCGTTTTACCCTGAGAGGTGTAGGATCCATTCCACCGGATGATAATAGTGGCTTAGGTGACTTGTCCCTGAGAGGTGATGCAGTCCGTTCCACCTGATAAAGAATAGTGGGGCCCTATACTCAACGTGAATAAGAATATGATATGAATTAAGTAATGTATAAGATACTAATTATTTATAGTGGAAGATTGCGTGAGTCAGGACCAAGTGTAGGGTCCGTTCTACCGGATGATAATAGTGGCTCGGGTGTGTTGTCCCTGAGAGGTACTTCAAACCATTCCACCGGTTTAAGAATAGTGGCTCATGAGCATTTTGCCTTGAAAGGTGTAGGATCCGTTATACCGGATGATAATAGTGGATCGGGTGTTGGTGTGGTCGTAGCCGGCACGCAATTTAAACCCTCTTGTTGTCAATTGTAGCACTGGTAAATAAGGGTATCGTTCTAGGCCAGGGATTGAGAGGGCTCACTTTTATTTAACTAGCTTAAAAATAAATAAAAATAAAAACACTAAATAAATAAATAAGAAAAATACTAATGGGGGTTATCAAAATAATAATAAAAGGAGTAAATAAAATTAAGTAAAATAATAATAAAAATATTGGGAAACCAGTAGATATGAGAAATATGTTAGGGAAATAAAAATCCACCACTAGATTAGGTCGAAATATAATATTAATTTCTAAGTCAATATTTAATCGCGAGAATGAGATCGACCAAGTTGTACACCAAACGCAGGTCTATACACCTTATATTACTTCCCTTAATTAATTAATTCAACCACATGCCAATATTAACCCTATTAAATACTAGCAGTATAGTAGCAACAAGCGGCTCCCATATTTAACTAGATTTAATGCATTAAGTGTAAGTGGAAGGCTGTCAATCTAAGTACCCAAACTAGTACAAAACGCATGTCTAGCTGTATTTCCTTTCCTTGACCCACACGTATCGAAACGTTTTACCACTTCGGTTAGAATCACAAAACTATTAGGTGAATTGTTATCTAACCTAACTGCAATTTATACATATAGATTCTAGTATATTTAGATGGCCACCTCGCAAGCAAATAATCCTACATACTGTCACTTATGAGGAACTAGAACAAGGCATGCACCAAATAAACTATACTTGATAGAATTATACATATAAACGATAGCAATTAACATAGAGTCAAGAAACAATCTCACGAAACAAAGAAAATAATATTAAAATTCAAAGCATAGTCTAGGGTTTCAATTCATTCCCTAGCAATAAATAATCAGCTAGCCATTATTAAAGAATTAATTACACAGAAATATATATCTAAAATATAAATTAAAAATAAGAGAAAGAAATAACCGGAATTAATTTTGAATTAAAGATCAAGAATTTATTCAGATAAAAATTAATTTTATCTTAAATAAATTCTATCCGTATAAATTCTTCCTTTATTTTCTTCCTTCTCGGCCCCTTGATTTCTATGCAGTTATTCTTTTCCTTTTTTCTTTTCCTTCCGGCTGACAGGGCTGACGGAGGCTGTTGCGTCTCGATTTTAGTGCCTGACGTGTGCCTCTCCTTCCGTGCATCGGCCCTATTCTCTGTGTCCGAGCTAACGGAAGGCTTTGCCGCACCTACCGCTGCTTCTCTCTCGAGCCTATGAAGGCTCTTTTCTGAGCCCTTCGGCTTCTCTCCACTACCGCACGCCCCCTATCTGCTGCCCTTCAGCTTCTGTCATGCGGCGTTTTTATTCTTGTCTTTGTCTTTGCCACGTCGGCCCTTTTGACAGCTGACTTTTCTTCTTATGCGCAGGGTCTCGTTTGGCTTCGTTTGTTCTGGCCTTTGGGCCTTCGGCGTTTGGCCGTTGGTCCAAAGGTCAAATTTCTTTTTTTTTATTTAAAAAATAATAATACCTGCAAAATAAAATTCAATAAATATTAATAAATAATATTTTACTCTAAATTTACTTAATTTATATCATTTTAGCTTAAATAATAATATTTATACAATTTTTACCACTTAAGCATAAAACAATAATTATTCCCCTATATTAGTTAAATAAAATACCAAAAACTAAGATTATAAGGGTATAAAATGTGTCAAAATAAGAACTCATCACACCCCCACACTTAGCTTCTTGCTTGTCCTCAAGCAAGTTATTATTCTAAACAAATAAAGTTAAATTAACTAGCCACTTTCGTAGGTCTCACGATTACACTTAGCATGTGCAACAAGCCCTTTAAACCCCTAGGTTACCCATCGAGGACAAGTAAGGTCTCGTGAGGGTTACGCAGATGATATATCCACAAAATCACACACAATAATAAAATCAAACCTAACACCCTTAACTATATTTGTCTCAGAATCTTTTACTTTCAAACATCAAGATTAGCAATCGATCAAGATTCGGCATTGGGAGATTTAAAGAATCAATTTCAACATATGGTTCACACATAAACATGACAGGTATGAACAAATCAATATTATGGATGAAGATCTACCACGCCTTAGTCACATCAAGATTCATCTTCACTATGGATACCCTCTATTTTATTGTTTCTTAGATTCATGGCTAAAAATATATAGAAACACTCATGTATGTGAGATAAGATGATAAAGATAACAAACAACTCACATATATAAACAAAGAAGGCTCATGTTCTTGTGGATAAAACCTCATGAAAGATATCAAATACTTGCCAAATGGACCGAACCATATGCTTAACTCTTGTGACTAATCTCCATCAGATCAAAGGCTGCTCATCTCAAGAATCAAATAGGACTTACTTATTGGTTATAACGGGGTTTAAGGTAAAGAAGGGTATAGAATATTTTAGGAGTGTGGTGCTAAAAAGATAAAGAGCTAGTGGAATCTAATAATTAGATGAAATATAAGCATAACTCCACATCAAATATTAATTATACACCTCTCCACATTCACAATAAAATGTAACATGAATAGAACTTTCTCAACATCATCTCCATAACTCCCTCTCTTCCTTGTATCCTAATATTTTTTCTTTTATTATTTTTTTTCATTTTTTTTCAATTTTTCAATTTTTTTTTATAATCTTCATTTTTTTTTCTTTTCATTCAATTTTTTTTATCTCCACCAAACATAACAAATCCCCTTTCTTAGCATAAACAAATATATTTCTTTCACACAATAACTCTTTATATCCATAACGATTTGATTTCCTTCCACTAGCTTTAAGTAAAAGTAAGGACATTAAGGCCTGAAGGTTATTGAATGTGGGTAATAAAAAAATGTATGCTCCATGTATAGGCTCAAAAGGGTTTCTATAGGGTGTACATCATGTATACACAAATCAGGTTAAGCTATTTGGTCATGTGATGGAAAAATCCTAAGCTGCCTTTATCTTTTTCTCAATCAGAGAATGTTTTGACTATAAGCTTTGACTAGAAAAAGAGTAAGTTCTAGTAATCTCTATAGTCCATTACAAGATCTATGGCAAATAATTTGATCAAAATAATTAAACGTATATGAGGTTTACAAAAAAAAATTTTGAAGCCAAGAAAAATAGATGATTTTGTGTAAATTTGCTCTGAAAAAGAAGGTATATATGGTTCAAAAGCTTACTAAGGAATGTGACAAATCTCAACATGCCATGTCGGTAGTTAGAAAATCATACATGTTCTTTCTCCATTGACATTTAGACACGTAGATATGTGTTCCCCATATCAAAATTAACACAAAAAATCTCCACTTGCTTTATCTCAATTTCATGATCCTCTTTTCGTTAAATTTCAAAGATATATTCCTCATTGACTAATTAAGGGTTCCTAAGACTCTAAAAATACTAAAAACTCTAAAAAAATATTCTAAACAATTTTTTTTGCTGACAAACACTCTAAAACTCTAATTAATTTTTTTGAAAACAATAAATTGTTTTTTTAATAATAAAACACATACACCCCCACACTTAAATCACACATTGTCCTCAATGTGTAAACAACTAAGAAAAGATGTAATTTAAAGTATGGAGAAAACAAACTAAATAAATGAATAACTAGAGGATAGAAAACTCCCTTATGGAATTGGGTTGCCTCCCAAGTAGCGCTTGTTTTTATGTCTTCAGCCTGACATGATCTCAGTTTTTCTCATTCAAGGTGGATATGTCCACTTGAGAGCTGCTTCACCAAATCCTTCCTCGTGATGATCATCTTTATCCTACAAGGAAGAAAAAGACAAAATATTAGGTTTAATGAAAGATTTGATCCAGCAAGAACGTAACTTACCTAGCATAGAATTTAAGCTTGTGTGTAGAGAGATAATATTTTTTCCCCATGTCCATGCTTCGTGATCTCTCTATCGAAGGACATATTTTCCCATCTCAAAATCTTTAAACACATCCTTCCAACATAACCTCTCATGTGGAGCATCACGCTTCTTATTAAATGTATCCAAGGTGATGTGATTACTCTCTTCACTCTTGGATTTATATAACCTACTAAAAGAGGAAAAACAAGGAATGTGGTTAGCATAAATAAAATCAACGTGGTTCAAAGGATTACCTTGTGTCTCATGGTTATCTCCAAGCAAAATTGGGGAATAAATGTTCAAAGATGGTATATGGTAGATGAAAGTGATAGTCTTGTCATCCATATACTTTTCTTTGTTCACTTGATCCTCATTTTGATGAGATTCTTCTTCTACTTTTACAAGCTCTTCTTCCACTTGATCTTGGTTTTCAATGTTCTCCATGGGAACCTCCTCAACTAGCTCATCCTTACATTCAAATATGGCATCATCATACTCATAACTCTCACTTGAATTTGGAATTGAAGTACTAGAGAGCTCTTCTTGTGCTTGTAATTGATTCATCATGTTTACCATATAACCCATTTTCTCCTCTAGCATTGAGACCCTTTCGGTTTGCATAATCTGACTTTGCATTAGTTGATTTTGACCATTTGTCAATGCTTCAATAAGCTTATCCATTTTTTCTGAACTTGAGGGTTCTGAAACTGGAGATGATTCTTGTTGAGGATATTGATAATGTTTTGACGCTTCATAATCACATGTGTAAGGGTCTTGATAAGGCACTAAATAATGATCATTCATTTGCATCAGTTGATTTTTCCCATTTGTCAATGCTTCAATAAGCTTATCCATCTTTTCTAAACTTGAGGGTTCTGAAACTGAAGAAGATTCTTGTTGAGGATATTGATAATGTTTTGAAGTAGCTTCATATTTGTGTGTGTAAGGGTCTTGATATGGCACTGAATAATGATCATTCATCCCCCATTCGAAGTTGGGTTGATGCCTCATTCAATAATATTATGTGCTTGTATAGGGATCATCTCTTTGAAAACCATTGAAAGACTGAGCATCGGATTGTGTCAATCCTCCTCCTCTCATAGCTTGTTCATGGTAAGCATATGGATTTCCTTGCGTATGACACACTCCACTTGTATTAATAACTCCACTAGCTTTAGCTACCTGCAAAACAAGAGCAGTGAGTTTGTTAACTTTATCATTTAGACTACTCGAACTTACCTCATTTACTCTTGCATTAGGATTCATGCAAAGTTGTCCATAACCAAAGGATCCTCTCATAGCCACCTGAAAACACTAACACTTCAAAGGAAAAGGTTAAGAGCAAAACAAAAATACACCAAAAATCCTAAATAAACCTAAGACAAAACTAAAAAAACACAAAAACACTAAAAATAAAAACACACTAAAAATACTAGCAAAATATAGGTGAAGTTACCAATCCCCGGCAATGGCGCCAAAAATTGGTGTGGCCGTAGCTGACACGCAATTTAAACCCTCTTGTTGTCAACTATAGCACTGGTAAATAAGGGTATCGTTCTAGGCCGGGGATTGAGAGGGCTTACTTCTATTTAACTAGCTTAAAAATAAATAAAAATAAAAACACTAAATAACACAAAATAAAAAAATAAGAAAAATACTAATGGGGGTTATCAAAATAATAATAAAAGGAGTAAATAAAATAAAGTAAACTAATAATAAAAATATTGGGAAACCCGCAGATATGAGAAATATGTTAGGGAAATAAAAATCCACCACTATATTAGGTCGAAATATAATATTAATTTCTAAGTCAATATTTAATCGTGAGAATGAGATCGACCAAGTTGTACACCAAACGCAGGTCTATACACCTTATATTACTTCCCTTAATTAATTAATTCAACCACATGCTAATATTAACCCTATTAAATACTACTAGTATAGTAGCAACAACCGACTCCTATATTTAACTAGATTTAATGCATTAAGTGTAAGTGGAAGGCTGTCAATCTAAGTACCCAAACTAGTACAAAACGCATGTCTAGCTGTATTTCCTTTCGTTGACCCACACGTATTGAAACGTTTTACCACTTCGGTTAGAATCACAAAACTATTAGGTGAATTGTTATCTAACCTAACTACAATTTATACATATAGATTCTAGTATATTTAGATGGCCACCTCGCAGGCAAATAATCCTACATACTGTCACTTATGAGGAACCAGAACAAGGTATACACCAAATAAACTATACTTGATAGAATTATACATATAAACGATAGCAATTAACATAGAGTCAAGAAACAATCTCACGAAACAAAGAAAATAAAATTATAATTCAAACCATAGTCTAGGGTTTCAATTCATTCCCTAACAATAAATAATCAGCCAGCCATTATTAAAGAATTAATTACACAGAAATATATATCTAAAATATAAATTAAAAATAAGAGAAAGAAATAACCGGAATTAATTTTGAATTAAAGATGAAGAATTTATTCAGATAAAAATTAATTTTATCTTAAATAAATTCTATCGGTATAAATTCTTCCTTTATTTTCTTCCTTCTCGGCCCCTTGATTTCTGTGCAGTTATTCTTTTACTTTTTCTTTTTCCTTCTAGGTGACAGGGATGATGGAGGCTGTTGCGTCTCGGTTTCAATGCCTGATGTGCGCCTCTCCTTCCTTGCATCAGCCCTGTTCTCCGTGTCTGAGCCAATGGAAGGCTTTGCCGCGCTTACCATTGCTTCTCTCCAGAGCCTATGAAGGCTCTTTTCTGTGCCCTTTGGCTTCTCTCCACTACCGCACACCCCCTATCTGCTGCCTTTCGATTCTGTCATGCGGCATTTTTATTCTTTTTTTTGTATTTGCCACGTCAGCCCTTTTGACGGCTGACTTTTCTTCTTATGCGTAGGGTCTCGTTTGGCTTTGTTTGTTCCAGGTCTTTGAGCCTTCGGCCTTTGACCATTGGTCCAAAGGTCAAATTTCTTTTTTTTTATTTAAAAATAATAATACCTACAAAATAAAATTCAATAAATATTAATAAATAATATTTTACTCTAAATTTACTTAATTTATATCATTTTAGCTCAAATAATAATATTTATACAATTTTTACCACTTAAGCATAAAACAATAATTATTCCCCTATATTAGTTAAATAAAATACCAAAAACTAAGATTATAAGGGTATAAAATGTGTCAAAATAAGAACTCATCAGGTGTGTTGTCCCCGAGAGGTGCTTTAGACTGTTCCACCAGTTTAAGAATAGTTGGGTCCCTGAACTCATCGTAAATAAATAAAATCGGATGGAATAATGATTATTATTGGATTGTTGGATTGGAGTTACTTAGCATGCGACCGTGATTTCTTGTACGCTTGTATCTTATGTGCTGCCATGTCGAGTAATGTACTCATAAGTATGAATATGTGATCCTATGTTTTAATGTATGTAACACATGTATAATTGAGCCTAAATTACTGTATGAGTGTAATGGTGCATCTATCATACATATAATTGAGCATGAGAATTGTAAGCTAGAGTCTTTCATATCTTATGTGTTTCATGCTTCCTTCCATGAGTTGGGTGGTCTTGATTTACTCAATACCAGACCCGTACTGATGCTACCTTAGTTGAATGGGTCCTATGATGATCCACTGATGGTGGGGAGCAGACCTCTTGTGTAGGTTTAAGATCAGTTACTATTTTCGGGTGGAAGGCTTGACTTGAGAAAGTAGGAAATTCGGAATTTGATCCGTTGGGTTTTATCTTGTTTAACTGTATTCATCTTTGGAAGTTACAAGTGTTGTATTTAAAATATCAAGGGTATTGTAATTAACTTTCAATTTCTCGTACTCTGATAAGCTTTTAAAATTTGGATTTATTTCACAGGTTCTGCTGATTAATTTAGCGATGATTTTAATTAGTGAATTTATTCACTTGTCATCTGCCTGTGGATATCTCCTTGTGGGAATTTATCCTTACGGCATAGATGTTTGAAATTTTGTTTTATAGGTTTTAGCCTTGCACCTAGCATGAGATAGATGGTGGACATTTATCTTGTGTTAGATGTGGCGGTAACATTCCCCACATTCTATTCTAGCTTCCGCTTTATTCTTTCAAATTTTTTTTTCAGGAGTGAATTTTGGGAGTATTATAGGAACCCTAAACCCTCTCAACCATTTTACCCTATTTATACAAGCTTTCTTTATTTTATTTTGTTATATTTATATTATTTCAAATATATTATTATTATTATTACTAATGTTATTATTTTTATTTTTATTGAGGGTCGAAGCCCTATTATGTTTTAGTTCAATTATATTATCATTATTATTATTATTATTATTATTATTATTATTATTATTATTATTATTATTAGTATTATTATTATTATTATTATTATGTGTTATTATTATTATTATTATTAGTGTTATTATTCTTTCAAAGTAGGGTCAAAGCCCTACTTTACTTTATTTTCGATTTATACTATTATTAGTATTATTATCATTATTATTATTATTATTTTGAAATTACTATTATTATTTTTATTATTAGTATTACTATTTTTATTATTAATGTTAATAGTATTATTATTAGTATTATTTTGGTGAAGGGTCAAAGCCCTTATTTCACTATTTATTTTGAATCATATTATCATCATCATCATCATCATCATCATTATTTTTAGTATTATTATTATTACTAGGGTAAAATCTTCAAATCTTATATTATCATCTTTTATAATATGACTATTATTACTTTTACCTTTAGCAAAATTAGTAATTAGTTAGTCTTATTACTATTATATTATTATTTTATCCAAAACCTTAATCTTAGCATAAATAAGGAATAATGGTATTTTAGTAGGAGGGAACCTAATCATTAGTTTTTCCTCTTATAGGAGAGATCAGTCAAAGCATGCTCCAAGACCAATGTCATATTAGGTAAGGGTGCAGCTAAGGTCGTATGTATGTAATATGTTTTATATGCCTTATATGCCATGTGCCATAATATGTGATGTACCTTATGTGTATTGTTATAATTCTTTTATGTATGGTGCAGCTTGGAGTTGAGGTACGTTTATGTGTTATCTTATGATCTGTGTATTATATGTTTATGTTGTGATTGTGATGTGATGTGATGTGATGTGACTCGGTAAGACATGCATGCTAGCTTAAGTAAAATGATGATATGGAGTGAAATGATGTTGAGTTGACCTAAATGTTACATAACAATAAATGGAAGAATCTAGGGTTTTACATGGAGGAATCTAAGGTTTTGTATGGCAGAATCTAGGGTATGTGTGGATGAAGCTAGGGTTTTGTATGAATGGATCTAGGGTTTGCATGGGAGAATCTAAGTATGTAGGAAAGAATATAGGGTTTGCATGGGTGAATCTAGGGTTTCACGTGGGAGTTTTAGGGTTTGCATGAAAAAGTTCGAAGGGTTGCATGGGATGTGTAAAGTCTACTTGGGGCTGAAATTTATGTATGGAAAGTTTATTTGGGGTGTGAGGAAGATGATGGAAGTGTTTTTTGGGTGTTTGAACACTTTGGATGAAAAATAGTACATGGGATCGTATAAGGGTCCATAGGAGACCGAGTTAGGGTTTGGTATAGCCAGCTAGGGTTTAGTGTGGTTGCTTAGGGTTTCGTAGTCACACATGTACTTGATGATTAAAGTGTGATGATGATGGTGGAATCTATGGGATGTGATGTGTAGAGTGTTAAACTAATTTGGGTTGTGTGAGGTGGAGTAGGATGGGCCATTTAGGCCTAAATTAGGGTTTCGGAATAAAAACCTAGAGTGAGACGATGAGTGGACTTGGAAGCGTAAGGTAGTGAGCCTTGACCCACATATATGGGAGATGGGCTCTAGTGTGAATTAGGGTAAGGAGGAAAGAATGTTAGGCTAAGTTAGGAGGTGCATGAATCTTATGATGTGAGATGGGTTCTCTTGGAGAATAAGTGTAGAGGGAGTTAATCATGCATGTCTAGGGTTAAAATTTTGAATAAGACACTTAAGACATTAATCATGTAAAGTGAAAGATTATTGAGCCGGGTCCAGGCCGATCTACTGGTTAGGAATAGTGGTTAGGGTGTTCCATCCTATATGTGTCCGATCCACTGATTATAATAGTGGTCGGGAGCTTTATGCCCTGTGTGTTTCTAGCCCACCAATTATAATAATGGGGGATCCCGAGCTCGATAAACCAAACTTGAGTTGCTAAGACACTAAGTACTTATAGTGAAACACCATGCAAGCAGAAGCCAAACCGATCCACCTATAAGGTATAGTAGTTAGGATGCCTTGCCCTATATATGGCCAATCCACCTGCTATAATAGTTGTTAGGTGCATGTTTCCCTATATGTGACCGATCCACCGACTATAATAGTGGGGCTCCTGTACTCACATGGATTTGATAAAGAGCATGGTGTGAAAGGAGCAACAATAAGAGATTAATTAATTAATTAATTCGGACTATAAATGGCCTTTATTTATTATTTAGTTGAAGTGATCATATGCTGTTTTATTATCCTTCATGGATTATGTGCTTTTATGCGTTAGCATTAGTGCATGGTTACCTTACTCAGTACATAGCGTACTGACCACCCTTTTTATGGGTGCTACTCATTCCCTCAAGAAAAGGGCCCTTCTGACTTTATACAGGTGGGCGATGCTTATTTTGATGCCTTTGATATCCATGAGGCATCAGGTGGGGCTGAGTGTTGAGCATGTGCTTGGTTTGATGATCAGAATGACGTGGCCGAATTCTCTCTTTAAGTTATTTTGTTTCTTTAGGTTATATCTATTTGTATTGGATTTTTCAAAACTCAACTACTATCGTTTGTAGACATTTTTCCTTTCAAGGAACGTTGATGACGTACTTTGGATTATGTAAAATATTTGCGCGTACTCTGATTTCTATGTTATGATTCTTCTAGTTCTTTTTATGAACTCTTGGGTTAAGTATTGATTAAATTTTAACATTAATCCTTTTTATCCTTAGCACTTGGTACTAGAACGGTTGGAGTGAATCGGTCTGGTACTAAGTGTGGCAGTAACATTCCTGAAATTTATAGGTTTTAATTTAAGTGCTTCCGTTTTTTTTTTTAAATAGTGAATTTTGGGGTGTTACATTATGTGCTTATGGGTTTCATGATATGTGTTGTGTATTTATATATGAATGTAGATTAATTATGAGTGTAGTACAGCTTGCTTGGCATGGAGCTAAGGTGTGTTGTGTATGATTAGGATACGTGTAATATGGATGGCATGACTTGTTATTTTATGGCATTCTCTTATGTATGGTTGTTATGGTATGACATGTATACTTAGAAGCCTTAGGTGGTTTGAGAGGATGTGGGGATCTAAAAGAAATAAAGAGGGTGGAGTGAGTAAGAAGAAGTAAGGAAAAGGGTTAAGTATATTGTGACCTATGGGTGATAAAATAAAGGAAGAATAATAATAAAATGAAAGGTTGGAATAAAATCTTGCATAGGAAGTGTGAGGCTTACATGGGGTGGTTAGTATTTATATGGGGGAAAAGTTTATGTGGGAAAAATTAGTTTGAGGTTTAAACTTGGGGAGGAAAGAGTATTTTGGGTGATTGGAGTCCTTAGGGAAGATATTGTACATGGGTGGTTGGAAGTGTGCATGGGAGGCTAATAAGGTTTTTAGGGAAAGAGCCTTAGTATGGAATGATTTGAGAGAGTTTATAGAGAGTTGGTTGGAATTAGGGTTGATATTAGGAGGGTGTCGTATGAAGGGTATAAGTGAAGTGGAAAGAAGGGTGGAGTGTGTGTGTGAAGAGATGGTGTAAAAGAAAAGAGGAGTATTATGGTTTTGGGGTGGCCTACTAGGGTTTTGTTATCATATGTGGAAGATGGAGAGTAGGGTTATGATGTTTGTGTGGGTTAAGTAGAGTCATGGTGTTGGAGTCAAAGGGGAGTATGGGCTATATGTGAAAAAGAGAGGCCAGGGCCACACAGGCCAGATTAGGGTTTTCAAGTGGAAACCCTAGTAAGTGATGGTGAGCCTAGGTGGAGAAATGGGAAAGTGGGCCTTGATCCACATGCATGGGGGCTTTTGGATTCTTGAAGAGTAGGGTGAAAAGTGAAAAAGAGGTCTTAGAGTCTGTGGGAGTGTAGAGGTCCCAAGCTATGGGACCGAGTCATTTAGGAAGTTGAGGGTGGAAGTGTGATAATGAGTCAGGGAGTCCTTTGGGGCATGCATGTCTAGTTGGAGTTCACTTGTAGAATAAGACACTAATAAAGCAATAATTACTTAAAATAAAAGATTATTGAGACGGGTCCAGGTTAGAATGAATTTCGTTCCATAAGCTATAATAGTGGCCAAGAGCATTATGCCTTGAAGACTATTCCATCGGCTATAATAGTGGTCAGGAGCATTGTACCCTAGAGTAGTTCTGTACGTTCTAATGACTATAATAGTAGGTACCAATCTCAATAAACCAAACCACTTATGGTTATAAATCAAGGGAAAGACACTAATTACCTATAGCAGAACACCATGTAGGTCAAGACCAAGTTAGGATGATTTCCGTTCCATCAACTATAATGGTGGCTAGTTGGGTTTTGCCTCAGAGTAGTTGTTTTCATTTCACTTACTATAATAGTGGTCAGATGCGTTTTTCGCTGGAGTAGTTGTTTCCATTCCACCGGCCATAATAGTGGGATTCCTGAACTCACGTGGATATAATTAGAGAAATGCGTAAAGATGAAAATTAATGGCCTAAGTTCTGATGATGGTGATTAATCTAAATGACTTACGATATGCATTATCTGCCTTTTTATGTTATACTCTGTATTAGCCATATGGTTACCCCTTTCATGGGTGTTGCTCATTCCTACGAGTAGTGGCCCCTACTGAGTCTGTGCAGGTAACAGATTAGGCTTATGATGATTTTGATGCTTATGATGCCTTGGGCGAGATTGAGTGATGATTAGTTATACCTGATGTGGGGTCCAAGAGGGTGTTTTCCAGACTTATCATTATCTATTTTCCTATCATTTTTATTTCCCCCGTAGTGGGCATTGTGTGTACTTAACTTTCATTTTTTATTAACTCTGACATTTGCTTACTGTGGTTTTATTTATGAAATGTTGAACTATTATGGTTTTTATTGACTATTCTTGTAATACTTTTAATTCCTTTAGCCTTATGGTTTGTATAAGATTGACCTAGGGTCAATCTTATACTGATCATAGCAGAGCACCCCTATTTTTAGTGTATGGTTTTCTATAACAAACAAAAAATCTCAACTATAAATTTTGGGGGTGATACACACGTTGTGCATGTAGCGTGAGTTGTGCTTGGTTTTATAGTTAAGTTTGGTATTATTATATATATGTAAAATTTTATTATTATTATTTTAGGTGCTAAACTATTAGTTTGGTATTTTGGTATTACTTTCAGGTGTGAAAGTTGATTAGCAGGATCTTGTAGTATTTAGTAGGATACCATTATTTTTGCCTTTTTGGTTAGAATTCAAATAAGTTTTATACTCTCCTAAAATGGTAAATTTTGCATGATAGCATAATAGGGTTTTGTGTCTAAAATATTTTATGAATGATTTGTGTTGTGCCATGTTATTGCTATAATGTGAATTAATATATGAATTTAGATACTATAATAAGCAATTGATATTACATGATAGAAAATGAGTAAGTAAACATCATGCAATATTGTTATTTTGTGAAAAAGCCTTCGGTATGAAATATGAATTTATTATGGGCTTATTAATGGTATAATGATTTTGAGATGAATATGATAAGGTCTATGGAGAAAAATATGGATTGGAAGTAATGTTACTCCACACATAAGATTCACACAAAATAAAGGTTTTATTATCGATGAGGGCATTTTGGTCAACTTTGGTTAAATATGATAATCATGGTATTTTAAAGTGTTATATCATCCAAATGTACTAATGAATTTATATAAAGTTTTTAGAGTAATTATGAATGACATCATGTTGATAAAGTATAGAAAGGGTTGATTTGGGAATAGTAACCCTAAAATGAGGAGGCTATTATCGCATGTGTGAAATGGTAGAGTTAGACCATGAAATTTGAATATATTGTTAATATTAGTGTTTTGGGAGTATATATTGAATCTGATTAGTGTTTGAGCCTTCCACGAAAAGCTATGATCGATTTGTGAAATTAAGGTTTACAAGTCCTAAGAATAATGACTTTTGGGATAGGATTATTATTGTATGTGTAAGAAATTAAAGTTAGGCCTTAAAATTTGAGTATGATTGATGATAATAAATTTTGAGTAAAAGGTACTAATTTTTGGTGATTAAAAGAGAAATAGAAGAAGAGTTATGATAAATGTATGGAATTTGGGTTTTAGGGATCTATAGGGAGCTTAACTCTAGAGAACGACCTTATGATCTTGTGATGTAAATTACCTGTTCCAAATGTGTTATGTACATTTGAATTAATCATGAATTAGACATTAATCACTTAAAGTGAAAGACCACGTGAGTTGGGCCAATGTATTTTATGGATCTGTCCCACTGGATGATAATAGTGGCTTAGATGTATTATCCTTGAGAGGTGTTTCAAGCCATTCTACTAATTTAAAAATAGTGGCTCAGAAGCATTTTTTTTCTTGAGAGGTATTTTTATGGATATATTCCATCAGATGATAATAGTGGCTCGGGTGTGTTGTCCTTGATAGATGCTTTAGTCCATTCCACCGGATTAAGAATAGTAGAGCCCTATACTTATTATGAATAAGAATATGATTTGAGATAAGTAACCTAATGGATAAGATATTAATCATTTAAATGGGAAGAGTATGTGAGTTAGGATCGAGGTGTTAGATCCGTTCCATCGAATGATAATAGTAGCTCAGATGTGTTGTCCTTGAAAGGTGTTTTAGATCATTCCACTAGTTAAAGAATAGTGGCTCAGGAGTATTCTACCCTGAGAGGTGTTGTATTTGTTCTATCAGATGATAATAGTGGCTCAGTTGTGTTGTCCCTAAGAGGTGATTTAGACCATTCCACCAGTTTAAGAATAGTGGGGTCCTTGAACTCAACATAAATAAAAGATTGAAATTGATTATATCTAATAAAGAGGTATGGTTCGGTAACTACCTTCATGCCTAACTATGTCTAGTAGTAGCCTTTGTGCCTACATGTGGCCTAGTAGAAGCCTTTGTGCCTACCTATATTTTGGTGCCTACCTATTAAACGATGAGTTTTTAGTGATTTGTGCTTTTGAGCCTACCTGTGTTGTGATATTGTCAGGATTGATGATGAGTTATGTGGCAAGTCACTATTATTTTGGATTTGGGGTGATGTTCTTTTTAATTATATTATGAAGAGCATCGCTTGGATGTTACATGGGTAAGTTTCAGTTAATTCCATATAAATGAGTATGGTTAGTATATGGTATTGGTGGTATGTGTTTATATGGATGGTTGATTGATGCATGTATAGTTTATTGTTTATATCATATATTATTGTGATGCCTTGTATGTGTTCTATGTGGGTTTTATTTATTTATTTTGGTTTAGTATAAAGAGTTGCTTAGTACCATTGTACTAAAAGGTTCCTTTCAAGGGTCCCTACTTATTCAATGGGAAGCGGTCTTTGTAAGTAAGCTTTTGGGTTTGGCTGAAGCTGGTAGTTCGATTTGAGAGCCTAAGGATATCCACTGTCTTTTGGTACTTTTTTTTTGTTGTATTTTGGACACCTGTGTCCTTTTCTAATTTATCCCTTTGAATTTTTTAAATTGGTGGCATTGCATTTATCTAGAACAATACTTATCATTTGTTCCCTCCTTTTTAATTATTGTAATCATGTTATAAATCTAAGTGAAATAATGATTTTATCCTTAGCACTTGGTATGAGAATGGTAGAGGAAACCGAACTTATACCAAGTGTGGCAGTAACACCCTTTGTTTTTATTATTTTAGCTTCCATGCTTAATTCTGTAAACAAAATTTTTTGGTTCGTAAAAACATAGGTGTTATAATAACCCTTAAAGTCTTGGTGATATTCATACGAACTTCTCTTATACTTTGAAACTTGATTGGTATTTTAAATTGGCACTTTGAGAAAAAATTGAGTAAGTGTGTTTTGATCTATTTGTTGTCAATCATGGTTCATGTAAACTCAAATAAACACATTCATCCTCTAAACTCATTTATGATCTTCAAAATACATATAAGGACATTATATGACCTATGATGTCAATATATTAGTATACTCTCAACTCAAGGGATCCTTTGTAGTGGAGTTTTACCTTAGACTACCCCTTTATTGTGGTTCCATAGGATCTTGTATTGGTGTTTTCTAAGGAATAAGAATATTAAATATTTCATAAGCAAGCTGATTTAATATTGCAATTACTTGGCTTAGAACAACTTCCACACAAAAACATCGAGTAAATGAGGTGCAACCTCGATCGAATTTAGTGGTGTTGGTGGACTAATTGAGTCCTCTATTTAAAGCCTCTTTAAAAAATGATGGATAGATGATAGGGGGATAAGAATGAAATCATGTATGTAAGAGTATATGATATCCCATACGTGCAGCACGCATAACACCTACAAAACAAACCCACATCATTACTTCTTATGCACTGTTTACTAATCAATTCTAATGCAAACAAGGCTACATACCCTCTCAAATTAGCATAAAGCATGTTAGGAGCATGATAAGGTATATTGAATCGATGCCTCTTGAGTGATCCTCTAATGTTTTAATGTTGCAAGTCTAATAATAAGTGAATATAGAGTAAAATGATGTTGAAGCTGCTTGTTGATGCCTCTAAGAACCACTTAATGACCCATGAACACTTTCCACCCTATTAAGATAAATTATCATTCGTAAAGATTATATTATGTAAATTTTTTCATAAGTAATAAGATTATGTAATGATAAACTATATACCAATTTGTTATACCCTAAAAAAATTGTATAACTTGATTGACCCATGGGAAGATGAATTTTTCTTTGTATGGAAGTTTCCAAACCATCTTTTGATAAATAAATAAAAATAGTTTGGGAATGTATTTATGATTAGTATAAAATAACAAAAGCTGGTATTAATATTTTTCCTCATCTTGAGCATTTATCACTTTTTTTTTATTTGGGCATAAAACTATGTGTCAACTCTTCAATCTAAGCTTTTTTGCACTTCTTCTCTACATTATTATTTACATAAAATCTGCGTAGTAAATGCTTTGAGGTTAGAAATACACCTTCCACAGTTAAAATCAGCCAAACATTTTTGATAGATGAGAATAGAAGTTAAAAGTATTGTAGGATCCATCAACATCTTCAACTTACCCATATGATACCCCCAATTTTACTAATATTTTTTTGTGAAAGATTTAATATTAAATAATGTGAGTTTTGACTGAGTATTTGAGCACAACATAACATAGTGTTAGTTTGTGTAGGTGTTAGAGATGTTTAGTGAAGTATGAAGGTTTGTGTGAAAAACATAGGGGTCTTATGTTAATAAACACTAACCTTGTTTCTCTATGGAATCATTGATGTATTTTGGGTAAAAGTCAAGAGTAAGGAATTAAACAAAAGAGTCTCGTATTTAGGAAACACATACCGTGTTTTTGCTATATTTCAGAAGCGTTGTTTTTCCCTATATGGCTTTTTCTTCTACAAAAGAAGACATGTTGTAACCCTAGCCATTTAGAGTCATGCATCCCAAATTCTTCTTCTCCATAGAAATGTCCATTCAAAAATTATGGTATATTTGTGTAATTGATTGATTGATAGTTTAATCATCTCATAATTACATATGAGCATGAATGAATATTTTTACTTTTTACTAAATTATTATATTTTGCGAGTGAATCCTAAATTGTGCATGATCTTGTTAATTTTAATGTGGTTTGGATCTCTCTAAATCCGTGTTACTTTCGAAATAATTTGGTATCAGAGTTGCATTATTGAAGCAATATGGGTATTAGAATGGATACAAGACTTGACATTGAGAAGTTTAATCGATCCGTCAATTTTATGTTATGAAAATTGAAGTTGTAGACAATTCTAATTTAGAACGTATTGGGAAAATATTTATCTGGTCATTCAAATAAGTTAGAATCAATGGTAGATGAGATATTTAAAGAAGTAGATCTGAAGGCCCTCTCTATCATGTAACCATTATTATCTAACGAGGTATTGTAGGAAGTGGTAAAAGAACCAACAACAATTGCCTTATGGTTAAAGCTTGAGTCATTGTATATAACAAAGTCAATAGCAAATTGTCTACTATTGAAGAGAAGGCTTCATGACCTAAAACTAGGTGAGGGTTAATTTTTGAAAAGTTATTGATGAATTTGACACTATTTTTATAGATTTGCATAATAAAGATGTTAAATTAGATGATGAAGATTTGGATATTATATTGTTATGTTCTTTTATTGCTAGCTTTAAGTATTTTTGTGAGACTATTTTATATGGGAATAATGAGTTAGTTCTTGAGGATGTAAAATCCACCCTGATATAACAGGAGTTTATTTGAGTCAAAGAGTTAGAAAAAGAATGTGACATGCCATGGTTGTCACATGATAGGCCATTTGAGGAGATACAATCCTAATAGGAAATTAACAGATATGGTTGATGGTGTATCTGATGAGTGTGATGCTACCATAGATGAGGGCGATGGTGATGGTGATGTACTAACTATCATTGATGGACATACCAGATTGACCAATAGGTGGATTCTAGATTATTGGTGGTCCTACCATGTTTGTCTGAACAGAAGATGGTTTTAGACATATGCAACTATTTAAGGTGGAGTTATTATCTTAAAAAATGATGCTTCATATAGAGTTGCTAGAATTGGGACAGTGAAGGTGAGGATGCATGATGGTGTGGTTAAGACACTATCTGATGTTCTTCATGTTCCTGTTATGACCAAGAGCTTGATTTTGTTATATTCCTTGGATAACAAAGGTTATAGGTGTGTCATTAAGAATGTCACGTTAAAGGTTGATAAAGGGGTTCTGGTGGTGATTGTTGGCAATTAGGTCCGTACATTGTATAAGATTTTTATCACAACTATTGAAGGTCAAGTTGGGGAGATATTGAGAGTGTCTGACACAACTTTTTCTTGATTCATAATGCTAAACAAATGGCATTAAGCTAAGTAATTAGTGTCGAAGTTGGGGTTAAGCTTCAATAAAACCAAAGGGAGATGAGGATGATTCCAAACAAAAAAAAACTTGAATTTGTGAACTACAAATTTAATTACTTGCATCAACCAACTAAGGTTACCACCTTTAGCATAAATTTTGCAAGATTTTGTTAGAACTCAACTCTTCCTTCACTTAAAAGTAGTCGAATGTAAGAGGATTTTTTTAGCCAAAGAGATCTACCCTTGCTTTGCAGACCCTCTACTCTTTAAACTAGGAAAAGGGGATGATCATTGACCCACATTTAAAGTTCTATCCATTTAGGTTAGTTAGTTACACCTCCCTTCATAGTTGATACTATGACATTAGTTATTCTCCTTGACACTAATTAGGTGAGAAACAGCTGAGATGGTGGCATGTGGAGATGTGCAAAAATATGGAGCCATTTAAGAGCCATATTTTGGAGTGTCTAGGTAAGCCATGAAGTGGGTAGAAGTGATCCATGCACACATAAAAGGGTGTGGGTTGGTTTGGTTTTCATGGCTATTGATAGTCGAAGTAATTAATTAGTAACCCAAATGAGAAAAGTTTTGAACTCCTCTACTTTGGAAAAAATAATAAGTAGATTATCTTTGGTTTGGGTATGTTGGGATGCTCGTACATCATGCACTCCCTCTTGAGAAGGAACCCCCTCATCTTCAAAAGGTGTTTCATGGAGGTAAGGGAGTGAGTCTCCTACATTGAATGTACAGGAAAAGTTTCCCATGTCTAGAGGAAGTTCAAGTCAATAGTCATTGGTGCCTATCTTTTTAAGGATTTTGAAGGAACCATCGCTTTAGGGCATGAGTTTATTCTTTCTTCGGGATTAAAACCTGTATTTTTGAAGATGCAACCACACTAGATCACCTAGTTCAAAATCTTGTTCTTTTTTGTGCTTGTTAGCCCTCCTTTGGTTCATATCATTAACTTTCTCAATTCATTCCCTAACTTGCTCATGCAACTTCTTGAATTCTGTGGATCGCTACTTTGCTTCAAAAATTGTTTGTGCGGAGATGGATAGTGGGATGAGATCAACGGGGATGGTGGCTTTCACCCCATACACCACTTCAAAAGAGGATTTCTTGGTGGCATATGTTGGAGAGCAATTGTAAGCAAACTCAGCATAACTCAACTTAAGATCCTAATCCTTTAAGGGCTTGTGGACTAAGTTCCTTAAAATCATTATGATCGTTTGGTTGGTAACCTCTATTTGGCCATTTTTTTTTGGATGGTAAGAGGTGCTAAAAAGAATTTTGGTACCAAGTAGCCTCCATAAGGTTTTCCAAAATTAGCTAAAGAACATGTTATCTCAATAAAAGAAAATTGATTTCGGGATACCATGCAACCTAACTATTTCATTAAAGTAGATATCGGCTATGTAAGATGCATCATTCGTCTTATGACATGGGACAAAATGAGCCATCTTAGAGAATTGGTCTACTACTATCATAATGGCATCATGTTGCCTTTATGTTTTAGGCAAGACCATTAAGAAATCCATGCTTACATGATCTCATAGGTGGTGGGGAATGGATAAAGGTGTGTAGAGTCCTTGATGGAAGTTACTCTTATACCTTTGACATGTGGAACATTTTACCAATAGGGATTGCACATCTGTAGCACCCCCAAATTTTACACACATTTTTTTTAAACAAAACTTATAAATTAAAACCATAAAATCCGGGGATGCTACCGCTACACTTAATATTGGACCAGTTTACTCCTACATACCATCCTAGTACTAAGTGCTAAGGCTAAGAAAACTATACATACATTAATAAATAACCCAAATTCATAAATACAAAAATAAGAGTACTCATAAGTCTTTACACAATCCAAAATACGAGAGTTAGTTTTTCAGGGAAAAGAGATAACTATAATAATAAAATTGTTTCTTAAGTGTTAATCATAATTAAAGAAAATAGGAATAATAATCTCAAATGGAAAAAGACCATTCCACTCTAGGACTAGATCCAGCCCACAATCACTCGGCCCCACCTAATGTCCCATAGACATCAATAGCATCGAAATAAGTATCTCCTATCTGCAATAGGTCAGATGGGCCTTCTGCTCATGGGAATGAGCAGCACCCATGAAACGGGTAATCAGTACACTACGTACTAAGCAAGATAACCAAGAACTAAGGCCAACATACAAAATTCACACAACCAATGCATAATAATAAAAGGAGCATAGAATTCAATCATAATAGCACAAGATAAAATAAATGCTCGAGCAAAGTGCCATGATTCAATACAGATCAGATTAGTTACTTCATCAAACCTTTATCGAATTTATTTTCACACCATGATCTTTATCAATTCCATACGAGTACGGGAACCCCACTATTTTTTCCGGTGAATTGGTCTCCAGGGCACTTTTGGCTCCTAGCCAATATTATACGTCGGTAAATCAGTCTGGCCCCTTCTCGCACGGTGTTCGACTGTAAGTCATTAGTGTCTTCCCACATCTTAACAACATATATGGTTTGGTTTGTTGAGCTCGGGATCCCCCATTATTTTAGCCAGTGAATCAGTCACTAGCATAACATACCCTACCACTATTATACGCCGGTGGATCGGTCTCCAGGATACCGCAATACTTGGCCACTATTTATGCCGGTGGATCGGTCTGGGTCTGACTCAACATCTTTCGCTTTACATAATTAATATTTTAAGTATCTTATTCGAAAATCCATACCAAGACATGCAAGTCTGCCTCCTACCATGCTTACTTTTCAACTCGGATTAACTACTCCAACCCTAGTTAACCACTCCCAACATTGTTAACCATGACATACCTTAACACCCATGTAAACCCTATCTCCACGTAAACCCTACTCCCATGCAAAACCCTAGCTCTACCATGCAAACCCTAATATAACCATGCAACCATTAATACCACCATGTAAACTCTAATACCACCATGCAACTCTAATATCACCATGCAACTATTAATACCACCATGCAAACCCTAATACCACCATGCAACCCTTATACCACCATGCAACATTAATACCACTATGCAAACTCTAATACCACCATGCAACTCTAATACCATCATGCAAACCCTAACACCATGCAACATTAATACCACCCTTCAAAACCCTAATACAACCATGCAACATTAATACCACCATGCAAACCCTAATACAACCATGCAACCATTAATAGCACCATGTAAACCCTAATACCACCATGCAACATTAATACCACCATGAAAAACCCTAATACCATATTTTTACACTCCTTTTCATTATTTTACAACCCTATCATGCATGTCTTAGGGCCACATAATACCATAATAATAACACTCATACACATAATTCTCATGCCACAATTATTTACACAAAACATACCTCAACTTCCATATCATGCTGCATTAAATCAATACACATGGAATGCATTTTAAATCATATATTACACAAATGGCCTTAGCACCCCTTACATAAGAATGTCACCGGTCTTGAAGCACACTCATATACCACTTGAGGGCTTTGACTGGGCTCACGTATTATGGGGAAAATACTCGAATTAGGTTCCCTCCTAAAAATGCTATTATTTACTAACTTATAGTAATAAAAATACAAGGGTGCAAAACCTAATTAAAAATTTAGGTCTTGGCCCTCCTTAAATAATTACTAAAATAATAAAATAATAATAATAATAATATTATTATTATTATTATTATTAATGATAATAAACTTATAATAATTCAAATAAATTACTAAAATTTGAAACTAGCAACCTAATTAACTCAAAATAATCTCAACCCAGCCAACAAAATTTATCAATAATACTACATCTAATAACAATAATAATAATAATGATGATGATAATAATAATTATAATCGAATAAATATTAGAAATTAGAATAAAAAGGAAATAAATTTCAATAAATAAGAGGGTCTAGGGCTTCACCTTGAGTCGATGGAGATGGGTGGCACCGGTGGTGGTGCATGGCGGCGGCGGCAAAGGTGGCGGCGGAATGGAAAAGGTGAAGAAAAAGAGGGAAGGAGAAGGAGAAAAAGGAAAAGAAGGTTATGGTTCAGTGGAGGAGAATTAGTAGAGGTTTTTGAGTGGTTCAGAAGGTAATAGAAGTGGAGGATGTGGTAGAGGATGTGGTGGCGGATGGAAGCTTAAAGGTTGCAGGGTAAAATTTTTTGCGAGATGGACAGGGAACTTTGCGTGGCTATGGTGGCTCGTGCGAGAAGAATCGAAGGACGTGGAGAGCTTAGTAAGCTAGAGTGTGGTGCAGGGAAGAATGTGGGAGGTAGAGGTGGCGGCAAAGTTGGCTAACGGTGGCAAACAGCTCATCTAAAGTCATGGTGGTGCACAGGTTAGCTCTTAGGGCGTTAGAGAGAAAAAGTTTTGAAAACGCCCACACTAGGGGTATTTGTTGATCTTAGATAGGATGGTAGGGTTTTAGAGGTCGGCAGGAGGGTATTGGATGCTAGGTTTGGGGTGGCCAATGGCGTTAATCAGCCGGCAAAAATTTTGGTTGGGTCGAACATTCGTGAAGCAAAAGAGATAAATCAAGCGAGAGATAAAGGAAAAGGATTATACCAAGACAATCTGCGAGTCAAGAGGGAGATAATGAGGGGAGAAATGGCCGGTCAAAACTTGTGTGGCTTGTGGTGCCATTTTCGGAGGTTAAAGATGTCGGTCGATGGCGGACGCTGAAGGAGGAAGAAGGAAGGGGTGAACTGGCGGTTGGGGAAAATGAAAAGAAAAGGAGAAGAACTGGCCGGTTGGCAACGGTTATAAGTCCCTTTAATGAAATGCGACGTCTCAAGGAAATAAATAATGAAACGCAGCGTCTGAAGAAGAAAGAAAGGTAGGAGTGGCACTAGGCCTCAGGAAAAGGAAGGAAAAGAGGAAGGATTAGGCCGCGTCGCAAACCCATTCGGCGAGAGGAGGTAAAGAAAAAGAAAGAAAAGAAAGAAAAAGGAGGGAAAAAAAAGAAAAAGGAAAAAGGAAAAATTTGGGGTTGAATAAATTAATTGGAGTATTTTGGGTATTTAGAATAAAAATATTTAAATAAAATAATATTAAATTTTCTTTTTAGGCTAATTTAGGGTTTTTAAAAGATTTTTCCTAAATTCATTTTTAATTACCAAAAATACCAATTTTTCCCTTACGAAAATAATTATAAATTCTTTAATAATTTGCCCTAAATAAATCCTTCCTATTCCATATAAAATATTTAATTAAATTAATTTCCCAATAAATCCTTATTTAATTATATTTCTTAAATAAATATTTTTGGGGCATTTTAACATCACCCATCATTAAAGGCTAAAAGAAATGCTCTTAGAGTACATCATAAGTTTTGTTGATGCTAAAATGCCCTGACAAACCTCCTCCATACACTTCTTGGTTAAGTAACTCGTGAATGGAACACTTCGGGATGCATAGCTTGTTTCCCTTGAAGAAAAAACCTTCTCACACTAGGTAAGGTCCTCGAGGCTTGTTTTATTCTTCCACGTAACTAGTAAAGTCTTCGCCCTGCTTGTACAATTATTTAAGACATCCAAACCTTAGGACTCTAGTCTCTAATGATGAAAACATACAATATCATCTTGAGAGGGCATCAACCATAACATTGGTATTGCCACTCTTATGCTTTGCTGTAAAGGAGAAGGATTGTAAGAATTCTGTCCACCTAGCATACATAGAGTTGACTTTATGTTACCCATTTATATATTTAAGGGACTCATAATCGGTATGCAATACAAATTGTGATGGTTGTAGGTAATGCAACTAGTGATCTAAAACCCTTAATATGGCATAAAACTTCTTGTCACATGTACTGTAGTTGGATCTTGCACCATTAAGTTTCTCCCTAAAAAGGGCCACGGGTCTCCCTTCTTACAATAAGATAGCCCCAATTACAACTCCACTTGCATCACACTCAACCTCAAACACCTAGTCAAAGTTGATTGGGTGTATGATGGGAGCCTCACTTAACTTGATTTTGATTGGGTCAAATGCTTCTTATGTAGGTTTGGTCAATTAAAAGTCCCCCTTTTTGAGACATTCGGTAAGAGGTGCTAAGAGCATGCTAAATTCTTTTGTGAACCTCTTATAAAAAGAGGCAAGTCTATGAAAGGATCTAACATAGATAATGGATATGGGTGTAGACCACGTTCTTATTGCCTCCACTTTTGACTCATCCATTGATATTCCATCCCTAGATACAACAAACCCTAAAAATGTAACCTTAGGTACACAGAAGTCACGCTTCTCTAGTTTCCCATACATTTTTTTGTTCTTTAGGGCTAAGAATATAAGCCTTAAGTGCTTTATATGATCATCCCGACTAGAGAAAAATACAAGGAAATCATCAAAATATACAACCACAAATTTTGAAATGAAAGGGCGAAGGATCTCGTCCATGAGTCTTATGAAGGTACTTGGTGCATTTGAGAGCCCAAATGGCATGAATATCCATTCATAAAGCCCTCCATTAGTATTGAAGGCGGTCTTCCACTCATTTTCTTCCTTCATTAGAATTTGGTAATATCCACTTCTCAATTTGATCTTGGAAAATATACTAGCCCCGTGTGGGCAATTTAACATATCATCAAGCTTAGGTATGGGATACCTATACTTGATAGTAATTTTGTTGATGGCTCTACTATCTACACACATGCACATTGTTCCATCCTTTTTAGGTACTAAGAGGGCCACAATCGCACAAGGACATAGGGATTCCCTTATGAAACCCTTTTGTAACAACTCCTCAACTTACCTTTGGAGTTCCATGGCTTCTTTAGGGTTACACCTATAAGCCAGTTTGTTTGGAGGTATGGAATCAGGTATAAAATCAATTTTCTTCTCTGTGCCTCTTAGGGGATGTAACTCACTAGGTAAGTCATATGAGAAAACATACCCAAACTCTCCTAGTAGATGATTGACCCGAGGGTCAAGTGGTTGTTGGTTCTCATTGACTTTGAGTGTTAACAACAAATAAAAGGTCTTTCCCTTCACTAAGGCCCTCTCCACTCTCTTTCCATCAAAAAACAAAGATATATTTTCTTTCTTGTCCTCCCTAACAAGTGATGGTCGATAGATAAGGGGTGTGAGCACAATGTTTTTACTTTCATACACCAAGCTATATATGTTCCTACTACCATCATGTCTTACATTTCTATTAAATTGACATGGCCTACCTAATAATAAATGACACGTATCCATAGGAATGATATCACATAAAACACAATCTTGGTAGGTTTTTCCTATATAGAATGGCGCGACCACTTTCTTGGTAACTTCCAGCAAGGACCCATTTTTTAGGGCAACTTGTATGATTTGGCATGCACTTGAGTTGACAAATTTAGCTTTTCCACCATGGTGGTGGAGGATATATTTGCACAACTTCCTCAATCAACAATGAGTGAACACACCTTACCAAGTATGGTGCACTTGGTATGGAAAATGTTCTCCCTTTAGGATTCCTCTTCAATGGCTTCTGTTGTTTGTAAAAACCTCCTCACCATGAAGGACTCCCCCACGTCCAGTGGCACTTCTTCTACTTTGGTTCCTCCTTCTATGACCGCTTGGGCTTATGACACTTCTTCCTCCATTTTGAACTCCTATAGGTCTATTAAGGTCATGACTCATTTGTTTGGACACTCACTTTTATAATGCAACTCCTTGGCATTTGAATTACCTCACTCCCTTAGTTCGACTACCTTCACCTAGTTCTAGCTTTCCCTTCCCTTTAGCTTCAAATGCTTTGAGGTTAGGTTAGCTTTCAGTGGCTCCTTAGAGGGGTAAGTATTAGATATTACACCTCCTATTTTTGAACGCCTCTTCTATTTTTTGTGCTTCTCCAATTTGATAGCCAATTAGACAACTCATTCGAGGTATAATACTTGTAGAGTTTCACCTTTCTATAAATGTCTCCCCTTAACCCTTCTATAAACTAAGGCATAGTGTGTTCTTCTACCTCCTCTAACCTAAGCCTCATTATGAGCCTCTTAAACTCCCACACTCAAAGATCCTTGTATTAAGGAAGAAATTTTGTTGTAGGGATCTTGATTATAAGAAGGTGGTAAAAAACTTTATCTCATCAACCTTTTCATCTTCACCCAACTTCTTACCCTATATTTACCCTTTCTCCCTCGATTTTGCACAAAATTCTCCCACCATAAGGATACATGTCCCTTTAGTTTAAGGATTATAACCTTGAATGACCACTTATCATCTAAATTCCTAGCCTCAAAAAAATGGTTACACCTCATCTTCCACTCTAAGAATTCCTCCAGGTTATGACATCTGTTGAACTTCGGGACTTCTATCTTGATGTCACTAAAAGGTTATCTTATTACCAACCTCCTTCTTTAAAAAGATATAGGATAATTTCTAGAAGATGATCTATCATTGATTAGCTAATCCCCTAACCCATTCACCCTTTTATGAGTCTAAATTTCTTCTTGATAAGAAGGTACAGTGATATAAATCTCCAAAATTTGTATTTAAATAATTCTATTAAGTGTTATAGATTATATTATGCTTATAATTATTTTTCTTATTGTGTTCTTGATTAGGAAATTAATGCAAAACATGGGGAAATGGATTAAAAGGTTGTTGTAGCTGCTACTGGGAATTGTTGCAGAATTCATGTTATGTTTGTTGTAGAAAATCCCATGCGATGCATTCGCCGGCAAATTTGGATAATGGGGATTAAGCTGGCTGTGTAATCTGCCACCCAACCCATAATTATTTGGGTTAGTTGGAATGTGGATTACTCAACCCTCAGTAACCATGATTAGCTAATATAAATTATAGCTGATGAAATATTTGTACAATTCATTACTTTGTATTATTATACCTTGTAATAATTGTAATTAGGTTGTTTTTCTATAGTCAGTCGTCGACCCATTGTGAGTGTTTCGGCTGATTAATTGGGCTGAATTGTTGTATACGGTCGGAGGTCTGCATTTGTGTATTGTATGCTTTACCTTTTGTATTATATACGCCATATATATAGGGCATATACCATCTGTACCAATACTACTTTTGGTCGAATACAATTCTTGAGATTATTCTGGAATTCTCTCTTGCTCTCTCTCTCGACTCTCCCTCTCTCTTGCGCGACCTTCTTGTTCGCATTCTTCTTGCTCTTTCTTCTCAATATCTTCTTGATCTTCTTTGTTCTATAACTTCAGCAACCATTGATTTAACTACGCTCTGAGTTTCTGATCTTCCTTTGGAGAAAATCCTTAGGCTGATTGTTCAGCAAGTCGAACCTTGCGCTCAATTCTGTTTGTGATCCGGCGAAACTTTTGTGAAACCCTTCCAGGTTTCATCATTTGGTATTAGAGCCTCGATTATTCGAGTGCTCGTGGTTTAATTCCTCTGTTATTGAGCTTTTATTATTCTAATTACTATTCTCGACTTCGCTAACCCATATTTCTAAAGTGTGAATCCAGGGTTTGCGATTCACAAAAAAAAATTGAACGATTTTGTCTCGTCTAAGCCGGCGACCAAGAGGGTTGTATTATCTAATTTGGAACTACTTGGAAAACCCTAAGTAACTTTGGCGATTTTCCTGGCTAGGGTTTGGTCCAGATTCTTAAATCTTCATGATACTCGAGGAATACTCCTCGATTGGTAAATTCGAACCTTACTTTTGCTAATTACTGCAACTTGTGGTCGTCAATTTAAAATTTTATTACGAATTGGTCATTTCTGTTCACAACTAAAAGAGTGCACAGGAGTGAGTGAACCAGTGAACCCTTGGTTTTAGAAAGGGGTAAGGACTCCAAGAAGAGGGGTCCTATCTTGTAATTGGGTTGATTGCTTAAGTTGTTCTCGCGATAATATCGTTCCTTTCTTGAGCTTTTCGGTTGTATTTGATTTAATAACTATCTGACAGTTATTGTGTATTCTGTGTGTTTTGATATATCTTTAATCTTATATAGTACTGCGATATCTTTATAATTAGTAGTGATCAATTTGTTGTCTACTTGATTTAATAATAAAGTAAATTTGTTTCTAGACTGTCTATTATCTGTGTCTTATCTTGGATATCATAAAGTAAACCCAATAATGTCTAATAATGGCCAATCTGTTAATCAATCTGTCTCAGTATCTAGTAATGACTTATTAGAAACTCTTAGGACTTTTCAAGAGCAAATGACTGCCCAACTTGCTGTTTTGTCTACTAATTTAGAACAGAGGATAGGAGAATAGGAAATAAGAATTAATGAATTGCAGAATAATAGGGTAGATACTCAACATGTTGGGGTACTAGGAAGGGCTCCTATGGACCCTAGAACTAGGATTCCACCTGTAACTAGTTTAGAAGAATTAGAAGATCAAATATCCAATAATAGTGATAGGAGGCCTAGACAAAATAATAGACAAGAAAGAGACTTAGACTTAATTGATAGGAACCTAAGTAATCTTAAGTTTAACATACCTAGATTCAATGGAAGAAATGATCCTGATTATTATTTTGAGTGGGAAAGAAAGATAGAATTAGTGTTTGAATGTCATAAGTACTCTGATGAGAAGAAAATTAAGGTAGCAGTAGTGGAATTTACAGAATATGCATCTTCTTGGTATCACAATCTTGTCTTAAATAGGCGTAGGAGTGGAGAACCACCTATACAAACATGGGATGAGTTTAATATTCTAATGAGAAAAAGATTTGTTCCAATTTATTATTATAGATAATTACATAAGAAATTACAGACACTGAATTAGGGAATTAGGTCGGTGGATGAATACTTTAAGGAACTAGAAGTCTTGGTAATTAAAACAAGAATTGTTGAGGATGAGGATGCTACCATGGCTAGATTCTTAAGTGGATTAAACTCTGAGATAGCTGATAAGGTAGAATTATATCCTTGTGGGACTTTAAGTGAAATGGTTAACATAGCTACCAAGATAGAGAGTCAGATAAGGAAAACTAGACAGTATAAACCCCCTGGGATTGGGATTAAGAGTACCTTAAAAAGGAATTTTGGAGGAACTAATTATGGAAATTGGAAGAATAATGGGAGGTTTGAACCTAGAGGTAGGAATAATGAACTCAAAGTAGGAAACAAGGCTGAGAAGGGTAGAAATATAACAACTAATCCTACTAGTGGTCCCAATAGAACTAAGGATATCAAATGCTTTAAATGTGGGGGATTAGGGCACATAGCTTATGAGTGTCCAAACAAGAGGAATATTTTAATTAAAGAATCTAGAGATATAGAGTCTGAATCTGAGGAGGAAGAATTGGAGACTAACTTGATTAGGGATGATGCTAGTGAATCAGAAGAAGAGATAGAACTTCTAATAAGTAGAGATCTTTTTGTAGTACGTAGGGCTTTAAATAGTAACAAATTACCTGACTCAAATGCAATACAGAGAGAAAATATATTTCATACTCAATGTTTGATTGATGATAAGTGTTTTAACATGGCTATAGATAGTGGTAGTTGTATTAATGCTGCTAGTACTTTTTAGTATCTAAACTAGGATTACCAACCACTAAGCACCCAAAACCCTATAGACTACAGTGGTTAAATGAGTTAGGGGATGTTAAGGTTAGTCAACAAGTTTTAGTAAACTTAAAGTTAGGAAAGTATAAGTATTCTATTCTGTGTGATATTGTTCCCATGTATGTTGCCCATTTATTATTAGGTAGACCTTGGCAATATGATAGGAGAGTGACACATGATGGTTATAAAAACAGATACACTTTACATAAGGATGATAAGAAAATTGTTTTAGCACATATGACTCTAAAAGAAATCTTTGATGATCAAATTAAAATAAAAACTTATTATAAGGAACTATCCAAACAGAGTATAGAGACTGGGATTAGTTCAAAGGAAGTTAAAGGGACATCTGGGCTTTATGCTAAGAGTAGAGATGTGGAAAAAGCAATCAAGAGACAGACAAGTGTATATTTGATGGTTTATAAGGAATGTTATGAATGTCAATTAGAGTTAAGTGAGGAAGTACTTACTAATGTGAGGCATTTATTAGAAGAGTATAGTGAATTGTTTCCTGAGGACATACCCTATGGATTACCTCCATTAAGAGGGATAGAAATCAAATAGACTTTGTACCAGGAGCTGTTATACCAAACAGACCTGCTTATAGGGCTAATCCTGAAGAGGTAAAGGAATTAAAGAGGCAGGTTTCTGAATTATTAAGTAAGGGCTATATTAAGGAATCAATGAGTCCATGTGCTTCCAGTATTGTTAGTGCCTAAGAAAGATGGAAGTTGGAGAATGTGTATAGATAGTAGAGCAGTAAATAAAATAACTATTAAGTATAGATACCCTATACCTAGGCTTGATGAGATGTTAGACCTTCTACATGGTGCTATGATTTTTTTCAAAAATAGATTTAAAAAGTGGATACCATCAAATTAGAATGAAACCAGGAGATGAATGAAAGACAGCCTTCAAAACTAACTTTGGGTTATATGAATGGTTAGTAATGCCTTTTGGATTATCCAATGCTCCCAGTATCTTCATGAGACTTATGAACCATGTTCTTAGAAATTTTATTGGAAAATTTGTGTTCATTTATTTTGATGACATACTTATATATAGCAAGTCTTTAGAAGAACATTTGAAACATTTAAGGGTCATTTTGGATGTGTTTAAAGCATAACAGTTGTATGCCAATTTAGCTAAATCTAGATTTTGTTTAGAAAGTGTAGTATTCCTAGGATTTTGTGTAGGTAAAGATGGTATATTTGTAGATAAGGAAAAAATTAAAGCTATTCAAGAGTGGCCTGTACCTAAGACTCTGTCTGATGTGAGAAGTTTCCATGGTTTGTGTTCATTTTATAGAAGATTTGTTAGGAATTTTAGTACCATAGCTGCTCCCTTAACTGCAATAACAAAAAAGGAAAATGGGTTTAAGTGGGGTTTAGAATAGCAAAAATCTTTTGAAACTCTTAAAGATAAATTAACCCAAGCACCTATATTAACCCTTCTTGACTTTGAAAAAATGTTTAAATTAGACTGTCATGCTTCAGGGTTGGGAATAGGGGCTGTACTTTCTCAACAAGGTAAACCAATAGCTTATTTTAGTGAAAAATTAAATGGTAGTGCTTTAAATTACTCTACTTAGGAAAATGAATTATTTGCTTTAGTAAGAGCCTTAGAAGTTTGGCAACATTACTTATGGCCTAGAGAATTTGTTATAAACATTGATCAAGAAGCTATCAAATATTTAAAAAGCCGGTTGAAATTAAATAGAAGACAAGGTAGGTGGATTGAGTTTATTAAAAGCTTTCCTTACATAGTTAAATATAAGAAAGGAGGTGATAATGTAGTTGCAGATGCTTTATCTAGAAGGTATGCTTTGTTAAATGCTGTAGATACCACTTTGTTGGGTTTTTCTTGCATCAAGCTTTTATATTTGGAGGATCATGACTTTAAAGAAATTTATAAAAAATGTGAAATTGCTACACAGGGAAAATACTATATATCTAAAGTTTACTTGTTTAGGGAAAATAGGTTATGTATTCCTGAGTGTTCATATAGGGGACTATTAATTCAAGAAGCTCATAATGGTGGACTAATGGCACACTTAGGATTTCAAAAGACTTTAGATATACTAATTGATCACTTCTACTAGCCTCATATGAAAAAGGATGTATTGAAATATTGTGTTAATTGTGTAGCTTGTAGACAGGCTAAGTCCACATCAAAACCTTTTTGGGTTATATACTCCATTACCTATTCCTAATCAACCTTGGACTGATGTTTCTTTAAATTTTATTTTAGGCTTACCTAGGAATAATAGAGCTAAAGATTCAATAATGGTTGTAGTGGATAGGTTTAGTAAGATGGCTCATTTTATACCTTGCAATAAAACAAATGATGTTGTGGCTGTGGCTGAGTTGTTCTTTTCTCAAATAGTTAAGTTGCATGGAATACCTAAGACAATAGTATCAGACAGAGATGTTAAATTTCTAAGTCATTTTTGGAAGGTTTTGTGGGGTAAACCTGGAACTAAATTATTATTTTCCACCACAGATGGACAAATAGAGGTAGTAAATAGGACATTAGGTAATATGTTGAGAGCTGTCCTTGGAAAGAATCTTAAATAATGGGAATATGTATTACCTCAGGTAGAATTTGCTTATAATAGGAGCTTACATTCTACAACTAAAAAGACTCCATTTGAGATTGTGTATGGTTTTAATCCTTTGACTCCTCTAGATCTGAGCCCTTTGCCTAATTCTGAATTACATAACTTTAATGCTGAATCTCGTGCTGTTAATATAAAGAAATTTCATGAATCTATGAGTCCACAAATTACTAAGAGGGTTCAACAAATGGCTGAGAATGCTAATAAAAGAAGAAGAAAAATGGTTTTCCAACCTGGAGATTTAGTTTGGGTACACCTTAGGAAAGAACGTTTTCCGAACCTTCAAAAATCAAAATTAGACCCTAGAGGAGATGGACCTTTTACTATATTAGAAAGGATTAATGATAATGCTAACAGAATTGATTTACCTGCTAAGTTTGGAAATGTTAGCGATTCTTTTAATGTTGCTGATCTTAGTCCATTTATTGGCATTAATCAGGTTTCAGAGACGAAATCTTTCCAAGAAGAGGGGAATGATATAAATTTCCAAAATTTGTATTTAAATAATTCTATTAAGTATTATAGATTATATTGTGCTTATAATTATTTTCTTATTGTGTGCTTGATTAGGAAATTAATGCAAAACATGGGGAAATGGATTAAAAGGTTGTTGTAGCTGCTGCTGGGAATTATTGCAGAATTCATGTTATGTTTGTTGTAGAAAATCTCATGTGATGCATTCGCCGGAAAATTTGGATAATGGGGATTAAGTTGGCTGGGTAATCTGTCACCCAACCCATAATTATTAGGGTTAGTTGGAATGTGGATTACTCAACCCTTGGTAACCATGATTAGCTAATATAAATTCTAGCTGATGGGAAATATTTGTACAATTCATTACTTTGTATTATTATGCCTTGTAATAATTGTAATTGGGTTGTTTTTCTATAGCCAGCCATCGACCCATTGTGAGTGTTTTAGCTGATTAATTAGGCTGGTTAATTGGGCTGAATTGTTGTATCTGGTCGAAGGCCTGCGTTTGTGTATTATACGCTTTACCTTTTGTATTGTATATGCCATATATATAGGGCATAAACCGTCTGTACCGATACTACTTTTGGTTGAATACAATTCTTGAGATTTTTCTGGAATTCTCTCTTGCTCTCTCTCTCAACTCTCTCTCTCTCTCGCGCGACCTTCTCGTTCACATTCTTCTTGCTCTTTCTTCTCAATCTCTTCTTGATCTTCTTTGTTCTATAACTTCAGCAGCCGTTGATTCAACTGCGCTCTGAGTTTCTGATCTTCCTTTGGAGAAAATCCTTAGGCTGATTGTTCGGCGAGTCGAACCCCGCGCTCGATTCTGTTTGTGATCCGGCAAAACTTTTGTGAAACCCTTCCAGGTTTCATCATGGAGCACAGGAGTATATTGGGTTCTTTAAGCAAGGTGGAGGTTGTTGTTGACCTAGATGGTACATATTTTTCTAGTGAGAAGGAATCTGGGCAGTAGGTGGAGGAAGTTGGCATTGTTTAGGTAGATATGGTTATGCATTGTATTCTACAAGTAGTATTGGTGTGTAGGAGCCAGTGTTAGTCTTAGAGGTTATTTTGGGTGTTGATTCTACCTTGAGGTTTTATATTGGTGTTGCTAAAGAGATGTAGTCTCTTTAGTAGACTTAGACATTAATATGTGATGTTTCATTGGTTATTCTTTTGTTAAGTGTTTATGTTTCACTTTTTAAAGCAAAAGAAAAGCTAAAGACTTTGTATATGCCCAACTCTAAAGCGGTTGTGATGGCTTGCTTAGTCATTGGTTCATACTAAAATGCCCCAAAATTTTCTAATTCAAAAATTATATTTAAGTGAGATTTTATTATGAAAATTAATTGAATAAATTATTTTTATTATAATAAAAGAAAATTAATTAGGGTTATTCAGGAAGAAAATAGTAAATAATTTTTATTAGAAACGTTTTGGGTATTTTAGCTAATTAAGGATTTTATTTTGGAAATTAATTAAATAAATTATTTTATTTAGAATAAGAAGGAGAAAATAGTTTCAAATTAATATTAATTTTATAAATAATTTAATTGAAGAAAATTAGAGTTATTTGCTAACTAAAATGGAATTTATGGAAAATCTTTTAAAAATCCTAATTTAGCCTAAAAAGGGATTTAAATATTATTATTTTTTAAATATCCCAAATATTTTAATTAATATAAATACCCAACTTAATTATTTTTCTCTTTTCCTTTTTCCTTTTTCCTTTTCTTCTTCATTTTTTTCTTTCTTTTTCCTCTCCTTTTCCCCCGATTGGGCTAGCCTTCTCGCGGCCCAATCTTTCTTCTCCTTTCCTTCAGCTGGCCCAGCCCGCGCAGCCGTCCCCCTTCTCCTTCTCGTCCCAGCGCTGCATTTTAATTGTTGTAACCATCGTAAAATGTCACTCAATTTAAGTACCTTAGCCCCATGCCGAATCGCCCGGCCTCCTCTCCTTTTCTTTCTTTCTTTTCTGTGCCGAACCGCTGGTTCCCCCCCCATCTTCTTCTTCCTTCTTCCCCAGCCATATTCGACCTACAGCCTCCACCGCTGCCTCTGAAAATCTCGCCGCCTGTTATGCCCGTTTTGACCGGCCGTTTTCCTTCCTCTCTCTTCCCTAGACTCGTTAACCATTTTGAACCAATCCACTTCCCCATTCCTCACACGAACTCCCTCTCCCCTGGCCACTTGCAGACACGATCAGGAAAACGTGCGCCTGCTGCCCTCGTCGGCCAGTTACCACGCCTGCCTACCACACCTCCACTTTCCCATCAACCCTAACTTCCTTTCAAGCCTATAAATACACCCCATAGTAGCGTTGAGTTGAGTTTTTTTGGTTAATGTTCAGAAGATACCTTCCTTCGCGCCACCGCCCCTTTAGACACCACTTTCGCCGCTTCCGGCCAACACCGCCGCCCTTTCTAGCCACCTAAGCCTTCCCTGCTCCTCCCTCTAACTAACTAGACCACTCATACCCTTCAATTCTTCTTGAACAATCCATCCCAACCGTGCGAATTGCCCTTCGTAACCAAACTATTTTCTACCACTACTGCCCTTCGAACCACCCTTAGCCACCTCTTACGCCACTGCCACCGCTTCTTTCACCTCCCATTCTCTTCTGCAGACCCTCCTCTGCCTTCCCCTACCTTTCTTTTCCTCTCCCTCCCTCTCCTCCTATCTTTCTCTTCTTCTCCTCCATTCGGCCACCACCATCGCTGTCGTGCACCGCCACCCTTGGCTACACCGCCACCTCCATTATGCTCCTCTCCATCTGGGCATTCTTAAATAGCCCAACTTCCACCTCCATTCTCCCTATCTTTTTCCCAGCATGCAACTTTTCCTTTTTTCTCCTCTTTTTCTGGCCGCCGCCGCCGCCGCCGTGCACTAACACTGGCGCCGCCTATCCCTATCAGCCTAAGGTTGAACCTTAGACCCTCTCAACCCTTTTCCTTATTTTTACAAGCCTTAAATTATTTTATTTCAATTATTCTAATATAAATTCTATTATTATTATTATTATTATTATTATTATTATTATTATTATTATTATTATTTCCATTTTTAATATGTATTAGTATTATTATTATTATTAATATTAAAGTTCTGATTATTATTTTTAAGATTAATGTGGTGGTGGTGTTGTTGTTGTTGTTGTTGTTGTTGTTGTTGTTGTTGTTGTTGTTATTATTATTATTATTACTACTACTACTCCTATTTGAAATTACTATTATTATTATTCCATTATTAATATTACAACTACTTTACTATTAGTTTTGTTATTATTATTATTATTATTATTATCATCATCATCATCATCATTATTACTATAACTATTACTATTACCATTACTATCATTATTATTATTTTCAAGTGTTAGTATTATTATTTTATATATGGCTAAAACCCTATTTTGCTTATTTTAAATTTTAGTAGTAGTATTATAAATATCATGTCTTATTATTATTAGGGTTATTAGTATTTTTATTATTATTAGTATTTATTCTTATTAATATTATTATTATTATTTATTAAGTTATTACTACTCAATGTAGGGTGGACACCCTACTTCTTTTTATCTTCAAATATTATCCTTACTATTATTACCATTATGATTATTATTATTATTATTATTATTATTATTATTATTATTATTATTATTATTATCACAATATTATTATGGTTTTTATCATTATCATTATTATTATTTCATCACTATTATTATTACTAAATTTGGTTATTTATTTTACTAATATCATTATTATTAGCATTATTTTAGTAAAGGGGCCGAAGCCCTTATTTCACTTTATTTTGAGTAATGTCCTTTTTATTATTGTTGTTACTATTTTTATTATTCTTGTTAATATTATCATTGATATTATTTTTGGTATTTTTTCTATTACTATTTTAATATTTTATCAAAAGCCTAGTCTTATATTAAGTTAGTGATTAATAGTATTTTTGATAGGAGGGAGTCCAATTTTAGCTTTTCCCTCATAATAGGTAAAACCAGTCAAATCCCTAAGGAGGCGTAGGAGCGTGCTCTAAGACCGATGTCGTTTTAGGTAAGGATGTTACTAAGGCCTTTTGTGTGTTTATATACATTATGTGATTCGCATGCTATGTATACTATGTTTATCATTATTAATTATGTCGCATGTGGTATGATGTGGAATTGACGTATGTTTTCGTGTATTTGCATGGCATATGTATTATGTATATGTGATGACATATGTTGTGACCCTGTAAGACATTCATGTGAGGGTGTTGATGTGGTTTGTGTGGGGGAAAGAATGAAAAAGGGGAATGGAGAAAGAGGTTGACTAAGGGAGGTGAGTTGACCTAATTATTTTAATGATTCATGAGTGGAAGAATAAAATGGAGAATTTAGGGGTTGTGTGGAGGAATCTAATTTAGAGTTTCATGTGGAAAAATATAATTTATGGTTGTGCATGGTTTTGTGCGAAAGAAGTTAATTTACGGTGTTATATGGGAGAATCTAATCTACAGTGTAACAGAAGAGAATTTAATCTATGATATTATATGGGGGACTCTAAATTACAATTTGTATGGGAGAAGCTAAATTATGATGTTATGGGAGAATCTAATATATATATTATGTTATGAGTTAATGTGGGAGCGATCTAAGTATTATATGATTACATGGTGGTATTAGGGTTGCATGGTGGTATTTGCGGTTGTATGGTGCATGGTGGTATTAGGGTTGCATGGTGGTATTAGGGTTTGCATGGTGGTATTAGGGTTTCATGGTGGTATTTACAATTGTATAGTAGTATTAGGGTTTGCATGGTGGTATTTATGGTTGTATGGTGGTATTAGGGTTTGCATGGTGATATTAGGGGTTCATGGTGGTATTTATGGTTGAACGGTAGTATTAGGGTTTGCATGGTTGAGCTAGGGTTTTGCATGGGAGTTAATGATGGCATAGGATTTAGGGTTTGCATGAAAAGTTCGAGAGGTTGCATGGGACATATAAAGTCTGCATGGGAGTGAAATTTACATATGAAAAGTTGATTTGGGATGCGGGGATGGTAATGTAAGAGTTGTTTGGGTGGTTGAACACTTTGGATGGAAAATAGTATGTGGACCATTATAAGGGTAAGGAGGAGACAAAATTAGGGTTTGGAGTGATTAACTATGGGTTGTTGTGATTAACTAGGGTTGGAGTGGTTAATTGTGGTTTGTTGTGGTTAACTAAGGCTTAGAATGGATAATTATGGTTGTTATGGTTAAATAGGGTTTGGAGTGGTTAACTATGGTTTGTTGTGGTTAATTAGGGTTTGGTGTAGCTGCTTAGGGTTTTTGTTGTATCATGTGTATTTGGTGATTAAAGTGTAATTATGATTGTGGAATTTTATGATTTGTGGTGTGTGAAGTATAAAGCGAATGATTCGTGCATGTCCAAAATGAAAGCTTTCGAATAAGATACTTAAAACATTAATAATGTAAAGTGGAAGATGTTGAGCCGGGTCTAGACCGATCTACCGACATAATAGTGGCAGGGAATATTTCCCTCGTGACTGATCCACCGGCTAAAATAGTGGCAGGCATGTACCCTCGTGACCGATCCATCGGCTATAATAGTGAGGGATCCTGAGCTCAACAAAATCAAACCCTACAGTTGCTAAGAAATGGGAAAGACACTAATTACTTACAGTGGAACACCGTACGAGAAAGGGGCCAGACCGATCCACTAGTATAAAATAGTGGCAGGGTATGTTACCCTCGCGACCGATCCACCGACTAAAATAGTGACAGGGCATGTACCCTCGCAACTGATCCACCGGCTAAAATAGTGGGGTCCCCGTAATCATATGGACTTGATAAAGATTATGGTGTGAAAATATTTCCATGAAGGATTAAGAAGTAATTAATCTAAACTATATTGGATCTTGGCATTCCCACCTGATCGTTCATTTGCCTCTATGTTATTGTGTTGGTGATTATGCCCTGTTATTATTCTTCATGGATTATGTGCTTATATGTTGGCCTTAGTGCTCGGTTACCTTACTTAGTACGTAGCGTACTGATCTTCCATTTCATGGGTGTTGCTCATTCCCACGAGTAGTATGCCCTTCTGACTTTGTATAGGTGGGCGAGACATCAATTGGGGCTGAGTGTTCAGCATGTTTTGGCTCAAAGTTCAAGAGTGTTGTGGCCATATTTTCTCTTCATGTGATTTCATTTCGTGATGTTATTCTTCTAACTCACATTTATCTTTTTTTATTTATTACCTTGTGTTAAGTGTTTTGATTAAACCTTTATAAATTGTAAGATTATTCCCTTCGAGGAATTTTGATTTTGCACTCTGATTTCTAAGTTATTACCTCTTTAATTCATTTTATGAAATTTTTGTTTAAGTTTTATATTAACCTTTTAGCATTAGTACTTGGTACTGAAACGGTTGGAGAGAACCGGTTTGGTACTAAGTATGGCGGTAACATCCCTAGAATTCACGGGTTTTAAATTAAGTATTTTAATTACTTCCACGTTAAAAAAAAGTAGTGAATTTTGGGGTGTTACACATACTCTATATCTATGAGATGATTGATGTACGATGTAAATAGTATCAACCACTGTATTACTCATGTTGTGAGCATATGTGTGGTAATTCTCTTGAAGAAACCTTGGTTAGGTGTGGTAAAGATTATGTTGTACTTAGTGTGTACACCATTGACTTATATTGAGTATGTGTTGTCAATAATTATGTTGATAGGTTACATTGATATTTTTTGTGGTCCTAATAATCAAACGTACACTATTTTGCTAGTTTTTAACTTTAGAGGTTCTAAAGTTGTATATTTGGCTATGATAGAGGCTTTTTAGAAAACCTTGTAGCTTGATGGTTTAGTACGAGAGTTGGGGTTTACTCATGATTCTCCAACTGTTTGTGGTGATAGCAAGAGTGTTATCTGTTTAGGTAAGAATCAGAAGTATTTCCATCATCGAACAAAGAACATTGACATCATAAATCACTTTATCTAGGATACTATTGCTGTAGGCAAAGTTGTGTTGGAGAAAGTGGATATTTTGGATAATTTGACTAATATGCTAACGAATCCACTATTTGTGATTAAGTTTGAGTGTTTCTCAAACTTTATTGGTGTTCATATGCCATGAGGCCCTTTGTTGGTCTAGGTTTTTTTTTATATAGGTCTTTAAATACCATGCACAAATGTTAAATCAAGATGGAGAACTGTGAGCTTTAATTGGATATTTGAAGCACAACATAACATTGTGTTGATTTATGTAGGTGTTGGAGAAGTTTAGTTTGGTATGGAGATTTGTGTAAGAAACACGAGGGTCTTGTGTTAATAAACATGAACTATGTTCCTCTATTGAATCCTTGATGTATTTCGGAAAAAATTCAAGAGTAAGGAAATAAGCACAAGGGGTTTTATGTTTAGGAAACACAAACTGTGTTTTTGCTATATTCTCAAAATATGTTATTTTTCCCCCATAGGGTTTTTCTTCTATAAAAGGAGACATGTTGAAACCCTAACCATTGATAGTTGTGGGTATCAACTTCTTCTTCTTCTCCATAGAATTAACCATTTAAAGAGAATTGTAGATTTATGCAATTGATTGATTGATAAGTTTAATTATCCTGTAATTAAATAAGAGCACGAATAAAGATCTCTACTTCTTTATGAATTTTTAGGTTTTGTGAGTGATTCCTTAATTTTGCATAATCTTGTTAATTTTGATTTAGATTGGATCTCTTTAAATCCACGCTAACTCCACAACAGGTTGTTACCGCCATAGTTAACATAAATCTAGTTCCCTCACCTTTTTTTATAACAAATGCTAAGGCTCAAAACAAGTAATATCCAAAACAAATTAGTAGGGAAAAAAAAAGAAGAAGAAAATAACATAGGTAATGTTACAAATAAATATATTCCATACACAACAATTATTAAAATACAACAAGGGACTTTAGAGCCCAAAGGAAAACCAATTATAACAAAAAACTAGTACCCAAAGATATAATATTGGTTTTTCCTAACTCTTAGACACAAAGACCCATTTCAAGAATGAAACCTCTTCCCAAGGGCTCCCTTTATCCTTTGCACTCTTATACACTTTGTGCCACTCCATCGCCTTCACATAGTCATCTACAAATGCAGTATAAGTACAAATTTTTTGTAATGAGTAAATCACAATACCTCACAAGAGATAGTAAGCTCATATTTCATATAATCACAAAATAATTAAAACACATGCTCAAAGTACAAAGCACAAGCCATAATAATATACAAAAATCATGCATCAAATATATATAACGTCGAAGCCTACCTCATGTTGTAGAGCCAATAATACTTAACCAATTCACATCATATTTAGGTACACAGTAGCCATATCAAAACCCATAACCAAAATTGACTAATCAAATCAATTTTGAATACCAAGGTACGACATTAATGTAACTATTAAATTAACTGATCCAAATAAATTCCAAACGCCAAAGGTAGGGTGCTAAGACAACTATTGAATCTATAACCTAAAACAAACCATTTACTTTCATACTGTAATACCCTAAATTGAGCGGAGTGTTATAATGATTGATCTGGCTACTTATATCAACATGGTATACCATTCTTTTGGTGATTCTTTCCTAAGAACTCCATAGTTAAGCATGCTTGCCACGGAGTAAATTTTAGGATGGGTGACCCTCCTGGGAAGTGTCGAAAATTTTCTAAAATTTCTTTAGAAGCCCGTCAGTGAGGAGAAAGTGTGCTAAAAGGATTCGTGTTGATCTATGCATGGAGCCAACTGATTAATCTAAAAGTGCTCTAAGGTAGCCTCCGCGTGGTTGTATCGACTCTGGGTGTTACACATACACAATAGTTGCTTCAAGTTTTTATTTACTCAAGGGGATACAATAATAAACCAGAGGCATAAAAGTATACCAGTCATATCGACACATAAGGCATCATGGTATCCTTCCAACCATCCCACTTAAAGGCATAACAACACTCTAGGCATGTTTGTGTACAAGGCGACACAATTCCCTCCAAACCTAGGAAACTGAAACCTTAAGTATCGATTCCCATTATAGGGCTTATAGGTCACCTATAAAGTATATTAAAGCATTACTGGGGCAAAAAGGCACACTAACAAACCAAAGGTTCCTACCTTGTCTCTAGGGTAGATAACCCTAGAGAGCAACTATTTCCAAACTTTAGGTCTTCCACTTTAATTATTAATATTTTATAAGGTGATTATAGATATCACATATTATTCGATAATTCTCATTTTCATACTTAACCATTTTTCCTTTATTTATATTTATCTAAGTCAACCCTAAGATTAACGATCCAAGTCAAGGTGAAGGTCAATACTACAATCAACCTATCAATATTCTAAGGTTATTCTATATCTAATTATTCATGTTAGGTGCATTAGGTTGAAAGATAAAAATGCTCTTAAAGTCCTCGCCATTATTATCCAATTTTGTACCAAATATTATTATTCTAATAATTTGTCATAAAAAGGATAAAAGATAACAATTTATAATATTCTAGCATGTAAATAATTTTAAGATTTAGTGGTTGACTATAGTTTTCATTTAGCAAGCATTTAGCAACTTATGTGTATAAACCTTAGTCATACGTCTCTAATGTGTCATATATTATATGCAACACGTACAAAAATATATCTAGCATGATACAACATTTAATATGCTAATTAATATTATGGTTTACGTAAGGAAGCATTCCCAACATAGAAATTGCTAATAGTAATTATCATAATTTAACCCTAATTATGTGTGCATAATTTTATGCTATTTATATTAACTCTAGCTATATATGAAATGATAATAATGGAATAGTTAAAATGGCATAAGCATATTATCATGTCAAGGTACAAACTATAGCAAAACCATAGACATGTATACGTTAAATGTTTAACAAATTACATATGCATATCGCTTGTAACTAATGATAAGTCGAACATACGTACTACCTTTTTGAGAGCATATTAGCATTTTATCATGCATTTCATAAGATTTAAATAATATAAAATCCTATCATGATTCTAGATCTAATTAACCTATCATGCTCGCACATAAATTTTATCGTCTTATGAGTGATTGGATTTACCTAAATCTAAGCTACATAAGAACATAGAGGATTGTTTTCTCCATGATACCTCAATAATTACCTAAGTAATCAAAACCTAATAACACATATGTTATCATCTAATACAACACAATAATAACAAAAAATAATTAAAACAACTTAAGAAAATGGTTATAGAATAATTAGGGCAAAAGAGCTATGCAAGGCAACAACAGAATAAGGATGCAACAATCAAAAGAAACTCACATTGCCAGGGTAGGGGGAGTTGCGATAATTGTTGTTGTAGATAATGAAGGGCCCAATATAACTTATTATTGTTGCTAAGGAGGGGGAAATGTTGGTGCTTGCCACAACAAGGAGGGGTGTGCCGGTGGTGTTTCATGCAACCAAAGAGGATAGGAGTTGTGGTGGTTCATGCAAATGCATGAGAAGTCTACATATTCATGCATGTGACACATGCATGGGTTAAGAAGGAAGTTCATGCATGGGTTGTGCACGAGGCAGACAAGTGCACAAGCAGAAAGTAAGGAGAGAAGTGCACGGGTTGTGTGTAATACGCATACACAAGAAAAAAAACACATATGGGTTGTGCGTGAAGCCATATGTACGTCATACAAGAGAGGCACAACTAAGGTATGTGAGAGAGGTATGGCTTGGGTGTGCGAGGGGTACATGCCATGAGCCTCAATAAAAAATTAAAATAGAGCGTGAAGGGGAAAAGAAAATAAATGGCTTAAGCTTGTTATGGCTGGGTGACAATGAGGGGGACCAATGGGGATCTAGTGTTCAAATGAGACTAGAGGTAGGAAAAAGGGAGAAGAAGAAAAGAAGAAAAGGCCATAGACCAAATACTTGGTTTTTAGGAGTAAACATGGTTGAGCAAGACATCCATGAAGAGAACACAAGGCAGAGGTAGATGCAAATAGGAAGGATGGTGTGAGAACGAAGGTTATATCAGGGGGAAATGGGGTAATGATAGAATCTCAATAGGGTAGGGGTGTGATTTGGAAAAGCTGAACCAAGGAAAAAGCATCTGGTTAGTAGAATTAGGGATCCTTAGTAAAATAGATACAGGTCAAGGTCTTAACTATGGTTAAAACTAATCACTTAAATTCTATTCAATTTTTAACCTAATTATATATATATATAATACTCTATAATAATATACAAAAAAATATTTAATACAAACCATCCTATAATAATTATTATAACTAATTATAAATAATTACCAATTTATGATTAAGGTTTACACAAATAGAGTATTACATTAGTACCCATTTAAAAGAGACTTCATCCTCTAAGTAAAACAAAATAAACTAACTCCATCCAATCTCAGGTGGTCCATAAACAATTATTCTACAAGCTAGGGGTAACTATCCCATTAAAAGAATAACACTTAAATCGAACACCAACAAAATAGTGACACTGATCATAAGGTTTGCATAAGCACCACATACTAAAGTTGAAAAGGGAGTATTTGCATTCATAACATGATAGATGGTCATATAACATTCATTATTACAACATAAAAACAATAGAAAACTAGGGACCCAACAACCAAAAGAAAACCCGACTCCTATAGGGTTACTCATACCACAAGGATAAATCACTACCATAACAAGCATCTTCCTAACATCAACCTTAAGCACAGGATGCTTAACAAAAACTTCAAACTTATCCTAATAAATGATTACCATCAAAACCCTGAAGGCTTAAATCCATAGCAACATCAAAAGCCCAACTCTTGCCGATCACTTGTTGGAACCATTCTTCATGCAGGATCATTTTCTCTTACTTTGGGTTATAGGAAGACCCATCCATATCATCTATCTTATTCAGATAATCTGGGGAAACAATTGATAGTAATCCATACCTATCCCTCTACACATCATCAATTATAATAAACTATCTTGCCAATTGATCATAATGTAGTAGAAAATGTCCACTCTCCAAAAATTAAGGGTAAGGGACACTCGTAACAAACAAATCTTTATACACGTCCCTTGTCGTAATCCAAAACTCCATTGACGGGAGGCTCCTCTATAGGTGGATGGATCAAAACATATAAGGCCTAAGGTAATAGTTGGTATCCATCAAATGATTAAATTTGCTAGCCAATCACCTTACATAGACTCTGATATTTCCATCAGGTGACGTCCTAAAGTGTGGCATAGGTATTCCATCCACTTCGAAAGATATCCTTGGAAATCCTACAAAGGCACAACAACTCAACTCAAAACTCATAAACCAATCCACTTCCTCACTAAACAATCCATCAAACCTCTAATCGAGATCAAAATTGTCCCTCTATACCATAATTCATCAGCCAAAAACACTAGGAACATAATTATATGCACACATCCATCTCAACAAGGTAAAACACAAAAACTAAAGAAGGTCAACTAAGGCAATAAACCTAAAGACCAAGACCAAGGCAAATATAAAATCCCAACTCACAATTATTTCAAGGCTAAACAAGGTTTCAAAATATTTAAGAACAAAAGTTTCAAAAACAAAAGAAAGGATTTTTAAAACCAAAAGATCTACATTTAGCATAAGTCTAGTTGCTTCACCTTTCTTATACCAAGTGGTAAGACTCATAACAATCCATATACAAATTAAAGTAGTGGAAATCACTCAAAGGTACAACACTAATTTACCCTAACTCTTAGACCAAAAGGCCCATTTTATGAATAAAACTTTTTCCCAAGGTCTCCATTTATCTTTGCTATTCTTATACACTTCATACCACTCCATGGCTTTCACATATTCATCTACAAATGCAATATAAGTACGACTTCCTCATACTGAGTAAATCATAATACCTCACAAGAGGTAGAAATCTCACATTTCACATAATCACACAATAACTTGAAAACATGTTCTAAGTACAAAGCATACACCAAAACAATATACAATAAGTATAGATCAAATATAAAATATCAATGCCTCATGCTTTATAGCTAATCATACTTAACTAATTCACATCATCTCAAGGTACACAATAGCCATATCAAAACCTATAACCAAACTTGACTAATTAAATCAACTTCAAATACCACGGTACAACAATAAGGCAATTATCGAATCAACCAATCCAAATTAATTCCAAATACCAAAGGTGGAGTACTGAGATAACTACCAAATCAATTACCCAAAACAATCCATTCATGCTCATACACTATAGTTACTTCTATTTTTAATTATTCTACGGGATGCAATAATAACCTGGAGTCATAAAAGTGTACCAATTATACTAGCACACAAGACATCATATTACCCTCCCAACCATCCAACATATAGGCATAATAACACTTTGTTCATATTAAGTGCACAAGGCAATACGATATCCTCCAAACCTAGTATACCTAATTATTAAGTATCGATACCCCTATAAGGATTATAGGTAACTTATAGAGTATACTAGGGTCTTGCTGAGATACAATGGCATATAGGTGAACCAAAACAAACTAAGGGCTCCTACTTATCTCTAGAATAGTTAACCCTAGAGCGAAACCATTCCCAAACTCAAATCCTTCACTTTAAGTATGAATATTTTATAAGGTGATCATAGATATCATATATTGCATAATAATTATCATGTCTATACTTAATCATTTTTTATTTATTTCTAGTTATCCAAGTTAACCCTAAGGTCAACATCCAAGTCAAGATCAAAGTCAATACTAAGTTCAACCTATTAATAGTCTAAAGACATCCTATCTCCAATTATTCATGTTAGGTGCATTATGTAGGTAATTTCATATTTTAAGATTTATAATATTTTAGCATGTGGGTAATTTTAAGATTTAATGATTGACTTTATTTTCCGTTTAGCAACATACGTGTACAAACCCTAACATATCATATATTCCATAAAATACATACATACATATTTCTAGAATGATAAAACACTTAACATGGAAATTAACATCATGGTGCATTTAATGAAGAATTTCCACCCTGGAATATGTGAATAGTAATTATTGTGTTTTAATCCTAATTATATGTACATAATTTCATGCTATTTATATCAACTCTAGCTCCATACACAATGATGATCATGGAATGCTTAACATGGCATAAATATAATATCTTTGAAAGGTTAAAACTCTAGCAAAACCATAGACATGCATACATTAATCATTTAACAAATTACATATGCATATCGCTCATACTTAATGGTAAGTCGAACGTACATACTACTTATTTAAGAACATATTTATCATGAATTTCATAAGATTTACATATTATAGAATCTTAGCATGATTTTAGATCTAAAAATCCTATCATGCTCACACATTAATTCTACCATCTCATGAGTGATTGGCATTACCTAAATCCAAGCTACATAAAAGCACAGAGGATCATCTTCTCCATGATACCTCAAGGCTTAACTAAGCAATATACATATAACAATACATATATTATCATCTAATACAACCCAATAATAACCAAAATTAACTAAACCAACTTAAAAAAAAGGTTAGAGAATAATCAGGGAAAAGGAGTTACATGAGGCAAAAATGGACCAAGGGTGCAACAATCAAAAGAAACTCACACTACAAAGATAGAGGAGATGTGGCACTTGTTGTTGTAGCAAATTATGGGCAATGTTGGTGGTTTCCTCAATAAGAAGGGGTGCATTGGGTGTGTTTCATATAGTTAAGGAGGAGAGGAATGGTGATGGTTCACATAGATGTACAAGGAGAAGACAATATGTCCACGCATGTAACACATACATGGGTAGAGAAGGATGTGCATGCATGGGTTGTGGGGGGTGCATGGGTGTGTAAGGAGAAAGTGAGGATAAAAGTGCATGAGTTGTGCGCGATACACACAAATGAGAAGAAAAAGTGCACTTAGGTTGTGTGTGAAGTCGTGCAAGCATCATACAAGAAAGGTATGACTGGGGAGTGAGAGGGGTGAGAAGTTGTGTGCCTTAATGAAAATTGAAACAAAACATGATGAGGTAAAGGATGAAATGGATTGAGGCAGTGATGCGCAGCCTCATCTAATGATCACACTCTTACCCTTAATTTTCTCAAGTTTTAGAGTTACAAAACTCTCCTCACTTGGAAAAATTAACCACTCCTATGAAAAGTAGCCATGCAAGACAAGAAATCTATGCAAGCCTTGCAAACCATATCAACTTTTATCATCTCTACATAATAAAATCCCCACATTTTTTGCCACATTTTTTCCACATTTTTCTCACCCTTTTAGCACATTTTATTTTATTATTTTAGCTCCAAAAATACCCTAAAAATGCAGATCAATATGCACCTACAATAGCCACACAAAACAAACAATAAAATCCTTTCAAGCCACATGACAAGTCCTTTTTAGCACTTGGGAAGAACAATGCAGATTTTTGGGAAGAACAAGGAAGGATAGAAGACATTCTTTACTTTTTTTATCCCTTATAAGATTGAAATGACCCTTTTCTCTTTCCTTATGAATCAATTGGCAGCTACATGAGTTGCATACATAAAAAAGAGCTCTACTATTTTAAAATCAGTATGGATACACCTCATGGCCAAATGACATAAGATGGTGTATTATGTAGTTTCTTTTATTTGTTTTAGCTCAAATCACTTGTATTAGTTGGCTAAGTTGTAACCTTTAATTCTACACTCCATCTATAAGTGCAGAGGAAAGAATGAAAGAGAAATCAACATATTTTTGGCTGCTAATATTTTCTCTCAAAACCAAGAGTCTCTCATCTTCAACTCTAGTGGAAGAGTTTGAAGCTTAGCAAAAATCTTCCATGGTTTATCCTAAGAGATTAAACCTTAGGTGTTTTGTGAGTATGGATTCAAGGATTTACAAAGAATATATTTCAACTTCTCAAATCTCTCGCCATTTTACTCTTAATTTTTGGTTGATTTATAATTAATTAGACATCACTTTCTAGCATAACCTAAGTTGGGTCTCTTATGCGTCAACTTGATATCAAAGCTAAGGTTGTAGCAATTTGGCTCTTTTTTCTTTGCCTTCCATCCTACTATTCAAAACCTAAACTCACACACACAAAAATTCTAAACCAAACACCATTCCATTTGAACCACAACCTATTCTCCTTTTGTCAGTCATGTCATCTAATTAAGAGTTGTAAGCTATGTTTTTCATTAAGTACTACATGTTATTCAGAACCACCGAGTTTAATTTACTCAAATTTATGGGTGTCTCCATGCTTATATCATAAAGGAATTTGACATTATTTTCCACTTACTGATATTTTTAGTGGATTCACATAGATTTATCCCATTACTCGCAAATCTGATGCACTCTTATATTTCATTCCTTCAAAAAAAAATTGAAATTCTATTAGGCCGTAAATTTAAAAAATTTTAATCTAAAAAAATGGTGGATAATTCAATAATTTTACTCCTTACCTTAACTCTCATGTTATATATTATAGATTCTTCTGTCCCTATACCTCTGAGCAAAATAGCTTAGTCTAAAGGCGACATCGTCTTTCACATTCTAAAATTTTCGTTTGTCTTTAATGGGAGACCTCCCTTTACAAAGAGGTTTGAGCCTTAAGGAGATAAATAATTTAAGGAGGTATCAAGCTATTGTGTCTCTTCAAAATGATATGAGAAGAGTGCTTGATATCTTGGAGTCCATCCTTCCTAGTTTGGATCAAAACACACAAACAAAATTACTCCATACTCGAGACCATCATGGGGTTAGCAAACATGTTGAAAGAGAAGATGGAGAAGATTCATCCTCTAGTGATTCTTCTATGGACCTAAGGAGAAGGAGAAAAAAAAGAGGGGTGAATTTCCATGATGTTAGAGCCAAGATCCTAGAGTTTGAAAGAAATTACAATAACGAAGAATGTTTGTAGTGGGAGTTGAGGTGTAGTATATTGTTTGAGGCTAAGGGTTATTCCAACACCAAATCCTTTAGGGTGATAGTTCTTAATCTCAAAGGTAATACCTCATTGTAGTGGGATAAATTGGTTCATAAAAGGAGAAAAAGAAAAGTCAAAAGTTAAGTCTTGGTTGAAAATGAAGAAGTTGATTAAGGAGAGATTCCTTCCTCCTTCTTTCACTCAAGACTGATATAATAAAATGTCCTCTTTGAAGCAATGATCTTTAAGTGTAGAGTAGTACATTAGGGAGTTTAAAAGCTGTCTATAAGGCTCGGTTTGGATGAGCTAAAGGAGTATACCATGTCTCAATTCCTTGGTGGACTTAGGCACGATATCTCTAGGAAGTTGGAAATTCATAGGTTTTACACCTTTGATGAGCTTTACCATTTACCTATCAAGTTTAAAAATCATAAAAAAGAGAAGAGGGCCATGAGTTATGGAGGTCCAAATAAGGGTGTTAGCATTTCAAGGGATACTCCTCCACCATTCAAAACTCCTTCCACACCTTTGATAAAAGATGTGAAGGGTAAAGGGGTGGCAGTTGAGAATCGAACCAAACGTGTGAGGTGTTTTAAGTGTCAAGGCTTAGGACACTACCAAAATGAGTGTCCTAAAAAGAGGGTAATGACCATGGTGGGTTTAGAGGAAGCCAATCGAGAGGAAGAAAGTGAGGAAGAGGAGGATGAGTTGGCCTTAAATGTAGAAGAAGAGTATGCACCATCGGATGTGGGAGAATCCTTGATGATTAGGAGGGTGTTGCACACTAAAGAGGTAAAATGTGATGAATCCCAAAGAGAAAATATTTTTCAAACCAAGTGCACCATACTTGGAAAATATGTTCTCTTATTATGGATGGAGGTAGGTTTGCCAATGTTGCTTCATGCACTTTGTTAAAGAAGCTTGATCTCACCACAACAAAACTAGACAAGCCATATAAGCTATAATAACTTAATGATGGTAACATAGTGGAGGTAACAAAGCAAGTGAAGGTGCAATTTTTCATTAGGAATACCTACCAAGATGAAGTGGTTTGTGATGTAGTGCTAATGGATGCATGTCATTTGCTTTTGGGGAGACCATGGTAATTTTATAGGAGTGTTCTATATGATGGGAGAAATAACACCTATTACTTAAATTTGCTAAGAAGAAGATTGTACACACCACGTTAGTTACTAGGCCTAATCATATTGATATGAGTTGTAAAAATTCTTTACTCATAGGTGAAAATTGTATATATAGGGCTATAGTAAAAGGGAAGGCAATCTACTTGTTATTGTTAGGGGATAATGAGGGAAAGGCTTGTATTGAGCTGAGGGTTAGTGCATTGTTAGAAGAGTTAGATGATGTATTCCTTAATGACCTATCCCATGTATTACCCCCATTAGAGGGATAAAGTACCAAATCAACTTTGTACTCGGTGTTATACTCCCTAATAAGGCTGCTTATAGGTGTAATCCTAAAGAGGCACTAGAGTTACAAAGACAAGTAGATGAATTATTGTCTAAGGGTTTGATAAGGGAGTTCCTTAACCCTTGTGTCGTGCCGGTCTTTCTTGTACCAAAGAAATATGGTACCATGAGAATGTGTGTGGATAGTAGAGCTATCAATGTAATACCCCATTTTTTAGAAACCTTAATTATAAATTAATAATTATTTGTGATTAGTGGTAATGATTATTTTAGGAGGTTTAGCATTAAATGTGTTATTATTATTCATATTATTACGATTGTTTAGATATAAATTTAATTAGTTCAAAATTTGATAGAAATTGGGTTATTAAATTTTAATCCTAGTTTATACCCGTAAATCTTAGCTTAATTATTTTATTAATAACCTTTAACCCATAACCCGAAATGAATTTCTTAAAATTTATCCCAAATTATTTTTACCCTTTCCTTCCTTTTAAATCTATCCTAGGTCGAATTATTTTTCTACCCGGTACCCTAATCTACCCAAATTAAACCTAAAACTAAAATAAAAATAAACCTATTTATACCCCTCTATCGTGCTCCTCAAAACTCTCCACCAAACATTCTCCTATTTGTACTCCTTACTCAACCCATCACCTCACCACCCCACCCCTTTCTAGCACGTATACATGCACGCACAACACTCCTTTGCCTCATTTTTTCCCCATCACCCAACCCCCTTCCTCTCCATGCATGTACCACCATAAGTACCCAAGGCCTCACCTCCTTCCCCCATCATAGCCCTTCCTATTTTCGGCTCCTCCACCACTTTCCTCCTCTTCTTCTCCCTAAATTACCTCAACCAGCTCCAACCCCCTACAACAACCATCATAGTACACCAGTTAGCACCACCCCATCACCACCATTCTAACCACCTACGGCCACCCTTCCAGCCATCACTGAGCCTCCCATCTCCTTCTTCCACTTCCTATCCAGCCCCTACAGCACACCCTAGTAACCAAACACATCATCGTCACCCTCTACTGTCGACCACCAATCACTACCCCCTCTACACTACTCCTTCAAGCTACCACCAGTTGTGTATAACCCCTACATCACCACCTCATAGCCTCCACCATCCACAACACCCTAACCTAGTAGAGTTGCCACCTTCCACCATCGACCCTACATTCACCAGCCGAACCTACACCTCTACAACCACCAATTTCCACCACCACAACCATCACTAGCCATCTAGCAACATGCACCACCCGGTTCACGTAGTCCTCACGCTACACCAAATGATTTTGGTACCTATTATTAATAAGTAAGGGTATTTTTGGTATTTTTAGCAAAATAAATATTATTATATTATAATTGTTATTTTATCTGATAGATATTAACCCAATAATTGTGGTATTACTTTTAGGTACAAAAGTTTGATTAGCAGGACGTTATAAATTTAGTAGGATAAGTTTATGTTTTTTTTTGGAATTCAGGTAGCCATTATCGTGTGAAAGCACATTAGGATTTTCTGCGTGAAATATGTTAAGTATGATTTGTTACATTATAATTATGTGTTATTTATTGTTATCATGAAAATCGGTAAAAAGAGCATGTTATTTGGTGTTAAATATTCTCAGTACGAAATTATGATTAAAATAATTCTAATGACGAGAAAATACTTTGTATGGTAAAAATGTATAAAATAATAGGTTGAGCATGCTTAGATATAATTATGAAATTATTATTATGGATGTGTTCCCTAAGGGTAATTTGGTCACTTTGAGTGTGTTATGATTTTTATCTTGATAAGCATATCTATTGTATATTATATATCATTGTGCATGACATTAAGTGATTCTAGATGTATTAGATACATATACTAAGGTTTTATGTGCAAAATCACGAATAAGGGTAAAATGGTCATTTCGCATATCTAATAATTTAAATTGTATAATAAATAACTAAATTATTTTTCTTTAGCTTTTCATGAATAATTAATAAATAAAATAGATTTCACATTTAAATGGATGATAATCTGATAATTATTGGTCTTAAGGACATTTTATTCATCTTCAACCTAATGCACTCAAATGTTAATAATTGAACATAGGATGGAATTATATTTTTAATAGGTTGAGATTTAGTAAAGAATTTGACCTTATTTTGGACTGTTGACCCTAGGGTTGACTTGGATAATTATAAATAAAGAAAAAATGGGTAAGTGTGGAAATGGAAATAATTATGCAATATGTCATATCTATGATCACCTTATAAAATAATAATACATATAGTGGAAGACCTTGAGTTTGGGAATGGTTTATTTCTAGGGGTAGTTATCCTAGAGATGAGGTAGGAGTCCTCGATTTATTTAGTTTTCTGGTGTGTTGGTTATGCCTCAATAAAGCCCTAATCTACTCTATAAGTGACCTATGGGCCCTATTGGAGGTATTGATACTTAAAGATTAGGTGTTTGAGGTGAGGAGGGTATTGTGTGCCTTATGCATCAATATGATCAGAGTGTTGTTATACCCTGTGCACTAGTATAACCATTGTACTTTTATGTCTCCAGGTTGTTATTATATCCTCCTTGAGTAAATAAAAATAAAAATGATGTGACTTGATTGGAATGATTATTATTGGATTATTGGCTTGGTCGGTAGTAGCCTTTATGCCTACTTGTGGTTTTTGTAGTAGCCTTTATTCCTACTTGTGGTTCAGTAGTAGCCTTCGTGCTTACCTATTTTTTTGTTAGTAGCCTTCGTGCCTACCTATGTTTGGTATTGTGTCTTTGTGCTTTACCTATCATGTTATGGATTCTATTGGGATTGATGTTGAGATGTGGGTTATACTGTGAAGGTTATGGCTTTGTTTTGGAATTTGGCTCTAATTAATACTTTAGAGAGCATTTTTGGATGCTTGGTTGATAAGTGTTATTATATTCTAGATGAATACGCATGAACAGTTTGGTGATTATTACTTATCTATTATGATTATTGCATTTGGATCATCTCATGTATGTCTCAATGTTTATACCATGTATTGTCATGATGCCTTATGGCTACTGTGTTTTGGTTGTTCTAATCATACTTTAGAGAGCATCTTTAATATTTTAGTTTGGTAAGTTTTATTATGTTTTGGATGGACAATTATGAGTAGTATGTGGTTTTGGTAATTATGATTTATCTGATATGATTATTGTATCTTGATCATCTCATACATATATTAAGTTTATACCATGTATTATCGTGATGCCTTATAGTTATTGTGTTGGGGTTTACTTCTAATCATACTTTAGAGAGTATCTCTGGGATGTTCGTTTAGTAAGTTTCATTGTTTCACATGAATGAATATGAGTAGTAGTTGACCTTGAGGGGATTTGATTATCTAAATGATTATTGTATATCAATCCTTATATGTATATGTATATGTCTTATACCATGTTAGTCGTATGCCTTATATATGTTCTATGCTCATTTCTCATATTAGTTTGGTATAAATGATTACTCAGTATTGTAGTATTAAAGGATACATCTTCGTGGGCCCCTACCTATTCAATGGGCAGTGGACTTTGCAGAGCTTTTGAATTCAGTTAAAAGATGTTGGTCAATTTTTGAAAGCATAGGAATATCCGGTGTCTCTTTTGCTATCTTTAATTCCGGTTGTATTTAGATTTTCACATTCTCCTGTAATTTCCCTCTTGAGTTTTGTTGATTGTTGAAGTTCCTTTTAGTTAGCACCATACTTATATGTTATTCTTTGTATTCTAACTTTTGTAGTCATGTTATTGATTTAACTAAAGTAATGTTTTAGCCTTAGCACTTAGTGTAAGGATGGTAGAGGATGCTAGACTTATATTGAATGTGGCGGTGACACATTCCTACCCGCAAGTGCACGGGGTCAGAGTAGTAGTCAAGGTCGATCCCACAAGGATTGGTGAATGACCACTAGGACAATGATAGAACTTAACTATGTCTAAACTACGAGATGATATGAAATAATAAATTGTAAGCTAAAATAACTAAATAAGCTAAAAAGAAAGGAAAATAGCACTCAAGTCACTCAAATAAATAGAAGAGCTAAGGTTCCGGTTCATCGCCCCCGATCCTCACATGTAATCGAAGATCACATCACAAAATAATTCAACAATCATAATCAATCATGCCAACAAGGATAGAAAGTGTTGTGCTTTCTCAAGCCACAACCACCCTATTACATATCTATGGCCCTAACTATCTCTAGCTTAGAGTCTAATAGAATGTAATGCATTAAAGTCTATAAAGTTTCCTCCTTTATTGTTGAAGAGGTCAAATCGATCGTCTCTCGACCTACAATTTAATCTCCCGTTGTGATATTGGGTCTAATACTGGATTATCTCTCGATCTCACCGGTATTTCCCACACCGAAAATCAGAACCCGGCCGTGGTTCAAGAATCCGTCAATCAATCAATAACACAACACATACATTATGAATTGAAAAAAAAAGATGCAATAATTCAACACATTAGGATCGGGAAAAATTACCCTTCACCTTAGCACAAGATCTAGCCCATCAAATTCATAGCAAGAATATTAAAAACAATAAGAGATACCATAGATAAAGAAAATATCATTAGATAATACCCTTGATGTTCACAAATTCTTGCAAAAATTTAACTTCTTGAACCTCCATCTCAAATTTACAAGAGAGATCTTGATGAATTGGGGAAGAGGATAGAGAAGAGAGAAAATAGAGGGAGTGGAGGCTGCCTCGAGATATTAGAATAAGAGTTTTTACACTACCGCCTCGTGGATCGCTAGGGTTTCGGTAACGATGGGCTTCCCGTGTCAGCTTTGAAAATGATTCGTATTTTCACCATAACGTTTTCATCATAACTCCGATTAAGCTGATTTTGGATGCGTTGGAAAGCTATTAAAAATCTCTAAAACTTTGATGTTGAAAACTTCTCCAAATTCAGACCTTTTCTTGGTCTAAATTTCACTTCTTTCAGGCCCATATACTTTAAATATGCATTCTTTCTTTTTTCACTTTAACTTTTGCTCCTCTTTGCTCCTTTTTTCTCCTTTCTTCTCCCTTTAAGGTTATTCTTTTTCTTCATCCTTCATGATTATTTTTGTTGCTTGAGACCCTGCAAATTTTCACAACACAAAGGCAGTAACAAGAACAAAAAGGGAGAATTCTGACTGAAATTAAAGGTAAAAACTCTTATAAACCTTAGGAATAAGATGTAAAAGTCACACTTATCAGGCGGTAACACCCATTATTTTTCTAATTAATGATTTTGCAAAGTGAAATATTTAGGTATTAAATTTAGGGGTATTACAAGTTGGCATCAAAGCTTTTGGTTTTAAAAATCTCTCTTCTATTCTTAACATTTTGAAACTTAGTTTAGCCTTGTGAGGATTGTGAGTTATAATTTTATCTTTGTCATGGTCTTAGTATTTGGGTTTGGTACCCTAGTAACCTTGTTTGGTTTTGTCTTTTACCTTGTTTAGTTGGGTATGTGAATGGAACTTTATTCCTATTCATCTGGTTGATGAATTATGTGTTATTGGAATGAGCTTGATCTTGATTAGAGGTTTGAGGAATTTTCCGATTAGGAAGTGGATCGGATTAGGTGTTTTAGGTTGAGTTGTTGTGTGCTTGATTGTTCGTAGTCCCTCGATAACAACGCACACATATGTGTGATTTATTGATGTTTGTTCTTTGTATGTTTTATGTGATGGTATTGTGCATGATTAGGGTCAATTCTTTTAAGGTGGTAGTAACCCCCATCTCATAGAACCATTGTTTGTAGACCACCTAAGGTTTTAATGAGTTAGTTTGGTTTTATTTAACTTCAGGGATGAAGTCTCTTTTAAGCGAGTGGTAATGTAATATCTTATTTTTTAGAAACCTTAATTATAAATTAATTATTATGTGTAATTAGTGTTAATGATTATTTTAGGAGGTTTAGCATGAAATGTGTTATTATTATGACAGTTTAGATATAAATTTAATTAGGTCAAATTTTGATAGAAATTAGGTTATTAAATTTTAATCTTAGTTTATACCCATAAATCTTAGCTTAATTATTTTATTGATAATCTTTAATCCGTAACCCAAAATAAATTTTCTAAAATGTATCCCAAATTATTTTTACCGTTTACTTCGATGACATCCTTATGTATAGCTCTAACGAAGAAGAACATGTAAAATATCTCAAACTTGTATTTTTAGCACTTAAAATATACAAGTTGTATGCTAAGCTAGAAAAATGTGAGTTCTTTATACCTAGGGTTACATTTCTAAGTTTTATGGTGTTCAAGGATGGAAAAGCCATGGATGAATCCAAAGTGGAAGCAATCAAAATATGGCCTACACCAACAAGCCTTACAAAAGTGAGATCTTTTCATGGTTTGGTTTCATTTTATATGAGGTTTGATTTCAACACCCTACTAGCCCCTATAACCAAATGCATGAAGAAGGGAGAATTCAAATGGAACAAGGCCTCACAAGATGCATTTGATGTGGTCAAGGTGAAGTTAAGCGAAGCACCTATCCTAACACTACCCAACTTCAACAAATTATTTGAGGTTGAGTGTGATGCTAGTGGAGTGGGCATTGGAGCTGTTTTACTATAAGAAGGGAAAGTGATCGTTGTCTTTAGTGGAAAGCTCAATAGATCAGGGTGAACTATGACACCTATGACAAAGAGTTCTATGCTTTGATAAGAGCTCTAGATCATTCGTCCCACTACTTACGACCCTAATATTTCGTACTACACACATATCACAAGTCATTGAAGTATATCAACGACCAACACAAGCTTAGTCCAAGACATGTGAGATGGGTAGAATTTTTACAATTTTTTTTCTTTGTATCCAAATATAAAAGTAGAAAAATAAATGTAGTACATATGCACTCTCTAGGAGGTATTGTATGCTCTCTTTGTTAGAAGCTAGAGTATTGGGGTTCGGGTGCATTCGGGAGCTCTACAAAGAAGACCAAGACTTTGGCTCCTATTTCAAGGAAGAAGACAAGTAGAAGGGCTCGTTTGTCATCCAAGAGTGGTTTCTTTTCAAGAACAACAAGCTTTTCATTCCCAAATGCTCCTTTAGAGAATTGCTTATAAGGGAATGCATGGAGGAGGATTAGCTGGACACTTCGGCATCAACAAGACCGTGGATGTACTTAGCGAGAACTTTTATTGGCCCAAACTCATGGGAGATGTACAAAGTATAATAGCTAGATGTGTCACTTGTCAAAAGTCCAACAGTCACTTCTACCAAGGGCTCTATACTCCTCTACCTATCCCACATCAACCATAGGATCATGTGAGTTTGGACTTTATTGTAGCATAGCATAAGACACAAAGGCAAAATGATGTTATAATGGTGGTGGTGGATTGGTTCTCTAATATGGCTCATTTTGTTGCCTACCATAAGACGAATGACGCCTCTTACATAGCCAATCTATTCTTCAAGGAAATAGTTAAGCTACATGGTATTTCCAAATATATTATTTCAGATATAGATACCAAGTTCCTTAACTATTTCTATATGACTTTGCAGAGGTTAGTAGATACCAAAGTCATATTCAACGCCGCCTACCATCTACAAACTGATGGGAAAATCGAGGTCACTAATAGGACCCTCACCATGCTCCTCAGAAGTTTGGTTCACAAATTCTTAAGGCACTATTTGGTTCTAAGAAAGTTTAATGGAAAGAAAATCAAAGTCAAAATACTTTTCTTTAAATTTTCTTCAAAGAAAGTTATATAGTTAATCTTTAACAATTTTATACTATCTTCTTTTTCTATTTTATTATCTCATATAAACCGAATAAAAAAAATTATTTTCCTCATCATTTTCTTTCTTTTCTTTAAAATTTTCCATGAATCAAATGGAGCATAAAGGATTAGGACACCAAACTATCTCATGTTTAGCATACTATCAATCACCAACCTATGCTATAGGCCACTCTCATTTTAAGGTAGGATATGGAGTGAATCCTACTACTCCCATTGATATCTTCCCTCTCCCCATCAAAGCCCACACCAACTTCAAAGCACAAGAAAGAGCTAGGGTACTGAAAAAACTTTATGAGCGGGTGAGATAAAAAAAATAGGGAGGGTCAATGAGATGTACTAGAATATATCTAATAAGCATCGACAATAACACTTGTATGAACCATGAGACCTCGTTTGGCTTCAACTTTGGAAGAAACGGTTGTAACACCCCTATTTTTACTACTGAAAAGTTTTATTTTGCCAAAGTATTAATTACAACAAATAATGGGTGTTACTGCCACACTCAGTATAAGTTTGGCATCCTCTACCATTCTTATACTAAGTATTAAGGCTAAAACATCACTTTACTTAAGTAATATGATTATAAAAGCTAGAATACAAAGAATAATAAATAAGTATGGTGCTAATTAAAAGGAACATCAACAGTCTACCAAAAATCAAGAGAGAAATTACATGAGGACATGAAAGTCCAATTACAATCGGATACTAGATAGCAAAAGAGACACTAAGTATTCCTACACTCTCAAAATTAACTAACAACTTTCAATTGAACTCGGAAGCTGACCTATAAAGTCCACTGCCCATTAAAAAGGAAGGGGCCCACAAAAATGAATCATTCAGTACTACAGTACTAAGCAACCATTTATACCAAACTAATATGATAAACCAGCATGGAACACATGTAAGGCATACAACTAACATGGTATAAGACATATACATACAAATATAAGGATTGAGATACAATAATCATTTAGATAATCAAATTCCATCAAGGTCACATACTACTCATATTCATTCATCTGAAACAACCGAACTTACTAAATGAACAACCTAGAAATACTCTCTGAAGTATGATTAAAAGAAAACCCTAAGACAATAACCATAAGGTATCACAAAAATACATGGTATAAACTTAAGACATGGATAAGATGATCAAGATACAATAATCATAACAGATAAGGAGTAGTCACCAAACTACATACTATTCATATGTGTTCATTTAGAACATAATAACACTTATCAACTAAGTATCCCAAGGTGCTCTCTGAAGAATTAATTAAAACCCAACTCTACACCATAGTTGTAACCTTCACAACATAATTCATGTCTTAGCATCAATCCCAACCAAACACATAACATCACATATACGTTCACAAGTATAATATAATAAGATCCATAACATCACAGGTATACTTACAGGTATAGTATAATAAAATTCATAACATTACAAGTATACTTAAGTAAAGTATAATAAAATCCATAACATCATAGGTATAATTACAGGTACAATGTAATAAGATCCATAATATCATAGGGATGCTCACATACATAATACCAACACAGGTAGGCACGAAGGCTACTACCTAAACCATGTGTAGGCATGAAGGCTACTACCAAGACCATAGGTAGGCACAGAGGCTACTACAAAAACCACATGTAGGCACAAAGGCTACTACCAAACCACAGGTAGGCACAAAGGCTACTACCAAGATCACAGGTAGGCATGAAGGATACTACCAAACCATAGCTAAGCACAAAGGCTACTACTGAAACCTCAGGTAGGCACGAAGGTTACTACCAAACCACGGGTAGGCACAAAGGCTATTACCAAAACCAATCGAATATCCAATAATAATCATTCAATCAAAACATATCATTTCCATTTTTATTTACTCAAAGGGGATACAATAACAAGTCAGAGACATAAAAGTACACCGGTCATACCGGCGCACAAGGTATCACGATACCCTCTCAACCATTCAACCTAGAGGCATAACAACACTCTAGTCGTACTGATGCATAAGGCACACAATAATCCCCTCACCTCGGACACGTAATTCTTAAATATCGATACCCCTTATAGGGCCCATAGGTCGCCTATAGAGTAGACTAGGGCCTTACTAGGGCACAACCGACATACTAGAAAACTAAATAAATTGAGGACTCCTACCTTATCTCTAGGGTAGCTACCCCTAGAGAGAAACTATTCCCAAACTAAAGATCTTCCACTTTATGTATTATTATTTTATAAGGTGGGTGGAGGTGCTATGGTGGGCTAGAGGTGATGTACGGTGGGCTAGGAAGGTTGGTTGAGGTTGGAAAATTCGAACAAAATGGAGAGAGGGAGTTGGGTAGTGGAGAGCTGTTGGAGTTAGTTTGGTGAGGGAGGTTGGTCGGTGCTAGGAAAAAAACAAAAAAAAATAGAGAGAGGGAAGGGGTTGGGTGCACAGGCAGAAGGCTATGAGGGTGAGGGGTGTGCGTAAGTATTATGCAGAGAAAGGTGAGAGATTTGGGGGAAATGATTAGGGGAGGGGTAGAGTGCATGGTAGTGGTAATGTGAGAGAGTGAGAGAGAGTTGGCAGAGGGTAAAATAAGGGTAGGGTAGAATAGGTTTATTTTATATTTTTATTTTAGATTTAACTTAGGTATATTAGGGTACTAGGTAAAAAAATAATATGGAAAAAAATAATCTGATCTAGGATAGGTTAAAAAGGAATGGAAAGAGTAAAAATAATCTAGGATAAATTATCAAAAACTATTTTCGGGTTATGGATCAAAAGATTATTAATAAAATAATTAGGATAATATTTATGGATATAAACTAGGATTAAATTTTATAACCTAATTTCTATCAAATTTTAACTTGATTAAATTTATATCTAAAACGATGTAATAATACACATAATAATAATACGCTTAATACTAAATCTCCTAAAATAATCATTATAATTAATCTCACATAGTTATTAATTTATAATTAAGATTTCTAAAAATGGGGTATTATAACGATTTCCTTCTAAGTGGAAAAGCAAACTCATGCCTAGAAGCGATAGTCCATACAAGATCAGTGAAAAGATTGGTGATAGTGCATATATGCTAGAGATACTTGAGGAAATGGGAGATATATCAAACACATTTAATATGGGAGATCTACTTTCTTGCATTCATGATGAACCCTTCAAAGATAAGGAGGCTACTTTTCAAGAGGGAGAGCTTAATTTTCTAGAGTATGAGAGTCACAAAACTCTCCTCACTTGGACAAATTAATCACTTCTAAGAAAAATAGCCATGCAAACCTCATCAACTTTTATCACATCCACATAATAAAATCCCCACCTTTTTAGCCATATTTTCCCACATTTTTCTCACTCTTTTTAGCTCATTTTCTTTTATTATTTTATCTCCAAAAATACCCCCAAAATGAAGCCCAATCTGCACCTACAATAGCCACACAAAACAAACCACAAGCCTTTTTTAAGCCACAAGACAAGTTCTTTTCAGCACTTGGGAAGAACAATATAGATTTTTGGAAAGAATGAGGAAGTCTAGAAGACATTCTTTACTTCTTTTTGTCCCTTACAAGATTAAAATGACCCTTTTCTCTTTCCTTATGAATCAAGTGGCAGCTTCATGAGTTGGACACATAAAGAAGAGTTCTACCATTTCAAAATTAGTATGGATACACCTCATGGCTAAGTGACATAAGATGGTGTATTAGGTAGTTTCTTTTATTTATCTTTGCTCAAATCACTTTTATTAGTTGGCTAAGTTGTAATCTTTAATCCTGCACTCCATATATAAGTGAAAAAGAAAGAATGAAAGAGAAATCAACTTATTTTTGGCTACTCATATTTTCTCTCAAAATAGAGAGTCTCTCATCTTCAACTCTAATGTAGGAGTTTGAAGCTTAGCAAAAAATTTCCAATATTTATCCTAAAAGTTTAAAATTTTGGTGGTTCTTATGAGTATTGATTCAAGGAGTTACCAAGAATCAATTTCAACTTCTCAAATCTCTCCCCATTCTACTCTTAATTTTTGGTTGATCTAATTTTAATTAGACACCACTTCTTAGCATAACCCAAGTTGGATCTCTTATGCATCAATTGGCCAATGATGATGGGGACTACCGAGGATGTATTGTTTGTGGTTTATAGGGAGAAATTGTGGTGTTTGGAGGTTGTTGGCAACTAAGGGCTGCTTCAATGGTTATGCCAGTTCAAATAAGACTAGAGGAAAAGAGAAGGGAGAAGAAGAAGAGGGACGGAGATCACAAACTAGAGACTTAGTTTTTAGATGGATTGAAACACTAAAAATATGAGGGATGGGGGAGCTTAAATGGTCAATGGTGTGTGACAGGAGAGTAGACATGGTCGAGGGATACATCGATGAGGAGAACACGGGGTAGAGGCAAACATGAAGTGGAAGGATTAGAGCTGGCAATAATTGAACCAACCCGCGCAACCCAACTAGACCCAAGAAAAACCCGAACCTATTAAACCTAAAAAGTTTAGCAACCCAACCCGACACAAACCCAACCCGACCCGATCCCAACCAATGACCTATTATAGACTTGACCTGATAACGACCCAATCTAGTATTGACCCAACCTAACATAAACCCAACTCAAAGGTGACCCGACCTACCGCCAACTTGGTCTGACGTTAACCAGACCAGACATCAAAATTTATTATAATAATAAAAAAAATTACACATATTTCATTATTCATTTAAAAGCTTTTAAAAATGTAGTGTTTTATAAAGTGCACCTATTTTTCACAATTTTACCTTAGGCATTCTTATTTTTTAATGGTATCCTAATAAATTTTTCCACACAAAAATAAAACATTGAGAAGTCATAGTAATAATTTAATAAAAAAGTAAAAATTAATGACATATTTTTAATTACATGCTTATATGAAATCAAACTTAATACTTACTTACGAGGTTAATGAGTTAGAGTAATTTTGGTAGTGAAGGTATATATTAGATAATTTTTTAATATCTTTTATCTTCTTTGCATAACTACTTTTACAAGTTCACAACTTGTAAACATACACATGTCCTATAATATAAAATAAACTTATACACATAATCATTAATATCACTCAACTAGCAAATTAGCAAATTATTGATTTATTATATTATATGTTATTACTTATGGTGTAAAATAATATTTTTCCTCTAATTCTATCATCCATGACATGTATAACAAGTTAACAACTAGCAAGTATCAATCTGTTATTCGAATAATTTTGATTATTACTCCATGTTTTTATATAAAATAAAATAAAATAATTTATGTATTAGCAAACTAATTTAACTTGACAAATGACAATATCTTATAAAATTTTCCAACATCTTCCTTAACAAATAAGATATATTATTAACAAATTAAAAATTGAAATAAAAAGAGGCAAACATCTAGCTGCAAGCCCATAAAATAATTTCCAAAAAGTCTTCTATTACATCCTCCTATTTGAAGAAGCTCTTAATAGAATATCATAGTAGTGTCCATTATCACCTACAAAATCCAACAAGCAATAACTATGCCCAACAAGAACTTAATAAAATTAGAATATCTAGGGAATTCTCCGATAACATTCATAATTCATGCATAAGTTATAAACTTACTTGTGAAAACCCACAGGCTGTGTAGATAAAAAAACATCAAAATGACCTTCAAGGCACGAATATACACACCACCTACAAAAAATTTATAAACTATCTAAGATATAATAAGTGATAATTATATATTATATATGCATATTATGATCAACTTATTTTATAAAGTTATATCCTTTTAAGTAATTAAATATTTTTAAGTAATCAAATAAATGATAATAAATAATAAATATCTTTGTTAGATTGAATCATGCAATATTTTTATTGTTAAAATTTATAAATATCTTTATTATAACCTTGTGAAAATAAAGGGAATCTAATATTCTTATTTCATTTATTTGTACTAACAATCTTATCATTATCTCTAATATTTACAATGTAGCAAATGATAATTATACATTGTATAGTCATATTATGATCACCTTTATTTTATAAAATTATATATTTTTAAGTAATCAAATAAATAATAATAAATGATAAATATCTTTGTTAGATTGAATCATCTAATATTTTTTATTGTTAAAATTTATAAATATATTTATTATTGACTTGTAAAAATAAAGCGTATATAATATTCTTATTTTATTTATTTATACTAATAATCTTATGATTGTCTCTAATATTTATAATTTAATAAATGATAATTATACATTTTATATTATGATCACCATTATTTTATAAAATTATATATTTTTTAATTAATCAAATAAATGATAAATATCTTTGTTAGATTGAATCATGCAATGCTTTTTATTGTTAACATTTATAAATATCTTTATTATTTACTTGTGAAAATAAAACAGATCTAATATTCTTATTTTATTTATTTTTACTAGTAATATTATGATTGTCTCTAATATTTATAATATAATAAATGATAATTATATATTGTATAGTCATTTTATGATCATCTTTATTGTATTAAATTATATTTTATTAAATAATGAAATATTTTAACTATAATACTTTTACTTACTTTAAAATACTCATATATCGCATGGAGTAGTATGGATATCCTACATTAGACTCATATTGAAAAGAATGTATTGATCAACAAAAAAAAAGTGAGATAATATAATTGTTAACGTTATACACATATATTGGTATATTACACCACATGAACAATATATATTGTTCTTAACATATCAAAATGTAAAAAAATGCCAAAGAGAAATTAGACAGATAGTTGATGGACCTTGATTTGAAGTTTAAACCATGTTGAATTTAACTTACTTTTATATTCGTAAATGCAAAAATAGATCCTAATTGATTTGTTATTATTAAAAAGCTAGTAAATAGAAATATACTGACTTCATTGATGTGAAAAAGTGTAAATTAGGAGAATTTAGATAAATATGTATAAGTATGTATAGTTGTATTATTAACACATGAATATATATACACTTAATATTCGTTAATATAGTTATAGATAGTTTAGATGTTAGGAGCAATATTCTTCAATAACTTTCTAGTGAGATTAAACCTTATTGTCTAATGTTTTTCTTAATGTAATATTGCAATATTTTACCATGGTTTTAGAATATAAATTTTCTAATTCCACCACATCATATATGATCTTATAAGTATTGATATTATCTAAATTAAAATCTAATATGTTATTATTATTATAACTGTATAGATACTAGTCTATTATTGGATCCGAGTCATTTGACTAATGCCAATTTAATATTATTTAGCTGTAAAAAAAGGAAAATAGGGCCTTATTATTGATTGGTATATTAAGCACACCATAGACTTCATTGGACTCACTCATTATGAGAATTTAGATTTAAATATTCAATTCAAATATACAAGAATATCTTTATATCATTTTTTTTGCCCATTTCACTTATTTTCATCTTCTATATTTTTAACATTATATTATGTGTATGAATTAAGATTACCTGGATCCGAATTTGACTCAACCTATCAAAACTTGACCCAACCCGACCCATTAAGTTAACCCATAACTACTTGAACCCAAGTCGTCAAATTGTAAAAAATGACCCAACCCATCATGTTAACCAGAAATAACTCGAATCCAATGGGACCAATCCTTCAAATTGCATGAAATGACCTGAACTCACTTAGCAAAGTTAACTTGAAAATAATCCTAAGCCAAATCGACCGTACTAGTCAAGTTAACATGAAATGACCTAATATCGAGTTTGCTTAACTCGAACCCAACCCAACCCAACCGACCGGCCAAATTAACCCAAGGTAACCCGGAACTTCAACGATCTGACCGAAAACCAACCCAACCCAAACAATGCAATGACCCGAAATGACCCAACCTGACCTGACCCACAACCAACCCACAAAAGATAAATGACCCCAAATAACTCGACCCAGGAATGACCTAACCTGAACCCAACTGGATTGCCACCTCTAGGAAGGATGTTATAAGGGAGATGGTTATGTCAGGGAAAAAGGGGTAGTCACAACATCTTAATAGGGCAAGGGCATCATTTAGAAAAGTTGAATGGAGGAAAAAACATCTGGTTAGCATAATTAGAATTCCTTAGTAAAATAGATATAGGTTAGGTTCCAACTATGGTTAAAATTAATAATCCAAAATTTATCCAATTTTTAACCTAATTAACTTTACACACACACACAACCCTCCATAATAATATTCAAAAAAATAATAATACATTTAATACAAAGCATCCTACGATAATTATTATAACTAATTACACATAATTACTAGTTTATAATAAGGTTTTCTACAAATGAAGTATTACAACCCTATATATAATTTTCTTCCTTTTTGGATGACATATAAGCAAACACAATATTGAAATTTAACTATTTGGTGTTAATCCAACAATCTCAATTAAAGGCATCTCGCATCTATTTGCCTAATATGTTCGATCCATTACTAGGACCAAGGAAAATGCTCATAAAATACTAATAGATAAGGTGTGCGTAAATAGAAGCTCATTTTAAATATCAAACTCTAACTCACTTTGATGCCACTGAAAATAATGATTTTCAACCAATATACATATGATGTTTTGCAAGGTTGTTTGGCCATTCATTTTAGTCAATCTATTATTCTATCGGGGTATGATTAATACATCTTTTCATGCTCACCTTTCCTATAAACTCTTTCTAAAGAAGTAACTAGGATGTGTTGTGACTTGACATAACTTTTGATAAGATCATAGACAAACTTTACTTCTTTATCCTTTAAATTTCCTACAAAAGTATGCCTTTTAAGAGTATTTGACAAATCATGATTGTGTGTTCCATTATTAACAACTAATTTCTATCCTCCATCAATATTTTGAAACATATGTAACCTTAAAAGGACAATCAATTTTCTTTGAAGATAAATTTCATGTATTATCACCATCCATATACCTAGTATGTATGTACGTATGTTCCTCCTCTTTCACATCTAAGTGATACCGGACCATCTCCCTTATCATTTCCTTTCATTGAACCTTTGGTGATCAAAACCATCATACAAATTCTGCTAATAACATGCACCCATGCTACAAGGTCATCATGATTAGAAAATTCTTCATCTATAATGAAAAAACTCTAATAATTGTAGCCCATGAAATACTAATCCATATGTACTCTATCCTACAAAAATGAAAACACCTAACCAATTATCACTTAATAAGATTAATGAGATAGTTTAATATTTATGAAAAATAAGATAATGAATTTATGGAGGACATTAGATGCACAAGGAAGGAATGAGGTGCATGAGTTGTGTGAGATTAAAAATGCGGGTGTGCGTAATCTTCTCACACTAGGTCAAGGGTTTCACATGACCTTGTCACGTTGGGTTAGGGGGGTTTGCGTGAGGCTTTGATATTGGAGGGGGATTCTGTGTTAGGGTCTAATGCTAGAGGGGGAGGCTTAGCATGAGGATGTGACACTACTAGGAGGGTCTACATAAGGGTCTAACACAATTGGGGGAGTCTGTGTGGGTTACTCAAACTGGGAGAGTGAAGCATAAAGTGCAATGCATAACACATGCATGGGGTTGTAACACCCCCAAATTTACTATTAAAATTTTTCGTTTTAATAAAAAGGTTTCACGAAAGCAAAAGGACAAAACTGTAAACTCGGGGGCATTGCTGCCACACTTAGTACTAGATCGGTTTACTTCTACCATTCCAGTACTAAGTACTAAGGCTAAACAAGGTTAACATCAACCACAAGTCATTAATAAAAACACAAGGCATTACATAAAATGCAAGTCATGCAGAAATCATAGTGCGGTTTAGAATTACAATCCAAAGAGTAAATAACCAGAGTTTTCAAAACATAAAATACCATACAACATCACATAACTAGAATAAAACAAAACATGGTAAGATGAGAGGGAAAAACATAAAATACCATACAACATCCAAGGCACCCCGGCTCCTAGCCACTATTATGCCGGTAGATTGGTTTGGGCCTGGCTCAACAATCTTACTCTTTAAGTGATTAGTATTTTATTCATGTCTTATTAGATAAAGCTTTTCACCCTTGACATGCATGTCAACAACCTTCTACTTCTATTCTCCCAAGGGGTCCTATCCCATATCTTTAGACTCCTGCGCCCCTTATCACACCCCATCATCCATTTCCCCTTACTCTTACACATAATGAAAAACCTAACTCCTACGGGTGTGGGTTAGGCCCGACACCTCCTGATATCAACTCCACCTATTGTCACCCTCTAGGGTTTTCCCTTGAAAACCCTAATTGGACCGATGTGGTCCAACTCTCTCTCACTTACACTACCATTACTTCGTTTATCGTCCCATACCTTATCTCATTTAGATCCAACCCCAAATCATATCACTTTAGCCCTCGATTCCACGTGTGACCAAAAACCCTAGTTAGCCACTTCAACCCTAGTTCCTTTCTTCTCCCACAAGTAACCTCTCTTTTTTTTCTTTTTTTTTCCAATATCTCTTCTCTCCCATGGAACCCATAGTCTCCAGTTATAAAATAAATTTCCACTCTTAACCCATACTCCACTCTCCCTTATTTGTTTTTACTTCTACATTTTTTTTCCAGATTAGTGCTTCCTCTTAAAACCCTAATCGGGTCCCTTATACACCCTTACACCAACCTACGTACTATTTTCCGTCCCAAGTCTCCACTCACTCCACAACTCTCCCCTTAGCTCATTTACACCCTAAAACAACTTTTCTCACGTAAGGATCATCCACATGCAAGTTTCATCCACCCCATACAAACTCTCAAGTCCCCATGCAAACCCTAGAATTCTCATACATGGTTACTATCTCTTTTTCATTTTGGTCAACTCTCTGTTTTCCTCTTTATTTTCCTCTCATGGATCATGAGGTATTTTGGTCAACCTCAATTCCCCTTAGTAAACTCACTTCCCATTTTCTTTCTTTTTACCCTTTCATTCCCATAACACATTATCAATCATCCTAGCATGCATGTCCTAGAGGGTCATAACATATCACATCATAATCACCATAAACACGTATCATACTCATGCCATAAGGAACACATAAACATACCTCAACTTCGAGCTGCACTACACATAAGACAAGTTAATGACAATCATACGATACGCGGCATAGCATGATATATAGCATCCAAGGCATACAAGTCACACAACACATATGGCCTTAGCTACATCCTTACCTAAAACGACGCCGGGCTTGGAGCACGCTCCTACTCCTCCTTAGGGTTTTGACTTAATTCACCTATAAGAGGGTAAGACTAATGATTAGATACCCTCCTACCAAAAATACTATTATTTCTTATTTTAGTCTAAGATTAGGGTTGATATTATTAAAGGGAGCTTTATAAGTGAAAACTAGGGTTTTTTCTTACCATTAAGTTAGCCTACTAGATATTACTAATAAAAATATACTTATATTACTATTCATAACTATATTTATATTATTAAATCTAATAGCTTTATTTCTTCTAATAATAGTACTAATACTTGTTAAAATAAAATAGTAATAATAATAATAATAATAGTAATACTAATGCTCCCAGAAATAGGAGCCCTATTATTTTTAAGGCTAAGACTAATAATAGTGTTAGGGTTAAAACAATAATATAATAATAGTAATACCAACAAAGTACTAATATTGCTAAAGATAGTAATGGTAATAGTTACATTTGGAATAATAATATTATAAGGGTTTGAATGTTTTTATCACAATAATATTAACAAAATAATAACAATAATAATAGTAATAACTAATAATGATACCATAGTAATAACGTTAGTAACAAAGGCATTAGGAATAATATTAGCAATGTTTGAATAATAATAATAATAATAATAAGGTTGAATATTCTTCTTTTATAGTAACGAAATGGTAATATGCCAATTTCAGTTTCAATAACATTAATAATAATAATAACAACAACAATAACAACAACAACCACAATAATAATAGTAATAATAAAAAATAATAATAATGATAATAATAATAATAATAATGTTAAGCATAATAATAACAATAACAATAAAAATAACAATAATATAATAACCAAAATGATAATAATAATATAAGGGTCCAAATATTTATATTAATAATAAAAGGTGATAATAGATAAAGTTAGTATTAACAATACTAGCAAGAAAATAACGATAATAATAATAATGATGATGATGATGATGATGATGATGATGATCATAATAATAATAATAATAATAATAATAATGATGATGATGATGATGATGATGATGATGATGATGATGATGATGATGATGATGAACAAGGGTTATCATGATAATACTAAAATTGTAGATCTCCATTAATAGTAGTGCTAGTTAGATATATTTCCAAAGTTAGGTTAAGTAGTAGTAGTAGTAGTAGTAATGTTAAAAATAATACTAATATTAATGATAATAAAAATGGTAATAGTAATATAAGGGTTCAAATATTTACCATAATAATAAAGATAATAACAATAGACAAAAGCTAGCATTAGAAATAATAGTAATAGTAATAGTGAGGGTAATAATAATATAATTATTAATAATGATAATAATATTATTATTACTGGTTTGGAAAATCACAAGGTAAGGTTAAGTAGCAATAATAATAATAATAATAATAATAATAATAATAATAATAATAATAATAGTAGTAGTAGTAGTAGTAGTAGTAGTAGTAGTAGTAGTAGTAGTAACAATAATATTATTAATAATAATAAAGATACTATATTAATACTAAAGTAGTAGCCTTTTAGATGATAATACCATAGTTATAATATTTCCGAAGTTGGGTTAGATTGTAAGAGTAGTAACATAATAATAATAATAATAATAATAATAATAATAATAATAATAATAATAATAATAATAATAATAATAATAATAACACAAAATAATAATAATAATAATAATAATAACAATAATAATAATAATAATAAGGGTAATACTATTAATATTACTAAAATTTATTAACACTTATATATAAAAGGTTTAAGGGTTAGGGAAATTAGAACACCACCTAGGGTTGGCGGCGGGACCGGCGGCGATGGAGACGGCGGTGGAGGAGGAGAAGAGGTAGAAAGATGGGTTTATAGGCTAAAGGAGAGGGAATGAGAGGGTGTTTGAGGTGGAGGGTGTATCAGGTGGAGAGGGGTGGAATGGAGGTGGTGGTGCAGTCGGAAGTGGTGGCAAATGGCGGTCGGAGAGGTGGCCGAATGGTGGTGGGAGGTAGAGAAGGGAGAAGGAGAGGGAGGCAGGGAAAAATGAGGGTATGGAGAGGTAGAGGAGGCTCCCTTGGTTATTTTGGAGGGCAGGGGTAGCGTTGGTTGTGGCAGAATCAGTGGCGGATGGCGGTGCGAGGGGCGACGAGGCGTCAAAGTGGGTTGATTGGGTTGGTGGTTTTGCACAGTCGGGGTGGCTCGTGTAGGGAAAATTGAGGGCAGAGGAAGGTCTCGTTAGGTAGAGGGTGGTGCAAGGATCGGTTCTGGGGGTGTTTTAGTCGGCGTCAATCTTCGAAGGTGGCGGATTATGGGGTTGTTTGGGTGGTGGCACACAATTGGGATTTTTGGGTTGCAAAAATAAAGGCCCAATTGTAGTTGCATATGGGGGTATTTATAGGATAAATGGGGTGGACAATGACAAGGGGAAAAGAAAAGAAGGGGCAGGTGCCAGGCATACTGCCAGTGATGGCAGTCGAGGCAGCACTGCCATGACAGGGGCGGCAAGGTCGAGGGAAGAGGGAAAGGGGCAGGGTGCCCGGGAGAGGGGAAAATGGTTGGTTGGGGCTGAATTTGTGAAAGAAAGCGACAGGAGAGGGAGGGGAGGATGGCCGGATGATGTAGGTGGTTGTCGGCAGGTGTAGGGTTGCAGGGTCGGGCGTAGGCGGCATGGGAAGAAGAAGAAGAAGAGGGAAAGGGGGTGGATCGGCGGTCTAGGGGAAAGAAAAGAAAAGGGAGAGGGCGGCTCGGTAGGGCGGTTAGGCGACGAGTGAGGGGAGTCGTGCGGGCCTAGGCCACACCGAAGGAGGAAGGGAGGGGGGAGGGAACTGGGCTGGCGGGCTGGCCCAGTCAGGTAGAGAAGAAGGAAAAAGAAAAGGGAAGGAGAGGAAGAAAAGAAAAAGGGAAAAAGAGGAATAAAAATGAAGAAAAGAAAAGAAAAAGAAAGGAAAAAATATGTGGGTTGGGTATTTTGGTGTTTTGGGTTATTTTTTTATATTCAAAATTAATAATATTAATTATAATAATAATAATAATAATTAAATTCCTTTTTAGATTAATTTGGCTATTTTGGATAAATTTCCTCAACTTTCATGTTAATTAGTAGAATACCCTAATTTTTCCCTAATTAAATTCTTTATTATTTTCCTCTTAATTTGCCTTAATTAAATCTCTTAATTTTAATAAAATCATTTATTTAATCAATTTTCCTAATAAATCCTTATTTGGCCATAATTTTCATAATTAGAATTTTAGAGTATTTTAGGGGTAGTCACATTGTTAGCCATGCATTGCATTAGGGCATCATGTTAATCTTACTTTCTTACACGAGATCCTCACATTATCATGCATAGTGATATGTAATATGTAATGAGTTAACGATTGCAATTACAATAAAAAGAAGAATGCATACTTCTTCGTCAATATATGATAAATTCGATCCATCGTCCTCTTTATACCTACAACCTCTTCTTTTCTTTGTTCTTCATAACTATGGCACTTCATTTTTCACACAAATTTAAGTTTGCGGGCAAATTAGGGCTTAGGATGAAAAAAAAGGCTTGCTAAATTAAGAGAAGGAAAAGGGAGGGAAAGAAAATGAAGATGTAGGGAGGTTTGGGGATTTGATTAGAAATGAAACAAAGGGATATAAAGGTGGAAAGGAATAAATTAATCAAGCGAATACTATTTATTTTCCATACAATAAGTTCATGTATTCTAAGTAACATGACACTTTTAAAATTGTGCGACATATATATGACATAATCACATATGCCACATGACTCACGTCATTGATCCACAGCCTTTCTGCTCTTTTCTTATGGTCCTTATAGGCATAAAAGTAGATAATAAATGGGCTTCACTTTATAAGAATTAACCCAAATCCTTAAACCATAATCAATAAGAGTATCCACGTAAAAAAGTGGTTTACAATATCAAATTTAAGGAGGTGGATGTAAAAGAATACAAGGTACTTCAAAAATTATACAGTAATCCCCCGAAATTTTAAAAGATTATATTTTAATAAATAAATTTTATTTGGAATAAATTAGCCTTTAAATTCATTTAATTTAATTATTTTATGGATTTTTGAGTAAATAAAATAGGGTATAAATTTTTAATAAATTAAAATAAATATTTTGTTATTTTATCATACTCTTATTATTTAAATAAAATTTTAAACCCTTATTTTATAAAAACTATCCTTTTTAACCCTACATTTTAATTATCTTAAATTAAAATATTAAATAAATTTATTACCCAAAATTATTCCATTTTATTATTTTATCAATTAAATTATTTTATTCTTTTTTTCCTTTTTCCCCCTTTTCCTTCTCCTTTTCTTCTATTTCTCTTTTCTCTCTTTTCCTTTCTTTGGGACGCCGCCGGCTTGCTTCCCTCCCCCTCCTGCGCTAGGCCGCTGGCCCATTCCTCCTCCCTCTGCCTTTCCTGCGTTGCCAGGCCGCCTTCTTTCTTTTCCTTCTTCCTCGATTGGGCCAGCCCGTTTCTTTCCCCTTCGGGCGGTCTGCCCGTCTCGCGCGCCCAGCACCCCTCCCCCGATTCTTTCTTCTTCTTCTTTCTTTCTTCTTCCACCATCACCGGCGAGAATCCCAACTCTCACCACCTCGCCTGCAACTCCCTCTCCCATGTTGACCTCCCTTGTCTCCCTCTCTCTCTCCCTCTCGTCATTTTCTCTACACCATCCCGGTCCCACCATCCCTGTCTCCTTCTCCCTCTCCCTGCCGTCACTTTCCCCTCCCTCTCCCTGCAACTCCCATCCCCTACCGCCTACCACCACCCTCGAGCCTACCTATCCTCCTCCTCTCTCTCCTTCTTCTTTTTCTTCTTCCCTTCCTGTCTCAATTGGCCATTTTTTCTCAAAGCCTCACATGCCCCCGACCCTCCTTTTCTCCCTTTCTTCTCCTCCCTTCTCTCCCCCTATTTTTGTTAATAAAAGGATAAAATGGTAATTTTAGAATTAAGGGATAAATTGGTCATTTTGGAAGTAAGGAGGGTAAAATAGTAATTATGTAATAAAAGGGCAATTTGGTAATTTTATAATAAAAGGGGCAATTTGGTAATTTGTAATAAAAGGGCAATTTGGTAATTTGTAATAAAAGGGCAATTTGGTAATTTGTAATAAAAGGGTAAATTTGTAAATTTATAATTAAAGGGTAAAATAGTAATTTTGTGATTAACGGGCAGAATGATAATTTAGAAATTAAAAAAGGTAAGATAGTAATTTCATAATTAAGGATAAATGGAAATTTTATAAGTAAAAGGGCGATGTGGTAATTTTTGGGAGTTAAGGGGTAAAATGGTAAATTTGAAGGTAAAGGGGTAAAATGGTAATTTTGTAAATCAAAGGGGTAAAAGTGGAAATTGAAAAGGAGTAAATTGGTAATTATAATAATTGAGAAGGGTAAAATAATAATTTAAATAACTAAAGGGTAATTTGATAATTTAATAATGGAGAAGGGTAAAATAGGTAAACATGATCAATGTGATGGGTAATTTGGTAATTTAACCGACTAGAGGGTATTTTGGTAATTTTAATAAGGGAGGAGGGTAGTTTGGTAATCATGACAATTAAGAAGGGTAATTTGGTAATTTACATGACCAAGGGGTAATTTGGTAAATTTGATGAAGGAGAAGGGTAGTTTGGTAATTATGACCATATACAAGGGTAATTTGGTAATTTAACCAACCAGGGGTAAATTGGTAATTTTGATAATGGAGAAGGGTAGTTGATCATTGATAATAAAGGACGGTAATTGGGTAATTAACTAAATAAAGGGTAATTTGGTAATCAGGATAAAGAGGAAGGGTAATTTGGTAATTTGACCAATTCAAGGATAATTTATTAATTATAATAAAGGGAAAAGGGCAAAGTGGTAATCTAACCAACTAAATGGAAAGTATATTAAGTGTAATAATTATTAAGGGGGATTAGTGACCGAATAAGTATGAGGAATAATTTAGTAACCTAAATCAAGTACGGGGTAACTGGGTAATTTTGTAACGAAGAGGATAATATGGTAATTTATCAAATAAGGAAGGGATGACTTAGTGATTTTATAAGTAAGGGGAAAATGAGTAGTTTGTACATAATATATTGTTGTGATTGTGGAATTCGTAATATGACTCTAATAATGCTGATTAACGAGGTAGGAGTATTTGATGATTAGTAAGTATCACGAGAACGAATTCTAATTCGAAATTAGATGAGTTAGGATGACCTTAATGATTCCTCTGTGTTACCTTGGATAACCATTTGAATAAAAAATTTCTGATGATATCTGAACGATTAAAATTGGATAATTAGCTGATTGTTGTGCTTTTGTGATCATCTTTAATTAAGACACTAATACTCAAAGTGAAAGACTTCGAGATTGGGAATGGTGACTCTTTAGGGGTCGCTACCTTAAAGACATGGTTTCGCCCGTGATTATTTGGTATTTGCTAGTGTGTCTTTGTGCCCCAGCCATGCCCTGTATCTACTCTATCTAGATCTACGGACCTAGTTAGGGGGTATGCATACTTAAGGATTAGGTATCCTTGTCGGTAGGGTACTGAGTTAGCTTTATGCACCAGTACAACCAGGATACCTTTGCATCCCTAGGTTGATAGTTGATGGGTACTGAGTAGCTTTTATACACCAGTGCGACCGGAGTACCTTTGTGTCCCGGGTTCTTGATCTCCCTATCGAGGCAAAAAAATGGAATTGTTGTGCTAAATAAAAAGGAAATATACTAATCGTTAAAGTGAAAGATTAATTAGCCGGGACTAGTTGAATTATTTGATGAGTACCGATCCATCGGAAATAACAGTGGCCCAGGATGTTCTGCCCTGGATAATATTCATGAGTATCAATCCACTAGATATAATAGTGGCCCAGGATGTTTTACCCTGGATGATATATATATATATATATATATATATATATATATATATATATATATATATGTATTCCGATCCACCGGCCAGAATAGTGGGGGTCCCGAGCTCAATAAATTTGATTTGGATGTGAATAAGTTATAGAAAAATACTAATTATTGATATGATTGATTAATGATGGACTAATGACCCTACGGCTCGAAATATATCAATTATTCATTATGGCATATTGATATTGGTTGACTTGTTAAGTAAGCGAATATATGAAAGTGAATGTTACGTATGCGCTAATAATATCTAATTGAATTATTGGATGTGCGAATAAATGGATCCGAATATCATGTTTATACCTATAGTTATATATGAATGTAGTAGTATTTCATGTGTTACATTGCGTGCCTATTTTTAAGTGCGTTTTTAAAGGGTTACTCAGTACTGTAGTACTGAAGGGTTCCCTTCGTGGGGCCATTGCCTATTCAATGGGCAGTATCCCTTGCAGGTTGTATTCAAGTGCTATTCAAGTGGGCTCTCGGAAAAGAGCGTAAGGTACTATCCGGCAAATTCTAGGGTTTTAATTTGTCTCCTTTAAATTTAATGTATTTGTTATTTTGTAACCACCGTTGTTAGATTTTACTCTCGCAAATTATTTACTGCGCTTCTCTGATTTATACATGCTTAAGTTCTCGTAAAATTATATTTAACCTTTTTAGCCTTAGCACTTGGTACTAGAACGGTAGGAGTGAACCAGTCTGGTACTAGCCTTAGCACTTGGTACTAGAACGGTAGGAGTGAACCAGTCTGGTACTAAGTGTGGTGGTAATATTCCCAAAGTTCACGGTTTATTAATTTACTTCCGCTAATCTTTTTTTAATTAACGAAAATTTTCAGTAATGAATTTTGGGGGTATTACATATACCTCCTTAAAAATTTGAGGTGACTCAAGTGTGGAGAAAGAAGGAGAGAGAAGAGGAAAAATTATATTAATTTATTATATACTATTATTAATTGGCATGTATATATATATATATATATATATATATATGAAAAAGATAGTAAAAGTTAAATAATATAAATTTATAAATTATAAATGATTGGCAATATGATTGATAAAATTCATTGGATATTATAAATCTGAGATAGTTAATATAAAATAGAAAATAAAAATTGAGATAAATTAATATAAATAAAAATAATAATTAAACAATATAATTAAGTGAGACAAATTAAAAATGCAAAAAGGAGATCTCTAAGAACCCGGAATATCATGTTTGCCCGAACGCGGTTAGAAATCCCATCCACCTTATCCGAAAATCTCCATATTACTCGGTGCACACCGAAGCAAACGTACACTCAGTCACTCGCACTGCTTCCGACTCTGCTTCGCTTCGTATTTCATCGTCTTGACTTCACAAAATGAACAGTCACATTCGCATGATTCATACAGAGATTCTCTCCCCATCTTCTTCAGTTGTTCAATTCACTTTAAAACCGGTTACTAATTGCAGAAGCAACAACCACCAGAAGAAGAAAACTATCTCAAAGTCTCCAGGAACTCTAAGCTCTGTTGTTTTTCGGAGTAATTTTAAGCTATTTCATTCATTTCTTGTTCGGTCAGACCATAATTTCAAGGTACGCACTTGTCATTACTTCCTTCTGTTTTTAATTTCTATCTAAGGGACTATTCGATACGAAAATTTCTTTTGGAGTTTTAGTCGACTCGTGCGATGAAATCGGATGATTTGGTTGGTGAAGAAGATGAAGATGATGAGTTAGTTATTGAACCGTGTTTGACACGCATGCTCCCGCCGGCATTGACGTTCAAACATGGAGTAGAAGCATTGTTGCAAGCTATTGAAGACTTGAAACTTAATCCTCCGTCTGCAACCAGTGGAATAATAAGAATTGAGGTATTTAATTTTTTATAGCGCTTGTGATTCGGAATGTAATTTAGATGTTGATTATTGTCGATTTCGGGCTAGAAAATTTTCAAAATACTTATTGTTTGGTGGCAGCTCCAAACAAACGAAGGGTTAGTCATAGCTTGTGGTCTCACAAATACACAGCAAATGCGGCTTTCAAAAATAGTAGATAGTTTGGGTGGAAGAGTAAAACATGTAGTTTATACCATTGATGCATGATTTTATGCTGTTGCAATAATCTATGACTGGAAATCTGCAGGTCGCTGTGCCGCCTAGTGCAAAAGCTTTGGATTGGTTCTGTTCTCAACCTGAATCATCTGAAATATTTCCACAATTTTACATGTCAAAGGAATTCGATAAGCCAACTGACGGACCAGCGCCTACAGAGGAGACTCGGGGTGTTTTTGGTATTGGAGCTGCGGTTTGCTTTGCACGTAGTACTACTTGTGATGGTGACGATGACTTTGAGCTGTGGAAATCAATAAGAAGGTAACTTTATGCTATATGTCCCAAATTTGGATTTTTTGTTTGTTTATGTAGGCGGATATGTGTCCACTGATACTGTTGAAGTGAATCTCTAGATCTTGGATGAATTCATTCGTAGGAGTATATTACTGGGGGAACATGCAATAATATCTGATCTATGAAAACAGTGGCACTGCAATGAACTGTGAGGGATACCTTGTAGATACACCCTCCTCAGTCCTCACATAAGATATAAGCCTAAACCTAACCGAACCAAGGACTAATCCTGCTATGTGGGGATCACTAGTGAACAAACTTCGTGAACATAGAATCTAGGAAGACAGAGACTTTGATCAGTAAAAGTGGTAGAAAAACTTTTCTTCCTATGGTTGGATGTTCTAGTTTGTTTATTCTTAAGTTAAAGACTTATGAGTGACACTGTTACGAGCCCACCATTTAGGAGGCCCCAAAAGGGCTCCTTCGAGCCCATTTAATATAATATCTAACAATATATTAATTATGTTATGTTATTTATTAATTATTAATTGTTATTTAATTATTAGTAGCATATTTTATATAGATTTCATCTAATTAGGAATAGATAACTGTAGTTATCCGATATTAGGCGAATAATTAGCAAGATTGAGTAGAAGATAATTCCTCTTTTTGAGTGTGCGAGTATTTGTATTATTTTATATTATTCGGTAATTAGTAATTTCGGGCTTAAGCCCGGCAGTTTTTGGCGCGCAGGACCTTATACCACGTAATAAAAGGATAAACTGCAGAATATACAGACTAAACTATTCACCTTTGCCTTAGCCGTTGGCCACCTCCTTCCTTAGTGTGACGCCAACCCTCCTCCACATAAACCAACCTTACATGCTTTCTCTTTCCATGATCACTACTTTCTCGCATGGCTGACTTTACACATATTGGGGCCCTAGGCGGATCTATTGGATGGGGCCCCAAATACATTATTTGTTAAAAGGTGAATAGTTAAATAAGTTATTAATCTTACTGAAGAGACTTGATATAAATGAAACATCGGTAACGACTTGGACATTGGGAATGCATGTATTGATTTTTATTTATAGAGGCAAGTGACAGGAGATTTATTAATTTATGTATAAAGACCCGCATTAATGTTTTCCCTTTTCCGTTTCTGTGTCCTGGTTTCTTTAAAACTTTATAATTAAAAAAATTATTGTTTTTCCGTTTCTTTTCGTCTCCGTACAATATTGAAGAGACGAACGAGTGTATGTCCTGAAGCATCGTATAACCACTCAGGCAGCTGAATCCATATATTTATTTATATATACACACATGCATGTAAGATTGGATCCCTATACATCTACACTGGCCCCGAAACTAAAGTGATTAAAACCATCTACTAAGGGCCTTAGGTTATGCTGGCCTAGGCATTGAAATGTTTGAAAACAAAAGATTGTCAGTCACGAGATATGAACGTTGGTGGTAACATAAAAGGCACTAAACCACTCGGCTAGTGAAATTCATTGACTTAAGATACACAATGTATATTTTGTATCAAATCTCGGGGCCCTATGCCTTGGGCCGGGCTACATTATGTGTTACAAACTTAAGAACCAAGAATGCATCAACAAGAGGTCTTATTCTCCAAATCCCACCCCAATTTCAACTATGGCAAGTATTTGTCGGAGCATTTGGGTGAGTCCCTTGATATTTTATAGATCTCTCTTGTGACCAAGCTAATGCTTATTTGTTAATATATTGGCTTGTTAATATATTGGCTACGTTTGCATGATGGATCCTTCTAGTTCAGGTCAAGGCTGCAAACCCTTTTTGTTATGGGCTTTCATCTTCAATCAAGGCTTTCACTTAGAGGTTACCTTAGGGGAAGTTGCATGTTGCCTTGGTTGTGGATGAATAGCTAGAATGTTGTGGGGTTTGCGATGGCATGCATTAGTGTTGACGGTAGTGAGCCAATGGTCGATCTATATATGGTTCCACGATGTAAGTTTAGTATGATAGGCCGAATTGATTATGATTATCATTGCACAGTCGATATAAATAATATAGAAGAAAGAGGGAGTAATACACGAGAGGTTACATATGAGGTAAAATAGGGGATAAGGGATGACTATATATGTTGGTAAGGGCTAACTATATATGCTGATATAAGACTTAGTCGTACAGTCTATCACACCCTCTCAGTCAGAGTAGGAGGAAGACGAACGCTAAGACTGGATTGAAATTCACTGAAGAGATAGGAAAACAATCCTTTAGTAAAGATGTCATCATATTGGTGAACTGATGGAACATGAAGAACACAGACTTCACCCAAAGAAACTTGATCACGAACAAAGTGGATATCGATCTCAATATGCTTTGTTTGTTGAGGTTGAACCAGATTGGAGGATAAGTAGATTGCACCGACATTGTCACAATGGATAATAGTTGCAATTTGAAGAGGGGAATGGAGTTCAATGAGAAGTTGCCTGAGCTAACAAGATTTGGTTACAACGTTTGCAATGGCTCAGTACTCGGTCTGTGCGCTAGAGCAAAAAATTGGTGGCTTGGTGTTTGGAGGACTAGGAAATGAGGTTATCACCGAGGAAAACATTGCACCTAGAGGTTGATTATCGTGTGTCGGGATACCTTGTACAATCGGAATTAGAGTAAGAGGTGAGCTGAGTTGTTTTTGAAGCATACAAATGGATTCCATGCTCTAAAGTGCCTCTAAGGTATTGTAAAATACGTTTGAGCACACCAAAATGTGGTTCTCTAGGGTTATGCACATGAAGAAAAATTTGTTGAATCCCATAACTTATGTCTGACAAGTGAAGGTGAGATAATGCAATCAAGTAATAAAATCGTGGTCGTGTTATTGTATTATTGGAGTGTCGCAAATGATATTTTATATATCACAATTGTTGCGGCGTGATTTTTTTAATTTATTTTCACAACAAATATTAGTAAATACCAGTAATTATTGGCATATATCGGTAAATATCGCTAAATTTTAGTCGATAATCAATATAACGCTGATAAATATATGAAATTCTAAAACCTTCGTATATCAGGTGATCCAAAATCCAATAGATATTGGCCAATATGACGTATTAGAACTGGTATTTAATTGTGTGATTGCAGTGCTCCAGCCAAGCTATAGTAGTGAAATGGGTTTGGTACGGGAGAACCCATTGAGACAACTAGTTTTGGGTGAGTGTCAACTGGGGTAGAGCAAGGGTTACAATGGGACATAGCAGCATGTTCAATGATTGATTTAGCATATTGTGATTGAGAAAGGAATAGACCGATGTTGTTCTTGTTCACTAAGATGCCAAGAAAATGATGGTGTCCCATATCTATTTTAGCAAATTCTTTGCTAAGTGAGGTAGTGACGTGTTGAAGGAACTCAGTGGATGATTTAGTGAGTACTATGTCATCAACATAGAGGAGGAGATATGCTTGATGTTTACTATGATGATACATAAATGAGGAGCTATCTGATTTACATCTGCGGAAGTCCAAGTAAGAAATAAACAAAGTAAATCATTGATACCATGCGTGCGGAGCTTGCTTGAGGCCGTAAAGAGCTTTATTGAGGCGGCAGACATGTGTGGGGTGTTGGCTGTCAACAAATCTAGAAGGTTGCTGGTAGTAATCTGTCTCATCAATGGTTCTAGAGGAAGGCATTTTTGACATCAAGTTGTTGAATGGGCCAATGTGAGATAGAGCTCGGCTTAATACAACCTAAACGGTAGTAGGTTTTACTACCGGGCTAAACGTTTCATTGAAGTTGATACTAGGCTCTTGAGAAAAACCACGAACAACCCATCTAGCTGTGTGATGAGCTAGAGTACTATCTAAGTGAAATTTATGTTGAAAAATCCATTTGCCAGTGACAATATTAGCATGTGGTAAAAGATCCCAAGCACCATTTTTTTATCAAAGCAATAAATTCATCCATTATAGCATCCTACCATTAGGGATCTTTGAGAGCTTGTTTATAGGTTTTAGGAAGTGGAAAGGAAATGATAGTTTTAAGTTTGAGAGGGAGTTTGGGCTTTAGGGAGCCGGTTTTGCTTTGTGTAGTCATGGAATGGGTCTTCAGTGGTGGGGAAGAAGATTGATGGTGCATAGGAGAGATAGGGGGTGAGGGAGGCCAAGGAGTAGTATTATTGGAGAATGAGCTAGAATTAATAGGGAGGGGGAAATAGTCATTTGGATGAGATTCGACTGAAAGTCATACTCGGTTGGTTGGGGTTTTTGGTGAGTAGAGAAGGGGAAGGAGGGCTCGTCAAATATAACATGCTGAAAGATGATTGTTTTATTTGTATCTAGGCTAAGGCATTAATAGCCATGATGGTTGGTGGGGTAGCTAAGGAAAATGTAGGGTGTGGATTTGGGGGTTAATTTATGTGGAGTTGTGGCAGAAATATTGGGGTAGCAAAGGCAACCAAAGACACAAAGATTAGAGTATGAAGGAGGTTGTTTGTAAAGAGCTTTGTATGGTGTAGTAAGATGGAGAGTTTTGGTGAGAAGAATATTGAGAAGATAAGTAGCAGTAGGCAACGCCTTTGCCTAGTATTCGAGGGGCATGACTGCTTGAAAGAGAAGAGTATGAATGACATCATTAATGGTGTGTATCATACGTTTGGCTTTGTCGTTTTGTTGGGATGTATGAGGACATGAGAGGTGGAATGTGAGGCTTTTTTGAGTAGAATAATTGTGAGACATGTTCTTATTAAACTTACGGCCATTGCCACATTGGAAACTTTTAATAGATTTGTGAAAGTGGGTGGGTACGTAATTATGAAAGTGTTGCAATGTAGTAAAAGTTTCATATTTTAGGCGAATAGGAAAAGTCCATAAGTAGTGAGTGAAATTATCTAAAAGTATAAGATAATATTGAAAACCAAAAATACTAACAATAGGGGACGTCCATAAATCACAATGTATAATGTCAAAGGGCTTTGTGCTTTGGAATTAGAGGAGCAAAAGGGTAATCTAACATGTTTGCCTAATTGACATGCATGACATAATGGACTTGCACAGTCCTTATTGCAATGGATAACACACGATTTGAGTAAGCTATGAAAAACATGAGTGCTGGGACAACTGAGGCGACGATGCCATAGCGTCGTTGGAGAGGGAGAGGTGGTGTGGAGAGCGATCTGAGACAAATGTGTGGAAGGTTGAAGTGGATACAAGTCGCCGGAATTATTGCACCTGAGAATCATATTGCGGTTGCTCATATCCTTCACAGAAAAACCAAAGGGGCCAAATTTGATAGAGCAGTGATTATCGGTGGTAAATTTTTGAACAGAGACAAAGTTTTTGATTAGTTGAGGAGTGACAAGAACATTATTAAGGTGGAAGGGTGTTAAGGAGGTGGGAAAAGAGGTGTGTCCAATATGGGTGATGGGGAGATGAGATCCATTTCCAACAATGACATGCTTGGAGGAATTTGTGTAGTGATAAAAAGTGGACAACAGATTACCTGTAGTGGATGTCATGTGCTTCGATGCTCCTACATCCATGTACCACGCATTATCAACAAGAGGACGAAGTGTCATAGTATCCAAGGCATGCATTAGTGAGGATTGATCCCAAGAAGGATTGGAGGGTCACGGGTTCGAAGGGGAGGTATTGGGAGGCTAGGATGTTGCTGGAGGATTAGATGATCTAACTATGTGGGCTTAGCTTGCAGGAGAAGGAGGTCGAGGGCCAAAAAGGCCAGCTGAGTGTTAGAGCAATTGGATAGCCAGGATGGGTGAGGCATAGGGAACCCATACTAGGGTGGATATTGCTGTGACCAAGGTGGATGAGACCATGAGTGGCCACGGCCATTGTGGTGGCCATTGTGGCCATTATGTCCCCCTTTGCGTTCATTGCGATTGCCATGATAGGAATGGTTGTTGCTACAAGGCTGCCGGTTATGTTGGTTATTTGGGGGAGGGTTTTGTGGGGCAGTTGAAGTAGGTCTAACAGAAAGAGCTATTTGTATGTTGGTTGCTCTTGGGGATAGATTGCTATGGTGGGATTCTTTAGGAAGAAGCGAGACCGAGTGGCAATGAAGGAGGGGAAAAGAGATTGCAGGGGAATAATTGAGTCTAAGGCAAAGTAGAGTTCATTAAGGCCACAAATGGTTTGAAGAACAAGAGTTTCATGAACAACATTAGTGAGGTTGTCGGCTAAGGTCTTTAGGTGTTGGCAATTTGCTGTGATGGACAAACTGCCATGGGAAAGGGTACGGAATTCGACTTCAAGGTGGATAGCCCGGCTCTTCTTGTTGTCGTAGAAGAGGTTTGCGATGGCAACCCAAATGGTGTGTGCTGTGGTGTTGGGTTTTATGACAATATTAAAAATATATGTGGAGATAGAGCCATATAGCCTGGAGAGGATAATATAATCCAAGTGTTGCCATTCATTGTTAGAGAAGGAGAATGTGCCATCAATGTGGTCTTAAGAGCAAATTTTCCAATTGTGAACATAAAGAGTTCATGCCATTTGTTGTAATTAGAAGCCATGAGATAGAGTGATTGGGATATGATTTTTGATGTGGGCAACACTGACAACATGGAGAGAATTGGGATTAACAGAGGTTGGGGAGGAGGATAGGGTAGCATCAGACACAGGCATAATGGGAAGAATGGTAGAGAAAGAGGAAGTAGGGGAGGCAACAGGGAGAAGAGGAGATGAAGATAGTTAAGTTAAAGCTCTGATACCATGTAAGTTTAGTATGATGGGCTGAATTGATTATGATTATCATTGCACAGTCGATATAAATAATATAGAAGAAAGAGGGAGTAATACACGAGAGGTTACATATGAGGTAAAATAGGGGATAAGGGATGACTATATATGCTGGTAAGGGCTGACTATATATATGCTGAAGTAAGACTTAGCCGTATAGTCTATCATAGGGATGATCTTGAGGTTGTATTAACGGAACTTTGTTTGACTGTGATGGGTGCCTTTTTTCCCTTTAGTAACAATGATTATTTTATCAATAAGTTCAATTTGTAATTGAACTAAAGGATGAGCAAATTCCACTTGTCCCTATGAGGGTATTGGACCCATACATTTAAATATCGTTCCCAATTTGCAATATTGGCCAATAGTTACCCGATTTTGGATTAGCCGATATACAAAATTAGTAATATACGATAGTTTTAAAATTTCACATATTTATCAGTTATATATCAGTTATCAACTGACATTTGTCAAAATTTTCTCGATATTTACCTATATTTTCTAATATATGTTGTAAAAAAAATAAAGATATTACATCTTGACAATCATGGAATATAAAATATCTTTCACAATATCTAGATATTGTGACACCACAATCGCATCCGCGATTGCGATCATGAAAGCACGTTAGAGAAGGTATTGCTGCGCTAAATTGAACAGAAAGGACTACTGGGATTTATGATTTGGGCCTCAAGGGTAGAGTAAATTGATTTCAAAGACACCATCCCATTTTCAAGTTTGAGAGCCAACTCAATCTCCTGGAGGAACAGTAACGTTTTGAGCCCACTATTCAGATTGCCCAAAAAGAATTGTTTGAGCCCATTTTAGTATATTATCTAGTAGCATACTAATTTCATTATGTTATTTATTAGTTATTAATTGATAATTAGTTATACTTAACAATTTTATTTTGATTTTGTCTAAGTAGGGATAGATCATCTTACAAGGTATGTATCTTAATTGGTAGATATTTAGCTTGATTAAGTAGGAGGTATTATTCATTTTGAGAGTGTAATTATTATTATTATTATTGGTATTATATTTCATGTTATGGTAATTAGTAATCTTGGGCTTAAGCCTAGTAGTTTGTATCTAACAATAAATAAGACTTATTGCCAAGTAATAAAGCATAGACCGAAGAATAAATAAACTAAGTCAAGGTCTATATGTTTACCAATCTTAACCATTAATTTTAGACAATATGATATATTACTTTTTGCAAAAATTTAAAATTATATTTACGTTTTATCGTAATTTGTTCCAAAAAAATTAAATAAATTAATTAATATTAAAATATGTATCTAAAAATGTCAATATATACCACTTCATAATCTTATATTAGTCTACCAAACAAACCCTTAATCTTTTAGTCATTTATCTCTATCTCTCTACTCTATCCGTCAGCCACCTCTGTCATTAGGGTGATGCCATCCCTCTTCCACACAAACCATCCTCACATGCACTTTTCTTCTTCAATTCACTACTTACATAATACCTATCTTATAGGTTACAAGCATAGGATCTAAAATTATTCTACCATGAGGTCTAATCCTCCAAATCCCACCCTAGTTTTGGCTGTGGCAAGATCCTCTCAACGTGACCATGACAAATTCTAGTCTCTAGGCCTGGAAAAGTTTGTAGGATGCAATGAAAGTCCAAATTACTTCATGGAGCAAAATTATTGAAATTTAGCTCTAAATTCTTCCACTTGCCGAGTTCTATACTCAGCTAGGTCCACCTTGTATGCTGTGTTGGCCTAGGTAGTCCTTTCCCCCACACGAACCAAACAATAGGGTATGGAACTACATTTGACCCATTTCTGTTAGTACCCCAAATAACCACCTCTTAATCCTTTAAATTCATGAACTGACATTCTTCTTGGTTTGAGCTGATATAATGAATTGTTGATGTACTCAGGTAGACAACAATGTAAGTCATGTCAAAAAGCACTTTGCATACCCCTCATCCATTGGGGAATGTAAGAATGTTACATCTATGATTTAACACCTATGAAGGGAAATGGAAACCATCTTCATTTTGTATATGTTTATTGCAAATTTAAACTAATTTTGACATGTTCTCCCAAGGTATCCTACTTTGGAAGTGTATTCAGAATTCGTGAGTTATGATTTTGGAAGTGTAGCTTGAAGATCATGAGTTGAGGAGTTATTTACTAGGTTTGTAAACTTACTATAATGGTCACTTGAAGTGAATAGGCCATTGATCTACTGGTCTCCAGCTTCTAGTATTTTTCTAATGATTAATGCTTCAATCTTTTTCCTCCCATAAGTACTAATACTCTTTGCTTGGCGGGCTTTTAGTATGATTTCCCCCCTCTTTTTGGACTATGAAGTCTGCCTATTTAATCTTTAATATTCATCCTTTGCTAACTCCATGTTATTTTGGAAGATGGATTTGTGAAATGGATGAGGTCTCCCTATTTAATCTTTAATTTTCATCCTTTGTTAAGTCCATGTTATTTTGGAAGATGGATTTGTGAAATGGTTGAGGCTTGTAGATCTTTGTCCTATAATTTGTCGATTTCTTCTTGTTCCATGCATAATTTGTTGTGTAGCTCAAGATCTTAACCTTCTTGTTCTGGGAATCTATTCCTTCACATTGAACAAACAAGATGAGGCACATCATTAAAATTAATATGTTTTACCAATTTTTACTTTGATTTCAACTAACGCAGTTTGTTTTGTTGATATTTTGTTATCACTTCAGTTTTGGTAGTCTTCCAGTTTCCTGATAATTGTTAGTTATATATATACATTATTCGGTCAAAAGGCATGACTTATAATTTGTTTATATGGAAAAAAGTTATTTTTGTATGCTTTCCTATGGTCTATCATGTAGTATTAAAATGACATCTCATATTAGCACAACACCGATTCTTGATCACCCAAAACATCTGATTAATTTTTTTTTTCTACAGATATCTCTTGGTTGATTCGCCCAATAGCACGGCCTATGGCTTCTTCGGCGTCAATTACGACAATAAGTCATCTTATATGACGAATGAGACTGGTTCATTTTACTTTTTAATTCCTCAGGTGAACCTGCGTTCTTTTGCATTTTATAAAGCCCGTCTTTCCTGGAATGTTAGTGTCCTAAGAGGGGTTTGCTACTAGGGAAGTAGGGGTGAAAAATTACGTTACGTCTCTTGTATAGGGTATTTAGATTGGAGGACTACATTTTCGTGGGAATATCCTTTTTAGATTTTTGTTTGGAGCAAAACGGGTACTGCCCCAAAAAGGTTTTACTCCTTTTGAAATGCTATAGACAAAACACGTAAAATATGGGGTATCTTTCCATCCCCATCACCCCTATACCAAAAGTCTCATGAAAATGTTTCCCCAGTCTTTTTTGGTATTTATGATATCTCGAAGCACTAAGATGGATTTGTTCTTCACTGACTTTGAAAATTATTGTGGACAGATCGAGCTAAATGAAGATCAAGGATTCTCTTTACTAGCTGCAACCATGGCATGGGGTGAAACTTCTGTTTGCTCTTATGAAGAAGCTCTTCATTGTTGTCAGGCCTGTCTTCTCCAGGTTATTGTTTTTAGTAGTTTTATACACAATCACTATGGTTCTCGTCTTGTAGACTCTTAGTAGCCTTTGTAGGAGTCTAGAATATTTAGCTGTATAGCTTTATACACTATCATATGCTGCCTGATTTTTTTCTCTTTTTTCTTGGAACTTTATTCCGAGTTTTTGGTTATTGCAATTCCTTATGTGACGTCTTGTGAAGTGTTATATTTTATGTAACCAAACCTTCCCATCTTTGTATTTACTCTTTCTCTGTTTTCCTGATTTCGTATATGTACATGAGAGCTCCCTTTATCTGCCTATCCCAGATATTACTATAGTAATAGAGTCAACTGGGGAGAAAAGATAACAGTGTAATGGACACTATGAGTAAAAGGATCTATGTTGAGGTCAACATGAATGACACGTAACTAGCACATGATTTTATGGCTCCTTTCAAGTATGTCAGTCACTCTAAGCAAGGGAGATTTTGGTTTTTGGTCATGGATATATTGCCAGAAGCAAGGTCAGTGTTGGTATTTCCTCACTTGAGTCAACAGGAAAAAGTGCCTTGGTAGTTTGGCTGTTAGCCTGACCATCGATTATTGACATTGTTACTATTGTAATGACCTCTTTGGATTATTGCTTGTAAGGTCTGATTAATGCCTAGGATTTTGTTTCTTACTGTTGCTGATAAATGGATCTTTGCACTGCAAACAAATTACCTGTGGCTAGTCATTGAGGATTTCCCCCTTCCCCTTTCAGATTTGTTGTCTCGTTTAGATTGCATTCGAGATCTGTTTACTGTCTGCAAAATCTATTTTTAAAATACATGTCTGGAACCATTGAGGCTTTGACTGAATGTTTTTTTCTCTTTAAAGTTTTATAAAAGTTCTGCTCTTTGTTTCTATGATATGTTACAGATCTTATTTTTCGCTTACTGCTTTGTTGACATTCTCTTATTTAGGCAAGTCATGAAGTTTCATTTACTAAACAAGTTTTCAGCAGAGCGGTTACCTGGCACAGTATGAAAAAGTTCAATGCTATTGAGGAAGCAACTGTACAAGCGGTAAGAGCTTAAACTCTGTATGTTATCAATGATATCTTCACACTATAGTTTTGGATATCATCATCTTTGATTTTCCTTGTTATGTTTAACATTCTTCCATCTTGCTGATAGGTTTTTATCAATGCTCCATCAATAGTGGTTGGTAATGATATTGCAGCCTCTGTAGAAATGGTATCACTTTCTACCTGGTAATGTTTTATTTTGTTTGGCTAAGCTTGATTCTTAATATAATCTAGTGGGCTCTCTTGGCTTGTACACTTAGGTGATAGTAAATATTGATGTTTTGCAGCTGAAAAACTCTGCGTCCGTGCATCAATTTTGCATTCGGTTATCACCAGCTACTGCAATTGCTGCAAATATGGTATGACAGTAGTGATTTTACTTATACTGTTGTTCAGTCATATGAATGAGATAATCTCTGCTGTATCTCGGTTATTCTTCTAGTATTTTCAATCAATCTGACATAGATTAAGGGAGCATAGAGATACATGGCTAGTCATATGCGCTATAAGCCTATAGTAGTAGTCACCATAAAATCACGTGCATTTTTCATCCTATCTGTTACTTTTTTCTCTGTGGATTCGTTCTGAAGCTGTAGTGCTCCTATCTTTTATGATATCGATACTTTTCAATTTTCTGGCTCCCTACTGTTTTTCCCTTCACCTCACACATGCACAGACACCTTTTTTCTTTTTTTTTTTTTGTAGGTGTGTTACTGTTTTTATCTATTTGTCCAAAATCTTTCATGGGAAATACAGGGTGAAATTTCGTTGTTATTTGGCTTTGTTTGAGTTTTGGCTGATGGACATGGTGAGGATAATGGGATTTCGTTGACTGTCTAATTCGGTACTTGGTAGGAGATGAATGCTACATACTCCTAAGTTGGACCTGGACTTAAAAAGTTTTGCCCGACTGTCATTTATGGGATATCTAACATGATTGGGATACTTCTTGTATAGAATTTCGTTTTTTTGGTATGCCTTTTCTTATGGGACCTTGAGTGGTGATTTACTGTAGATAAATCAATATCCTGGAACTCTATTTTATCATGTCTATTTATGAGTGTACCATATCCTGTTGATAAATAAAATAAAATGATCAGTATAGTGACTCAAGATCTTTTTGATTATCAGTTGGATTTTAATGGTGATTTTGGTTTCTTACCTGGAGATTGTTTGAACATCAATACGGTTTGGGCATCACTTATAGTTGAAGAGTGCTTTCGGCTTGGCTTGACGGTGAGGCTGATGTGTTTTGAATGTCTTTCCCTATAAAATGGAACTGCATGCTTCTGATTGATTTTATTCTAGTATTTTTGTGTAGCTCCAGGATCAAGATCGTCTCTTCTCGCAGTTGCAGCAGCTACCCATCCCCATGTAACTTGCATTTCGTGTTTTGATGAGCGCTCACTTGCATTTCATGCGGTTGGATATGCAAGAGGTTCTCGCAGACCAGCTGTTGTCATCACTACATCAGGCACTGCAGTTTCAAATCTTTATCCTGCTGTAAGTTATGCTGGACTATGTTCAACAAATTATTCCCTTTGTTTCATACTACAAGGGATAGTAGGTTTGTATGTGCATACTAATAAGCATTAAATTCTAGGCAAAAAGTCATCCATTTTTACTAATATACCATCCTATTATATTTAATACTCTTTAATTATTTAATTGGAAAGAGAATAACATGAGGTTAAAATTGGAAACAAAACATTGAATTGTTGATACTTTCCGAAAAGGGTCTCGTATTATGAAACAATATTAGAAAACCTAATATCATATATATTATGAAATTCAAGGAGTATTAATTTATCCTGAGTGTGCAAAAATATCAGTTATTTTCTCTCTAAGATGGTTTTTTCCCCCTTATTCTTTTTTTTTTTTTTTTTTTGTTTCAACCATTTACGTCTTCTCATACTCCCTATCCAAATCCTTTAGACCAGGATTCTTAAGGGTCAATGGCTCATTTATTCAATTACACGCTAGTTTTCTTTCCTTCTCTATTAAAACTGATCCTTCTGGTTCCACTTCATCAATATGGGTTTCCCTCATCTTTCATGTCTCATTTCTCCTGTCATCTCTTACATTTTGAGTGTTGTTAAATTACTCAAGGGTTGTTGCCTGTGTAGGTTGTGGAGGCCAGCCAAGATTTTGTACCACTACTATTGCTTACTGCAGATCGTCCTCCGGAGCTTCATGAGACTGGAGCAAACCAAGCAATAAACCAGGTACAGCACAATCTTCTATCTTAACTAAGCAGCTTTTTAGCTGTCCTTATCAGGCACAAACTTACCATTGTAAATGCATCTGCTGTAGGTGAACCATTTTGGTTCATATGTGAGGTTCTTCTTCAATCTTCCAGTGCCTACTGATCATGTTGTGGCAAGAATGGTTCTTACAACAGTTGATTCTGCTGTATATTGGGCTACTAGATCGCCACAGGGTCCTGTTCACATCAACTGTCTCTTCAGGGAACCTCTGGAGAATAGTTTTAGAAAGTGGAACAAGAGCTGCTTAGAAAGATTGGACTTTTGGATTTCAAGTGCTGAGCCTTTTACTAAGTATATTCCTGTCCAGTATTCTCATTCTTGTGTTCATAGTGGTGGATTAATGGTGGAAATACATAATTTAATCAAGAAGGCGGAGCGTGGGCTCTTACTTGTTGGTTCAACTCATACAGAGGACGACATCTGGGCAGCTTTTATGTTGGCTAGGCATCTTTTATGGCCTGTAGTGGCTGACATCTTGTCTGGCTTGCGGTTAAGAAGGCTGTTAGCTTCTTATCCTGAATATGTGGAAAGCCTCATATTTATTGACCATTTTGATCATCTTCTCCTGTCTGATGCTGTTGACCAATGGGCTCAAGCAGATGCCATTATTCAGGTTATTGATGATCTTGAGTTTCATCCCCCAAATTCATTGATTTATGGATTATATATATATATATATATATATATATATATATATTTAGGAAGATTCTCTTATATTGTAAGTTTATCCTTTTTGTTAGCATAATTCCTTTCTTTATATATGATGAAACAAGTAATTAATGTTCATCTTGGTGCATTAGGGAAATCAAAAAGACTATGAGCCTTGTTCAATTCTATACATTGAGCAGAGATTTATATTCTTATTCTTGCAGATTGGGAGCAGATTAACAAGTAAACGAATTTCTCAAATGCTAATGAAAAGCTTTCCATGCTCATATGTCATGGTCGACGAGCATCCATATCGACATGATCCTTCACATATTGTAACTCATAGGGTGCAATGTACCATCTCTCAGTTTGCAGCCTCTGTAATGCAGATTTCTTTTCCACGTTTGAACAGCCACTGGACTGGTTTTCTCCAAGCCTTGGACAAAGCTGTAAGTTATTATTGACCTCAATTGTCAAATACTTTCCTCCCAAGATAGGACATTGAAGGTATCTCTCATTTTTTCCTCTTAGAATGCACATGTATATTTCCTCAGAAGTTGCAGGGAAACTTAAAATTATCACTGTGGACATCTTGGTTACTTTTCTTAGTGCTTACATCTAATTGCTTACTAGCAGTATGTCTCACATAAATGTAGTAATCAATGAAGTATGGTCAATTCTCATCTAGTTATTATTTGTTTTTTCTACAATAGAAATGCTTATGATGTAGGAATTGCTTACCATGAAATGTTATTCTCTATGCATGTGAAAGTTTTTGAGTAATTATCTAGGCTGGGTGCACTCTGGGCTTGCGATTTGCGATTTAGAGCTGGATGATGAGGTATTAAGTGTCAGGCTGGTTGCGATGTGTGCTGATTTTATATGCGTCATCATCCATTGTGGAAATTGGCCACTCACAAGCATCCTTTGCTTGTTATCATGAAGGATATGAAAGTATTATATGGCAGAAAGCAGAGCCATGGTTGTGAAGAATAGGGCTCGTAAGAGCATGTCCTGGGAAAAAAACAGAGTATCCCAAATGAATGAATTTGTGATTAAACCAAGATTGTTTCGGAGGGTCGTCAACTGTAGTGGATTGGAGAGATGTTGAGAGATATTAATTTATAAAGTTCTCTCTTTACCCAATAATGACAGAAGTGGTAAAGTTTAAGGGATTTTGTTTGTTGCATTGCATTGTATAAAAGTTTCTCTGTGGATAGTGATCACCAAAAAAGCGCTTGTTGTGTGTTATAGAAACGGTTGCAATTTTATGTTATAGTACATCAATCATATCAAAGTTCACCAGGCTGAGGCTAAGCCCCTCCAGTGAGGAATACATCCATCCGAGGCTAAGCTTGGTAAGGAAGAAACCTAGATTTTATCTATATATAAGCCAAGGAAGTTTCATCCTAAAACTAGTTGACAATCAGAGGAATAACTCATTAGGCTTTTATATTGTATATTTTCCTCTTCTAAATCAATTTGTTATTTAATTAGGATACCACACCCATCAATATCACTTATGATTTATTTCTGCTTTTAGCCAACTGCATGATTGTCAGGGTTGACCTTCAACCATTATCAATATCTGACGGTCGTTGTTCCATTTTATTTGTAACTCTTTCATAGGTATTTGACTTGCTACTTTCATCTCACTTTGGTTAGTTCCAATGTTTCTGGCTTTTGTTTAGGGATAATGCACTTGAAATTTTCTGCTGGCATCAGTAACACGTGATTTTCTGTAGGTTGCATGGGAGATTTCATTTCAGATAGACTCCAAATATTCCTTGACTGAACCATACGTTGCACGTCTGATTTCAAGAGTAGTTTCTCCTGACACTGCCATATTTATCGGGAATAGTATGGCTATTCGTGATGCAGACATGTATTCTTGTGGCTTGTTGAATCACTCAGCCACATCATCACAGTCAACATTAATATGTGAGGGCATACAAGTGGCTGGAAACAGGGGAGCCAGTGGCATTGATGGTTTGCTCAGCACTGCTGTTGGTTTCGCATTAGGATGCAAGAAAAGAGTAAGTCATTGAGCAGCATTTTTGTCGAAACCTTTGATCATCGGTTTCAATTCCAAACTCTAAAACCGCAAGCTCTTAGTCAACTTATCTCATTATTTATATTTGTTATATCAATAGATCTGTTTCAGTGGAGCTTCTAAGAATATGAGACAACTATTTATTTCCTTTCTTGGATTCTTGCTCCCAATGCAAACCTATTTACCCTGGCATGCTATTAATTATTGACAACTCAGCAGTTACCCAGAACCCATTTTCTCGGATACAGTTTTCAGTTACAAAGCTATTTGATTTGAAGGATTTCCTTGCTTTATGCTGCTAATTACCTCCCTGACCATGTGTCCTCTACCTTCATTATTGCCTATTTTCTGTACTATATGGATCTGTCACCATGATTCTCTTGATGGTTTCAGTACTACCAATAACTATTGTGAGGAACATTTCTCGTCTTATTTTCAGATCCTGTCGGATCAGATTATGCCCAATTGGATTATTAGATAATGATAATAGTAATATCCATATGATAGTAATAATAAAAATGATAGTAGCATTAATGATGCTCATAATTATCAAAAAAAAACTAAATAAATGTTAATGACATTAATAATGCTCATGTTGAGAGCAATAATAATAAAATTAATGATGATAATGATAATAATAACAGTTCATATCAATAATACTAATTAATGTAATAGTAATAGAAATAATAACAATAATCCTAGCAATAAGAAAATTGGAATAACAAAATAGTAAATTAGTGATAATACTATTAATAATAAAATAAAATAAAAGAACATGGTAATAATATCAATGATATATAAGATAATAATTATATTATTTATGTTATTATTATCATCATCATTATTTATTTTAACAATAATAATAATAAGTATTTTCATTATTGTTATTGGTTATTCGTAATTATTATTATTTTTTATCACTAAATTATTATTATCATTATTTTTATCAAAGTATTAATAATAATAGTACTAGTAGTGATAGTAGATATCGTAATCTTTATTATATACAATAGAAAAATAAAATCTTAATTTTTTAGAATTTACCTTTTTCTTAGAATCATTTATCGTAGTTCTCATAACGTACCTTTTTTTCAACGGTATGTATCCACATCTTTCACCTTCCTAATTAATTACTATCCTCATGAAATATTATCATAATTAATTATTAAATGTGATATTCTCTATAATCTTAATTATTAATATCCTTATTCGTTACTATTTTTTATTTACTCAAATCCAAAATTCAAACTTAAAATATTAGTTTCTTAAAAAATATTTTATAATCAATGAAATAAAATATAAAACTAAGTAACTTAGTTTATTAAGTATGTATGTCTTGATATGTTTCCCTTACATTGGTTTAAAAGTTGTGAAACATTCTATGAAAATACCCGTGCAGAGCATGGGATTGTAAACTAATAACAATAATACACATTTAAGTATAAATTAAATCATGTCAAATTATTAGGGACCAGCCGTATCAGTTCAGACAAAATGTGGTGCACTATATTTATTCCTTAAGCGAGGAGAACAAACCCTTAGCCTTAGTCTATGAGATGTTCAATGTAGAGAATTAAGATTTCTAATAACTTTGTTAAGCAATAGCAATGATATGCTTAGCCTTCTTTACTTGCAAATTTCTGGAAGCGTTTGGTATCATGCTTTTGAGACTTTTGTCATGATTATCTAATCTACTTGTGCTGACTAAGATTATATGTTTGGTGTTTCTTGTGACATCAGGTATTGTGTGTATTAGGAGATATTTCACTTCTTCATGACACGAATGGACTGTCAATCTTGAGCACCAAGTAAAAATCCTATCTATATATTTTTGGGGTTTGTTGTTGCATCAATGTGCTTTATTTTCTTTGGGTAGTAATTTTTTATCTTTCCCTCATTTAGCCTGGTTTTACAATGTTGGTTTTAACTTATTGTCATGTTCTGAATAAATATAACTATTGTGAGGAGCTAGAAAGCCAACATGTTTATGCCCCCCTCCCCAAATTCTACTGCTTGATAGATGTTAAACCAGATATCTGTGGCCAATGACCAGAAAATTGCATTTGATTATGTTTTTCATCTTTATATGTGTGTGTGTGTGTGTGTGTGTATAAATTGCCCCCAGATCATCTCACCGAATGCCCTCCCCCCTAAAAAAAAAGGTGTAAAAAGAAGGAAAAAAAAACACAGGTCTACTAGGATAGTAGTAGAGATAGTATTTAATCATCAACCAGATTCAGTGGGTCTTGATTCATATCAGAGGTCTTGAGTCCGAATCTCCCTTTCTTGGTATTTGTACACCTTTATAGTGACCTATATGGTGAATTGTACTCATTTTTAAGGGTTTCCTATGAATAAAATAAAAGGATGCAGTGCTTATGATTTTGCAATAGACATGGGGTCACATAACCGATTATTTTGAGCATCCTCCTTTGTGTGAAGTTCTTGACATGTTTGGATCAAAATTTGACCTCAAGTTCTATCACTCTTATGATCAGTTTTCCTTCAAAATTTGTGTTTGGTTAGTAGCACAACTAATGATTAGCTGTGTTAACTGTAGAAAATTTAATACTCTGCATCAATATTTATTTATTTATTTTTATAAAAATAAACTTGTTTTAGAAAAGTCAAAAACTTATTTTCATTTGTACCCTAAGCTTTTCTTTTTTATCTTGAATGTATTAATTGCTCTATTGCTTTTCAAATGAAGGTATAAATGGAATGCTATAATTTGTTTTATTAGGTCCTAAGAATTGCTAAAAAGACTTTTTATTTATTTATTTATTCAAAGTGAGTATATGTTAATCTTTTGGTTTTCTACTTCAGGGTTTGTGGTTTTTGTTGTTTTACCACTATTTTTTTTTTCAAAATGTTGAGTTACTTCATCACACCATTATGTTGCTGGTGGATGTGAATTTATTTCAAGCAATCATAAGTTTTTTATTTTCTTTTTCTTTTATGTTCCCTTGTAAGCCATCTCTTCTTTATAGGTTGCAGCGGAAACCAATGACTGTACTTGTCATAAACAACCACGGTGGCGCCATATTTGGTTTTCTTCCTATTGCAGAAAGAACTGAACGCAGGATATTGGATGATTTTTTCTACTACACTCATAAGATTTCGATAAGCAAGTTATGTGCTGCACATGGGTAAGTGTACTCTTTCTCTTCTCCCCTTTGCCCCACCCTTTGTTTATTTTTCCTCTATCTTATGAGTTACTATGACATGTTACTGGATGTATTACTAATTATAATGCATGTCTGAAATTTAAATGTTAATGCAACTGAGAGAAAGACAAACTGTGTTATAGCAATTTGAATGGTTAATTGCCATTTTCCTGCTTTGCCATCATCATGCCTCACAAAAGTTAACTTTCTTTATCACTATTAAGTCTGAAAAGATGTGAGGAAGAAAAAGGAAATATGCTTTTAAAATGTATCCTGAAGAGAATACAGCCTTCAGCTGTAAAATATTATGTATATCCATTGTCAATGCCATCATTGTCAGCATCAATATTTCTCTATCATCCTTCACAATTTTTTTTTCTGTGATGTCCCCATGTTGTTTTTAAGCATTGAACTTCTTTCGATTTTGCAGTGTAAAGCATATCACAGTAGAAACAAAAACGCAACTTCAAGAGGCTCTGTTAACATCTCAACAGGATGATTCCGACTGGGTCATAGAAGTTGAGAGCTCTGTTGACAGTAACTCGCTATTTCATAGGTTGGAACCTCTCATAATTTTATTTATGTTTTTGCTAATTCATAACTCATCAGCATGACATGCCTCTCTTCTCAGTGTTTTGAGAGAATCTGCTACCAAAACAGTGGCTCAAGCTTTTGGTATGCTTTCGAGGTTTCCTGTTTCAGAATCTGTTGCCCCAAATTTCTTTTTCTGCAAAGTGATTAGAATGGAGTACTCACTGTACAGGTCAGTTTTCGGATTCTGACATGATCAATGGTGGTAACTCAAAATAGTATAAATTTATGGCAAATTGTTGAAAGTAAATGTTCTGGATGCAGATTGGGTTTACACAGTCCACCAACTTCAGTTTCTTCTGACAGTGGTCCAACCAAATGGTATAGACATGGCTTCATTTTAGCGTTGTATTTTGATAATGGAACTGTTGGATATGGTGAGGTTAGTTCTCCACTTGACCTGGAACCGTATTAGCATACTATGATGAGAGTATGTACATCTTGCATGAGCGACTGGTTATGTAATTCTGTTATGGGTTGTTGTCTAGGTTGCACCTCTGGTTTATCTGGAAGAAGACTTGCTTGAAGTAGAAGAGCAACTGTTGTTTATTCTTCATTCAATAAAAGGAGCAGAAGTTAGTCATCTGCTTCCACTATTTAGAGGGTCTTTTTCTTCATGGATTTGGAGATGCTTAGGGGTCCCGGTAAGCCTATGTATTGCTAGCTTAAAATTTGAGAGCACAATTCTGGCTGGGGTGCTAAGATTGAGTTCTTCATCCAAGTTTGATCTATTATTCTTGGTTTCTTACTCTATTTCTATTTGCACAGCCTTGCTCAATCTTTCCAAGTGTCAGATGTGGTCTTGAAATGGCATTGCTAAATGCAATTGCCAAGACACAAAACTCCAGCTTTCACAACACGCTTCAATCTTCTGGCAGTGAAGAGTTATCCCAACAGCCATCAAGCATCCAGATATGCGCCCTTATTGATCATAAAGGAAGTCCAGTGGAAGTTGCACATGTTGCTTATATGCTTGTTCAACAAGGATTTTGTGCTATAAAGCTCAAGGTGAGAATCCTGATGTCATATAGATATAGCTTCATATCTAAAGTTGATGATTAAGTTTTCTGAAAAGACTTTGATCATTCTGCTGTTCTGATTTCCTTCTCTGTTCCTTTTGTTGAGCTTGGTTCATGTGCTTTAGGTATTCTCTTCTTTCTACTGCACCCTTAAAATTTACTTAAGTGCATCATGCAGGTTGCACGAAGATTGGATCCAAAAGAAGATGCTGCAGTTGTGCAGGAAGTGAGAAAGAAGGTTGGACCACTGATTGAGCTTCGTGTTGATGCTAATCGTAAATGGACCTTTGAGCAAGCAACTGAGTTTGGATCTCATGTCTCAGATTGTGGCTTGCAATATATTGAGGTATGTGGTTTGAAAAGTTGTTTATTATTCGTTTTAAGCTATATTGTTGAACTCTTTGCAGTGTCGACTCTTAATGTGCACATTGTAGCTATGAAATTATTTGTGTGATTCATTGTGTGCTTAATATCATCCTGGTCCATGCTAAAGTTACTTTTGACATACTTTAGTGTGCAAGTAAGGTGGGACTGTTACCGTGCTTCATTTAATCTTTTCAGGAACCTGTTAAAGATGAAGATGATATTTTGAAGTTCTGTGAGGAGACGGGATTGCCTGTGGCTCTGGACGAAACTTTTGACAACTTTGAAGGGAACTTGCTTGAACTGATGGCCAGATTTAGGCATCCAGGAATAGTTGCTTTCGTAAGGAAAATATCTCTTACTCCCTCCATTTCATTAATAAGGCATATTAGGTTTTTTATTTTATTTCATAATATAAGTCATTTTATAAAAAGTATCAACAATTAAATGCTTTGTTTTTAATTCCAACCATATGGTATCCTCTTCTCAATTAAAAGAGTAAAGGATTTTAATTTTAATATGAGGATATATTTGTAAAAGTTGATAACTTTTGATCTAGAATTTAATGATTTTTATTATGTGTGTAAAGGGCATAATATATATGGTTAGCCAATAGTCAATGAGTCTTGTTGATTGCATGCATTGCGAGAAATTATTTGACACCAGAAAACAAAACTTTGCCTAATGAGTGATGCACAAACTGTAATATACTCACAGAATTACGCCCTTTTTCCCTCCTGCCTGTGGTCTCTGCTTTTGAATTTTTTCTGTATTTTGGCGACAATTTATCTAGAGAAGCTGTACGTTTCTAAAGCAAGTTCTCTGTTATCTTGATTATACAGGTGATAAAACCAAGTTTTGTTGGGGGTTTCGAAAATGCAACATTAATTGCTAGATGGGCACATCTGCATGGGAAGATTGCTGTTGTGAGTGCTGCCTTTGAAAGTAGTCTCAGTTTGTCCAATTACGTTCAGCTCGCACTGCATATTGAGCTGCATTATGCAGAATTAGGTGGCGCAGCAGACAAGATAACAACCTCAACAGTAGCTCATGGGCTGGGTACCTATCAGTGGCTTGAAGAAGATGTGTCCTGTGATCCTCTTAAAATAATTCAAGACTCTAATGGTGGTGTCAAAGCGAATGCTATTGATGCTGATCAATTTCTCCGCAACTTTATAATTGATGATAGTATTATTGTAAGAAATTCTACTGAAGATCAAGTTCGTATGTATCAGTTAAATGTGGAATCAGACATCTCAAGCACTATCGAAGTTTTAGAAATCGGTGAAAGCAGCAACGTAAGAATTGGGTTCTGTGATGCTTTTATTTATTTATATATTTGTCTTTTCTTGCTATATATGCATCCCTAGCTTCTGATATGTTTTGCATAACATGCTGTTGACCTTGTTGTTTGGTAGATGGACTTAAATGTTGCATAATCGCTGACTTCAGTATCTGTCCAACTGTTAGTCCTAGGCTACCCTCAAGAGCCCAAAATCATTAATATTCTATTTAACTAGCCCATTTTTTGCTCTGAGGCTTCATGTTTCATCTGCGGTGCCGCCTCTGCTTCATTGGGAGTGGAGTAATGTGTGAAGTTGCTTAATGAATATCTGCGTACCTGCCCTTAGTGGACATACCATACCTTATTAATGTTTTTAAAAAAGAGCATGAACATTGTAAGTTCGTGAAACAATTATAGAACTCAAAAGAACCGAGGAAGAGAGTGCATGGAGATTCTATAAACCAAAATAAAATTGGAACCAACAGCCACCAGTTCTCATGAAGAATCGGTTCCATAAAAAGAAGAAAAAAAAAGGAAAAAAATTGAGGGATAAAGTATGTGGGGGTATAGATTGCTGTAGATAAGGTAACTATAAAAGAATAATAAAAGTAATTGTTGTTGTTAAAGTATGTGGAGGTATGAATTGAAATTAGAAGCCATCGATGTAGAGTTTTAATTGGATTGGTTCTTCAATGGGTACCTTTTTGTTCTAAATAGCAACATTTTGATAAACATACTAACAGTTCTAGCAATGTTTGCCTTTCCTTGCAGAACAATGTACTTGTCTTTCTTCACGGTTTTCTGGGAAGTGGGCAGGAATGGATTCCCATTATGAAGGCCTTGTCACGTTCTGCGAAGTGCATCTCCATAGACCTTCCAGGTCATGGAAACTCAAAGGTGCAATGCCATGTCAGTGAGGATGCAGCTGACTTGCCCAGGCTATCTGTTGCAAGTGTTTCTGATTTAATATTCAAGCTGCTGAAAACTATTACTCCAGGAGAAGTTACACTAGTTGGATATTCGATGGGAGCAAGGATTGCTTTATACATGGCATTGAGATCAAGCGCTCTGGTAGCCTTAAGTATATCCAAATCTGTTTGTTTCTGCTGTATGTATGTAGTCACTAGTTGATTAAGTTTTATATATGTGTGCAGATAAAAGGGGCAATAATAATTTCTGGAAGTCCTGGTTTGAGAGACATGACAGGGAGAAAAATTCGTGCTGCTATAGATGATTCTAAAGCTCGCTCTATTATCGCTTTTGGCTTGAGGTGCTTCTTGCAGACCTGGTATGCTGGAGAAATGTGGCAGAGGTAATTGTTGTCTATTTTCAGACGTATCTATGTCGAACATATGTACTTTCAACTGAGGATCTTTCATGTGTTCTACAGCTTCAGGGAACATCCTCATTTTAAGGGGCTCGTGTCAAAGCGATCACAGAAGCAGGATATACATGGCCTTGCAGAAGTCCTTTCTGGTTTGAGTGTTGGAAGACAACCGTAAGTTTAGCATTTTGTTATTGATGGCATATTTAGTTCAAGTCTTGGTCAGCCATTTCGAGTTGATTTTCCTGCTACACAAATTGTTGAAATGTTTTCCTGTTCATAATATAATTAATCATCTCTCTGTACCGTTTGCATTGCTTTCCTTGTATTTCATTTCTGTGTACATGATATTCTAAATCATTGCATGTCTCTGTTGAAAGAATGATAATGGGTTTCCATTTCATGTAGGTCACTCTGGGAGGATTTGAAGGATTGCAAAACTGAACTCTTGTTTGTTGCTGGGGAGAAAGATGTGAAATTCAAGAGGATTATGCAGGATATATTACATGAAATTGGTCGCGGTGATCACGGTATAGATCGACAAGATGACAGACTTGAAGGAATCGAAGTTCCCAATTGTGGTCACGCTGTTCATCTAGAAAACCCTCTTGCTGTTGTAAGTTTGGTGGGGAAATTTTTATCAAAGATGAGGAAGAGGTCAACGTAACAGCGAAGTTCGTTCACATTTTTTAGAAGGCACTGGTGCTTATTATTAGCGTTAATGTTTAATCAAGAGATAAATCTCAGTGTCCTCTAGAATACTTCCGTTCGGAGAGTTTATTGAATCTCCATGTGGTCCACAAGTAAAAATGCCCAAGCACGTCTAATGTCCGAAAATGTGGCGGTTAAATCCATCAGTGTTGGGATTAGGAAGAATTTACTGAGAGCTTTGTGAGTTTCCTGAAATATAATGAGCACAAAAGCGTGATTGTTCAGTTTCTCGCTCTACCAAGTTTTAGATGTGACCGCAAATATTTGGCCACCTCAACCTCTGAAAAAAGCATTGATGCATGCATATGAAGCGGTCTGGGCTGGGATTTCCTTTCCTTCTCATATTATACATGCGATAGAAAGTCCCATAAATCAGTTTGTTATTGTTTGAGAGGGGGTGAATTGCTTGGCCGTTTCTTAGAAAATTTGAGCTAGTTTAAGAAAATGCTACAGATTATAGAACTTAATAGGCGTAAAAGTACTTATCTGAATTGTATTAAGAGTTCGTTGTCGATGTCATTCCGATTTCCAGTTTGCTACTCCTGATAAAAATGTTTGGGTTTGGAATAAATATCTTAAAGGATCGATAAATCCTTTTTAAATACTATGATATTTAGTATAATATTATATGGGTGTTCTATATTTTTGATAATTTCACTTAGACATGTTTGCATTTTAATTAGTGTATTTGAGTACTTATTTAAAATTTAGTTTTATCTGAATACCTATTTGGATACCAAATTGTAAGCCAAATTTTGGCAATTTATATTAAATTCAATATATTTTATTTGTATTGAAAATATTGTTGTGTATTTTAAAAATTAAATTTAGTCATTAATATTTTTTTAATATGTACTGATAAAAAATATTAAAAAGTTATAAAAATATTTTTTAATATGAATATAATATTTATATTTGTAAATCAGAATATAATATACTTTAAGTTAAAGTTTATTTTTAAAATGCACAACAATGATTTTTTGAATACGAAGAGTCGAAGATGTATAACACAAAGCTTATCTGTAATAGTTTTGTGGGCACAATTGGATGAGGGTGCATGATATTTGCCTTGTGTCCCATCTTTGGGCTGTTATTATTATAAGGCTAGTTTATATGAAAAACTTTTAAAATAAGGCTAGTTTATATGAAAAACTTTTAAAATAAATTTTATTTTAAAAGAAGATTTATAAAATTTTTTAGTCTAAATATTTTATTGGGTATCTTATAATAGAATTTAAACACTTATAAAAAAAATTGTAAAATATATGGTAAATTGTTATTAGATAATTATAGTATATCTATATAGTCTCTTGGGCAAAAAATACAAAAATTATTATAAATATTTTATCAAAATTTCACATATAAAAATATCTAAATAAGTAGATTATTCAATTTTTTAATCCAAACAATGGATTTGTAAGCGTAGAACTTTAAAAATAAATTACTTTTATAATTTTATTACTCTAGTAAAATTCTTCTTCTAACAGTTCCAGGATATTTTAAGTTAATTTGTCAGGTCGGGTTGGCTTTGGATCATTTCAAATTAACTTGACTGGTAGGGTTGGGTTGGCTTTAAGTCATTTTCTAGTTAACTTGACTTAGTGGGTTGGGCCCGTTCGAATCATTTCAAGCAATATGATGGTTTGGTCTCCTTGGGTCTGAGTTGTTATGGGTTAATTTGATGGTCATGTCATTTCGTACAATTTGACGGGTTGGGTTTGAGTAGTTACAGCTTAACTTGATGGGCCGAGTTTTGATGGGTTGAGTCAAATTCGGATTCAGGTAATTATCATTCATTACATTATAAATATAAGAAACAAAGAAAATCATAAGATTACTAGTACAGATAAATAAAATAAAAATATTACATACACTTTATTTCACAAGTAAATAATAAAGATATTTATATATTTTAACAAAAAAATAATAATGCATGATTTAATCTAATAAAGATATTTATCATTTCTTATCATTTTTTGATTACTTAAAATATTTGATTACTTAAATAAATAAAATTTTATAAAATAAAGGTGATCATAGTAGAACAATAGAATGTATAATTATCATTTAATACATTGTAAATATTAGAGATAATTATAAGATTACAAGTATAGATAAATAAAATAATAAAATTATATGTACTTTATTTTCAAAAGTAAATAATAAAGATATTTATATATTTTAACAATCAAAAACATTGTATGATTCAATCTAAAAAAGATATTTATCATTAATAATCTTTTATTTGACTACTTAAAATATTTGATTACTTATAAAATATATAATTTTATAAAATAAAAGTGATCATAATATGAATATATAATGTATAATTATCATTTATTACATTATAAATATTAGATACAATTATAAGATTACTAGTACACATAAATAAAATAAGAATATTAGTTCCGCTTTATTTTCACAAGTAAATAATAAATATATTTATATATTTTAACAATAAAAAATATTACATGATTCAATCTAATAAAGATATTTATCATTTATTTGACTAATTAAATATTTGATTACTTAAAAAAATATAATTTTATAAAATGAAGGTGATCATAATATGCTTATACAATGTATAATTACCATTTATTTTATTGTAAATATTAGAGACAATCATAAGATTACTAGTATAGGTAAATAAGATAAGAATATTATATGTACTTTATTTTCACAAGTAAATAATAAAAATATTTATATATTTTAACAATAAAAAAATAATGCATGATTTAATCTAACAAAGATATTTATCATTTATTATCATTTTTTGATTACTTAAAATATTTGATTACTTAAAAATATAATTTTATAAAATAAAGGTGATCATAATATAACTATACAATGTATGATTATCATTTATTACATTATAAATATTAAAGACAATTATAAGATTACTAGTATATATAAATAAAATAAAAATATTAGATTCGCTCTATTTTTACAAGCAAATAATAAAGATTTATATACTTTAACAATACAAAATATTGCATGATTCTCTAACAAAGACATTTATCATTTATTATTATTTATTTGATTACTTAAAATATTTGATTACTTCTAAAAATATAATTTTATAAAATAAAGGTGATCATAATATGACTATAAAATATATAATTATCATTTATTACATTGTAAATATTAGAGACAATCATATCTTATTTTGGTTTTTAATTTTTCAATAATATATCTAATTTTTTAAGTAAGATGTTGGAAAATTTTAGAAGATATTGAAATTTATCAAGTTAAAGGATTTTACCAATATATAAATTATTTTATTTTATTTTATTTTATATAAAACATGGAGTAATGATCAAAATGATTCAAATAATAGGTTGATACTTGTTAGTTGTTAACTTATTATACAGTCATAGATGAAAGAATCAGAGGAAAAATGTTATTTTACACCATAAGTAATAACATATAATATAATAAATAAAAAATTTGCTAATTTGCTAGTTGAGCAATATTAATGATTACATGTGTAAGTTCATTTGATATTATAGGACATCTGTATGTTTACAAGTTGTGAACTTGTAAAAGTAGTAAGGTAAAGAAGATAAAAGATATTAAAAAATGATCTAATATATACCTTCACCACTAAAATTACTCCAACTCATTAACCTTGTAAGTATTAAGTTTGATTTCATATAAGAATGTAATTAAAATATGTTATTAATTGTTACTTATTTATTAAATTATTATTATAACTTCTTAATATTGTATTTTTGTGTTGAAAAATTCATTAGGATATCATTAATAAATAAGGATGTATAAGATAAAAGTATGAAAATAAGTATACTTTATAAAACATTATATTTTTAACAGCTTTAAAAGAATAATAAAATATATGTAATTTATAATTATAATAATAATAGATTTTGATGTTTGGTCGGGTCAATGTCGGGTCGGGTCGGGTCAACGTTTGGTAGGTTCAACAGCGGGTTGGGTCTATGTTGGGTTGAATCAATGCCGGGTTGTATTTATGACAGATCATAGGTTGGGATTGGGTCGGGTCAGGTCCAGGTTGAATTTATTGTTATCGGGTTAGTGTTAGGTCAGGTCAGTGTCGGGTCGGATTTGGGTCAAGTTGGGTTGCTAAACTTTTTGGGTTGTATTGGGTCGGGTTTTGCTCAAGTCAGGTCAATTTTTGCTAGCTCTAGCTACCTCTGACACTCGAAAGCACGGTGGCCCAACTTGCCACAGTTCATACAAGTCACAAGTTTTCCCTCATAGTCTCGTCCGATGTATCTCCTACTATAATGTTTGTATGAGGATCTCCTTGGTGCTCCCTAACCTCAGAGCTGAATCCTCTACTGATGTCTTGAGGGTCCTCCTACTCGAGGTTGGGTCCTATTCTCGAATCTTTGACCCTCTAGTCTTCTCTTCCCTAGGAGGGATGCTTGCTCCTAGAATAAAGTGGCGGCAACACAAGCACACTCGTATAAGGTGGCCAAGTCTGAGAAGGCCATTACTCCCATCATGTTGCTAATGCTGAAATGAAGCCCTTGCTTAAATTGGTACATGATAGTGGTCCCTGGGGAATACCTGAGCAACTCGGTAAAGCAAGCATAGTACTGCCAGACAGTCATACTACCCTGAGTGAGTTGTATAAACTCCTTGAGCATATCCCTCTTCAAGCTCTCTGAATAGAATCTAGTTCATAGGGTGGCCTTGAAAGCTTCCTAGGTAATTTGGTGACTGTCTAGGGTGTAGTGCTCGACCCACTAGTAGTCAGCTACACCCTTGAGGAAGAAAGTCGCAATGCTAGATTACCTAGCTAGAGGCCAATCCATAGCCTCAAATGTGCAATCCATATCTTAGATCCACCCTTCTAGGATTACGAGGTCCTCCTCACTCATGTACATCAGAGGGTGATGCTCGATGAACCTTTGGAGCTAGTCCTCCCAGACACCCTTAGAGTAATGTTATGGGGATGGGGGTGTTGGTTACATCAATGGGTGAAGTTAAATGAGCTCCAAAAACATCTCGAAGGTCTCCTCCAAGAGCCTAACCCTTTTGTTCATCATGTAGGTATGCTGCAAAAGAAAAGAAACATTAGGAGGGAACCTCTTAGTTCGATACATCTATAACATATAATTTCTTCTCTGGCAAATTCCTAGGCCACCCTTTCATTTCCTTACCAATTGACCCGAACTTAGGGTTTTTAAAATATAAAAACCTTTTTAGGGTATAAAATATTTTTAAAACCAAGAAAAAACATATTAATCAAAAAAATTTTGAAAAATAAAGCCTGATCATCAGAACTAACGCTTTGATACCAACTTGTAACACCCCTAAAATATGCTGTTGAAAATTTGTGTTTGTTAAGGAAAATCATGTAGTAAAAGGGGACTGCTACCACCATGATCAATACGAGATTGACTCCTGACTAGTCTCATACTAATCAGAATGCTAAAAAGTACGAAGGTCATTAGTAAGGATGATTAAAAAGAAACATAGTCAGTTCAACATTATATACCAAAATCAGAGTGCAAAAATGTTTAGGTTAATACATAAGTGAAATTTCATACAAAATAATGCCTCGCTACGAGGGAATTAAGATAGTAGAAAAATAAAAATTTAAAAATTAAAAAGTCCAGAGAACACCCTCTGTAGCCCTATCCTAAGAACATTAGATCTTCACTCTGTCCCAACTAATTCCTCATAAGCATCAAAATCAACAAGAACCTCATCACCTACCTGCATAGACACAGGAGGCGCCACTACTCATAGGAATGAGCAACATCCATAATAGGGGTGATCAGTATGATCTGTATTGAGTAAGGTAACCATAAAGCTAAGATAGGGCATATCACATAAAATACAGATAATGCAAGTAGTAAGGTTATGAGATTAATCACCACGGTTAGTATTTAATCCATTAGTTCCATCTTTATACATCCCTCGAATTATATTTACATGAGTATGGGAACCCCACTATTATGTCTGGTGGAACAGAAATAACTATTCCAAGGCAGAACATACCTAACTACTATTATAGCTAGTGGAACGAAAATCATCATAAGTCTAGCCTCGACCAATGTGGTGTTCCACTATAAGTGATTAGTGTCTTTTCCATGATTTATTATCATCCAAGATTTATCTTATTGAGCTCTGAACTCCCACTACTTCAGCTAGTAGAACTAAAATACTTCTCCAAGGTAGAATGCACCTGACCACTATTATTTGCCAATGGGATAGTCTCTAGGACAAAAATGCTCCTGAGCACTATTATTACTGGTGGAACAAAAATCATTCTAAGTCTGGGCCCGACTCAATAATCTTCCACTTTAAGTGATTAGAATTTTATTCATGTCTTATTCAATAAGTAACCCCCATCTAGACATGCACACCCCAACTCATTATCATTCTTCCACCCCAGACTTCTTATATAACCTTATCCCTTAACCTAGGACCCCTACACTATACACTACTCTAGAACCCCTTTTCACCTTCTGCTATACTCACCACCTTGAATTTAAAAACCCCAACATATGTGGGTCAAGGCCCACTTTCCCATTTCTCCATCTAGCCTCACCATCACCCACTAAGCTTTCCCCTTGAAACCCTAATCTAGTCTATGTAGCCTTAGCCTCTCCTTTTCTTATATAGCCCACATTCTCCCTTAATTTCAGTACCATCACTATACTCAACCCACTCCAAACCTCACAACCCGACTCTTCAACTCCCATATGTGATAATGATACCCTAGTTAGACACCCCCAAAACCCTAATACACCCCTTCTCTTCCACACCCTCTTCTCATACATAACTCTACCCTCCATTTAATTTGAATCATATCCTCAATGTGGCACACCCTTCATCACAACCCAAAATCCTTAAACTCTCCCATAATACCCTTATACTTGAGGTTTTTCCCCAAAAACCATAGGTACACTCCTATTCATATTTCCATCAACATATATACTAACTATTCCCTAAGCATACTAATCACCCAAAATACACTTTCCTCCCCATAGTTAACCCTCAAACTAACTTTCCTCATGTAAGCTTTTCCTCCATGCAAATACCATACACCTCATTCAAGACTCACACTTCCCATGTAAGATTTTACCCTTAACCCTTCATTTTATTTTTTTCTCCCTTTATTTCATCAACCATATATCATAATACACTTAGGGATTTTCCCCACTTCTCCTTATTTTCTTTTAGTTTCCCACAATCACTCAAACCTAACTAAGGCCTCTAAGCATACAAGCCATGACCTCTCAACCATATATAAGAACATGTCATCCATACAAGTATATCATACATATTACCTATAATACCAATCATGCTCAATATACCTTAGCTCCTTGAAAGTTAAGCTACATCACACACACACTTAGTATATATTCACATACATTCACACAAGGCATGCTAACACCTCCATACATACAGGATTTACACATAACCCAAGCCTTAACCATATCCTTACATAATAGGACTCCAGACTTAAAGCACACTCCTATGCCTCCTCATAGGGAAGGGTTTGCTCAAAACCTATAAAAATAGTATAACTAGTCATTTTACCTTCTTCCTACTCCTTTTTCCTTTTTCTTTATTTTATTAATCAAATATTAAGGGTAATAATAATAATAGTGTCAATAATAATAAAATATTAAAAATAAAATATACTAAGTAGGTAAGAGGGAGAAGGACACAATAAGAAGGGTCAGCATACGAGGGAGCATCGATGATGCACAGTTGTGGTGGTGGCGGATGGTGTAAAAAGAAGGGGTTTGGGGTTGGAAAAGAGGAGGGAAGTTAGGGTTTCCTAAGTGGTAGGGTCTCCTAGTTTAGGAGGGTTGTGACGGTGCTGGTGGTGGCCTCACGATGTTGGTGCACGGTGGTGGTAGTGGTTACGGCCGAAAGGGGAAGAAAAGAAAATAGGAGAGAGAAGGGTGAAGAAAAGAGAAGTGGTGGTGTTGTAAGGTAGGGGTAGATCTTTTGGGAAGGAAGGGAGGTAGGGTGGGTGGTGGTTACTATGGTTGTGGTAGCAGAGGGCGACATATGTGGCAGTGGGAGGTGCAAAAGGGTAGCTCGAGCTGCCTACTTTGCACAAGTTTGGAGAGAAGAGAAAGGGGGAAGGAGGGGTAGGAGAGTGGTTCATTAGTTGGAGGGTGATGTAGGAAAGAGGAAGGAAGGGTGCAGCAACGGCGGTGCGCCCAGGTGGCAGTGGCTAACTGGGCATTACAAGAACCGGCTGGGGTGAGTGGTAGAGAAAAGGAGAAAAAAAATAAGGGAGTAAGGGGTATTTATAGGTGAATTAGATAGGGAAAGTGGAAAAGAGAGGGAATAAGACAAGGGGAGGGGGTTGGTGGCTGTCAGCCGGCATGTAGGCCGAAGTAGCATGTTGATAGGGGAGACATGGGCTTAGGTTTCCACTACTGGGGAAAGTAGGTGGGGAGATGTGGGGGTTGTAGAAGGGAGGGGGCATGCAGGGTTGTTCCTACTATATGCCCTATAAGTCCAAATGAGGAAAGGAGGAAGGGAGAGAGAGGGGTGGAGCTGCAAAGCAGCCATACACATCAGCTCTGATTGGGGAGAAGAAGAAAGGAGATAGAGGTAGAAGAGGAAAGAAGAGAAAGAAAGTGAGAAAAAAGGAAAAGAGAGGGGAGTGGCGGGCCCGAGTTGGGCCATTTGGTGGGGAAGAAAAGAAGAAAAAACTAGGCTAGGGAGGAAGAAAGGAAAGAAAAAGAGGGGAATAGGGATTGGGCCACTACTGAACATAGCCTTGCCGTCCAAAGGAGGGGGAAAGGAAGAAAAAATAGAAAGAAAAAGGGAAGAGAAAAAAAAAAGAAAAATGGGGTGGTAGGATAGTTTGAATTTTTTTTGAGTTTTAAGAATAATAAAAATTAGTAATAATAATAATACTAAAATAATTTTTATTAATTTATAAATAATTATTATGATTCACTTAAAATTTATCTTAGTTCAGCAATTAAATTAAGCCTTTACTAATTAGGTACCTATATCATTTTTCTTCTTTTATGGCCATTATTATTATTATTATTATTATTATTATTATTATTATTATTATTGTTGTTGTTGTTGTTGTTGTTGTTGTTGTATTTAGAAACGGCATAAATAAATAATTATTGTCCAATAATTTCTTATTTTATTCTTCAATCTTAAAATAAAGTTTTGGGATATTACAGTGGCGGTCGAGAGTGAGAGAAAAGAAAAGAAAAGAAGAGAAAGGCAAGGGGAGAAAGAGGGAAGTGGTGGTGTGGTAAGATAAGGGAGGGTTTTCTAGGTAGGAAGGGAGGTAGGGAGGGTGGTGGTAGTTGTGATGGTGGCAACACAGGTGGCGGAGGGAAGTGTAAAAGAGCAGCTCAAGCTACCCACTTTGTACATGTGTGGAGGGAAGAGGAAGGGCAAGGAGAGGCAGAGGAGTGGTGCGTTGGGTGTAGGATGATTCATGGAAAAAGAAGGGAGGGTATGGCGACGACGGTGCGGCTTAGTGGCGGAGGTAGCTGCGGATGTTTGGGCAGTATGAGTAAGGCCGAGTAGAGTGGATCAGTAGAGAGAAATAAAGGAAATGAGGGAGTAGGGAGGGGTATTTATAGGTGTAGGGGTTGGGGGAAGTGAAAAAGAGAGTGAAGAAGACAGGGGAAGGGGGTTGATGGCTATCGACTAGCGTTCAGGCTAGAGCAACAATGCAGCAAGAGGGATAGGGGCAAGTTTATAGAGTGGAGGGAGGATGTGAGGGGCTATAGGGTTTAAAGGAGGGAGGGGGACCATGAAGGTTCATTCTTGATGCACGTCCTACGGGGCCAAATGGGGAAAGGAGTAGGGTATGAGGGGAGGTGGAGCTACGAAGCAGTCATGCACAAGCTACACTGATTGGAGAAGAAGAAGGAGGTAGGGCCAAAAAGAGAAAGAAGAGAAAAAGAGAGGGAGAGAAAAGGAAAAGAGGGGGTATTTCGCACAGGCTTGGCCTAATTAGAGGGAGGAAAAGAAAAAGAAAATTAGGCTGAGGAAGGGAGGAATGGAAAGAAAAGAGGGGGAGGGGAAGCTGGGCCACCGTTGAGCACATCCTAGCTAGCCGAAGGAGGAGGAAGGAAGGAAAAAAAAAGAAAAGGAAGAAAATGGAGGAAAGAAAAAGGAAAAATAGGATGGTAAGGTGATTTGGATTTTTTTAAGTTTTAGGAATAACAAAATTAATAATAAAATAATTTTTATTAATGTAGAAATTATTATGATTCATTTATAATTTATCTTAGGTTAGTAAATAAGTTTAGTTTCTACTAATTATGTCCATACATCATTTTTCTTCTTTTATTGCCATAGTTGTTGTTATTGTTGTTGTTGTTGTTGTTATTATTATATTAGAAATGGTATATATAATTAAATCTTATCCAATAATTTCTTATTTTATTCTTAAATCCTAAAATAAAGTTTTGGGTATTACACCTATGGACCTTATAAAAGGTATCAATACTTAAGGATTAGGTTTCCTAGAATGTGAGGATATTGTGTTGCATTGTTATACTAGTATGACTAGAGTAATTGTACGTCTAGGTTACAAGTTGGGAGGATATTATGTTACCTAGTACATTGACATGATTAGTGTACTTTGTACGTCTTTAAGTTATTATTGTATCCCTTCAAGTAATTAAACATAGAAGTAAGTATTGTATGAGGATTTAAATGGATTGTTGTGATTTTTGGTTTGGTAATTACCTTTGTGCACAATTTGGTTTTGGTTTGTTTGGTTGATAGTTTCCTCCATGTATTATTTGAATTTGGCATATTGGTTGGTATTTACATTAGCTCATCATTCTTTATGCTTATGAGTGGTATGGTGATGGTTTCCAAAAAAGCCATTAATTAGGGGTTGATATTTTTTCTTTCATGGGACACCTTTGGTATAATTGGATTAATTAAATAATTATCATATGGTTAAGTTTGATGTGATGAGCATATGGTATATGGTATGTTATGAATTATGGCATGATTTTGTAGTTTAGCTATGGTATATACTATTTGATGTTTTATGCCATGATCTGTTCTATTACTTTTTATGTGCTCCATGTGACATTTTCATGCTTGGTGTTATGTAGTGGTTTACTCAATATCGTTGTACAATTATATTCCATTTTATGGTTTTCTGCCTATTCAATAGATAATATGTATCTTGTAAGAGTAATTTCAAGGTACAACTTGCTGATTTTTGGTAGGAGTTGAGAAATAGGACTATATAGTATCTACTTTGACATCTTTTGATCAGGATATCCCTTGGACACTTATATCGTCTTCTATATTTCTTTCTCTTATCAATTGTAACTCCTTTTTTCTCTTTTATTATTGGAACACTTTAATATTGAATTAAAAACTCTATCTTCTTTTTTATAATTTGTTGTTATTAATCTAAGCAGATAAACTTATTAACCTTATTACTTTATGTAAGAAAGGTAGAAGAGTTAGACTTATACTAAGTGCGTCAGTAACACCCTATATTTTTAATGGTTTAGCTTCCATAATTACCTCTTTTTAAAGAAATTTTTAAGTCCTAAAAATAGGGGTGTTACAATAAGTAATGTATAAGTGAGCTCAAGAGTGATTCCATGCATAGTTTGGGGTTGAGAGAGGGATAAAAGGTATTTTGTAACTTTGTTCTAGTTTATATTTTATTTTGATATTTTGGAATATTGATGTAATAATAACCCACTAACTTTTCTTATTGGGTTGGTTCTAAAGTTGGTAATGTCTCATATATTATGAACATTGATGTTATTTATTTTATTATGAGCTATAAAGGAAATTTTGAATTGGTTTTCTTTTAAATAACCTTGCACCTAATAGAAGTTGGATAACATTAGGCATGACAGTAATGCCTTCAATATTGCTTTTAACTTTTGCATGTCTCCTCATTTTAAATGGCCTTGGTTTTAAAAATTGAGGGTGGTACTTTATTATCATCATCATTATCATTATAATTATTTTATATATTAAATTTATATTATTTTTAACATTATTAAAAAAATTAAAGTTTGATATAATCTAGAAAAACAAGCTCTAATAAGAGTAACAAAAACAACCAATGATTGATGGCTTTCATAAACCAAACTCATGTGATTAAATCCTCAATCCAAGCTCATGTTGTGTAGTACACACGAAACAAAAGGATATATATATATATATATCATACTTGTGGTTCAAGAAAGGATAGATTTCTCTTTTATATCCCAAAATTTTATTTGATATTTTTATATAATTCCTTTATTTTTAATAATTTTTTCTAGATATACTCATGTTTTTAATTTATTTGTATAAGAATATTTAAATACTAAAAACTTGTTTAGGTAGGGTTTGACCCTGAAATTTTGAAGTCATTGGTCCTATATAAATTGTGCAATAAAATGTTGAAAGTTGTTGATTGTAAGGATTAAATATACAACCTTCATATCTTAAATATGGAAGTCACCCAATTGAAGTGCCTTCATTTGATATTTGCTAAGTTTAATCAATATACAAATTTGATCCTACGTGTGTGCAGCTTTTAAAAAATAACCATATTTTCTAATGGGAAAATTTATCCATCTAATTTTTTTATTAATTATTAATTTATATTCAATATATATAAATTTTTTTTACTGCTTAAAATTAGGAAGTAGTGAACCAAAAGAAGATGTTGGAGAAAATAGGACATTGTTGAGCTACAAACACAAGCCCTTCAACTTTACAACTTGTTTGTTTTGGGATGAAAGAAAGTGAATTAATTGTTTCATTCCATTTGGGGTTTAATTTTATTAATCTTAATGAGGTGAATCAAGGTTAAAGTTTAACCTCCATTCATCCCAATTAACCTCACTTTTGTTAACCTCTGATTTTGGAGATAACAGAGACGGATACTAATGTATAAGTAATATTTTGACTTGATCGAATCAAAATGCTCTTAATTTATATTAATTGAATCATTATCCGCTTCTCGTCCTTCATTTGTTTTATTTTTTTTTAACCTTCATTTGTCTTAATCCAAATAAAAATTTTAAAACATTCACTCCAATTTATCCAAGTTAGATTAATATTATCCAAATAATATTTTAAAATATTCACTTCAATTCACCTCCATTCTCTTTACCTAAATTAATATTTAATATTTATTCTCACTTCGATCCAAACTAACCATCAATGCTCAGTGTTTAAGTGATACGGGAGTATAAAATTTTAAATTTCGTTTGCGTAGCTGATGGGTCGCTTCGCAGCAATATGTGCGAAACCGCATCATATATATTATATTCGCCAAGTAACTTGCCAGCACTGATGTTCTGAAAAGAATTGTGAAGCAAAGGGTTGCGTTGTTGCGTTGGCGCTGATGTCACCGCCGATTTTGTCTCTGATGCAAACCACAGGGCCGGTTTTGTATTCATATTCATGTTCCAGCCCATACACAATAAAAGACGAGTAAGAATATATAGTGTATATTGATTAAGTAGTATTGTTTAGAATGTTCATTGGAATCTAGAATAGTATATAAATTTTTAGAAAATTTTGTAATGTTTTATAAGTTTCTGTTTGTTTTTTTGGTGTAAGTTTCTTGACCGTTTTTTTTTATTTTTATGAAATTTATTTTATAATTTCTTAAATTTTCAGTAATCTTTGTTATAGTATTTAAATTTATTGTACATTTGTATTTATAATTGGTTTACTTCATCTATAGTTTAATTATATATAAGAAGGGTAGTAAATGGGTGTCTTACAAAAAGTTAGTAGAGTATAATTGTTCCATACACGTAAAAAACGAAGTTGTTCTTTAGTTTTAAATACATTTTAATAAAATAATAAAAGTAATTTTAAAATTATATTAATATGTTTTATTAAAATATAAGAAAATATTTAATCTATATATAATTAAAAAATAAGAATAAAAATAAAATACACATTTTTAATTTTTAAAATAATTTTTTATATATATAAATTTAATGATATACTATTTTTTTTGGACAGCAATCGAGAACGCATGTAATATAGGAAGATGTTAAAATTTTCTACCGGACGCCAGCGGACTGGGCCCGGGGGGAGTCCCTAGAAATTGCGGGGAAAGGCTCAGTACTGGGCGTTGGGTCCGCGCGAGGCAACTCTCACCTTTTTTCTAGAACCTATATAACTACTCGGTCATTGTTCTCCGTCTCAACACAAAACTAAGCTTTGCTCTTGCCCGTGTGAGTAGTTTGATCTCAGGCTTAGTACTCTATGATGATTTCATCCGGGAATATTCGAGGTGCTGTCGAAATTATCGGTAATGCATTAATTAGTTATAATTATAAAATTAGTTAAAGTTGTTTTATATATCTCACTCTGTTTCAACAAGTCTCAGCTGGCTAAGTAGAAGCACTGTACATCAATTGTACTTAACTGTACTTAACTGACGAGGAGTATCCCCCCCCCTCTTGTTTCAGGAAATCCCACTCCACTCTTCATGTTCCTGGCTCCACTGTAAGCTCTTAGTTAGCTTGCTTAATTCATCTGAAATTATAGGCGCGCACACAAGATAAATTAATATAATAACATAGATATGCATGGACTTCCTACATGTCCTACCATTTTATATATAATAATAATAATAATATAATACCACCCTGACCGATGAATTATCTTTTTTTTTCTCTCATTTTCAGGCAAGCATCAATTCGGATATGCAAAAACGGCTGTGTAGAGCACTCCTCAGCCGTTCCATACTTAGCGGCCTTCTTCAACTGCACGATATTGCTGGTGCAAGGAGAGCCCTTGGTACAGGCACCCGACATGTCGATACTCACCTTTAATGCAGCGAGCTGCCTAATTGAGTTCACGTATCTGTTGCTCTTTGCGATCTATTCCGACGAAACGAATAAGAGGCTCAAAGTCATCTTAGTCATACTCCTCGAGATCATTATTTCTGCCATCTTTACTGCTTTGCTTCTGGGTCTATATGGTATCAACCCATTCGATATATATGTCTTTGTAAGTGTGTGTGTGTGTGTGTGTACTCTTTTGCTATCGATCAAACGACGAATCATATATATATATGTTGGTAACTTACGTGCATGGAAATAACATCCATTTGCAGACACCTAGTGCTCTTGGGGCTTTATTTGGGGCTTTCCACCTCGTACTCTATGCAGTATATTACAAACCTACGCGAGCAGAAACAAACCTTACCATCGAGATGGATTTAGCCCAGGTCGTAGCAGCGGACACAGGAGCATGACGTGTGCCGGAGAGATGCAAGTACTGACGATTGAAGAGGGTGATGAAAATTTAAAAGTGAAGCACGTATCATGTGTCAATTTGTCGCCACTTGCTAATATATTATTATTATGTTTTTTCTCTTTTCTTTTATTTTCTTCTTCTAGGTTCCTTAGAATATATATATAGTTTGATTATCTGTTGCAACAAAGTCCAGTCTTTTACATTTGATGAGTACGTATGCTCTATATGCATGACTAATAAATAGTTATTATTAGTAATATTATTATTATTATTAGCTGCCTGACGTAAACACAAACATCTCCATTTTATTTATTTGTTTCTTTCTTCGATTACATTTTGAACCGACATATATAGCTCTCATAGAACCCTAAGATCATTTACATCAGAAGTTCTTAAAAAATATAAGAACCACAATTATCAATAAATTGTATGCATTGAAGTTTTCTCATCCCAAAAGCTTTAAGAACGGCTCTACGATAAAAATCAATTATATATATATATATATATATATATATATATTAACAGTGGCGGAGCCAGGACTTCCACATGGTGTCCCGGGACACCACGGAGCCCTGACTGGAATGTAAAAATTTTGTTTGATTTTTAGATATTAAATATATATAATATTTGTAGGACACCATAGCAAAGAATTAAAATGGATGAATGGTCAGGCAAGTAGGTTTCCGTGTATCAACACCCGAAGGTCACAGGATCAAGTCTCGTGGTCGTTTTGTTTTGAATTTTTTTTCACATCATCAAAATGACGTCGTTTTGATGATTTCCCCCCCCCCAAACCTTACCCTCCTGGCCTCCTCTTCGACTCTTTGACCCTTGCTGCTTCGACCCTCTCGACCAGTGAAGCCTGGACGCACGCCACCGGGACAACACACACATCTTAGCACTCAGTCCACAGGAGCTCGCCATTTCTTCTTTTTCCATCCTGCTATGGAGTGTGGACCTGTGTGTGGTGTGGGCCGCCGAGCCGTGCAGCTGTTGCAGCCTGCCTGCTGAGCCGCTGTCTGCACACTGCCGCTTGCCACTGCCTACCGTCGTTGTCTGCCATCTCAACCCTCGACCGCCACCACCGGAGCCAAGAACCAGCCTAAACAAAACGGCAGATACTTTTCAGGCGGTGTGCAGTCATTAAATTGTTTAATGTATTAATTTATGATGCAACGATACTTTTCAAGTCAGCCTAAACATAGTTGCCACGAATCTAATTCTATTAATCAAGTTGTATTACAAACTTCCGAAAACCAAGCACTCCCATCTTCAAGCCAACCACAAGAATCAAGATTCATTAATGAAGGTAAAAATGATTTGGAAACTTTAGAAGCATATCCTGGGTTAAGAAAAAAGATTTCAAATTTTCATCCCAATATTCAAGATGAGGTAAGAAGAGTGTATCTTTTAAAAGACCCTTGTCAACCTCGTACTCATAGCTTTCCTACAAAGGTTATTGGTGGAAAAAATCGTTGATTTGTTTTATCTTGGTTTGATGAATATGATTGGTTGGAATATAGTATGGCTAAAGATGCTGCATTTTGTCTGCCTTATTACTTGTTTAAAAGTGAATCTAATGCTGGCGGTGATCATTTTATGGGAAAATGATTTGTATATTGGAATAAAAAATAGAGGTCCGAGGTTCATATTAGTAGTTCTAATAGTCCTCATTTTAAAGCTACTAAAAAATGGGAAGGTCTTATCAAACAGAAGCAAAACATTGAAGCCTCTTTCATAAAGCAATCGAAACAAGTCAAATCAGATTATCTTATCCATTTAGATGCGTCTATTCAAGCTTTAAGACTTCTTCTTAAGGGGGGAATGGCATTTAAAGAACATGATGAGTCAGAAGATTCTCTAAATCGAGGTAACTTTCTTCGTTTTCTGGAGGTTTTAAGACATAACAATGAAGTTGTAGCTAAAGTTGTGTTAGGAAATACTCCAAAGAATAATCAGATGACTTCACCTGAGATTCAGAAGGATATTAGTTATGCATTTGCATCTAAAATAATTAATGAGATTGTTAATGAAATTGGAGATATTTTTTTGGTATATTAGTGGATGAAGCAGGAGACATAGCAAAGAAAGAACAAATGGCCATTGTTTTGCGTTATGTTGATGATAAAGATTTTGTTATGGAAAGGTTTGTTGGGATTGTACATGTCAAAGATACATAGCATATGCATTAGAAGAATGCTTGATAGAATCTGGTCGGGGATTAAACCAAGAATATGTTCTTGCAAGGGCCGGTGATACTCATTGGGGTTCTCATTTAAGGACATTTTTTAGTCTCAAAATTGTGTTCTCTCCTGTAATCAAGGTACTTGAAGACTTGGAAGCTGATAGGACATTTGATAAAAACGGGGATGCTACATTCTTATTATATGGATTACAAACTCTTGACTTCATTTTCATGTTACATTTGATGATAAATATTATGGGAGTTACAGGTGATTTATCTCGGGCATTGCAAAAGAATGATCAAGACATTTTGAATGCCTTAGCACTTGTTGAAATTGCTAAGGAACGTTTGCAAGAGATGAGAGATGATGGAAGGGAAGGTATTTTGAATGAAGTTGTTTTATTTTGTAACAAGAGAGACATTGATGTACCCAACATGAATGAGTAATATGTTAAGGGGAAGAGATCAGCACGCCAAGCTCCAATTGTCACAAATCTACATCATTATAAATACGATTGTCTCTATAGTGTTATAGACTCGTAGCTAAAGGAGCTTAATTGCAGGTTTGATGTGGCGAGCACTGAATTGTTGAGTTGTGTTGCATGTTTGCATCCTTCGTCATCATTTAAAGCTTTTAACAAGCAATCTTTAATTAGATTGACCGCTTTTTATCCAGATGATTTCTCTAATCACTACAACAAACTGGTGCATTAACGACCAATTTAGCAACTAATTTTTTTTGTTGCTATTAATATATTATTAACGACCACCATCAAAAGTCGTTGTTATTGGTATATCTAGTACGACTAATATAATTTTTGGTCGTTAATCATTAGTTTATTGGTCACTAAAAATGTTTAAGCCTCATATATATATATATATATATATATATATATATATATAATGTTTTATAATAAATTTTTTCAAATCTCTAAAATCCAAAAAAAAGTGATAAAAAAAACATTTAAACCCCCTTAAATCCTTAAAATTTAAAAAAAAAACCCAAAATCCCGCCCAGCGCCCCAGCCCCATCCCTTATCTTTAGTTCTATCTACCTTTCGACCAAACACCTGCTTCTACCTGCCTTACCCCTGACCCCTTGCCTCTGCCTCTTCCTGCACTACATCTTCAACCCAAGCCGCACCACCACACCAGCCACCGCTGATCGAGCACACCACCAGCCCTCCTCTCGTTTCGTCATCCTCCAGCGCAGCAGCAGCAGTCGCCGGCAACGCACGAAGACAACAACGACGCACCACCACCCTTCAGCCTCCAGCACCGCTCGGCATCGTCGTAATAAGAAGTAGCTTGTTTTACTGTTGGACAAGCTTCTTGGAGCTTCAAAGCTGCAGTCTGGATGCATACTTGGCATACACTTTTGAAGGGGAACCTACAGCAGTAAAGGCCGAAGACGCTGTCGGGGTTAGCGCCTGATGAGGTGTCGTAAAAAGTGGAAGCTGAGGCCTGGGCGGCCATGTCACTAAGGACCATGGCGAGGTTAGTTTGGTAGGCGCTGCCGGTGGTGAAGTTACCAGCAGTTTCGCTACAGAATGTGCTGATTAACACAGGTTGTGCACTGATGTTGGGGAGAAATGAGAATAAGAAGACGAGCAATGTTGATTTTGAGATGGTAAGGGAGAACATTGTTCCTAGCCTCATTTTTTTTTGAGATATTTGGATGGAAAATTGTTTCCTGATACGAAAGCTGGACGAGAGTTAGTTATATAGGTATTTAGCCCTGATTGACATTAGCAGATAACTTCTGTTTTGATTAATTTTGAATGAATTAACTATAATATAAATTAGTTATTTAATTATATATAGATGTGTTGTATGAGTGATTTAGAATGGTTAATTGTATTGGTTATAGTTGATTTGTAAAATTTGGATTTGTGACCCGGTTATATCCGGATTTATCGGTTTGATCCGATTAAGCTATTTAGATAAATTGAATTTACAATATACTTTAAAATGTATTTAATTTCATGTTAGAACTATTAATTTGAAAATTTTGTGCAAAATTAATCGAAATTGGATTCTTAGGTCAAAATTCTTGCGGATTTAAATTAAATTGTGTAATCAAGTTATTTTATTCAATTTTTTATATAATTTGTATTAGATTATGTTTAATTTCATTGTCAATCTGTCAATTTAAATATTTAGCAAGATTTGAGTGGATTTTTAGTCCGGGCTAAAAAACCCTAATTATGTTAAATTGGATCTTTTCTTTATTGTTTTAATCAATTGAGTATACAATAAATGTTATCTTGATTGCCATAGCATAAGAATATGAGTTGTGGGTGTGTACAACTTAATGTGGTGGTATTGTTTTGGTTGGTCCACATAATATGTTTTGCATTAACTTAAAACACTATAGTGACTTGGATGTAATGTTTGGTATAGATAATATGTGACTAAGTTTGTTGTAAGCTTAAAAAATTGTCATTATATGGATAATGTATTTTGTGTCAGTAGAAACAAAGTTATAATTTGATAAGTTAGTGTAAGCTAGAACCTACTTTTGATAATGACTTTAAGGTTATCTTAAAATAGTGTTGGTAACAATTATTTAAGGTCTAAGTATTTGGGTATACATATGATGAGGATGATATATGGAGGAATCAGTACAAATTAACTAAATTCTTAGGGGTGTATTAGGGATTTTACTACTTTAAAGGGAATCCATAAATCTTTTATTGTGATCTATGGATATTTTATGCTTATGTGTCTTATAGTACGTATATATATGAGAGCATGATAAATACAATTATTAAGATCATGAGATAGATATGTCTTCTTCAAATATGAAATGTTTTTAAGTGTATATAGAGGTTATATCTTACTAAGTGCCTTACTATACAGATGCGTTTGTGGAGTTGTACTGACTTTGGCTTATTTGGAGGAGTAGTTGGTGATGTTTTTCAAGTTGTAAAATTTTTGTTGAAGCTCTTGATTGGGATAGTGATGATAGCCTAGGCTTTTTGACTTTTAATTTCCTTGACTACTTGCTCATTTATCTATATTCTTTCTCTTCATTGTATTGGGGATCCTGCTTTGTATCTCATTTGGTACTACTTTCTCTCTAGCATGCCTTGTGCTTCTATCTATTAGCTATCACCTTCTGCCTGTCCCTTATTAAGGATTATTCTGTCTCTTTTTCAACTTGCTATAAGCAAAGAAAGCTAGTGAGGAAATTGCTGCTCAAAGTTTTATATATTTTTACCCAAGATTGAAGTTCAACTATCCATTACCCCTTCTTTTTGGTGAGTCTTTTTTGGGTTTGTATTTACTGATGCTTCTTATGTGCTACAGGAAAATCAGAAAGGGTTCCTCTTTTGCTCATGATATATTGGAGCTTTCGGCAAGTAAAGAGTTCCCGACTATGGGATTGTGCATCATCTTCCCAGAGACACTTTCTCCATTTGTCTATATATGCAGAGATGAGGTTCTACTACTTAATTCTCATATGAATATTCTGATAATTTTTTGTTTCCCAGCCTCCAAGTATAATTACTATATTTCAATGAGATATTAGGTTGTGTGAGCTCATCTGATCATTTGATTCATTTATAGATTCATTGCAGTTTAGGTTACCCATATATGCTTTATAAAATATCTATTTCTAGTGTTGCCTATCTTTCCCAACTTAAAAAATATTTCTGCATATTCTTCTTACTCGTCTTTTGCATCAAATGAGCTGATACACTTTGAGATTCCGCATTCTCCTAAATATGGGACTATCAATGTGGTTGCTGCTACAACCAGCTGTTTTGTTGTTGGGAGAGATAATGGACCAGTCACTTGCTTTCACCTTGGTTCCCTTGATCAAAATGCTCCTGGTAAGGATTCTTTTCTTACTAGTTTCTAACTTTTCATCATGACCTTTTTACCATTTTCTGGAACTTCACTTGTAATGTTTGCTCATGGTCAATTTTTAAAATCCAGGCTTTATGCATGAGTTTAGAGAACATGCAATGTTCAATCGACTGTTAGGCTTTATGTCAAGGTACTGTTCTTTGCTTTTTGATTGTACAATGAAGGATATGGTTTTAACTCATGACATGATAAGTTCTTCATCTCTATAAAATACAATGCTAGAAACAAGTTGAGGAATTATTTCCTTTTCTTTCTTTCTCCTTTTATTTTTAACTTTGTAAGGGCTTAAATTTCATTGATAAATGAAACGAACATCATAGAGGACAAATACATATGTCAGATTGGAAGACTATAGATTGTGGTTACCACAATGTATAATATGCCACACTTTAGTACAAATAATGTGATCATGAGGTTGTGGATATCATCCTTCCTTCATGCTAAATAAAAATTTTTTGTAGTGTTTCCTTTTCCTCTTTAATATGTTCAACCGACTACTTATGAGGCAAGCCTGATCTATGCATTCTTCATGATGCACATATGCTTGTGTGGTGCACTTCAGTTTCCTTCTTTTTCCATTGATTACTTTCTTTCTTATATTTCCTTGCACTTTCTAGCATTGAAAATGCTTGAAGTTTAGCAAAAATGGTATTATTAAGTTTTTTACAGCTGATTTTGAATGAGTGGGTATATTCATTAGGGGTGGCTGCATTTTGATTGATGAAGAAACTGATGGAATTGGTGTAGGATTACCTTTATACCATCTAGTTCGATCTTATCAACCTTAGATAGAAGAACCCATATTTCAGTATGTGTAATAGAAAAAATAGTTTTTTGAATGTAGGATATCGATCTAAACCTTTTAATCAATTGGACAAAATAAAATAAAATAATCAATTTATTAATATACTTGTACACGTATTACTTCAAGTCTTGTAATGTAAGATTGATTAACTTTATTAAAAGATAACACCTTTATTGGCTTTGAAGAGTTTCATAGTCATAAGTTTTCTTATAACACTTGCAACCATGAACATATATAAACATGTCATCATATCAGCACCATATAAAGTGATAGATAACCATTATACCAATGAAAAATGCAAGCAAAAGGGCTCACCTTTATTGTTTGGCATGGTGTTTTATTTTATTTTGATATAATATGTCATTATTTATTTGATACTTATATTAATTATTGTTTTTATATTTCTATTGTTGCAGATCCAACTCATTTTGACAAGCTGACTAAGTCTATTAGGTTCGGTAAATAGAATAATTAATTTTTAGGTAGCTGCTTATCATGATATTTTTGTAATACAATGGTATCCTATAACTCTTTTGTAATATATCTATAATTAATCAAATATTTTGTTGTACCAGATATTTGATACAAATTATTTGTATGAATATTTAGTTGAATGTTTGTACACAGGTATTTAGAAAACTATATCCATACGTTAAAAGTGATATATATGCATACAGGTATAGGAATTTTAGTAGCGAAGGAAAAATTGGTCGTTATTGGTATGAAATTAGTCACTAATATTATTTACGACGGTATATTTTGTTCGTCTCTAATGCTTTTAACGACCAACATTATTCGTTGTCACTATTGCTTATAGTAACCAACGTTATACGCCGTCGCTATTTCTTATAACGACCAATATTATTCGTTATCGCTACTACTTATAGTGACCAACGTTATATGTTGTCGCTATTACTTTAGCGACCAAAAAATTTCGGTTGGTCGTTAAAGCCTTTAGCGAGGGACGACCACCGACGACCAACAATTTGTTTGGTCGTTAATGCCATTAGCGACCAAAAGTTGGTCATTAATGACCAAAATTATTGGTCGTTAAAATCCTAGTTTTTTGTAGTGAATGTTGATGTTGTGGTGTTAGACAATCAACTGGAGAATTATATTAGAAATGTTCGATCAGATAGCAAGTTTCATGGCTTGAAAGGGCTTGTTGATCTTTCAAGAAAATTAGTGCAAACCAAGAAGCATAAGGCATGTCCTTTCGTCTATAGGCTTGTGAAATTGGCCTTAATTTTACCGGTAGCAACTGCAAGCGTTGAACGAGTATTTTTTGCAATGAATTTCATCAAGACTGCATCAAGGAATAAAATGTGTGATCAATGGCTTCAAGATTGTTTAGTAACATTTATAGAGAAAGATGTATTTAATTCTATTAGCAATGGTGTTATTGTAGATCGATTTCAAAATATGAAAACTCGACTAATAGTATTGTAAAACTATATAAAATTTTATATTTGAGCACAATATATTGATATTACTTAAGAGTTAAGAGTATTATTTTACATGAGGACACCATGAAATTTTTATCCTAGCTCCGCCACTATATATATATATAATTGTGCCAAAAGTCAAAAAAGAATAGTGCAAAATGGGGAAGCTAGGGGGACAATGGGGTTAATTGTCGGACTGAAAATGGAATGTTGTTATTATAGAACCATTAATGCCAATGTGAAACTATGTTGGTATCGAATAAAAGTCTTATACTTTTTATTATCCTCATAATGTAATTCAAATTTATTGTAATTACTCTTTTTTATCTCTCGTCATAATAGTATAATAATATACTACTATAATTTTTGTATAACTCCTCATCTTTTACTTATTTTTTATTATATTAAATATAGATAAATTATAAAATAAAAAAGATGTAGAATATTAATATTATATTATACGTTATCAGTGAGATTATTTAAATAAGAAAATATTTTAATCATAAATATATTTTAATTTCTTTAGTTATCCTGATACTATCATTGTTGCCGAGTAATTACTGACGTGTCTTGGTCCCATTATCCCATATAGCAACGGTCCCACGGATACTGCCTGCCGGATTTTTCTTCCCTCGGTTTACATTCCCTCCTTTTGCTTTTCTCGGAATCTTTGGTTTACGTCAGTATTTTTGTTTTGTTTTTATATGCCTCGTTGTGTGTTGATGTTACTATCGTCATGCGACAATCTCTCCTTAACCAAATTGGATACTTTGTGATTGGTATTTAGCGCATCAAATGCATATGTTGGATATATGCTTTTGGTACGTACTTCCTGGTTTTGTGCTATATATGTTGGATGACTTACGAGTATCTAACACATCAAATGCATGATTATCAACAACAATATTTGGTTATTTGGCATATTTGGATTGGTTTTTGGCTTCTTTCTACTTCGCAAATTTAGAACTTACTCATTAGATTGACAATTCCATCACCCATCACCATATATATACCTCTATAATCAAAAGTTGATCAGATAATCATATAACTGGTTATATGATTCAATATGCACAAACCTCTATTACAAGACACTAATAAAGGGTCATTAGATGTGGCTAAATTTTTTCTCACGTAACTAAAGTAAAGCTAGGTAATTTCACAAATGTCAGTAGAGGCATGAACCTCCATACTAACTATTTTATTTATAAGTATTTTTATTTTGTATTTTATTTTTCAATAATTTATTTCCTTTGTAATTTGTATTTCTCATTATTTATATTTTGCATTTTATTTTGTAGTTGAAAAAAGAAGAAGAGGGAAATGACCAACCTTATAAAGTTAAAATTCACTACACTAGACGTGACTAGAAAGAATTATTTATCTCGAGCTTTAGATGTTGAGCTCCACCTAACTAGTCTTGGTCGAGGTGAAACTGTGAAAGAAGGCTCCAACATGTTGAATAATACTACACAAAGATGAAGTCTTTGTTACTCCATCATCTACATGAGAACCTTAAAAAATAATATCTAATTGCTAAAAGTGCACAAAAACTATAGAAGAGCCTTAAATATCAATTTGATCACTTAAAAACATCTAACCTCCCTCATGTCTGATATGAGTAGATGCACTTAAGGTTGCAAGATTATGAAGCATTTAGTGAATATAATTCAGACATGTTTAAAATTTTCTCAAAGTTGAGGCTATGTGGTCAATATGTCACAGATGATGAGATGCTTGAAAACACATTCTTTACACTTCATGATGAAAATATGGTCATCCAACAACAATATAGAGAGCATAATTTCAAAAATTATGGAGATATCATCTCATGTCTAATTTTGGTAGAGGAAATCAATCAAATGCCATTAAATAACCATTAGGCACGACCCACTAGTTAAGCACCACATCCTAAAACTCATGCAACATTTCTTGAGGTGAATGTTGCCTCCTCTAAGAGAGGAAGAAATATTAGCCATCCACGTGGTCATAGTCGTGGGTGTGAATGTGGGTGTGTTTATGGTCATCGGGTTAACAATACCTAGATTAAACTAGATATCTAGAAGAAAAAGGGGCAAACATCCATGAAAAATGATGCATCAAAGAATCTTGAAACTTTAAGCAGTGGTGCTTGTTATGGGTGTGAAACATAAGGGCATTGGGCTCATGCTTGATGTACTCCCCCGTATTTGATAAAGCTATACCAAGACTCCATGAAAGAAAAGGGAAGGAAATCAATCCCATAAAATCCAAAAGCTCCTACAAAACCTACCTTGATACATCTTTTAACACCATGTATTTTTTAAATTCAATTTCCTTAAGCTTAAATATTTTGTTAAGAAAAATTTCATAAAAATATTTTATTATTTTATTTGTCATCCATTTTATGGTTTTATTGATGGTTTCAAATTCATATTAGTATTTATTTAATCATTTATCATTACAAATAATTCTAGATAAATTTGTTTAGAAAACTATCTTTTTAAGATAATTGTATTACTTAGTACGAGTTTGAATTTTGTTATAGACTATTATCCCTATGTGTTGCCATGTCCAGTCATGTGTTTGTAAGCATGAATCAATGACCATATATTTTATCGTATGTTATATCATACATACCTTACTCTCATTATTGTATGCATGATGATCCTTGATACATTATGGGTGAATGATGGATGTTATGCTACTTTTCATGATATTGTTTGTGTTGTTGTATAAGTGAAATGGTATGTGTTTCGTATGTACGTATGATTATCGTATGTTACAGATTTCCATAACTTTAGGTGCATCATGTGCCCTCCATATATAAGTTTTTTCTCACCATATCGAACTCATGGAAATGTGAGTTTGACCGTTGAGGTGAACTTTATGGAAGACTTTTATAATGTATGGTATCACAGGCACGTCCATATGAGTGAGAAGGGTGTAAAGCTTATCACCAATCAAGGTATCATGCTAGAGGTTTGAGAGGTTAAGGCTAGCTGATGCAATCACTGTGTATTAAGCAAACAAGACTGAGGCCACTTTGTTAAGAGTGTCACCGAATGAGGAACGAGGAAACTTAGTTGAGTATTTTTAGATGTTTTTGGCCTACTGAAGGTGAAGTAATTGGGTGGATCGTCATATTTTGTGAAATTCATCAATGACCCATCAAAGAAGGTTGGGCATATTCCATGATGACCTAGGATTAAATTTTGATTAACTTAAACGTCTTTCATGCTAAAGTAAAGCATGAGAGTAGGAGGAAGTTGAAGTGTATTCATACAAACAATGGAGGTGAATACCTTGGTCCATTTGATAAATACTATAAGGCTCATGGAATCTAACATAAGTAGATTGTTCCTAAAAACTCTCCACACAAAGGAGTGAAGCAATAGATGAATCATACAATGTTGCAGAGGGTAAAGTATATACTCTCACATGTAAAGCTTCTAATATTATTTTGGGTGGAAGCTTTACAAACGACATGCCCTTTATCAACTTGTCTCCATCAAATTCTCTACATGGTAATTTGGTCGAGGGAATATGGATTGATAGGGATGTAAGTTATAACCACCTAAGTGTGTTTAGCTATTGGGTGTTTGTGCACATACCAAGGGATAAGAGGATAAAATTGGACAAAAATTCTCTTTAGTATGTGTTCATTAAATCTGGTGAAGAAAAGTTTGGCTATAAGTTGTACAATATGATAGCTAAGAATGTCATACAAAGTAGGGATGCTATATTCTTTTAGGACTAGATCATCAAAGAATTCACTAAGGATGGGAGAATGGAGGCCTACATTGATGTTCTTGTGGAATCTAGTGATAAATCAAAAACAGAAGGCTTGATGGGAAGGGATGATCTAAGAGGAGTAACTAAGACACATTTTGACTCAAAATAAGAAATGTTTGAGGGATAAGATGAGGGAGCGGTGAATGAACATCCAGAGCCAAAGCAAAATCAACGCCAAGGACCCGTCGGCCCTAGAGACATACAAGAAGTACAAAGATCCACTAGAAGATAGATATTAATGAGCGAGCACCCTATAATGAACTATGTGTTAGTTTCAAAAGGTGGAGAGACTCTATGCTATGGTAAGGCCTTTGAAGATGCTTACAAAGAGAAGTGGGTGACGGTAATGAAGGAAGAAATGAGATCCCTTTAAAGGAACAACACCTACAGACTTGTGGAGAGGCCAAGTGGGAGAAAAGTCTTGAATAAAGGATGGGTCTTCAAGATCAAGCATAAGGAGGGTAAGAGCAATTTTTGGCATAAGGCAAAGTTGATGATCAAGGGGTTTCGCCAAATGCAATGGGTTGACTATGATAAAAATTTCTCTCTAGTGGTAACGATGAAATCTATTCGTGTGATTCTAGTGCTGGCTTCCATTCAAGATTTAGAGTTGGAGCAACTTGACAATAAAAAAAATTCCTTCATGGTGACCTTAAGGAGGATATTTACATGAAACAAGTAGAAAGTTTTGAGTTGAAAGGCAGGGAGGATATCACATGCAAGATGCTTGTATAGGCTAAATTAGGCATCGAGATAGTGGTACATTAAGTTTGAGTTGTTTATGTCTTAATAAGGGTATAAGAAGATGTCAATAGACTACTACGATCTGTTGAGTTCATGTATCTGTTGCTCTTTGCGATCTCTTCCGACGAAGCGAATAAGAGGCTCAAAGTCATCGTAGTCATACTCCTCAAGATCATTATTTCGGCCATCTTTACTACTTTGGTTTTGGGTTTATATTGTATCAACCCATTCGATATATATGTCTTCGTAAGTCTGTGTGTGTGCATATACTCTTTTGCTATCTTATATATATATATATGTTGGTAACTTACATGCATGGAAATAACTTCCATTTGCAGACAGCTAGTGCTCTTGGGGCTTTATTTGGGGCTTTCCACCTCATACTCTATGCAGTATATTACAAATCCACGCAAGCAGAAACTAACCTTATCACCGAGATGGATTTAACCCAAGTTGTAGCAGTGGACACAGGAGCATGAAATGCGCTAGAAAGGTGCAATTAATGATGATTGAGGGGGTGATGAAAATTTAAAAATAAAGCACGTATCATGTGTCAATTTGTCTCCACTTGCTAGTAAATTATTAGTATATTTTTCTCTTTTATTTACCCTTCCTTCTTCTACCTAAACCTCAACATTATCATTATCACAATTCTAAATTTCTTCCAATAGAAAATAACACATTTATTTAAACATCGCCATCAGGATTACAAACTTAAGTTTCTTACAATTCCAAAAAGTAAAACTACTCAACAAATATATTATAATTTATATCACACCATGCTACATCTAGCAAGGTATACCTTAAGGTTATCAATCCATCAAACCCGAAATACTAGGGTTAACCTAGTGGGGTTACTATCCCCTTAAAAGCAAACTAAATATGAAACTATAATAATCACAACACATAAAATAAAGAGTTAACATAGGTAAAGCATGTAAAATAACAAGTGGCCATATACGAAGACATAATTATAACATCAAATTATAAGGCCACTTACACTACCCAATCACACTATCCTCACAAGCTAATCCAAATTCAAAAATCACTTGTCCCTTTTAGCAAAAGTCAAGTCGAATACTTAAAAAGAATTATAGATCAATGAAATTCAAAACCATAAAATCAAAATTTTAAAACCAAAAGCTCTAAAAATTTTCATTTAAAAGAATAATACAGAAGCTAAAATAAGATTTGAGGAATATTACCGCTACACCTAACACAAGATAAATATCCACCATCTATCTCATACTAGATGTAAGGCTAAAACCTATCTAACAAAATTCAACCAACATCTATACCTTGCGGATAATCTCCCACAAGGAGATATCTACAAGTAGATGGTAAGTGAATAATTTCACCGAATAAAATCATTGCTGGATAAATCATCCAAAACCTGTGAAATAGTCCTAAATTTTTAAAAGCTTATTAAAGTAATGGGAATTAAAATTCAATTACGACACCCTTGAAAATTTAATACAGCACTTGAAACTTCCAAAAATAGATACATATAAAAACAAATCCTGAGGGATAAACTTTGGATTGCCTACTCTCTTAAACCAAGCCTTCAACCCAATAGCAGCATCCAAACTCAAGCTCGCATAAGAGGCCTGCTCCCCACCATCAGTGGATTGTCGTAGGTCTCATTCAACTAGGATAGTATTAGTACGGATCCAGTACTGAATAAATCAAGACTACCTAACTCATGAAAGGAAACATGATACACATAAGATATGACAATCTTTAGCTTACAATACTCATACTTAATTATACATGTGATACATACACTATTCTACTCCTATAATAACTCATGCTTGATTATGCATGCGATATATACACCATTCTACTCATATAATAACTCATGTTTGATCATACATACGATACATAGACCATTCTACTCATATAATACCTCATGCTCAATTATACATGTGATATATACAATAAAACATGGGATCACAGATTCATGCTCATGAATACATGACTAGACATGACTATACATGGGATACAAGTGTATAAGAAAATCATGAGCGCATGCTAAGTAACACATACTACCATAAAAGGTATCATTCTGCACACAAGACCCACATGAGATTTTAATAATAGATCATTTGATAATTGAATATGGACATGCATCATATGGCAACACTATTGTAAAGGATAAAACCAAGAGACATGCATAGGAAATAGAAATATAAAGTCTATGAGTGAATAAGAATAATTTATTATTATATTTTTTTTATCATGATCATAATCATTTAATTATATTATCTTGAGGACGGAGACTCAAAAATATCGTAACAACTAATATAGTACTCGAACGGTGTTATCCCTAGCTATCCCACCTAGAAACATAACTAGAACACCAATAAATAAGACACTTAATCACTTAAGTAGGCATACCCCCTATAGGGCCGAAATATATTGAGACACTTATAGAGTAGAAGAAGGCCTCTTTGGACCTCTTAAGGCACCTAGGATTACAGAATAGAAAAACACTAAAATGGTACCAGGTGAATAGTCAACCTAACTCGGATAGCTACCCCGAGTGATACTAGTCCTAACTCAAGATCTTTCACTTTAAGTGTTTAATACTTTATTCAAGGATTTAATTAATCATAAATCAAGCCCACATAACAACACTTAGTTCACTTCCATCAACACAATAAATTTCCATTATTATATGAATTTCAAGATGCATTAAAGCTAAGCGGCATTAAAGCTGATAAATTTCAAGCGGTATTAAAGCTGATTAATTTCAAGCAACATTAAAGCTGAACCAGCATTAAAGCCAAACCAATCCAAGTGGCATTAAAGGTGATTGATTCGAAGTGTATTACAATTGATCCAATTCATGTGGCACTAAGGCCGAATAATTTCGAATGGCGTTAGAGCCGAATAATTCTATGATATAAAAATACAACATAAGGTATCATATAATTTCAATCCATACTCAACCCTTCACATACACGCATAAAATATTCAAGATTCATACTAACATGGTTCCACATTAAAACTATAACTCATACAAACATACAATCACCACATAAGAACACAACATACGCTTGACTTAATTAAGTAATTAATAAGCATACTCATCACCTTACACTTCAAGCAGAAATACATCCAGATTACCCTATAAGTAAAGGTAAGTAATGACTTACCTAAATCTGAAGCTAGCTACGCAAATTGAGGAAGAGAGAGAGTTATCGAGAGCTCGATAATCCACAAGAAAGTTTTCCTAGATCGCCGATAGTTAATTAGAGACTAACTTATCGATCAATAATTCAATTATTATAATTAAATCAACACAAGGGGACACAAACGATCTTTCTTGAAAAATATATTCAAAACCTAGGACTCGTGAGCATAGCTCTATTAAGATTTAAGATTAAATATTAATCAATATAATCTAAGGTAGTGCATAAAGGTAACTAACATACCAACAATTAAGACCCGTCAATAACCAATTAATATTTACTTCTATTATATTTTCTCAAGGGAGATAATATCAACTTAAAGACACTAAGGCACTCTGATCATACCAATGCTTAAAGGCAACATAGTGTCCTATTGACTGTTAATCTAGGAAACTAAGGCATTCTAGTTGCACTAGCACAAGATGGAAGCACAATACCTTACTCACAAGGACACATAATCCATAAATATGTATACCCTTTAGGAATTCTAAAGAGCTAAGTGGACTAAGATATAGAGTATGATCAAGGTACTAAGGCACACTAAATAAATCTAAACTAAAACTTAGGCTAAATCACATCTTTTAGGTAGCTGCCTAAAAAGGGCCACAATTTTTGATATTGAGATCTTTCACTTTAATTACTATTATTTTAATAAGGTAATTAAAAAGTTACATAACACACAAAAAACTATAATTTCCATACTTAACCACTTTAAATTATTTTAAATTATTCAAGTTAACCTTAATGTCAATGGTCAACCCAAAGTTAAAGTTAATACTAAAGTCAACTATCAAACTAAAGTTAAAGTTAATACTAAGGTCAACCTAATCAATCTACCAAAGTCATTATGCATTAAGTGAAGAATGATCAAAATACCATTGAAATCCATATTAACTTGATATTATCCATTTTTAATTTTAGTTTCATTAATGATTTGTCATAAAAATGCTAAAATATGATAATTTAAAATGCTTGATCATGTAGGTAAATTAAAAGATATGGAAAATGACTATTTTTTCCCAACACATGTATAATCATATAAAACCCAGACTCACGTATCAAGCTCATTATAAATCCCATGTTTTCATAATAAACATTATATAGTGCATGTTAGGCATACATTTTAGCATAATATAAGAATAGTACACTTAAAAGATAATTATAAACCTAGGTATACAAATAATAATTATCATGTGAAAGTATGCCTAAATATGCTCAACCCATTATGTGTAATTAAACAACAACATCAAACATATTTTAACATTCTTTTGTAAATTTAATATTATGAAAAATCAATTAGGTTTTTTATATAAAATTTCATGCTAACATATTAGGAAAATAAATACAACATCTCAATGCATGCTTAGGATAATAATTACAACTTGGCATATCAGAACTTTAATATGTTATCATGTAATTTTTACATTTTAGTAAAGTATATGGGTTACTTCAACCCTAAGAAAAAAAATACCACAACTTAAATTAAACTCTGTCATCCATTAATCCTCCTTTTTCACCTTAAAACAACCTAAAAAAATATATGAGAAACTAAAAAAATAAAAATAAGTACCAAAAAAGCTAGCCAAAGATAAATACCCAACCAAAACCTAAGTTGATGGGGGCAAAACAGACACAAGCTTAGAAGGCCAGAACATGAGCAACTCATTATGAAACCTAATCTCAATGTGATCTTCACACACAAGGAAGGTAGCCAAACATCAAAGGTTCATGTTACAAGTTGGAAGTAATGGTTGTGCTCCATGTTGCACAGGGATGGGGTGTGCAAGACTTATGTGTAAGAGGATTGGGGAAGCGTGGATGTTTTGCACCTGAGGTGCAAAACTACGTGAGGAAAGGTGGCTAAAATGATGGCTTAGAGGTAATGAGAGGGGTTGTTAGGTTGCAATGATGTGTAAATGGCTAGGAAAACTTGAGAAAGAAAAGGAGGTGTCGGTTGATATGCTAGGACATTCACACAAGGAAGTTAGGCAATAAGGTGGTAGAGTTGCGAAACAAAGAAGATAAAAAATAGATGGAGGGGTATTTGGCTAGGTGATTGGTCTAAAGGAAATGGAAGGGAAAGGAAGAGTGGTTTGGTCAGGTGAATGATCGAAGAGGGAGAGTTGTAGGGAAGATTGCATGATTTAGCAAGGAAACATGGATGGTAAGAAGTTTAGGGTTTGTAGAGAAAAGAGAAGGAAAGGGAGTTGGTGCATAGAAAATGAAATTTTAGGTAGGAGTGAGAGTTAGGAAGTGTTTCATGAGAAGGGAGAATGGTTGGGGTGAAGTGTTGGTTTTGGGTTAGTTTGGTTAGGCTAGGTTCATCAGTTGGGGTTTTCGGTTAATGAAAAAAAATAGGTTAAGGGAGGGGTAAAGAAAAATGAAAAAGAAGAAAAAAATAGGATAAACTATTGAAGAAAAGATTATATAAGGTTATAGTTTAAGGGTTAAAAGAGAATTAAGCTAGGGTTTAATTAGGTTGAAGTTTGAAATAAAAGATTAAACACTTAAAGAAAATTTTAAATTTTGGTGTGTTACACTACCACCCTTGTAATCCCCCAAAATTTTAGAAAACCTATAATTTAATAAATATTTTTATTTGAAATAAATTAGCTTTTAAAATTATTTAGTTTAATTATTTTATGGATTTTGAGTATATAAATGTGGATAGGAGTATTTAATAAATTAAAAATAAATATTTTGCTATTTTATCATATTATTTTTATTTAAATAATTTTCCAAACTAATATTTTACTAAAATTGGCCTTTTTGGACCAATATATTAAATTATATCGAATTAAATTATTAAATTAGATAATTTATCAAAATATTACATTTTATTATTTTCTAAATTAAATTAAATTATTTTCCCCTACTTTCCCATTTTCTTTTGTTTCATTTTTCTTTTCCTTCTCCTTTTTCTTCTTTCTTTTCTTTTCTCTTTTTTCCTTTGGGCCGTCGCACCAAGCGAGCCCTCCCCTCATTGCGCGCCTCGGCCGCGAGCCCATTCTCCCCCCACACGCACAGGCATAGCCCAGCTCTGCCCTCCTCTTCTTTTCTTTTCTCCTCCTACCGGGCCGATCCAACTTCCTTTTTTTTCCCTACGCCAGCCTACTTCCCCCTCTCCCCTTCTTTCTTCTTCTTCTCCACCTGCCTCAACCCAGCAGCCCCGACTAGTCTTCATCATCAAGTCTGCCGCCCCGAACGCCTCCTACTTCCACCTCCTGCAACCACTACCACCACCTACAACTCCCTCCCTCTCTCTCTTTCTCTCTCTCTCTCTCGTCTTTTTTCACCGTTTTGGAACCGGGTAGCCATGTACCCCATCATGCATGGCTCCCCTTTCCCCCTCTTCATCACCCTTTCCCTGCCACCCTATGACACCTTGCCATCGACCAACCACCTACCCTCCTACCCTCCCTATTCTTTTTCTTCTCCTCTTCAACCATTTTTCTGCCCCAATTCTCGATCTCAAAACCTTGCCCGACCTCCCTCTTCTCTCCTTTCTTCTCCTTCCATTTTCCCCCTATTTTTGCATCGCCACCGCCCTCCGCCGCTCCTGCCGCCTCACCAACCCCCTGCACCACTCCCTACCATCCTCCACCTCAATCTTGCACCACCACAATATCCCTCTCAAGCCATCTCGTAGCCCTTCTTCCTCCCCACCTATTTTTCTCTCCATTTTCCCCTTTCTCGGTAGCCCACCTACAAGTCCACTGTTCGCCGCCGTCCGACCGCCTCTGCCGCCACCAAACCCACCATTCAACTCCATGCAACCTCCTCTACGACCCTCATACATTGTTTGGCCGAAATAAGTCCCTGAACCCCTTCATTTTTCCCTTCTCTTTTCCTTCCTTCTTAGCCCCTCCACCTCGACCCACCTCGGCAGCCACCTTCGTGGCCTTGCTGCTGCGGCCTCTGCCACCCTTGGCCGCCGTGAACCCATCCTCGACAACCACCTACACTCCCTCTTCACTCCTGTACCATTCCCTTTCCCTAAATCCTCCCCCATCTGCCCTCTTCTCTAGCCTAAAGACCCCAACCCGAAAATACCCTTCCACCCTTTTTTTCATGCAACCTTTGACCCTTCCACCCTTATTTTTACATGCAGCTCATGCTGCATATGCAGCATGAGTTTTTGCATTTATTGGCCATTTTTATTAAAAATTTTAAGGTATGATAATATTTAAATTAAGTATTTCCTTAAGTAAAATTTATAAAGTCTTATGTTTTGATTTTCTTATTTCTAATATAATAAATATTGATATTATTTTTAGATGTTGATTTTACTGTTTAAAGCTTGAATCTTTAATCGGGATACCGGTAAGATTCAATTGTTGTAGGAATTAAGGTAATCATTAAACCCCACTTAAACGCATGGATAAACGTATGTTAGCTCATTAAGATTTTTAATATGTTATTATGCTTGATATTTTTGGTTTTATATATATATATATATATATATTTGTTTGTATTGATTGATAAAAGGGAAAGTATGCTAGTTTATATGCCATGTGTGGAAATGTTGCTTAAGGAAAGAGTTTGACTAATAATGAAAGTGTCAAGTACTTATCTATGTTATCTTGTGTTATTGTGACCATTTATGCATGAATAATATTATTTTAAGCCCTAGGGGCATTTTAGTAATATTTTTGAGCAAGAATGTGGCCTAATATGTGTGGGTGCTAATAAGCATTATATTAAATATAATAGTTGGTGGAGTTGGATATGGTTAATGGAGTATTAATATTATTATTCCATGTGGTAATGTTAATTTAATAAAAGTGGTGTAATAAAGGGGGTCAAGTTGTAATTTAGGAGGCAAAAGGGTAATATGGTAATTTTATAAGAAAATGGCAAAATGTTAATTTTATAAGTAGAGGGGTATTGTGGTAATTTTGGGAGTAAAAGGTAATATGGTAATTTTGGAAAAGAAGGGCAAAATGGTAATTTTGTAAGAAAGGATAAAATGGTAATTATGGATGTAAAAGGGTAAAATAGTAATTTGTAAAGTAAAAGGGGTATTGTGGTAATTTTGTAAATAAAAGGATATTATGGTAATTTGGAAGTAAGGGGTAGAAGGGTAATTTTGTAAATTAAAAGGACATTTATGGCAAACTTGGGAGTAAGGAGTATCTTGGTAATTATGATAACGATGAAGGATAAATTGGTAATTAAATTATGATTATAGGAGGGCGATTGGATAATTATAATAATAGATAAGGGTAATTTGGTAAATTAACCAATAAAAGGGCATTATGGTAATTTTAATAATGGAGAAGGGAAATATAGTAACTGTAAAAAATGGAGAAGGGTAAATTGGTAATTATAATTATGGAGAAGGGTAAATTAATAATTATAAATATGGAAAAGGGTAAATTAATAATTATAAATATGGAGAAGGGTAAATTAATAATTATAAATATGGAAAAGGGATAAATTAATAATTATAAATATGGAGAAGGGTAAATTAATATTTATAAATATGGAAAAGGGTAAATTAATAATTACAAATATAGAGACGGGTAAATTAATAATTATAAATAATTGAGAAGGGTAAATTAATAATTATAATTATGGAGAAGGGTAAATTAATAATTGGAATAGTGGAGAAGGGTAAAATGGTATTTATAATAATTGAAAAGGATAAAATGGAAATTATAATAATTGATAGGGGCAAAATGATAATCATGATAATGAAGGAGGGTAATTTGGTAATTTATCCAACTCAAGGGCAATTTAGTAATTATAACAAAGGAGAAGGGCAATTTGGTAATCTAACCAACTAAAATGGGAAATATGTCAAGGGTAACAATTATGAAGGGTGAATGGTGATCTAAAAAGCATAGGAGACGACTTGGTAACCCAAACCGAGTAGGGATGTGGCTAAGAACAACAATGTGTGTATTATATGCCTCATGTGCCATGTGTTATGCCATATTTTGTACCTCATGCTTAATGATTAATCATTTGTAGTACAACTTCGAGTGATGTATGCTTGTGTGACTTCCTTACGGCATGTGGATGACGATTATATATATTATGTGTACGATGTTATCTGATGTGACCCTCTAAGACATGCATGCTAGGATATTTAATAATGTGATATGGGGTGAAAGGATAAAAAAGAATAAATGGGAAGTGAGTTGACTAAGGGGACACAATATTGACCTTAATATTTCATGATACATGGGGGGGGGGAAATAGAAGGAGATTATGATCAAAACGAATGAGTGATGCAACTCTTGCATGGGAGGTTTCTAGGGTTTGCATGGGATAATCCTTACGTAAGAAAGGTGTTAGGGTTTGAGCGGCCAACTAGGGTTTTACGGTCACATGTATGATTGGTGAGTAGAGTGATGGGATTTGGGTTGAAACTAAATGAGATGAGGTATTGGACGATAAAAGAAAGGTTGGGCTACATAGGCCCGATTAAGGTTTCAAGGGAAAACCCAAGAGAGTGGTAGTGAGAGAATTTGAATGTCGTAAGGTGATGGGTCTCAACCCACACCCTTAGGAGTTGAGTTTTTGTTATGAGTAGACATAAGGGGGAATGGATATCGGGGTGTGATAAGAGGTGCAAAGGTCTCAAGATATGAGACGGGTCCTCTCGGGAGGATAGAAGTAGAGGTCGGTAACATGCATGTCAAGGGTGAAATACTTTTGAATAAGATACGAATAAGACACTAAATACTTAAAGTGGAATATTATTGAGCCGGACCCAGACTGATCCACTGGCATAATAGTGGCCAGGTGCCGGGGTGCTCTGGAGACCGATCCACCGGCATATAATAGTGGTTAGGTGCGTTATGCCCTATAAGTGACCGATCCACCGACTATAATAGTGGGGGATCCCGAGCTTAATAAACCAAACATAATAACAATAAGATATGGGGAAGACGTAAAGTAATTATAGTGGAACACCATAAGAGTCAGGACCAGACCGATCCACTGGCATAATAGTGGCCAGGAGCATTTTGTCTTCGAGACCGATCCACCGGCATATAATAGTAGTTAGGTGCGTTATGCCCTATAAGTGACCGATCCACCGGCTATAATAGTGGAGTTTTCGCATTCACATGGATATAAAATATGAGAGTTGATTGAATAATGATGGACTAATGGCTTAATGCTCGAAAGGATTGATTTTGCACTATGACATGGCTTAAGGCCGAAAGTATCGATCGTACCTTACGACCTATTGATATCTGATGTGAATGTTATATGTATGCACATCTTATTATATATATATGTAGCTTCGTTTTATGTGTTGCATTGCGGGCCTACCTTTAAGTGTGACTTTAAAGGGTTACTCAATACCGTAGTATTGAAGGGTTCCATTCGTGAGGCCCCTGCCTATATAATGGGCAGTGTCCCTTGCAGGTTTTTTTCAGGTACTACTCGAGTGGGCAACGGGAAAGAGCGTAAGGATAATTTGGAACCGTTAGGGTCTTTCCCTTTCTCCTTTAAATGTCTGGTTTAAATGTAATTTTTTTCTTGTAACCACCATTGGTGGAATCTATTCTTATAAAATTGTTTACTTGTGCTACTCTGATTTTAAATATAATTTGAGTTTCTAGCAACTGATATTTCATTCTTTAGCCTTAGCACTTGGTACTGGAACGGTATGAGTGAACCGGTTTGGTACTAAGTGTGGCGGTAATATCCCCGAAATTCACAATTTATTATTTTGCTTCTGCTAATCTTTTAATAAAATGAAAATTTTCAGTAGTGAATTTTGGGAGTGTTACAAGTGATGAAAAGCAAGATGTTTCTTGTTACCAGTAGTAGGATGTAATTTTTTCTTTCATCACCTTCTCCAATATACTCAAAATAATATTTTCACCTTAATTTACCTCTTACTCTTTGTTATTTCTACATTCTCATCCTCTAATATTATAATAAATGATATAATTCTCCTCCATTAGGTGACTGATATGTGTCAGTAAGTCTAACTCCCTTGGCACCCCTCATTCTTAAAATGTTATTAGGTGAGTTTGTCTCACCATAAAACTTCTCTCATACTACAACAAATCATCATATAGGCCATAAGTACAGTCATGGCTAATAAGTAAAATTTTCGTAGCTATAATATTTTGCCACGAAAATTTTAGACATCACATTTTGTGGCCTATAAGCATATGACAAAAATGTTAGCTATGGGAAAAATGATTTGGTGGCTTCAATTGATGAAATTATCCACAAATAATTGGTGATCCATATCTCGATAGCTATAAATAGTCTTATGAAATATGGTATAATAGTCACGAGTAGTCCCGTGGCACACTTGCTAGTGCCCACGAGTAGTCATGTGGCACACATGTCAATGCCCACGAGATGTCTAATGATGTCCATGGCAATGGCCAGAAGTAGTCACGTAGCACACATGGTGATAGACATGAGTAGTTCCATTGTGCACATATCGATAAAAACAATAATAATAACCACAAGTAATTTTGTGGTGCACGTATTGATGTTAATAATAATAATAATAATAATAATAATAATTATTATTATTATTATTATTATTATTATTATTATTATTATTAATCGCTTCATTTTATTATCGTGGGTAAACATCATCTCAATACTAATGGTGAGTAGTTATAACATGTTTCCTAATAAAATTCCCGTGAGGTCGTCCATCCTTAAACTATTTTAATTTAAACACGCTTAACTGCAAAGTTCTTTAACTATTGACTTTCCATAATAAATGTACATTTTATTTATATAAACAGTTGTATCAAACATTTTAATCTATCTTAATTATACATTGCTTATATTAGATATTACGTATATATAATTTTCAATTGGTCACGTGCACATTTGTTTACATAATTATACATTTGGTTCATATTTCAAATAACATTTTTCTTATAACCATAGTATTTTTTTTGGTAAGTATGACCACACTATAGTGATATATATGTTTGTATGTCTCTATATGTCTATATATTATTTACTATTCCATAGTTTATATACATATTTAATTTAGGATACAAACTAATATGAATTTTTATTCAAATTAGTTAAAAATAAAAGATAGAAAATGTACCAATAATGTACTATAATTATTTTTAAATGACCTAGTTAATTTTTAATATGGTGTTTACTTTAGCATATTAACATCTAAATTATATATATATTAGTTAATAACTTTTATATACATTTAAGCTATGATCCAAATTAATAATTAGTTAATTTTACTATTTGTTCAAAATAATCAAAATGCTACAATGAAAATGTAATGTATTGTACATTTAAAAAAAAAACTTAATCAAATTAATTCATTCTACAATTATATTTTTATTTATTTTTGAGTTATAGCTAAAAAGGTATTAGCTTTCGCCATATAATTTTTTTTGTATGACATCTAAGATTGAGTCTATCACAAAAATATATATTTATTATAAATTCGTGGCAAGTATGCCACCAAAATGTCATTTTGTGGCATGTTAGCCACATAAATATCTTTTCAAAATAAATTTGTGGCGAGTTAGCTATAAATATCTTTCTGTAGCAAATTTATGGCAAATTAGTTGAAAAAATATCTTTTTATAGCAAATTCATGACAAGTTGGCTACGAAAATATCTTTTCATGATAAATTAGCCACAGAAATATCTTTTTGTTGCAATATTGTGGCAATTCAGATACTAAAATATATTTTTGTGACCAACTTGTGGCAAGATAGCCATAAAACAACTTTTCGTAGACAATTCATGACGAGCTAGCCACGGCAATATCTTTTTTTGGCAACTTTATGGTGATTTAGCCAAGAAAGCCTCTTTTTTTGTGCCAAATTTGTGGCACTTTAGCCATAACAAAGTATATTTTCATGGTAAATTCGTATTAATTTGGTCACAAAAGAACTTTCTCATAGTAATTTATGATAAGTTGGCCACAAAATATTTTTTCCTGTGATACATTCATGATGAGTTTATCACGAAAAATAATTTTCTATGGTAAATTTATGATCCCTTCCTCACAATTTTTTTTTCATATCTAATTAGTTCCGAATTTATTTTTTTATAATAAGAAAATAAATATAACCACTAAATTTTTTATATTTAGTAACCATTTTTACTAAAATTACAATCACATTCTCAATTAAAAAAGTTCATCCATTAAGTTTTTTCTTCGCGTCATTTTTATAGCATGTGCCACCTATTGCTGAAGTTTTAAGGATATAAACATGACGGATTTTATCCGAAATTATTTAGATTTTATCCAACGGATACTTAAACGGATACGGATATGGATATAGAAGATTAAAAAAAAATATTAGTCAGGTTCGGATACGGATATGAGTATGTATGAGATATCTATACCCGTACCAATAATTATATCCGTATCCGTTTATTCTATATGTAATTACTCTTTTATCCTTAATTTTAAAATAAATATAATATAAATTAAGGATAAAATTTTCATTTGGCTTAACTCTAAATGAGTTTATCTGTTAGGTAATAGATTTATCGGTTGGATAATATCCATTAATGGATAAACGAATAACTCATCGGATAATGGATATCCAATGAATACAGATATAGACGTGTTAATGAATACGGATTTGGATAATGATTTAGATTTTCCTATGCAATACAAATACGCATATAGATATACTTGTTCATTGCATACGTTGATTTCTCGTCTAAATTTTTTTTTCTCCTTTCCCGTCCTTTTGCCTTGCACGCTTGACTTCCTTAGATATCAACAACCTTAGTGGGTATGATGCTTTGACCGCGGATCGAGGACATATACTCTGGTTAAACCGTAGTCTTTTTTTTTTTTTTTTTTTTGGGGAAACATATAACCAGTGTGCGCGCGATACTCTGAACAAGGACAACCGTAGCTAATTGCGAAGCTGCCATGCACTCCGCCAGCAATAAGTGCAGACCCGTGTTCGCTAAGTAACCGGTCCGTACTGATGTCCCGCTGAATGACTGACGAGAAAAGAAATGTGAAACAAACGCCAACGCCGACTTTCTCTATGATACAAACTGTGTGGCAGTAATGCTACGCTGTGATGCACGGGGACGGCAAATAGGTGCCGTCTCCCATCCCAAAAACGTCTCCTTTTTCGAAAATATTTTTGAATTAAAATATAATTATTAATAATTAAAATTAACTAATATAAGAATTAATTTTAGAAATTTTTTATTTTTTTCTCTTAATTTTAATAAATTTAATTTATTTTTAAAATATATATATATAATATGTATATATATATATGTATATATATATATAATTTTTTTAACGTTTCCTGCCGTCTCCATTTTTTAATTTTTTAAGAAATGTCGTTTCCGCGTTTCTTCCCATCCCCGTACAACACAGATGCTACGTACCCAGATAAAAAAACCAAACTAAAATTTAAATGGACCCCACTTATTAGTTTTTCTATGAAAGTACGGTGGAGTGTAGGAGTGCAGTTGTAATTTATAGAAAATAAATTTTAATTTAAATAAGGTATTCAGATAACTAAAACGTATCCCACAAGCTTCACCTCCACTATTTTTATTTTAATTTTTTTTTCTTGTGATGGAACTGCCGGCTCGTTTCTTTTTGGTCAAAATTCAAGCTTCACTTCTAAATAAAGAAAAACACATTGTTGGGCATGACCCATAATTTTCTTGTCTGTTTGTCCTAATATGGAAACGATGGCGTATGCTGTGACTTGCGGCACTTTTAACGATTGTTATGAATTGTTGATTTAATATCTAAAATAAAGTGAACTCTATATTTTTAGGTATATATTCAATATTAATTAATTCATTTGAAAAAATTACAATAAATAATGATAAAAAATATAAATAGTAAACTTTTTATGAATATTATATAGCATCAGAGATTATATAAAGAAATATGGTAAGCAAATAAACTCTTACAAACTTTATATTATTCTCTTTATATACTTTGAATAAATTACTTTTAAATAAATAAAAACTTAAAGTTATGAGATTAATAACAGTAAAATAAAAATAACAACTCATTTTCAGTTATCATTAACTAATGAGAACAGGGCCTTATTAGATTTTCGTTGTCATGGGTATTATATATGGCTAAAGTGGCATTCTTGTGATTTTGTTTAGACTATATTGGAATATTAATGCTAAAACAGAGTGATGGTTTCCTACAAAGGCAACTTCATTCTTTTACTTCTCTGCTTAATTAGCACTGCAACTCTGTGCAATTGTCATGGTTATCATCTTGGACAAAATCAGACAGCAGAAATTGTTGTGAATGCTTCCGAGGCATCTGAACGTCCTATTCCTGAAAAATTATTTGGGATATTCTTTGAGGTGAGCTGAACTCGCTGTATTTAATTCCATTGATTTTAGTGACCAAAGTTCCCTTCATTTTGTTTGGGACTTTAAGTCCATTGTTCGTTGCATTTAATATCCTTTGTTCACACCATCTGCATTAAATGATGTATGTGCTTCCTATAATTCCTTTCGTGTAGGAAATTAATCATGCTGGAGCTGGGGGCTTGTGGGCAGAACTTGTTAGCAACAGAGGTATTTCTATGAGTCAATTAATAGAAGAATCGATTAGAATAAAGGAGAATTAAATTTAAAAAACACTGTGCTTATTGGTACTTTAAGAAACAATCGTGGGTTGTCATGTATTGTTTGGTCAGTTTGGCGTCTTGATAGCAATATATCACTCAGTTACATTTAATTATCTTTTTTCCTTGTTTGTATGTTCAAGAGTAATTAACAAAATAACTAAATGAGATTATGGTTATAGGATTTGAAGCTGGAGGCCGTCACACTCCCTCATACATTGACCCTTGGGCTGTAATTGGGACCGACTCGTCTATATCTGTATCAACTGAAATCTCATCATGCTTTGAATTAAACAAAATGGCACTTCAAATGGAAGTGCTTTGTGATGATAGCACCTGTCGAAGGGGTTGAGTCGGAATCTATAATCAAAAGTCTGCACAATTTTTTTTAAACATGATTGCTTGTGATCATGAACAATGAAATAGAACAAACAGAATTACTAAGACATTCCATCGATCTAAGTCCTTTAGTTTCCATCAACAAAAGCTAAATTTAGGAAGAACCTAATAAACCAGCATAATATTTTAAAAATACATTAAAAGAACTTGATTTTCAAGTATTTGGCAGTGCATTTAGATCAATAAAAAGCAGCCCCAGCTTGGGAATCCTGAGAAGAAGAAAAAAGCGAGAAACATTACACTAGTGTTAATTTGATGTAAGTCGTGTACTTATTTATAGGAGCTTGGCTCAAAAGTAAACTTTAAAAGACTAAGAAGAAAAAAAATCAAATCGACATAGGTAACAAAAGAACTAAACTTAGTAAAAAAAATCTTGTGTAAACAAAATTATCTAAATTGTAAAACAAAAGAGAACAACAAAATTTAAACAATATAATAAAGTAGAAAATATATTTACCTGTGTGGAAGGGATTGTCAAGGGCGGAGCTATTTCTAAGCCCATATCCGACAACTGGTGAAAAGGATCTGTGACCTGTAATAAAAGCTAGACCTTAAGAGCCATTGACAAATAACTTAAGTTTAGAGTAAAAGAGAAAAAAATATTCATAAAGTTAATTATATAGGAAGATATAGAGTATGTAACCTGCGTTTCAGACATTGAAGATTGAAATTTTTTTCTCTTCTCTTTTGTTGCTTTCTCAGCAAGAGAGATCTTCCTCAACTTTTCTGGCCGCCCTCGTTTAGTACCACGACTAGGATTGCCGATGACATTCAACTGATATTCTAAACTTTCAACAACTTGGATAGGTTTCACCGATGACATATTGCTTGAAATCCCTTGGTTACTTGACTCAATAGCTTGTAATAAAATCCCCTTGAGCCACCGACTTTTTTCTTCGGAAAATATCACTCTATCAGCAACCTTATTGAATAAGTCTTGCAACTCATCAAGACGGCGCCATTCAGTTTTTTTTCCCAATTAGTGTAACTTAATCTCAAATTCGTGTGACTCCTAGCCACATTTTTATGCCATTGATGTAGAATATATTTTTCTGGTACTTCGCGCAACATCTTTTTACTCCAAATACTTAATATATGCGAACATATCATGCCACTACTCTCGAACAACCTACAAATACAACTGGATTCTTTTGTTGTTTCGTTGAAATGAACAGTGAAGCGAACAACCTTTGTACCTGGCCCAGACTTACCAACATGAAGACAATGATCAATAGAATATTGCTCAACTCCATCAACAACAAACCCATCATGCAACCGACACGCAAGTGTATCTACAAATTGTTTCCGGAATAACTTGTATTTTTTATTTGTGTATGCAACCTGATATTGACGCTCAAAGCCAAATGGGGACATGCTTTGATATTATGCGTTCAAGGACTTAGAGTCTGCTTCTTCTTCTTTTTGGACCTTATTACGTAATGCATTTTCATATTGCTCTGCAAATTCTTTCAGTGTCGTTTTTGAGTGAACGTAGCCATCAAAGAATGCATTCATACTTTCACTCCTTTAAGTTGTAGACACCGGCCCAAAATGTGTCTTTGACAAATTTTGGTACCCATCGTTTGCGCTCATCAAACATTGAACACAACCACTCATTGTTTTCTAGGCTATAATTTTCTATCAATTCACCCCAATTGTCCTCAAAAGCTTGTGCAGTCAAAGAATCATACACTACATTATTGATGTTACGTTGGATTTCTTCATACATAGAATATGACTTGAAATTTTCTAGGATTTTCTTCATAATATGCCACATGCACCATCGATGTTTAGTTTGGGGAAATACTTTACTAATGGCGTTTTGCATTGCCCTACTCTGATCAATTATGATGGCCTTTGAATGAATGTTGGACATGCAAGCAAGCCATGCCTCAAACAACCAAACAAAAGAATCTGTATCCTCTTGTGTTAGTAAGCCACATCCAAAAAGCGTGGATTGACCATGATGGTTAACACCAACAAATGGCGCAAAAGGCATTGCATACATGTTGACAAGATAAGTAGTGTCAAATGTCACAACATCTCCAAATTCCTTGTATGCCTCCCGACTCCTAGCATCTGCCCAAAATACTTTTGTAAGATAATTTTCTTCATCCAAATCAATGGAATAGAAAAATTTCTTATTGTCTGCTTGCATCTTTTTGAAATATTGCAACATTGCTTGAGCATCTCCTCCTTTGAGGTCATGTCGCCTGACTTTATCATTGTGATTACGAGCATCCTTTTCCGTCCATGTTCTATCTTGACACCCCCTGCACTCCGATCGAATGAGTTGATCATTTGATTAATCTTGATTCTCACCTCACGATTCAACTCAATATTTCTTTGCACATGGGGTGGAATCTTCCTGTAGCACCTCAAGTATTTAGTATATTCATGATTCATAGGATGGTTGTGCTCTAGATTGATTGCAGTTACTTTCCACTTTTCATCAATTTACTTTGCAATTTTCATTGATGCTTTGCAATTTGATTTAGTTGTTGGGTTACTGGCTGAAGGATCAATGGAGTTCTTAGGCAATCCGCCCTTATGACATTGGAAATGTACCCAACATTTTATTCCTTCTCTCTTTTGTGAATTTGCAATCACCACACCAAATCCTTGAGATTCTGCATATGAAGCATAGACACTACGGGTTGCCATTTCAGAATAAAAAAAATCATATTCTTGCTCGGAGCCATCACCTCATTTACATTTTCAACTTCCATTTCAACATCTTGATCCTCTACCATTATTAAATCCAACTCTCGATGCTCTTCACCCACTTCCAAATCTAATTCTCGATGAATTTCTTCCATTTCGGAATCTAATTCTCTATTAGCTTCTCTGAAATTTGAGTCCATATTTTCTGACATAAATAATGCAATTTTAGTTATTAATTAGAATTGAAATGAATATAAAGATCCACAACTTCACCTATGAAAAGCCATATGTACAAAAAAGGAAGAAGGGATATGACCAACTTCATACACCTTCATTAACACAAAAAAGTAAAAGGATGAAAGCCTTGTGTCAATTTCAATCTATTAAACATCTCTTTGATAATGATGTAGAGTCCATCAATATTAAAAACATGTTCAGACAAATATGATATGTACACAGAATGATAAAAAATAATCCCATATAAAAGAGGACTTATAATATTGATGGCAAAAAGAAACTACAAACATTGCATGACATTATAAACATCCATCTACCTTCTCAAACTCTTGTATTTCTAAGTCAAGTGAGGTAGAAGAGCCTGCAATGGTACAAACTAAATCAAGACATATACAAAGACAGTATATTACTATTTAATATAAAGAATATTGTATATCACTCTTTGTAAATCATAGAATATAGTAGCCAGCACTTAAAAACATAGTTTTTAACTCAGTTTTTCACTTCATTATCTTGATACTTTGAACTTTGCTTCAGAAACCAAAAAGGTATATTTACACTCTAAACTCTTCACATCTTTATTATTATCTGTATAATCATACAGGATGCAATACTTTTACTTGTTGATAGCATTATTGAATAAAATCAAGAGAAAAGAATAATAAGTTTATAGCTCTTGGAGAGCAATGAATAAATTTGAGGTTTTGGTAGTAGCAATTTATCCTCAATATAGTAGTCCACAATTATTTTTCTTCTTCAGTCAATGGGTTGATAATTTATACTCTTAAAAATTTATTTGATACTACAAGTTATTATATAAGTATTCAAATCAAATATTGATATAATTTATTGTTACTTGCAGATACCGAAGATTGTTGGGCATGGAGAAGATATACAACAGCAGAGGCAAACAGAGGCTGCGGACAATGGCGAAAATGAAAAACGCAGCTACCAGTGAATTTTGACAAAAAAGAAACGAGCCCGCAGTTCCATCACAGGAGAAAAAAATTAAAAAAGATAGTGGAGGTAAAGCTTGCGGGATACGTTTTAGTTATCTGAAAACCTTATTTAAATTAAAATTTATTTCCTGTAAATTACAGAAGCACTCCTTCACTCCATTGTACTTTCATAGGAAAACTAATAAGTGGGGCCCATTTGGATTTTAGTTTGATTTTTCCATCTGGGTACGTAGCATTACTGCAAACCACAGGGCCGGGGCATGCATTTTTCTAGTCTTACTTGGATTTTATTGTATTGATATTCATATTCCTTCCCATACAAAATAAAAGATGAGTAAGAATATATAGTGTATATTGATTATGTAGTACTGTTTAGAATGTTCATTGGAATCTAGAATATTATATAAATTTTTAGAAAATTTTGTAATGTTTTATAAGTTTCTGTTTTTTTTTTGTGAAAGTTTCTTGAACCTTTTTTTTTGTGAAATTTATTTTGGAATTTCATAAATTTTCCATAATTTTTGGTATAGTTTTTAAATTTCTTTTAAATTTGTATTTATAATTGGTTTATTTTATCTATAGTTTAATTATATATAAGATAGAAAATGTGTATTTTACAAAAAGTTAGTAGAATATTTAATTATACCATATATATGAAAAAGAAAGTTGTTTTTGTTTTAAATACATTTTAATAAAGTAATAACAATAATTTCAAAATTATACTAATATCTTTTATTAAAATATAATAAAATATATAATCGATATATAATTAAAAAAATAAAAAAATAAATTTTTGATTTTTAAAATAATTCTCTTATACATAAAAATTTAATGATATACTCCCTCAGTTTTTTTAGTTGACATTAGTAATAATTTTTTTTTTTTGGACAGAAAGTAAGCAAAAAAAATTTCTACTGAGCAGTGGCGGAGGGCCGGGGTAGGGATCCCAAGAAATTGCAGGGAAAGGACATTGGGTGCGCTGCGACGCAACTTTTAGAACATACTTAAGTACCCGGTCATTGCTCTTCGCGTCAACACAAAACTAAGCTTTGCTCTTGTCTGTGTGAGTAGTTTGATCTCAGGCTTAGTACTCTATTACTGTGATGCACGGCTCCTCGAAAATATTTCCTGATTAAAAATTATATTAAAATTATTTAATTAATATTTTTATTAAAAAAATATTATTTAATCAATATTTTTATTTTAAAAAATATTATTTAAATAATATTTATTTGACGTTTCCTACCGTCTCCATTTCTTAGATTTTTAATAAATGTCGTTTCCGCTTTTCGTCCCGTCCCCGTTTTCCCGTCCCCGTCCCCGTGCAACACTGCTCTATTATGATGATTTCAATCGGGGAAATTCGAGGTGTCGTCGAAATTATCGGTAAGCACTGTACATCAATTGTTCTATTGCATATTTTTGTGTTGTAGCTTTTTTCTTTTTCCCCGTATTACGCAATGATCATTTCCCATGATTAGTACGGTGTGTTCGGCCAAACATAACAATATATCGATCCCGTACTTAACTGACGAGGAGTATTTTTTCCCCCCTATGTTTCAGGAAATCTCACTGCACTCTTCCTGTCCTGGCTCCACTGTAAGCTCTTAGTCAGCTTGCTTAATTAATCTGAAATTATACGCGCGCACACATAATATTTAGTTAAATAGGATAATTTTAAAATGTTAAATAGGATAATAATAAAATTATCCTACTATAGATGATCCAATAGAACAATTAAAATTTTTCTTAATTAATTCTAACAAATAGTATAATATAAAACATCTCCTATTAGATCCAATCTAATAGGGTAATAAATAAAAATTCTCTTATTTGATCATAATAAATAATGTAATAATAAAATCCCCCCTTTATTCTTAGAAAATAGGGCAATTAAATTTTTTTTCCTATTTGATACTATCTAGTAGGGCAATATATTGAAATACCCCTATTTGATTCTATCTAACATGGAGTTAAATAATATTTGTCTTTATTATTACTAAGAATAATTAATTTTGAATATTATTATTATTTTTTAATATTAAAAAAATATTATTACTAATTATTGGTAATTATGATTAATTTTAATCTTATTCATATTTATATTTATATTTTATTTCTCATTATTAATTATTTTTCACATTTATTCATAATTATTATATTTATTAGATATTTTATTATTAATTATTACTAATAATTATTATTACTTATTTTGTAATACCCCATATTTTAAAATTTAATTTTATTAAGCTTAATTATTTTATTAGCGTAATTTGATATAAACATTTAACTATTTTAATTTTGATTTGTTTTATGTATTTATCGACGATTTCGACCTAATATTTGAATTTAATTAATCATTGTTGTTGCGGATCTTTCTAGATAAATTCGTTCACGACCGTGATTTTATTATATTCATATGATTTCGATTTTCGGTTAAAAATATGTATTTCCATTCTTTCTCGTATTTTAATTTTTTATATTTCAGATTCGTTTTCAATTATAACTTCGTTGTATGATTACGACTTTGTTTTGAAGTTATATTTCGTTAACAATATATATATTATTTAAATTATAAAATTTTCGTTTAAAATAGTTAAATTTATTTTAATAATTGTATCCGTAGAAAATATTTCCAACCTTTAATTTATTCATTTCCGAATTCGTTAAGATCTTCGGAAAATTTTAAATTAAAAAGATTTTGGAGCTTATTTATGAATTTATTTTTGAAATTAATTTTCTTCCATTTTACCATTTTTGGTTTGTTGAAAACCGATTTCGAAAATTATTAAAATTAGTTTCGGTTTATTAGAATTGGTTTAAATATTTTCTTATATGCTTTATATACTTCCGAAAATACTTCCGAAATTCTTTATATAGCTCTTATATCAATTTTAAACTTTTGGATCCTTTCAAAATGAGTTTTCTTTAAATAAATTGTATATAAAATTTTCCAACAATATTTTTAGATATTTAGTATTTATTTATATAGGTGTATTTGCAAAAAAAAATAAAAAATCTCGACCGGTTCCCCCTTCCTTTTCCTTTTTCTCTCTTCTTCTCTCCCTTCTCTTCTTTTTCTCTTTCCCGTGCGTGTTGCTCCCTGCGCCTGAGCTCCAACCCAGCCTCACCACCTCCCTGCTCCTCCACTACAGTCGACCGTCGGCCACAACCAGCCACCACCGGCGACGCAGCCAGCAACCGCAGCAAGCAGCAGTCGCAGCAACAGCCGCGTGCAGTGGCAGACATCGCAGGTTGTGCCACCAGTCGGCCACCGCGAGCCTAGCCGGTCACTGGTGAGTTGTCTTCGACCTCCGACGCATCTTCTCCAGTCTTCATCTACTCCGATTTGTGTTAGTTTCACTTGGTATAAATTTTTGAAAACCCTAACATTTGATTTGATTACTTTATCCACCTAGGTATTGGTTGTGATGTTTGTCGTGAAATTGTTTCTGTTGATCTCTTGAGTTTTATTAAGATTTGCTCGATCTGAATGGTCTGTCATTGAGTCAAAAAATTTTGGACTCACTAAATATGGGTGGGATCTAATCATACCTGAACAATTGTCGTCCCTTCTCTCTCTCCTGTGTCTTTGCTTCATTCTCCGATTCCCTCTCTATGATTTGATGTTATTGAACTCAGTCGGCATTGATTTTATGCTCAAACTTTTTAGCAAAGAATTGTCATGTCCACATAAGGGAAGTGGCGAGCCAGGAATCATATTTATAAAAAGCTTATGGAATATATGTGGAAGACATAGTGGCTATGCATATGCCCCTGCCGATGATGATTTTTGCATAACTTTGGTCAAATTGCAGGCTGATGGCTACAGTTCGCATGAAACTGATGCTGAGACCAACGTGGTTCTACATCAGATTTGGAACCAGTCTGATCTCTTCTATCCATATGTTATTGAATCCCAGAGTATCTTACTTCATAAAGCATAGAGAATCTTTTTTCCATAGTCATGGGCAACCCACAATTACTTCTGATTTGGAGTACGAAGGGCTTGTTTGTATTGAACTCTCAAACTGCTGGACGTTGTGTAGTTGTGAAGGATGATGGGGTAACATGGTGTCGCTGGTTAATTAAATTTTGCTTGAACTAATGAAGCAGCTACCTAAGATTGTAGATAAGGTGTTAGGTGATGTTTTTATGAAGGATCGTGTCGTCTCAATTGAAATTGAAAGGCGGACTGCAGCAACTGTATTGTATGGAGATGTACGCTGGCCTAATCAGGATTTTAAGGAAGATTGTTCATCGATAAGGTGGTTGATCCGTTCGACTATGCTATGATGGCTACAATTTTGGATGTTACGGTGTGCATGGATCCAAAATCTAATAGAGACGAAAGAATTCAGATTTTACCGAAATTCTTTTTAGGGCCAAATGCTTTTTAAAGTGGGACTAAAGATCGTACTAAAACCCAAACCAAAATTATCTCTCTTGGATGTATTTTGTTATAATTCCATAGTCAACATTTGTAGTTTGATCTTATTTGATTAGATATTACTATATGAAAACTATTTATACATATACATTATTGCTTATTGTATCATATCTATTTTTTAATGTTCAATATCGAATCTTTTTTCTCATGTCGAATTAATTATGTGAATTTTTATTACTCTAAATTATAATATGCATATAAATTATTAGAATAAAATAGGAAATTTTTTTAAGGAATTAAATAGGGCAATATTGTTGTTCTAATAGACAATCAAATAGGGCAATATTTTCACTTTAACATGTAACTCAAATAGGGTAATATTTTTGCCCTAATATGTAAGTTAAATAGGGCAATATTTTCGCCCTAACAGGTAACTCAAATAGGGTAATTTTTTCGTCCTAATAGGTAAGCTAAATAGGGCAATATTTTTGTACTAATAGGTAATTTAAAGAGGACAATATTTTAAAAGTTTTCCTACTAGCTTCAACTCAAATAGGGTGATAATATTGCCCTTATTGATAATAATCAAATAAGGTAATTACAATTGTCCTATTAGAGTGAAAATAAATAGGGCAATAAAAATTTTTATCCTTATAACCCTAATAGGACGCAAATAATAGAGCAATATTAGGGCAATTTTTTTCTCCTCCATTAAACTAATAGGGTAATATTTTTATCTAATAGGGTAAATAATATAGCCCTATTTGACTATATATCTTGTAGTGTAATAAATTAATAAAACAACATAGATAATAATAATAATAATATAATACCACACAGACCGATGAATTATCTATTTTTTTTTTCTCATTTTCAGGCAAACATCTATTCGGATATGCACAAACAGTTCTGTATGGCAATCCTCAACAGTTCCATACTTAGTGGCCTTCTTCAACTGCACGATATCGCTGGTGCAAGGACTGCCCTCGGTACACCAACACAGAATGTCGATACTCACCGTTAATGCAGCGAGCTGCGTAATTGAGTTCACTTACCTGTTGCTCTTTGCGATCTATTCCGACGAAACGAATAAGAGGCTCAAAGTCATCTTAGTCATATTCCTCGAGATCATAATTTCTGCCATCTTTACTGCTTTGGTTCTGGGTCTATATGGTATCAGCCCATTCGATATATGTCTTTGTAAGTGCGTGTATATAAATATATATACTCTTTTGCTCTCTATCAAACGACGAATCTTATATTACAAATAACTTGTGTGCATGGAAATAACTTCCATTTGCAGACACCTAGAGCTCTTGGGGCTTTATTTGCGGCTTTCCACCTCGTACTCTATGCAGTATATTACAAACCTACGCGAGCAGAAACAAACCTTACCATCGAGATGGATTTAGCCCAGGTCGTAGCAGCGGACACAGGAGCATGACGTGTGCCGGAGAGATGCAAGTACTGACGATTGAAGAGGGTGATGAAAATTTAAAAGTGAAGCACGTATCTTGTGTCAATTTGTCGCCACTTGCTAGTATATTATTATTATGTTTTTCTCTTTTCTTTTATTTTCTTTTCCCCTCCCTTCCTTCTTCTAGGTTCCTTAGAATATATATATATATAGTTTGATTATCTGTTGCAACAAAGTCCAGTCTATATATATATATATAGTTTGATTATCTGTCGCAACAAAGTGCAGTCTTTTACATTTGATGAGTACGTATGTCCTATATGCATGGTTAATAAATAGCTATTATTAGTATTATTATTATTATTAGCTGCCTGACGTAAACACGACATCTCCATTTTATTTATTTATTTATTTTTCGATTACATTTTGAACCGACAGATGTAGCTCTCATAGAACCCTAAGACAATTTACATCAGAAGTTCTTAAAAAATATAAGAACCACAATTATCAATAAATTGTATGCATTGAAGTTTTTTTTTCCCTCAAAAGTTTTGAGAATGGTTCTACGATAAAAATCGATTCTGTGTGTTTAAAAAAAAGGTTGTGCAAAAAAGTCAAAAAAGAACTGTGCAGAATGGGGGAACCTGGGGGACAATGGGGGCCATCTTCGGACTGGCAACGGCTTTTTGGAATTTTGTTATTGAAATATATAATGCTTTAATTAAAATATTTTAAATTTGGTTTATTGAAAAAAAATATTCTAAATGTCTTTTATACGAATAGACACACGTACTAATATATTTTTGAAGTAAAAATTATTTACAATATAAAATATTTTTTAAAATTAAAATATGTGAGATATAGAATAGATATTTATAGAATGATTAATGTTAATGTAAAACTAAGTTGGTATCGAATAAAAGTCATTGTATTCATTTTATATTCTTTATTATCTTCATAATATAATATAAATTTATTGTAATTATTCTTTTTTACTTCTTCTCATAATAGTGTAAGAATATACTACTATAATTTTGTTTTATAACTCCTCATCTTTTACTTAATCTTTTATTATATTACATATAAATAAATTATAAAATAAAAAAGATGTAGAATAATAATATTATATTATACGTTATCAACAAGATTATTTAAATAAGAAAATATTTTAACCATAAACATATTTTAATTTCTTTAGTGACTCTGAATTATCATTGTTGCCGAGTAATTACTGACGTGTCTTGGTCCCATATGCCAACGGATACCTGTGTGCCCAGGAATTTTCTTCCCTTGGTTTCCCTTACTTTCCCTGCATCTTTAGTTTATGTTATTTTTGTTTTGCTTTTATATGCCTCGTTTTGTGTGTCGATATTACTATCGTCATTCAACAATCTCTCCCTAACCAAATTGGATATTTGTCATTGGCATTTACAAGCATAAGATAATTTTGGTGTTACTTCCTGGTTTTATGCTATATATATTCGATGACTTAAAAGTATCTAACACATCAAATGCATGATTATCAACAACAATATTTGGTTATTTAGTGTATTTTAATTAGTCATTGGCTGCTCTATACTTTACAAATTTTGAACTTACCCATTACATTTGTTTTCTCTACTATGTTATATTATATTATAATATATTACTATAACAAAAAAAAAAGTTGCTAAATTACTAGACTTATCACCTATCATTTCCTTCGTAAAAGAACGAGATGGATTGACGATTCCATCATCCATCACCATATACGTACCTCTACTTTAAAAAAACTGATCGGATAATTATATAACATGGTTATATAATCTAATATGCACAAACCTCTATTACATGAAACTAATGAAGGGTCACTAGATTTGGCTAAATTTTTCCCCATATAACTAAAGTATAGCTAGCTAATTTCACAAATGTCAGTAGAGGTGTGAATGTCGCAACTAACTATTTTATTTATAAGTATTTTTTTTTACAATAATTTATTTCCTTTGTGATTTTTATTTCTTGCTATTTATATTTTACACTTTATTTTGTAGATGAAAACAAGAGGGAAATGACCAATCTTGTGAAGTTAGAATTCACCGCACTAGATGTAACAAGAAATAATTATTTATCCTAGGTTCTAGATGTTGAACTCCACCTAACCAGTCTTGGTCTAGGTGAAACCGTAAGAGAAGGCTCAAATGTGTTGAATAAGACTACATAAAGATGATGTTTTTGTTACTCCATCATCTACATAAGAGCCTTAAAAAACAATATCTAATTGTTAAGAGCACATAAAACTTTGGAAGAACCTTAGATATAAATTTGATCACTTGAAAATGTTTAACCTCCCTCGTGTCTGTATGAGTAGATGCAATTGAGGTTGTAGGATTACAAAGCATTCATTGAATATAATTCAAAAATGTTTAAAATTTTCTCAAAGTTGAGGCTATGTGGGCAACATGTCACAAATGATGAGATGTTTAAAAATATTTTTTAAGCTTCATGATGAAAATATGGTCCTCCAACAACAATATATAGAGCATAATTTCAAAAATTATTATTGTTGCAAGAAAGTTTACAATATAAAATTATTTAGAATATAAAATATTTTTTTAAAAATTAAAATATGTGAGATATAGATTAGATATATATAGAATGATTAATGTTAATTTAAAACTAAGTTGGTATCGAATAAAAGTCATTGTATTCATTTTATACTCTTTATTGTCGTCATAATGTAATATAAATTTATTGTAATTACTCTTTTTTACCTCTTCTCATACTAGCATTATAATATACTACTATAATTTTTTATAACACCTCATCTTTTATTTATTTTTAATTATATTATATATAGATAAATTATAAAATAAAAAAGATGTAGAATAATAATATTATATTATACGTTATCAACAAAATTATTTAAATAAGAAAATATTTTAACCATAATCATATTTTAATTTCTTTAGTTACCCTGACACTATCATTGTCGCTGAGTAATTACTGACGTGTCTTGGTCCCATTATCCCATATACAAACGGTCCAACGGATACCTGTCCTGCCGGAATTTTCTTCCCTCCGTTTCCATTTCCTCCTCTTGCTTTTCTCGGAATCTTTAGTTTACGTCAGTATTCTTGTTTTGTTTTTATATGCCTCCTTGTGCGTTGATGTTACTATCGTCAAGCGACGATCTCTCCTTAACCAAATTGGATACTTTGTGATTGGTATTTAGCGCATATAATGCTTTTGGTACGTATTCCTGGTTTTGCGCTATATATGTTGGATGACTTACGAGTATATATCTAACACATCAAATGCATGATTATCAACAACAATATTTGGTTATTTGGCATATTTTAATTCAGTATCGGCTTCTCTATACTTCGCAAATTTAGAACTTACACATCACATTTGTTTTCCCTACTATGTCATATTATATCATAATATATTATAATAACAAAAAAAAAAAAGTTGATAAATTACTAGTCTCATCGCCTATCATCTCCTTCATAAAAGAACGAGATGGATTGACGTACAATTTTATCACCCACCACCATATACATACTTCTATTATCAAAAATTGATCGAATAATCGTGTAATATGGTTATATATATAATCTAATGTGCACAAACCTCTCTTACAAGAAACTAATGAAGGGTCATTAGGTGTGGCTAAAGTTTTTCCCATGTAACTAAAGTACAGCTGGATAATTTCACAAATGTCGGTAGAGGCGTGAACCTCCCAACTAACTATTTTATTTATAAGTATTTTTTTATTTTGCAATTTATTTTTCAATAATTTATTTCCTTTGTGATTTTAATTTCTCATTATTTATATTTTACACTCTATTTTTTAGCTAAAAAAAAGGAGGGAAATGGCCAATCTTATGAAGTTAGAATACATTGCACTAGATGTGACCAGAAATAATTATTTATTCCGGGTTCTAGGTGTTGAGCTCCACCTAACCAGTCTTGGTTTTGGTGTATCTGTAAAAGAAGGCTCAAACTTATTGAATATGACTACACAAATATGATGTTTTTGTTACTCCGTCATCTATATGAGAACCTTAAAAAACAATATATAATTGTTAATAGCGCTCAAAAATTGTGGAAGAACCTTAAATATCAATTTAATCAATTGAAAATTTCTAACCTCCCTTGTATCTGATATGAGTAGATGCACTTGAGGTTGCAGGATTATAAAGCATTCATTGAATGTAATTCAGACATGTTTAAATTTTTCTCAAAGTTGAGGCTATGTGGACAACATGTCACAGATGATGAGATGTTTAAAAATATTTTTTAAGCTTCATGATGAAAATATGTTCTCCAACAATAATATATAGAGCATAATTTCAAAAATTATGGAGATATCATCTCATATCAGATTTTGGTAGAGGAAATCAATCAAATGCTCTTGAATAACTATTAGACACGACCCACTGGTTAAGCACTACATCCTAAAACTCATGCAACCATTTCTTGAGGTGAATGTTGCCTCCTCTTAGAGAGGAAGAAATAACGGTTATCCACGTGGTCATAGTCGTGGGTGTGAATGTGGGCGTGCTAATGGTCATCGGGTTAACAATACCTAGATTAAACTAGATATCTAGAAGAAAAGGAGGCAAACATCCATGAAAAATGATGCACCAAAGAAGCCCGAAACTTTAAGTAGTGGTGCTTGTTATAGGTGTGAAACACAAGGGCATTGGGCTCATGATTGATGTACTCCCCCATATTATGTAAAGTTATACCAATACTCTATGAAAGAAAAAGGGAAGAAGATCAATCTCATAAAAGCCGAAAGCTCCGAGAATACCCACCTAGATACATCTTATAACACCATGCATTTTTAAATTTAATTTCCTTAAGCTTAAATATTTTGTTAAGAAAATTTCCATAAAAATATTTTTTTTGTTATCCATTTTATGGTTTTATTGATGGTTTCAAATTCATATTAAAATTTATTTAATCATTTATCATTGCGAATAGTTGTAGATAAATTCGTTTAGAATACTATCTTTTTAGGATAGTTGTGTTACTAAGTATGAGTTTGAATTTTATTATATACTCTTACCCCTATGTGTTGCCATGTCCAGTCATGTGTTTGTAAGCATGAATCCTTGACCGTATATTTTTATTGTATGTTATAGCATGCATACTTTACTCTTATTATTGTATGTATGAAGATCCTTGATACCTTATGGGTGAATGATGGATGTTATACCACTTATTCATGATATTGCATGTGTTGTTGTATGAGTGGAATGGTGTATGTATCGTATGTACGTATGAGTATCGTAATTTAAATATTGCCATAACTGTATGAGCATCATGTACCCTCTCTATATAAGTGTTTCTCACTATATCGAACTTAAGGAAATGTGAGTTTAACTGTTGAGGTGAACTTTGTGGAAGACTCTTATGATGTATGGTATCATAGGCTAGTCCATATGAGTAAGAAGGGTGTAAAACTTATCACCAACCAAGAAATCATGTGAGAGGTCTAAGAGGTTAAGGTTAGCTAATGCAATCTGTAATACCTCCAAATTTTACTACTGAAAATTTTCATTTAATTAAAACAAAAACAAACATAGGGGTATTACCGCCGTGACCAGTACGAGCCCGGGCCCTGGCCAATCTTGTATTAACCACAAGGCTAAAGAAAAGTTATCATCAACCAATAGTCAAACTTAAAATACGAATTTGTAAATTCACTAAAACATTCATAATACGGAAATCAGAGTACGCATAAAAAGAGTTTACAATCCAAAAGAGTGCATAATTAAAGTTCCCAAAAGGGAAAAAGGTACAGTACAATAAAATAGAACTGAAGCAAACAAATACAAGGTAAATAAACGGTAAAAGACAATCCGGCCAAGTCGCTCTCAGTCCCCAAGCCAAGTCCAAGCTCAACTCTTAGCCTCGCCCGATGCCTCATAAGTATCATAGGCATCGAAGATGATATCTTCTACCTGCACAAATTCAAAAGGGCCCTCTGCTCGTAGGAATGAACAGCACACAAGGAACAGGTGGTCAGTACGCTATGTACTAAGTAAGGTAACCATGCGTCTAAGGGCAAATATAACAAGGCATATAACACAAGCATGATCACATAGACAACATACAAGAAATATAGATAATAAAGGTTGGGCTATAGTCCGGATAAACTTTATTCTTTAGATCTCTGATTAGTATACTCATTTCACACCATACTTATTATCAATCCATGCAAGTGCAGGAACCCCACTATTATAGCCGGTGGATCGGAAACGTACAGGATAGAACACTCCTGATCACTATTATATGCTAGTGGATTAGTCTCCAAGGCAAAACGCTCCTAGCCACTATTATGCTGGTGGATTGATCTAATTCCGACTCTCATGGTGTTTCACTATAAGTACTTAGTGTCTTTTCATGTCTTATCATAACCTAGAGTTTGGTTTATTGAGTTTGAGATCCCCTACTATTATAGCTGGTGGATTGAAAATGTACAGGACAGACTATACGTGACCACTATTATATGTCGGTGGATTGGTCTCCAGGGTACCCCGGCACCTGGCCACTATTATGCAGGTGGATCGGTCTGGGCCTGACTCAATAATCTTCCACTTTAAACGATTAGTATCTTATTGTATCTTAATCAGCAAGTTTTCACCCTAGGCTTGCATGTTCTCTAGGCTACACCATCCATCTACTCCCACTCTCCCAAGAGGGCCCGTCCTAAATCTTAGGACTCCTATACCTCCTAGCACATCCTAATGTCCTTTCCCTCTTCTACTTACTCATTAATGATTACCCAACTCCTATGTATGTGGGTCAAGGCCCACCACCTTATGCTATCTAAGCCCACTCATTATGATCCCCTAGGGTTTTTCCCTGAAACCTTTCTTGGGCCTATGTGGCCCATCCTTCCTCTCTCTCATATAACTAAAGCTCCTTTACTACCCAACATATCATCTCACTTAGATTTAACCCCAATCATTTTGCTTTACTTCCTAACTGCACATGTGACTATGAAACCCTAGTTGACCACCCTAAACCCTAACATCTTTCTTCCCCCATATATCTCCTTTCCATTACTCTTGTCCCATATTCCCCTCACCCTCAACTATTTTCACTTTTGCAATCCCCTCTAATTAAGGTTTTCCTCCTAAACCCTAGCCAAGTTTCCTATGCACCCTTCTACGAACTTTCGTACTATTTTTTACCTACGGTCTCCAATCACCCCAATAACTCTTCCTTTACCTTATTTACACCCCAAGACAACTTTTCTCACGTAAGGATCATCCCCATGTAGACTCCATCTATCCCATGTAAACCCTAGAATTTTTCATGTAAGATTCCATCCATCCCATGCAAACCCTAGAATTTTCCATACAAGATTCCATCCACTCTTTCATTTTGTCTGTATCCTCCTTTCATTTTCCACCTCATGGATCATGAGATAATTAGGTCAATCTCATATCCCCTTAGTCTACTCACTTCCCCATTTTTCCTTTTCATCCTTTCATCCCATATCACATTATTAAAATATCTTAGCATGCATGTCCTAGAGGGTTACATTATACAACACCACAAGCACAACATACATATCATTATACACATGCCATAAAGAAGTCACATAAGCATACCTCAACTCCAAGCTACGCCACAAATAAATAGTCGTAATAATCATAAATTACACAAACATATCTTAGCATATTGTAATCCCCCCAAATTTTAGAAAACCTATAATTTAATAAATAACTTTTATTTGAAATAAATTAGCTTTTAAAATTATTTAGTTTAATTATTTTATGGATTTTTGAGTATATATAAATTTGGATAGGAGTATTTAATAAATTAAAAATAAATATTTTGTTACTTTATCATATTATTTTTATTTAAATAATTTTTCAAACTAATATTTTACTAAAAGTATCCTTTTTAACCAATATATTAAATTATATTGAATTATTAAATTATATAATTTATTAAAAATATTACATTTTATTATTTTATAAATTAAATTAAATTATTTTCCCATTTCCTTTTTTCTGTTTTTCCTTCTCCCTTTTTCTCCTTGTTCTTCTTTCTTTTCTTTTCCTTTTTTTCCTCCTTCGGGCCACCTACGATAGGCCTGCCTCCCCCTCCCTTGCGCGACTAGGCTGCTGGCCCATTCTCCCCCTCTCCCTTCTTTCTTTCCTCTCCCGCACGCATGTCAGGCCAATCGTAGCCTCACCCTTCTTTTTCCTTCCACCCCCAGTGACTGGACCGACCCAACTCTTCCTTTTCTACCCCAACTGGCCTGATGCTCCCCCTTCCCTTTCTTTCTTCTTCCTCTACACCCCATCCAACGTCCCCCGACCTATCTGCATCGCCATGACTTCCACCTCGAGCACCATGCCCAGCCACCTCAGCTTGCAACCACTGCCACCACCTGCCTCTCTCTCTCTCTCCCCTGTCTTTTTTTTCACCATTTTGGAATCGGCCAGCCATGCACCCCATCCCAAATGGCCACCCTTTCCTTTCTTCCCTTCCCTCTCCCTGCCACCCTAAACACTGCCACCAACCGACCACCTATCCTCCTATCCTCCCTCTTTTTTTTCTTCTCCTCTTCAGCCCTTTTTCTGCCCCATTTTTTGAGCTCCATACCTTACCCTACCTACCTCTTCTCCCTTTCTTCTCCTTCATTTTTCCTCCCTATTTTGGGTACGCCGCCGCCCTCTGCCACTTCAACAGTTGCACCAACCCCCTGCACCACTCCCTGCCACCCTCTACCTCAGCCTTGCACCACCACAATACCACCCCTCAAGCCCCTGCAGTCTCTTCTTCCTCCCCTCTTCTTTTTTCCCTTGTTTCTTCCCCTTATCGGCAACCTCCCTGCAACCCCTCCGTCAGCCGCCTCTGCCACCACCCAGACCACCAATCCACTCCTTACAACCTCCTCTACCACTCCCACACTTCCTTTTGTTGAAAATAGCCCCCAAACCCCTCCATTTTCCTCCTCTCTTTTCCTTCCTTCTCAATCCTATCCACTCCTACAGCCCACTTTGCCACCTCGCCGCCGCTGCCCTTGGCCACCAATAACCCATCCCCATCCCCAGCCACCATCTACACCCCCTCTTCACTCCTACATCCTTCCCTTGCCTCCAATCCTCCCCCATCTACCTTCTTTCTTAGTCTAAAAATCCCAACCTGAAAATAACCAATATTCCTTTCCTTCACCCCTCTTCGAGCCTTCCTCATTTTATTTTTACATGCAGCTCATGCTGCATAAGTAGGATGAGTTGCTGCATTTCTTGGCCCATTTTTGTGAATAATTTTAAGGTATAATAATATTTAAGTTAATTATTTCATTAAGTAAATTTTATAAAGTCTTATGCTTTGATTTTCTTATTTCTAATATAATAAATATTGATATTATTTTTAGGTATTGGTTTTACAAATCAATGCTTGAGCCTTTAACCGGAATGAAGGTAATCGTTAAACCCTACTTAAACACATGGATAAATATATGTTAGCACATTAGGATTTTTAATATATTATTATGCTTGATATTTGTGGTTTAATATAATATATATTTGCTTGTATTGATTGATAAAACGGAAAGTATGCTAGTTTATATGCCATGTGTGGAAATGTTTCTTAAGGGAAGAGTTTGATTATTAATGAAAGTGTTAAGTACTTATCCATGTCATATCATGTTATTGTGACCATTTATGCATGAATAATATTATTGTGAGCCTAAGGGGCATTTTAGTAATATTTCTTGTGCAAGAATGTGGCCTAATATGTATGGGTGCTAATAAGTATTATATTAAAATATAATAGTTGGTGGAGTTGGATATTGTTAATGGAGTATTAATATTATTATTCCATGTGGTAATGTTAATTTAATAAAATTGGTGTAACAAAGGGGGTAAAGGGGTAATTTTAGAGGAAAAAAGGGCAATATGGTAATTTTATAAATAAATGACAAAATGATAATTTTATAAGTAAAGGGGTATTATGGTAATTTTGGGAGTAAAGGGTAAAGTGGTAATTTTGGGAGCAAAGGAGGTAAGAATGGTAATGTTGGGAGTAAGGGGGAAAACGGTAATTTTGGAGGAGAAGGGTAAAACGATAATTTTGTAGGAAAATGGTAAATGGTAATTTTGTAAGAAAAGAACAAAATGGTAATTTTGGATGTAAAAGGGTAAAATAGTAATTTGCATGAAAAAGGGGTATTAAGGTAGTTTTATAAGTAAAAGGCTATTGTGGTAATTTTATAAATAAAAGGACATTATGGTAACTTTGGAAGTAAAGGGGAAATAAGGGGTAGAATGATAATTTCATAAATAAAAGTATATTAGGATAAATTTGGGAGTAAGGGGTAACTTAGTAATTATGATAACGGCGAAGGATAATCTGGTAATTAAATTATGATTATAGAAGGACAATTGGTATTTATAATAATGGAGAAGAGTAAATTGGTAACTATACTTATGGAGAAGGGTAAATTGGCAATTGTAATTATGGAGAAGGATAATTTGGTATTTATAATAATGGAGAAGGGTAAAATGGTAATTGTAATAATTAATAAGGGTAAAATGGTAATTTAACCAATAGGAGGGCAATTTGATAATTATAAGAATGGATAAAGGCAATCTGGCAAGTATGAGATTGTAGAAGGGTAATTTGGTAATTTAACCAACTAAAGGGAAAATTGGTAATTATGATAATGAAGAAGGGCCATTTGGTAATTTATCCAACTAAAGGGGCAATTCGGTAATTATGATAATGGAGAAGGGCAATCTGGTAATTTAATTGACTAAAGGGTAAATTGGTAATTATTTAACCGACTAAAGGGGCAAATTGGTAATCATGATAATGAAGAAGGGTAATTTGGTAATTTATCCAACTTAAGGGCAATTTAGTAATTATAACAAGGAGAATGGCAATTCAGTAATCTAACCAACCAAATGGGAAATATGATAAGTGTAACAATTATGAAGGGTGAATGGTGATCTAAAAAGTGTAGGAGATAACTTGGTAACCTAAACCGAGCAAGGGGTAATTTGGTAATTATACAACCTTAAGGGTGATATGGTAAATTAGCAAGTAAGGAAGATATGGCTTAATCATTATACAAGTAAGGGGCAAATCAGTAATTCATATATAACATGTTGATGGGACACTGGTGAGGTAAGAGTATTTGATGATTAGTAAGTATCATGATAACAAATCCTAAATCAGAATTGGATGAGATTATGATGGCCTTAATGATTTCCTTTGTGTTATCTTGGATAACCGTATGAATAAGAAATGCCTAATGATATCAAAATGATCGAAAGTGGATGAGCATTTTATTGTTGTGCTTTTCGTGATCACCTTAATTAAGACACTAATACTTAAAGTAAAAGACCTCGAGATCGGGAATGGTGGCTCTTTAGGGGTCGCTTCCCTAAAGATGTGGTTTAGCCCACGATTATTCTGGTATTTGCTGGTGTGCCTTTGTGCCCTATATCTTACTCTATCTAGCTCTACGGACCTATTTAGAAGGTATGCATACTTATGGATTAGGTGTCCTTGTCGGTAGGGTACTGAGTAGCTTTATGCACCAGTATGACTAGGGTACCTTTGCATCCCTCGGTTGATGGTTAAAGGGTACTGAGTAGCTTGTATGCACCAGTACGACCGGTGTACCTTTGTGTCCCAGGTTCTTGATCTCCCGTTTGAGGCAAATAAATAGAATTATTATGCTGATTAAAGAAAGGAAAAACACTAATCACGAAAGTGAAAGACTAATGAGTCGGGCCCAGTTGAATTATGATATTGAGTACCGATCCACCGGTTATAATAGTGGTCCAGGAGCGTGTGGCCCTAACATATGATTATGAGTACCAATCCACCGGATATAATAGTGGCCCAAGAGCGTGTTGCCTTAGAAGATGATTATGAGTACTGATCCATCGGATATAATAGTGGCCTAGGAGCGTGTTGCCCTAGATGATGTATATATATATTCTGATCCACCAACAATAATATTGGGGGTCCCGAGCTCAATAAAACCAGTCATGGATGTGAATAAAGTTATGGAAAATACTAATTACTTATAGTAGAACACCATGTGAGTTGGGCCAGACCGGTCCACCGGCGAATAATAGTGGCTAGGAGCATTTTGCCCCACATGAACGGTCCACCGGCGAATAATAGTAGTCAGGATCGTTTTGCCCTACATGACTGGTCCACCTGCTATAATAGTGGGGTTGCTGCACTCACATGGATATAAAATCTGAGAGATAATTGAATAATGATGGACTAATGGCTTAAGGCTTGAAAGTATTGATTTTGCACTATGACATGACTTAAGGTCCAAAAGTATTGATTTTGCATTATGACTCATTAACATTTGATGGACTCGTTAAGGATGTGAATGTTAAGTATGTGATTGTGATGCATGCATTTCTATTTATATGTGTATATAGCTTTGTATCATGTGTTACAGTGCGGGCCTACTGTTAAGTGTGTTTTTAAAGGGTTACTCGGTACCATAGTATTGAAGGGTTCCATACTTAGGGTCCTTGCCTATTCAATGGGCAGTGTCCCTTGTAGGTCTTTTTCAGGTGCTATTCAAGTGGACAACGGGAAAGAGAGTAAGGAACTATCCGGAACTGTTAGGGTTTTCCTCTTTCTCTTTTAAATTCTCAGTTTTAATGTTATTATTGTTATTGTAACCACCACTGGTGGATTTTATTCTGGTAAATGGTTTGTTACGCTACTCTGATTTAAATATGGGTTGTAAATTGTGTTTTACACTTTTATCCTTAGCACTTGGTACTGGAACGGTAGGAGTGAACCGGTCTGGTACTAAGTGTGGCGGTAATATCCTCAGAATTCGCAGTCTTGTAATTTGCTTCTACTAACTCTTTTAAATAAAATGAAAATTTTCAGTAGTGAATTTTGGGGGTGTTACACATATGGCATATAAGGCACATAACACACACATAGTTGGTCTTAGCTACACCCTTACTTAATAAGACACCGGTCTTAGAGTACATTCCTGCGCCTCCTTAGAGTTTTGACTTGATTTATCTATAAGAGGAAAATACTAAGGGTTAACTTCCCTCTTACCAAAATTACCATTATTTCCTACCTTACCCTTATCATAGCCTAATATTAGGGTTACTAATATTAATAGTATTTTTATAAGTAAAATTAGGGTTATTATTCTTAAGGTAGCTAATCATGCTACTATTAATCAAAGTAGGTCTTAGTAGATATATTGGTTCATGTTAAAGTATTAATAGTAATATTTATTTTATAAAAGATAATAGCTTTAATATTACTACTACTAATAATAGTAATAATAAAAATAATAATGTTAAGAATAATACTCATAATAATAATAATAATAATAATAATAATCGTAATAGTAATAATAATATAAGGGTTCGAGTATTTATAATAATAATAGTGATAATATGCCGAAGTTAGCATTAATAATAATAATAATAATAATAATAATAATAATAATAATGGTAATAAAAATAATGGTAATCATAATAATAATAATAAGTTTTTGACTATTAATAATAATAATATTAGTAGTAATATTCTAAAGTTAGATTTAATAATAATAATAATAATAATAATAATAATAATGATAACATAATAATAATAATAATAATGATAATAATAATAATATTAAGAATAATAACATTAATATTAATAAATATGATAACACTTGCATAAATAAGATTTAAGGGTTGTGGAGGTTCGAGTACCACCTAGGGATATTAATAAATATGATAACACTTGCATAAATAACACTCCTTTATTTCTCTTCTTTTCTTTCCAGACCGCTCGGTCCACTCCCTTCCCTCTTCCATCTTCTTCCCCAGCCCACGGGACCTGCAACCCCGACCCGCGGCACCATTTCCGCCGACCGCTACCATCTGTCGACCAACTAGTCCTTTCCCTCTCTCCAGTATTGTTTTCTTTCCAATTTCGACCTAGCCAAACTATCCTCCCTCCTCATGCATGCCTACCCTTTCCTTTCTTCCCCCCGACCAAACATGTCCCTGCCATGGCAAAGACTACACCACTTGCTACCGTTGGTCGGTGGCCACACTACACCTACCCCCTCTTGTCTTCTTCCTCCTCCTTCATTTTCCCCTCCAATTAGCCTATATATACCACAAGGGCAGCTATAATCAGACTCCTTTATTTCGCAGATGCCCGTTCCATCGCTGTCACCCACGCCTCCCACATAAGCGTTCCCTGCATCACTGTAATTCTCCAAAATTTTAAAAAATCTATAATTTAATAATTAGCTTTTATTTAGGATAAATTAGCTTTTAAAATTATTTAATTTAATTATTTTATGGATTTTTTGAGTACATAAATTTAGATAGGAAAATTTGATAAATTAAAATAAATATTTTATAATTTTATCATACTTTTTTTTATTTAAATAATTTTTCAAACCAATATTTTACTAAAATTATCCTTTTTAAACCCATATATTAAATTATTATATTTATTTATCTACTAAAAATATTTTTTTATTTTATCATACTCTTTTTATTTAAATAATTTTTCAAACTAATATTTTACTAAAATTATCCTTTTTTAAACCTATACATTAAATTATATTAAAGTATATTAAATTAAATTATTAAATTTATTTATCTACTAAAAATATTACATTTATTTTTTCATAAATTATTTTATCTATTTTCCCCTATTTTTCCTTTTCCCTTTTTCTTTTCTTTCTCCTTTTTCTTTCTTTTTTCTCCTTTTTCCTCCTTTCTTTCTTTTCCTTTTCTCCCCTCGAGTTGCTAGCACCCAGCCTGCTCGCTTCTTCCCCCTGCGCCTCGGTCTCTGACCCACTCCCCTCCTTCCTCTTCTTCTCCCGCGCGCAGCCTAGCCCTTGCCTTCATTTTCTTTTCCTTCCTCCCCCTGCGATCGGGACAACCCAATCCCTCTTTTTTCCCCTTGATTGGCCTGTTGCTCCCCCTTTCCTTCCTTTCTTCTTCTATGCCCCAACCAACACCCCTGACTTGTCTTCTTTGTCCATGATTGCACCTCGAGCGCCATGCCCAGCCACCACCTACCACCACTACAACCCTCTCTCTCTCTCCTCTTCTCTCTCCCATCCTTTTCTTCCCATTTTTGGACCAAACTAGCCCCTACAAACCCTCCCTACATGCCCTCTTTCCCCCCTCTTCTTCTCCTCTTCCTGCCACCTACGTGCCACCCTACCATCCTACCACCACCCTACCAAGCCACTTATCCCCTTCTTTCTCTCCCTCTCCTTTTTCTTCTCATCACTAGCTCTCCCTACCCATTTTATTAGAGCCTTCCCCTTCCCCCGATTCTTTTCTCTCCTTCTCTTCTCCTTCCATTTCCATCCCTGTTTTGCACCGCTGCCTCACTTTGCAGCTTCCAGCTTCTCCTCCCTCTACCACTTCCACCACCGCACTGACCTCCTGTACCACCCCTTGCCACCCTCTACCTCATCCCTGCACCACTACAACACCCCTCATGCCCCCTACAGTCCATTCTTCCTCCCTTCCTCTTTTTCCCTTTTTTTCCTCCCTTCTTGGCAGCCACCATGCACTGCCTCCTTCCTCCACCTTCCCACCGCCTCTATTGCCACTTGAGCCACTAAACCATTCCCTGCAACCTCCCCAACCACCCCACACCTCCTTTGGGTGAAACCAACATTTGTAGCCCCCCATTTGCTCCTCCCTTTCCTTCCTTCTCAGTTATCTCCACCTTGGCAACAACCTTCGTAGCCTCGCTGCCGCTGCCACCCTTAGCCCCCAACAACCTATCTCCAACCACCACCTACACCCCCTCTTTACCCCTGTACCCTTTCCTTACCCTATATCCTCCCCTATCTACCTTCTTTCCTAGCCTCAAACCTCAACCTAAAAATAACCAATCTTCCCTTTTCTTTCACCCACCTTCGAGCCTTTCTCCTTTTGTTTAGCATGTAGCTCATGCTGTATGAGTAGTATGAGCTGCTGCATGCCTTGGGGTTATTTTAGTTAATAAAATTTAAGGTATAACATTTAAGTTAAGTATTTCATTAATTAAGTTTTATAAAGTCTTATGCTTTGATTTTCTCATTTCTAATATGATAAGTATTGATATTATTTTTAGGTATTGGTTTTGCTAATTAAAGCTTGAATCTTGAACCGGGATACTGTTAAGGTTCGATTTTATAGGAATTAAGGTAATCGTTAGACCCCACTTAAACGCATGGATAAACGTATGTTAACACATTATTGTTTTTAATATATTAATATGCTTGATATATGTTGTTTAATATAATATATGTAGTTTCTTGTATTGATTGATAACAAAGAAAAGCATGCTAGTTTATGTGCCATGTATGGAAGAAATTCTTAAGGAAGGAGATTTATTGTTCAAGAATATGTTGAGTACTTATCCATGCTATATTATGTTATTGTCATCATCGATGCATGAATAATAGTATTGTGAGCCCTAGGGGAATTTTAGTAATATGTCTTATGCAAGAGTGTGGCCTAATATGTGTAGTTGTTAATGAGTATTGTGTTGAAATATAATAGTTGGTGGAATTGGATGATGAGAATGGAGTGGTGATATTAATATTCTTGTAGTGATGATAACTTAATAAAAGTGGTATAATAAAAGTGGTATATTAATATTCTTGTAGTGATGATAACTTAATAAAAGTAGTATAATAAAGGGGCAAAATGGTAATTTGCAAGTAAAAGGGTATCATGGTAATTTTATAATTAAAAGAGTATTATGGTAACTTTAGAAGTAAAAGGTAAAATGGTAATTTTGGAAGTAAAGGGGTAAAATGGTAACCTTAGAAGTGAAGTGTAAAATGGTAATTTTATAAGTAAAAGGGCATTATAGTAATATTGAAAATAAGGGGTAAAATGGTAATTTTGTAAGTAAAGGATAAAATGGTAATTTTAAAAGTAAAGGAGTAAAATGGTAATTTTAGAAGTAAAAGGGTAAAATGGTAATCTTGAAAGTGAAGGGTAAAATGGTAATTTTGTATGTAAAAGGGAAAAATGGTAATTTTAGTAGTAAAGGGGAAAAATGGTAATTTTGTAAGTAAAAGGATAAAATGTTAATTTATAAGTAAAAGGGAAAAATGATAATTATAATAATAAAGAAGGGTAAAATGGTAATTATACTAATGTAGAATGATAAAATGGTAATTATAATAATGGAGAAGAGTAAAATGATAACTATGATAATGGAGAAGGGTAATATGGTAATTATGATAATGGAGAAGGACAACTTGGTAATTTAACCAACTAAAGGGTAGTTTGGTAATTATGATAATGAAGAAGGATAATTTGGTAATTATAATAATGGAGAAGGGTGATGTGGTAATTATGATAACGGCGAAGGGTAATTGGTAATTATGATTATAGAGAAGGGCAATTGGATAATTATGATAATCGAGAGGGGTAATTTGCTAAATTAACCAACAAAAGGATAATTTGGTAATTATGATAATGGAGAAGGGTAATTTGGTAATTTAACCAACTAAAGGGTAGTTTGGTAATTATGATAATGGAGAAGGGTAATTTGATAATTATGATAATGGAGAAGGGTAATTTGGTAATTATGATAATGGAGAAGGGTAATTTGGTAATTATAATAATGAAGGACAATTTGGTAATTTGATCAATTAAAGGACAATTTAGTTATTATAACAAAGGAGAAGGGCAATTTGGTAATCTAACCAACCAAATGGGAAATATGATAAGTGTAACATTTATGAGAGATACCTTGGTAACCTAAATCGAGCAATGAGTAATTTAGTAATTATGCAACATGAAGGGTAACATGGTAAATTGGCAAATAGAGAATGGATGATTGGATAATTTTTCAAGTAAGGGGTAAATCAGTAACCCGTATCAAATATGTCATTGCAATAATGGATTTTCGTAATGAGACTCAAGTAACACTAAATAGTAAGATAATGGTATTTGATAATTAGTAAGTATCACGAGAACTAATCCTAGATCACAATTGGATGAGATTATGATGGCCTTAACGATTCCTTTGTGTTATCTTGGATAACTATTTGAATAAGAAATACCTAATGATATCATAACGATCGAAAGTGAATAAGTATTCGATTGTTGTGTTTTTCCTGATCACCTTAATTAAGACACTAATACTTAAAGTGAAAGACCTTGAGATCGAGAATAGTGGCTCTTTAGGGGTCGCTACACTAAAGATGTGGTTTAGCCCATGATTATTCTGGTATTTGCTGGTGTGGCTTTGTGCCCTAGCAAGGCCTTATATCTTACTCTATCTAGCTCTACGGACCTATTTAGGGGGTATGCATGCTTATGGATTAAGTGTCCTTGTTGGTAGTGTACTCAGTAGATTTATGCACCAGTACGACCAGGGCACCTTTGCGTCCCTGGGTTGATGGTTGAAGGGTACTGAGTAGCTTATATGCACCCGTGCGACCGGTACACCTTTGTGTCCCGAGATCTTGATCTCCCTATCAAGGCAAAAAAATGAAATTATTGTGATGATTAAAAAGAAAAAACACTAATCATGAAAGTGGAAGACAAATGAGCCTGGCCCAGTTGAATTATGATTATAAGTACCGATCCATCGAATATAATAGTGGCCTAGGAGCGTGTTGTCTTGGAATATGATTATGAGTACCGGTCCACTGGATATAATAGTAGCCTAGGAACATTTTGCTCTGGATGATGTTTATATGTATTCTGGTCCACCTGCAATAATAGTGGGGGATCCCAAGCTCAATAAAACCAATCATGGATGTGAATAAATCATGGAAAAATATTAATAACTTACAGTGGAACACCTTGTGAGTCGGGGCCAAACCGGTCCACTTGCGAATAATAGTGGCCAGGAGCGTTCTGCCTTGGAGACCGATTCACCGACAATAATAGTGGTTAGGAGCATTCTGACCTGTATGTATTGCGATCCACCGGCTATAATAGTGGGTTCCCACACTCACAGGGATATATAATATGAGATGATTGAATAATGATGGACTAATGGCTTAAGGACCTAAATGTATTGATTGTACATGAATGTATCTAATTGACTTGTTAAGTACATGAATGTATGGATGTGAATATTATGTATGCACCTTTCATTATGTATGTATATAGTGTTGTGTCATGCGTTACATTGCGGGCCTTCTTTTAAGTGTGTTTTTAAAGGGTTACTCAGTACCATAGTACTGAAGGGTTCCATTCGTGGGGCCCCCTGCCTATTCAATGGGCAGTGTCCTTTGTCAGTCCTTTTCAGGTGCTATTCAAGTGGGCAACGAGAAAGAGCGTAAGAAAATTATCCGGACTTTTAGGGTGCCATTCTTTCTTTCTTAACCCCTAGTTTAAATGTAACATGTTCTTGTAACCACCATGGGTGGATTTATTCTTGTAAATGGTTTATTATGCTACTCTAATTTAAATATGGTTTGTAAATTATGTTTTACTCTTTCAGCCTTAGTACTTGGTACTGGAACGGTATGAGTGAGCCGGTCTAGTACTAAATGTGGCGGTAATATCCCTGAAATTCATAGTTTATTATTTTGCTTCCACTAATCCTTTTAAATAAAACGAAAATTTTCAGTAGTGAATTTTGGGAGTGTTATAATCACCCTCTACCAAACTGAGCCTCCCTCCTCCCTTGATTTGTCTTACAGAAGCCACCCCGACCGTGCAAATTTTCCCTCCCGATCAGCCTCCTTTGATCCCCACCGCCCTTCATACCACCTTCCACCACCAATCCCACCGCAACCAACACCCTATATACCCTCCAAAACAACAAGAGGAGCTTCCTCTACCTCCCCATACCTCCCTCTCTCCCTGACTTCATCTCCTTCTCCCTTCTTGTCCCTCCACCACATTCGGCCACCATACTCACCACCGTGCGCCTCCACCTTTGGCTACACCACCATCTTCATTCCACCCCTCTCCACCTGAGGCATCCTCCACCACCTCAATCACTCCATTATTCCCTCTCCTCTAGCCTATACCACCATCTCTCCACCTCTCTTCTCCCTCCATCGCCGCCACCGCTGCCATCTTAGGTGATACTCTAACCTTCCCAACCTCTAAACCCATTTTATACAAGTATTTGCTATTTTTAATAGTATTAATGGCACCTTCCTTATTATTATTATTATTATTATTATTATTATTATTATTATTATTATTATTATTACCTTATCATTTTTGTTAATATTTCATATATCACTAACCTTACTATCAGTACTAACATTATTATTATTAGTATCATTATGATCACTACTTTTATGTTACTAATATCACTACTATTATTATTACGACCAAGGTTTGGGTTGATATTAGTATTACCACTACAACAACTATTATTATTATTATTATTATTATTATTATTATTATTATTATTATTATTATTATTATTATTATTATTATCATCATCATCATCATCATCATCATTAGCAATATTAAAGCTATTAATTTTAATAATGTGAATATCGCTATAATTACTTTAACAAAATCCGTGGTAGCTACTAAGACTTATTTTGGTTAGTAGTAGCATGACTAACTACTTTAAGAATAATAACCCTACTTTTACTTATAAAACTACTATTATCATTATTAGCCCTAATAGTAGATTATGATAATGGTAGAGTAGGAATAATGGGAATTTTGGTAAGAGGGAGATTAAACCATAGTATTTTCCTCTTATAAATGAATCAAGTCAAAACTCTAAGGAGGCATAGGAGCGTGCTCCAAGACCGGTATCGTATTAGGTAAGGATGTAGCTAAGGCTTTGTGTGTATTATGTGTCTTGTATGCCTTGGTTGTTATGTACCATGTTATTTTGTGTATCTTATGGTAATCATTAAACGTGTTTTATGTGTAGCGTAGCTTGGAGTTGAGGTATATTCATGTGTTTTCTTATGATATGTGTATAATATGTATACTTTGTGATTATGATGTTATATGATGTGACCCTCTAGAACATGCATACTAGGATGATTAATAATATGATATGGGATGAAAGGATAAAAAAGAAGAAAATGGGAAGTGAGTTGAATAAGTGGCATGAGATTGACCTAAGTATCTCAAGACCTGTGATGGGGAAAATAAAAAGGTGGATATGATCAAAATGAACGAGTGATGGGAATCTATACATGAGAGTTTTAGGGTTTTCATGGGAACTTCAAGGGTTTGCATGGGGTGGTTGGAGTCTGCATAGGGACGAACTTTACGTACATCTTGAGGTGTAAGTAAGGTAAGGGGAGAGTTGCGGAGTGATTGGAGACTTAGGGTAAAAAATAATACATACGTTGATATAAGGGTGTATAGGGAATCTAATTAGGGTTTTGGGAGGAAAACCTAATCTGAAGGGAAATATGAAGGTAAAAATAACTAAAGAAGAGTGGAGTATGAGATAAAAGTGGAAAACTTATTATATGAGGGATGAGTAAGGGTGCCTTGAGAAAGAAGAGGTATTAGGTGAAGAATGGAGAGTTGAGTTGTGGGGAAAGAAATGTGCTAGGGTTTGGGGTGGCCAACTAGGGTTTTACGGTCATGTGAGTAATCGGTGAGTAGAATGATATGTTTTGGGTTGAATCTAAATGAGAGGAAGTGTTGGGAAATAAAAGAAATAATAGTAGGGTAAGTTAGAGGAAGTTGGACAACATAGGTCTAATTAGGGTTTCAAGGGAAACCCTAAAGAGTGATACTAAGTGAAGTTGGATGTCATAAGGTGATGGGTTTCCGTTATGAATAAATGGAAGGGGAATGGACAACTAGGTATCATAGGAGGCATAGAAGTCTCAAGATATGGGACAGAGCCCTCTTGGGAGGATAGAAGTAGATGGTTGATGTCATGCATGTCAAGGGTGAAAGTTCCATCGAATAAGAAACGAATAAGATACTAACCACTTAAAGAGGAAGATTATTGAGCCAGGACCAGACCGATCCACTGGCATATAATAGTGGTTAGGAGCGTTCTTTCCTGTACGTTTTTAATCCATCGGACATAATAGTTGGGGATCCTGAGCTCAATAAACCAAACTCTAAGTTGCAATAAATCATATGAACTATATTATGTATTTACGATGGAACACCATGAGAGTCAAGGCTAAACTGATCCACCGACATAATAGTGGCCAGGAGCACCTTGTCCTGGAGATCGATACATTGGCAAAAATAATGGTCAAGAGCATTTTTTTCTTGTATATTTTCGATCCACTGGCTATAATAGTGGGATCTTGCACTCACATGGATTGATAAAGAGTATGTGTGAAATGAGCATGTTGAACACCAAACTAAAGAACAAGCTTATTTGGACTGTAATCCAGCCTTATTATTTGTATTATTGTATGTTGCCTATATGATCCTACTTGTGTTATATGCTTTATATGTTTGGCCTTAGCTGTATGGCTATCTTGCTTAGTACGTAGCATATTGACCAACCATTTCATGGGTGCTACTTATTCCCACGAGTAGAGGGCCCACCTGAGTTTGTGCAGATAGGAGATGGTATCTTCGATGCCTACGACACTCATGAGGCATCGGCCAAGGCTGAGAGTTGAGCCTGGACTTGGCTTGGGGATCGAGAGCGACTTGACCAGATTCTATCTTTCATTTTATTTTACCCTGCATCGTTTTTATTCTAGTTAGTTTTGTTGTACGGTATTTTATGTCTTTAGAAAAATTTGGTTACTTACTCCTTGGATTGTAACTCTTTTAACCGCACTTTGATTTTGTATAATGAACGATTGAGTTCTTTATGAATTATCGCTTTAAGTATTGACTTGTGTTTGATGATAAAACTCTTTAGCCTTAACACTCGATATTGGAATGGTAGGAGTGAGCTGATCTGGTACTAAATGTGGTGGTAATGTCCCTAGAATTCACGATTTTGTTATTTCACTTATGTTAAACCTCTTTATTAAACAAAATTTTTTAATAGTAAATTTTTGGGTGTTACATGGTTGTCTAGGTTAAAGGAGGGGGGATGAGAGGGTGGTTAAAGTGGTGGTGGATGCCTAAGGTTGAGAGGGTTGGAATAGTGGTGGTGGTGCAGCTAAGGGGGTAGTGCAGGTGGTGGTTGGTGTGGTGGCTGAAAGTGGTGGAGAGGCAGGAAGGGAGAAGAAGAGGGAGGTAGGAGGAAGGAAGGTAGGGAAAGGTAGGGAAGGTCCTGCTGGTTTTTTAGGGGGTAGGGGAATGGTGCTTGCGACAGAAACAGTGGTGAATTGTGGTGCGAAGGGTGGAAGTGGGTGAGAGTTGGCTGATTAATGGGCCAACTTTGCAAGACGAAGGTGGCACATGCAGGAAGAATCGAGGGTTGTGAGTGGTGTAGGGAGTGGTTTGGTAGGTGGCTCGAGCAGTGGCGCTGGGCGATGGCGACGGGGTAGTTATCTGAACAGGTGGCAGCACAAAGGGGCGATTTTCTAGGCTAGGAGGAAAGAAAGAAGAATGGGGGTGGTTATGGGATATTTATAGGCCAATGAAGGGGGAAAATGGTAGTAGGGGAAGAGGACAAAAGAGCGGCATGTGTGGTAGGTCGCCAACCAGTGGTGGTAGGCTGATGCAGGCCTACAAAGCTGCAGGGCCTGATTGGTCAGGTGAGAATAAGAGGAAGGGGAAAGGGTATGTGTGAGGAGAGAGAGGAGGGATGATTAGAATGAGAAGGGAGAGGAAGCAATGGGGAAGAGAGGGGTGGCGGGCAGGTGATGCAGTGGTGGTTGGTTGGCAGGGTGCAGGTCTGCGCATGGAAGGAGTGGGGAAGACGAAGGGTCGGGGAAGAAGGAGGAAGAAGAAAAGAAGTGGACCGGCCGACCTAGGGGAAAATGAAAGAAAGAAAAAGGGGGAGAGGACTAGGCGGTTGGTGAGGGAAAAAGAAAAGGAAGGTAGGCCTTGGCCGCACTAGAGGAAGGGAGAGGATCTAGGCCGCGAGGAGGGTATGCCCAGATCGAGGGGGGAAGGAAAAAACAAGAAAAGGAGAAAGGAGAGGAAGGAAAGAAAAAAGGAAAAACAAAGAAAAAAAGGAAAAAAATATGGATTGGAGTATTTAAAACATTTTGGTATTTTTAGATATTTAAAAATATTAATATTTTAAATAAATCTCCTTTTTAGATTAATTTATGATATTTTGGGTAATTTTTCCTTAATTCCATTTTCCTAATAAACACCCTAATTAATTTAAGATGTTTTGGATAATAAACACCCTATGTTTTCCTAATTAAAATATTTATTATTTTCCTCTTGGTTTTACCTTAATTACTTCCCCTTATTTTAATAAAATAACTTATTTAATTAAATTCTCTAATAAGTTCTTATTTTGCCATAATTTATTAAATTAGGGTTTTGGGATATTTCACAATCACTGTGTATTAAGCAAACACAATCGAGGCTACTTTGTTAAGAGTGTTACTGGATGAGAAATAAGGGAACTTGGTTGAGTATTTTTGGTTGTTTGTGGCGCACTGAAGGTGAAGTTATTGGGTGGATCATCATATCTTGTGACATTCATCAATGACTTCTCAAAGAAGGTTTAGGTATAATCCAAGATGACCTAGGATTAAGTTTTTATGATCTTCAATGCCTTTCATACTAAAGTAAAGTATGAGAGTAGAAGGAAGTTGAAGTCTATTCATACACACAATGGAGGTGAATATCTTGGTCCATTTGATGAATACTATAAGGCTCATGGAAACTAACATGAGCAAACTATTCCTAAAAACCCTCAACATAATGGAGTAAAGGAATAGATGAATCATATACTGACGTAGAGGGTAAAGTATATACTCTCGCATGTAAAACTTCTAAGATTATTCTGGGCAAAATGTCATGCACCAACTTCTTCACCAAGTCTAGCTATGTGCGGTCTTAATCTTTTCTCATTCCTTAAGAGATTAAGTCAGCCTTCCTCCTCAAGTGTATTCAACATTTAGGCTAGAGACGCCTCTTAGACTACTACACCAAACTCTTCATAAGAGAACTCGAGAGAGAGTTTTTTTAGAGAGAGAAAGGAAGATTGTATTATAGAGAGACGATTTAAATATAACTCTTATTGGATGATTCTAAAATACCTCTATCCCCCTCTATTTATAGGAGAAGATCCACCTTTTCCCCTCCTCCAGGAAGATTCTAGATACGGGCCTAGTGGATCCCTCTAGAATGGCTTGATAGGTCCATTATGGGTTCTAAAATAGTTCATTAGGGTTTCTAGAATTATCCATACTTCTCTACACAAATGGAGAAGGATATAGAGACATCCCCCTCTAGAACTTTCTAGAAGCATCATGGAGAGTGTAGAACCCTCTATATCTCTCTATACGTGTATAGACTATACAATGATACTCTAGATTATTCTGGGACCGGTGGAACCTCAATGTGGGATTTTCAATGTGGCCCGTAACATTCTCTCCCACCAAAGTCATCGTCATCCTCGGCGATGATAGAAGACAGATAACTTTGGATAGCCTCTTGAAACTGCCATAGTTCTTCTCAAAATTGTTCTAGCTCTCGGGTAGTCCTTTCCATCAAACCAAGTACTCCTTGTAGTTAGGCATCCCACATCTTCGAATGATCCGCTAATCTATGGTCTCCTCAATCTCTCGATCAAAAGAAGTTACAATCGCGGGAGGAGCGCGCCTAGAATCCTTTCGTGATGGGTCCTCAATATTTTCATGATTAGGCTCCAACAAGCTCACATGGAAGACCAGGTGTAAATTAAGCTTGGATGGAAAATCCAACTGATAAAACACCTTTCCCACCTTCTTTAGAATAGGCTAGGGCCCTTTGTACCTCTTCACTAAGCCTTTGGGCACTTGGCGGTAAGCCTTGAACACTTGTGGGGACAACTTCACCATCACCAAGTCTCACTCATTGAAATCCAAAGGTATACGATCCTTGTCTTCCCACTTCTTCATCTTACTTGAGGCCTTCTTCAAATGTGCCTTAACTAGTTTAAGTTGTTCCCATCATCCTTGAGTAAAAGTGTGTGCGGCGAGACTACTCCCCTTGTAGCCTCTTGTCACTGTGTGCGGAGTGAGGGGTTGGTGCCTTATGACCAACTCAAATGCGTTGTACCCCGTAGACTCACTCCTCTGCAAGTTATAGGAAAATTGAGCCACATCCAACAACTTAGCACAATCCTTCTGATTAGCACTCACGAAGTTCCTCAAATACATTTCCACTAACGCATTCACCCTTTCTGTCTGGCCATCTGTCTGTTAGTGGAAGCTCGTAGAGAAATGAAGCTCCGACCCCATCAATTTAAATAGCTCTCTCCAAAACTAGCAGTAATCACCAATACTTTACCACATGCTTAAAGAAAATCTAGGCATTCTAATTTGTCGTACAATTCCTTAGGGCAAGGATAAACATCCCATACTTGCTCAACCTATCGACCACAACCATGATGGATCCATATCCTTTGGATGTTGGGAGTGCTGAGATAAATTCCATCGAGACCCTCTCCCAAGGTCTTTCAGGAATGAGGAAGGGCTCCAAAAATAATGTAGGAAATCTCTACTTACCTCACGTAGCCTTCCACATCATCTTGTATTTGTGGCCAATAGTAATCATCCTTAATAAGTGCAAGTGTGCGTCTCATACCTAGGTATTCAGCCCATTTGGAATCATAGCATTCCTTCATCAAGTCTCTTCTCAAGTTTCCCCATTTAGGAATGTAGATTCAGTCCTCCACGGTGTAGAGTGCACCATCTTGCTCCTAGAATCTACGAATCTTCCCCTCCTTTGCCATCTCTAGCAAGCTCTGAGCAAAGGGATCATGAGACATCCCTTCTTTGGCTCAATCCAGGATGTTCCCCATAGGTCTATTCATGCTAGCAAGTATAGCCTTCCGACTCAGCGCATCCACCACCACGTTAGCACTTCCTAGATTATACTCCATCTTATAATCAAATTCAGCCAGGAAATCTTGTCAATGAGCCTGCATGGGACTCAACTTCTTTTGATTTTGGAAGTAGCTCATTGCAACATTATCAGTCTTGATCACGAACTTACTCCCTAACAAGTAATGTCTCTATACCTATAAGCAATGGATGATAGCTGTCATCTCCTTATCATGCACATGATACCACCTCATGGTATCATTTAGCTTACATCTCTCAAAGGCAATTGGATACTTCTTTTGCATAAGCACCCCTCCAATGGCATAATCGGAGGCATTTATATGAACTTCAAACTCTTTTGAGTAGTCGGGAAAGTGTAGGACTGGCTCTTCCATCACGACCCTTTTAAGCTCTTCAAAAGCCTTCACACAACTCTTGTCCCAAATCCATGGGACCTTCTTCAACCGATTGGTGAGAGGTATAGCTCATCTCGGTTACCCTAGGATGAACGTACAATAGTAGTTGACTAGCCCAAGGAAACTCCAAAGCTTTGACACATTCTTTAAGGCTTCCCATTCTTAGATAGCTTGAACCTTAGCTGGGTCCATCCCAATCTTCCTGTCTTTGACATGGTGGCCTAAGAACTTCACTTTTGTGAGACCAAATGAACACTTCTCCTTCTACACATACAGTTCGCTCTCTCAGAGTAACTGGAAAACAACCTTCAGATGCTCTATATACTCCTTCAAGGACTTACTATAAACCACAATATCATCTAGATATACCACCACAAACTTATCCAAATACCTATGGAATATCTTATTCATCAAGGTACAAAATGTTGCTGGGGCATTCGTAAAATAGCATGACAAGGAACTTATAGGAACCGTACCTTGTGACACATGCCATCTTTGCTTCATCTCCACTAGTAATCCTCACTTGCCAATACCCCGAGTGCAAGTCCATATTTGTGAAGTACCTTGCTCTACCAAGACGATCAAATAGTTCATCAATGAGAGGTAAAGGATACTTGGTCTTTACCATGATTTTGTTCAAGGCTCGATAGTCCACACACATCCTCAACAATCCGTCATGATTCTTCTAGAATAACACAGGATCACCATAAGGAGCTTTCAACGGTCAGATCAATCCAGCATTGAGTAACTCTTTCAGCAACCTCCTTAATTCTTCCAACACTTGAGGGCTCATTCTGTAAGGACTCCTTGCGGGTGGTGTTTTACCTAGCTCCAACTCAATGGCATGGTCCACTTCCCTCCGAGGCAGAATTTTATTTGGGAGACCATATAGCATTGTGTCATCGAAATTTTGAAAGACCTCCTCAATCTCCTTGGGTACCTTCATAGGTTTGGAGGACTCTTCCTCTACTAAAGTAGCCAAGTAACACGACTCTCCCTTCTTGAATCCCTTGGAGAACTGCATAGGTAGGAGTGAGTGGGATTCTATCTGTACTCTTACCAAAGGAACAACATGACTTTGTTGTCCCTTTCCCGAATTCACAATGTTGTCTTCCAGAAAGGTGAGTGGAGCTGCTATATCCATGAACTTCATACCCATTACCATGTCATAGTCGTCCATCTCGGTCATTGTGAAGTTCATCCTTCCTTACCATGAGCCAAGGGTGATTAGGACCCAATAAGCTACCCCTAGGATGGGTTTAGCATTGGAGTTGACTACTTTCATACATCATAGCTCTTGAGTAACTTTTAGGTCCATCCTTTGGGCTTCATTCGGACTGAGAAAGTTGTGAGAAGCTCTAGTGTCCACCAAGGCTTTACTAGTGACATCTTTCACCTTCACTTCCATATACATCAACCCCTTAGCTTGCTCCTTTGGCTTAGAATTGATGGAGTTGAGAGGGTTAAGGACCTCATCTAAGAGTTACTAGATCTTTCCTTCTCGGCATGGCTTGCTATCATGGCGCTCAGGGCCTGCTTCTGAGGACAATCTTGAAGGAAATGATTGTCTCCACACATGAAGCATTCTTGTTTGAACTTTGAGAATTATTTACCTCCACGATCCTTCTCATTTTCCTTGCCCTTTGGACTCATTGTGCTTTAGATTGGTCTTATGGGGCTTGTACCTTTGTTAGAGCTATCTTTCTGGCCCTTGTCCCTATTCTCGGACCTATATTCTATCAAGGACTTTGCTTCTTGGTAAGCTACAGGGAGATCTTGAACATTCCTCCTCCTTATCTCTTGTTCAACCCATGATTGAAACCCGTCCATGAAGTATAGCAATCTTTCCTTCTCGGACATATCGGGAAGCTCCAGCATCAACGAGCTATAGGCCTTGATATACTCTTTGATGGTTCCTATGTGCTTGAGGCTTAGAAGTCTCCTCATTGCATCTAGCTCTGCATTGGCTAGGTAGAAGTGCCTCTTAAGGTCCGCCTTGAACTCTTCCCAAGTGCTTATTACACAAGCACCCCTTTCAATATCTCAGTAACAAGCACAACACTACAACATAGCATCTTCCTCCAGATAAAGGGTAGCCTATTTAATTTTCATGCTATCATCAAGTAAATACATGGTGGAAAAGTACCTTTTGATGCTGTAAAGAAAATAATCAATCTCCTTAGAGTTCCTCGAACCCTTGTACTTATGCAGTCGAGGGGTATCTAGCATCGGCATGGGCTCTCTCTTACTTCCAACTCTGTGGGGGCGTAGCCTCTTTGCTCTAGGCACATTTGGCCTCAACATTGGCAAGTCGATCCCTTAGGACAACCTTTTCTACCATCAACTAGTCCATTAGGGCCACCATATTTGCCATGAGTTTATGATGGTCCTCCATTGTCTCTTAGTGGAACTCTATAGCTAGGGTATTGACTAGCCCTTGCACTTCCTCGTGGGTGGTCGAAGCTTCCACCTCCTTCTCTAACCCATCCACCTTCCCCTCTAAGGTGAAAATATCCTCCTTGCATGTGGTGATGGAACGATCCAACTTTTCAAGAAGTTCCTCCAAACTTGGGGTATGAGATTTGGAGGTAGACTTTGACCTCTTCGTCTTCTCAACTTTACTACCTTGAGTGATTTGTGATGATTCGAGGTTGTGGGCCATTAGAACCAAGCTCTAATACCACTTATCACGCGTCAACTTCTTCGCTAAGTCTAGTTATGTGCAGCCTTAGTCTTTTCTCACTTCTTGAGAGACTAAGTCAGACTTCCTCCTCAAGTGTATTCAACACTTAGGCTAAAGATACGTTTTAGACCACCACACCGAACCCTTCACAAGAGAACTTAAGAGAGAGAAAGGGAGATTGTATTATAGAGAGAGAAGCTTTGAATACAACTCTTATTGGATGATTCTCAAATACCTTAACCCCCCTCTATTTATAGGAGAAGATCTACCTCTTCCCTTCCCTTAGGAAGATTCTTGATACAGGCCTAGTGGATCCCTCTAAAATGGCCCAATAGGTCCATTAGGGTTCTAGAGTATTCCATTAGGGTTTCTAGAATTATCCATACTTTTCTATACAAATGGAGAAGGATCAAGAGACATCCACTTCTAGAATATTCTAGAAGCATCTAGGAGAGTGTAAAATCCTATACATCTCTCCATACTTATATAGACTATACAACAATACTCTAGATTATTCCAGGACTGGTGGAACCTTCAATGTGGGCCTTTTCGATGAAGCCTATATCAAGAAGCTTTATAAACGACATGCCAATTTATCAATTTGTCTCTATTTAATTCTATATATGATAATGTGGTCGAGGAAGTATGGCTTAATAGGGATGTAAGTTATAACCACTTGAGGGTGTTTAGCTATTAGGTGTTTGTCCACATACCAAGGGATGAGAGGAAAAAATTGGATGAAAATTCTCTTTAGTGCATGTTCATCGAATATGGTGAAGAGAAGTTTTGCTACAAGTTGTATGATCCGATAGCCAAGAATGCCACACAAAGTAGGGATACTATATTCTTTGAGGATAAAAACATCAAAGACTTTGCTAAGGATGGGACAATGAAGGCCTACATTTATGTTCTTATGGAATCCAGTGATGAATTTGAAATAGAAGGATCGATGGGAATGGATGATCAAAAAGGAGCACTAAGACACATTTTGACTCAAAATAAGAAATGTCTGAGCGAAAAGATGAGGGAGTAGTGAATGAACATCCAGAGCCTGAGTAGAATCAACCCTAAGAGCCCGTCAGCCCTAGAGACATACAAGAAGTATAAAGATCTACTAGAAGATGGAGATTGATGAGCGAGTACCCCACAATAGATTATGTGTTACTTTCGAAAGATGGAGAGAATTTTTGCTATGAAGAGGCCCTCGATGATGCTCAAGGAGAAATTGGTGACTATAATGAAGGAAGAAATTAGCTCCCTTCAAAGGAACAACAACTACAAGCTTGTGGAGAGGCTAAGTGGGAGAAAAGTCTTAAATAACAAATGGGTCTTCAAGACCAAGCGTGACGAGGGTAAAAGTGAGTTGTGGCATAAAGCAAGGTTGGTGATCAAGGGGTTCGGCCACATGCAATGGGTTGGGTGTGATAAAAATTTGTCTCTTTTGGTAAAGATGACAACCATCTGGTGATTCTAGGGTTGTCTTCCATTTTCGATTTAGATTTAGAGCAACTTGACATTAGGATAAATTTCCTTTACGATGACCTGAAGGAGGATATGTACATGGAACAACTAGAAGGCTTTGAGGTGAAGGGAAGGAAGAATATGGTGTGCAAGCTAATAAAAATCTTGTATGGCCTAAATTAGGTTTTGAGGTAGTGGTACATGAAGTTTGAGTCATTTATGTCTCAATAAGGGTATAAGAAGATGTCAGGAGATTACTACGATCCAAAGTTTTAGGCTCAACAAATTCATCATTCTACTGTTATATATGGATGACAAGATGATAGTAGGTCATTATCTATAGCATATTTCAAAGTTGAAGGAAGACATATTTAAGACTTTAAAAATAAAATACTTAGGTCATGCCAAACAGATCATGACATACACGTCATGCACAACTAAATATAGGGCAATTTATGGCTATGTCAAGAGAAGTTTATAGAGGAGATACTCAAAGGATTCAACATGGATTAGGAAAAAGCAAGTTGGTTTTACATTTGTTTTATAGTTCTTGCTCAGCAAGGCATTGTATCTAATGAATGAGAAGCGAAAGAATAAGAAGATCCATATTCCATATGTGTCAGCCATTGGATGTCTAATGTATGAAATGTTGTGCACAAGGTCAGACATTGCATTTACCATCAGCAGTGTTAATTGGTCCATACCCAATGCCGATAAATATCATTATAAAGCTGTGAAGTGGGTATTGAGATATTTGCGAGGGATGTCTAGTATAAGACTTTGTGTCGGTAAAGTTAAGCTAGTTGTAGTGGGCTACACTTACTCAGATATGGCAGGAGATATAAATACAAGGCAATTGACATTAGGGTTCCTATTTACCTTTTGTGGGGGAGTTGTCTTATGGAATTCCCTGCTATAGAAGTATGTAGCTCTATCTACAATTAAGTCAAAGTAGCCACTATAAAGGGGTATAAGGATGTATTATAGATGAAGATTCTATTAAGGATATTAGCTTGAAGAAGGAAAAGTTTGTGGTGTTTAGTGATTCATAAAGTTCCATTTGTGTAGCAAGAATGCCAATTTCCCTCAATATCCAATTATATCTAGATCAAGTATCACAAGATGAGATATGTACTTGAGGAGAGACAATTATATCTAGAGAAGGTTCATATGGAGGAGAACGGATCAGATATGTTTACGATGCCCTTGTCTAAAGATACGCATGATATGTGTTGCACTAAGAATAGGTTAAGTAGGTGCATAAATCTCAAAGGAGCAGGAAGGAACCCTCCTTGTGTCTCAAAAGGGGGATAATTGACGGGGATTCCTTGATAGAGAATAATGCTTAGGTCTAATGTCCATAACTAATAAAATTTAAGCATGTTGGCAAAATAAGGGTCGTTGGCTAAGTGGCTCCAGCCAAAAGGCCATCACTTAAAGGGTGACAGCCAGGGTAGGTGACTAAAGGGTGCCAACTAGGGTCATAAGCTAAGGGGTGTATCCAAAGGGAATTAACCAAAGGCCAACTAATGGGATTAGTTAGCAAGGATGACTAAGTGGTCGATACTGAGGAAGAAGATGTGAGCAAAGAAGACATGTTAGAGAGTGGTTAGGAAAATATTTAATATAAAGGATTTGGTACTCATCAACATGGAAATATATAAGTTGATAGGGTTAACTTATAGAGTTAATCATTAGGTTTTAATTTGTATATTTCATTCGTACATTTTCTTAAACTATGACTAGGTAGAAGCATGCATAAGTCTGGCAACCAATGATGGTTGAGTATTATGGCCAAGGATGATGGAGGATATAAAAGTTTCTTTCATTAATATTTGTGAAGTGTGCATAAACTCTCAATTTTCTCCAAATCTTCATACCAATATATGTCATGTATACCCTTTAATAACCAAAAAAGCTGTGTGAGGAAATTTAGAAGGTGCTTAATACCTTTTTTATGGGGAGGGAGAGAAAAGATGGTGAACATTAGGTGCTTTAATTGGAGGGGAATGAGTAAATTGAAAAATGAGGATGGCATGGGATTTAAGTGCCTTGAACTATTTAATGTAATGTTAAATAGGTTGGAGATCGATACAAGATCAAGTACGTCCCAAGGTCATGTATTGTTGTGGTGCTAGGTTCATGTGTTCTAAAAAAAAGATACCGGTGAGAAATTGAAGATATATAAAAAAAATGAGAGAAAAAATGGAGGAAATAACAAAATTAAGAGATTTAATCTTTTTTTTAATCTATCATGAATGAGCCAGTTATAATTCATTTATATAATGTGTCCATGTGATTTTGATAACTAATTCCCTGATATTTGGATATCTTATTGACCCATTATTTCTTGGACTTTGTTACATGAAGTTGCTAATGAGTAAGATATAAAGAAAAAACAACATCAATTATAAAGGAGATTATCTAGCACCTAAAGTAAGTGAGACATTGGTAGGTAGGCATGGCTTCTTTGGTTGGGCTTACGTCCTTAATTCTTGGATCTTCATGATAGGCTACTACATGTGTTAACACCCCCACAAGCTAAAGCAGGATTGATCATGCCTATCTTGGAAAGAGTTTGATCATATGTATATACAGGAAGGAGTTTGATCATAAACTAGCGAGTTGATCATGGCTTCAAACATGGAAAATATCAATTAGGCCACCTAGAAATTAATCACATACAAAATGACAATCTAATGCAATATGCTTGGTTCACTCCTAGAACATGGTATTTTGAGAATTGTGAATGGAAGCCTAGTTATCACATTTAACCAAAATTAAAGTCACTTCATTAAGATAAAGGTTATGATGAAGTGGTGTTAACTAGGGCTGTGCAAAAAATCTGGGATCCGATATTTAAAAATCTGATCCGACATTTCGGATATCCAAACCGGTTTTAGTCCAAAAGGATATCTGACATTCGGATATCCGATCTTTTTCTGGATTATCCAATCCGAAAAAATATACGATATTTTGTTGATTATTTCAACAATACATTATATTATTGTATTTTTATAGTTTTAAGTTTTAAAATTTTATTTATTTTGATATTTTAAATATTTATAATAATATTTTAATACTTATTTTAAATAAAATAAGACATTTATATGAATATAGATATGAATATTAATTGATATACGATCTTTATTTTTAAAAATATTCTAGCAAAAGTTATTAAAATTGATAAAATAGTATTTTCATACGGATATTGGATATATCCGAATCAGGTCCATATCCGGTTAGTATTCTTTGGATATCCGTATCCCGGATATCTTGTCTAAAAAATGCGGAGCGGACATCAGAAAAAAATATCCGAACGGATACGGATATCCGGTTTTGCACACCCCTAGTGTTAACCAAGATAACTCATTGGTAAATTGACATAAAGAATGATATTCAGCTTCAACTAAGGAGAATGAGATCATAGTTTGATTCTTTAATTTCTAAGAAATGGGAGATCCATCTGCGGTGGTAAAGTAACCATTAATGAATACTAAGTGAAAAGACAAGTTACTCAGTTCAAATCATAGAAGTATTAAAGGAAAAATATGAAGTTATTATTGAGTAATACACCCTGCTCAAGCTCACCTTTTAAGTACCAGAGGATGTGAAGTGTTGCATCATATTGAGGTTTATGTGGGGTGTTGTTAAATTGACTTATATGTTAGACTACAAAGGAAATATTGGGCATGGTATCAATTAAGTTGGTGAGATTGCCAATGAGACTACAAAATTGTGTAGCACCAATGGGTGGTGCTTGAATGTCTAGAAGAATTTTTCTGTCTTATGTCAAGTGGGATAGAAACACTGGATCTATTAGACAACACCGACTAATCATGCAGCATATCTGTGATGAATTTTCATTAAGTGACTATTTGGCCACCATTGGATCGCAAAAATTCCATACCCAAAAAATAATGTAAATCCCTAATATCCTTGATGCAAAAGGTATCATGTAGGAAAGTCTTAATGGAATGAATATCAACTATGGTATTACCAAAAACCATTCAATCATCAACATACACAGTAATAATAGTAATGTGGTCATTAGCCTATTTAGTGAAGAGGGATTAGTCATTCTTAGACCAGTCATAACTTCGAGACATAAGTGAATCTAATAAATTTTCATACCATTGTTTAGAGGCTTGTTTAAGCCCTAAAGTGACTTCCTATGTTTATATACATGGGATGATGGAATTTTAAGGCCTAGAGGTGGTTTCATGTATAGGTCTTTACAGATATCCCCATGCAAGAAAGCATTATTTACTACAAACTATTGAATGTGCCAATTTTTCTTTACCGATATTGCTAAGAGACTTCAAATGGTAGTCATTAGAACCATAGGAGAAAATGTTTCATGAAAATATTATCTTGCCCTTCGAGCGAAATCACGAATGACAATATGTGCTTTAAATCTCTCAAATTTTCCATTTACCTTGTACTTCATATGGTATATGTAATATTCTGAATTTTTATAACCTAAAATTTGAACGTTTAACCTTTTACACACAAAAAAAATCTCTAATTATTGATTTAATTATTTTTGTGAACCCTTAACTTACAAACCTAGATAATTTATTTAATAAATTAATGTAATCATTGTTATCATTTTATCTTAAATTTTTTATTTAAATAAATCCTAAACCTATAATTTTATCCAAAACTATTTTCTTAAATTAGTACCCTAATTTTTGGATAAATTTATATAATATTATCCCAATAACCCAAATTTAATCTAATTTTTAATCCTAACCTTAAATCTATTTTTCCTTTTCTTTTTCTTCTTTTTCTGTTTCCTTTTTCTTTCTTTTCCCTTTTCTTTCTCTTCTCCCTTCTTTTTTTCCTTGGGCCAACCCAAACCTCCCCCATTTTTATTTTCTTTTCTCCCCTACATTGACCTAACTCCTCATTCTTCTTTCTTCTTCTTCTCCCATGCAACTATCCCAACTCTCTTCTTTCTTTCTTCTTCTACTTCTCCTACACAGTCAACCCACTCCCTTCCTCCCTTCTTTTTCCCCATGCGGCCTAGCCTCCCTTCTCTCCTTTCTTCCCCATTTGCACCCCTGTCAAACATGCCCTAAGTTCCTTTCCCCTTCTCACATGTCCCCTTTCCCTTTCTTACCCAAATAGAGCTTGGCGACACTGCCTATACACAACCCCCTTCCTTTCTTAACCATGCAACCATTAGCCTTGCAACAGCCCAACCCCTCCACCTCTTCCCCTACCTGTGCCCTACTCCCCTTACACGTTCCCTTCCCTTCCTTCTCTTCCTATACCATTCCTTACCACCCCTATCCCTCCCTACCATTCCCTGCACTGCACACCTACCCGTCGTAAGCTGAAGGTTCCCCCCTCTCTTCTTCTTCTTCCATTCTTCTATTCTCCCTCGTACTCTGCTCACTCCCAATACACCTCTCTTCTTTCCTTCTCCTTCTTCCAGCCCTTGTTTCCTTACCGCCTCCTCCTATAGTAACCCTTGTTACCTCCACCACCAACCTAACCACCACCCCTTTCCTTCCCTCCTTCCTTCTTCTTCCTCTTCTTTCACTCTATCTCCCCTTATGTCTCCTATGTGGCAACTCCTACCATTTCTTGTCCACTTCCATCATCCACCACCCTTGCAGCTCATCTAAGGTAATGACAATTTTATCATCGCTACCTCTTCCACCATAAACACTACCAACTCCTCCATCTTGGAGCTCCCTGCACTACCCTGATTAGCTAACACCATAGCCACCTCCCTATGGTCTTACCTCCTTCTCTCTCGTTCAACACCCACCCTACATCTATCACCTCTAATCGGCTGCCCATTACCCTTCATTTCTTCCACCACCGTAACACCTCCCAACTACCTATCACTAGCCATAACTGCCGCCCTAACCTGCTACCACCTTAAACATCACATTCCCTCCTTCCTATTCTTCTCATTTTCTTCTCCTCCTTACCTTTCTTTGCATCACATCTCCCTACAACTGGCACTACTAATGCCACCTTTGAACCACCTACACTACACCGTCCAACCACTATCCATCTGTACCCCCACCTCCTATACCCAACAACAAAACCAACACCTCCCGCCACTACAATTTCAAACCTTATCCGAACAATCCCCTTCCCTTTGCATGTATGGCTCATACTGCACATGTAGCATGAGTTGTACTTTATATTTTTATTAATTTTAGGTCATACTTAATGTATAACAGTAGTTTGGTAGTTTTATATTTAATAAATATTTTTAATAAGAAAAGGTATTATTTCATTTATCAAATATGAATATAGTATTTTGATATTATTTGTAGGTATAAAAGTTTTATTATTAGAGCCTAATCATTTTTAGCTAGTTACTGGTAAAGTTTGCTTTTACTCAAAATTAGGTAACCTCTATACTCCACTAAAATGCTTGGATATTGTATGTTAGTATATTAGGGTTTTGACATGTGATTTTTGTTAGAAATGACTTGTTAAAAATGTTTATGTGATTATCAATGTTATCTTGGAAAAGAAAAAAGAAGGAATTTTATCCTATATAAAATGTTATGTGTATAAAAGGATGCTTAGGAAGTGATGTTGTATGTTATGTGCATGTAAAAATTTTAGGTTAAGTATGTATAGACACACTTGTAGCAAAATTATTACTACCATAAGCCTTAGAGATAATTTTTTCATTTAGACATATTATGATATTTAACCCTAACTGGGATGTCTAATGTGTTATAAATATTGTTAAGAATAGAGATAGGGGTCGGTTGTCATAAACATACATGTTCCATCATGAATATTAATAATATATGGTCTAGGAGCATTTTAGTAATTTTTAATATACTATGGTGATTTATATAAATATGTATGATAAGTGTTATGTAATGTTGAGAATAAGAATAGGGATTTGATGTCTTAGAAACATATGTTTGAGCATCAATATCAACATTATATGGTCTAAAGGAATTTTAGTAATTTTAAATGTACAATGGTGGTTATCCTAATAAATATGCATGATGAGTGTTATGTGATGCTAAGTATGAGAATAAGGGTTTGATGTCTTAGAAATACATTTTTGAGCATGAATATCAATAATATATGGTCTAGAAGCATTTTGATAATTTTGTATTTCCTATGGCTATTTGTCCTAATAAACATGCTTAATGAGTAATATTTGATGACAAGTATGAGAATTAGGGTTTTGCTGTTTTAGAACCACATGTTCTAGCATAATTGTGAATATTATAGGGTCTAGGGGTATTTTGGTAATTTGAGTGTACTATAATAAATATTGTAATAAATATATATGATATGTGATGTTCTTTATCAAGCATGATTGTAGGAGTTTTATTGTATTAACTATGTCTATTTTAGCATGATTGTTATTATTATTATACGATATAGGGGTATTTTGATAATTTGGGAAATATTACAATGATTATTCTCATAAACACGCAGAATGTACATTATTTGTTGATTTAGCATCAGAATATGTGTTTGGTTGTTTTAGAAGCACTTATTAAAGTTTTACATGTAGAATGGTGTATGAGGACAAAATAGTCATATCTTGTCTTGAATAACTTAATTACATGATTAATGATTTAATTATGGTATTTTATCCTATTTATGGCAAGTTGATAAAATAAAATAGACTGTGTAATGGGAATGGATACCAAAGTAGTAGCTTTAGCCTTAGGGGTATTTTGGTCTTTTTGACCTAAATTATCAAGTGTGAGTATTTGAACCTAGGATGACTTTAGTAGACTTCTATTTTTGAAATTGATAATGATCTTAACTTTGGTTACCTCATAATGTTGGAAATGAATAAAATAGTTAAGTATTAAGAATTGATTATATGAAATTAATGTGTACTTTTTGTAGTCATCCTCATAAAATACTAATACTTAAAATGAAAGATTTTAAAATTGGGTCGATGCAAAATGAAATTGTAGATATAATCTTTTAAATGTGCTAGAGCATGAGAAGTTCTATGGGGATGGCGAAAAATGGGTGGAGTAGGTGAGTGTAGGTATGACGAGGATGATATGGGGTCATCATTAGAGGACGAATGAAACGATGAGGCATCTATTGTGGAGAATTTAGAGGGATGGCCACTGGCATCTTAGTTAAATCATCATTCTATGAGGAAGGGTTGGAAATAGGTAATGGTAGTGAATTGAGTGGTGAGAATTTGTGAGATGAGGTGTGTGTTAAAGGAAAACTAGTTTTAAGAAAAATCACATCTCGGATGAAATGATTTTTTTTCTATATTCAAAACCTTATAGGCCTTCTTTCCATATGGATAGCCTAAAAGTTCACAGGGATGGGATTTTGTCATAAATTTTTCTTATGTGGGTTTAACGTTGGCAATATAGTATAATCAGCCAAAAATATTTGAGGTGCTCTAACTTGGGTTCTACATTGAAGAGCTTTTTGTGTGGACTTTGGTTGTTAAGGACAAGTAAAGGAATTTTTCTTATAATATATCTGGTAGTAAGAATGCTTTCACCTTAATATGTAAGGGAATGATTAGATTGAAACATGAGAGCCTGCGCTATTTCTAGAAGTTATTTTGTTTCCTTTTAACTGTACCATTTTGTTGAGGAGTATAACTATAGTTGGTTTGATTCTTGATTCCTTCAATAGAAAATTATTGGTGAGTTTCAAGGCTTAACCCAAGTTTGTAAGCATTATCAAAACAAAAGGTTTTATTAAACTAAGTTCTAATGATTTCAATAAAGGAATTAAGTATAATAAAGGCATTATATATAAAGCTTAAAACAAAATTCCACAAATCTCGAGAATATTCATCTATTATAGTTAAAAAAAATACTTAAATCCATCATGAGTTATTGTTTTATAAGGACCCCATGCATCATTGTGAACAAGATTGATAGGGATTGCTGAATGTGTTAAGCTAGAAGAAAAAAGAAAGTCTATGTTGTCAAGCTTTAAAGCACACATCACATACTACTTCTTTGATTTTATTGATGGATTGCAAAGAAGGAAACATTTGTTTAATTTTATACGATGGGAGGTACCCTAATCTAAGATGACAAAGTAAGATATTTAAAGGAATGGGATTTAATCTATTGGAATGATGGGATGTATTAGAAACAAATTCTAAATTGGAATCAGCTACATGAGATGGAAAATCAGGGATACTTGGTTTTGAAGGAACACTAGAGCATAAAAAGATAGAGAACCCTATTTAGTTCACTAAGGGTGAGATGGTTACTCTTCTAATGGACTTGCATCAAGCATTTGGAGTTTATGGGGTGAGAAGGTTACTCTTCTAATGGATTTGCATCAAGCATTTGGAGTTTGTAAAGAAATAGATATTGTTAGAGTTTATTATCAGTTTAGATTTAGAAATTAAGTTGTATTTGAGGTTGGATACATAAAGGAATCCTTAAAGAATTATCCCATTATGTAATGTGATAGTGCTGGTGGATTCTACTATGGTGGTGACACCATTAAGTAGAGTAATAGATATGGTGTTGGAAGCTAGTTGAAGTGTTGAGAAAAGGGATTTTTTTCCACTCATATGATCATTATCCAATTAATCTAATATCCATAGCTAAGTTAAGGTTGGAGAAGCATGAAAAGAAACTTTAGTTAGAAAAATATCATGAGAGTGAGAGTTGGTACCTAAAGAACTCAACATGTTAGCCACATTATAAAAACCAGGTGGTGCAGAATTTCAGAGCTGCTAGCCATTGAAGAATAACATGATATCTTATATTGATTTAGTAGTGAAAGACGATGGTTGTAATCTTTGTTCTTTATTCCTACTATGCCACTAGTCTAATTTTGTTCTTGTACCACAATCCCATTTCGAAAAACACCCAAATTTTTTTCCTTTCGTAAATTTAAAGTCCCTAGGAAATCCAATTAGTCTATAACATTTTTTCTTTGTATGAATGACTTTCCTGTAATAGTTGTAATTTATCTTATTTGTGTTTGCTTTTGAAACCCCTTGAATTGCTGAGAGCCACTAAATTAGAGGGACTAGGATTATCAGACCTAATTTCACATTATTTTTCTTCATTAACTAGCATGGAATAACTTCTCTAAGACTAGGGAGGGGATCCATGATGAGGATACTTCCCCTAATGTTGTAATAACAATCTTTTAATACCACCATATACTGAATCAGTCTCTAATTTTCAAAGTGTTTCACGAGCATCTTGTGTAATACCCCATCTTTCTAGAAAATTTTGGAATTGGAATTATGCTAATTTTGGATGTTTGATTTTGATTTAGTATTATCATTTGGTTTGAGAAAAAATTGAATTCCAAACAAGGTTAAAAATGAAATTTATTAAGTTTTTCTCGCAAATCGATCAACTAGTTTGTTGTTTCAACAAAATGGTTTTACTCTACTAAATTGATCAACTAGTTGAGGAACTAAGCAGCTGGTTTGTAGAACAATCGACTGATATGGTAAACCAATCGACTAGTTTATCTAGTTGGGCATATTTTTGGAAGTTAATTTTGAGGAAAATTTTCTTATATAGAAATGGAACCTTGTTAACCCATGTCAAATTGTTCCTAAGAGATTCTTAACCTTTTTCATGATACATTTTGCCTGAAATGTTGCCTTAGATTAATTTGAAGGTCGATTAGGTTCGGAGCTTGAGAGTGTGGACATCTAGAAGATTTTGTGCGGTTTGTGACTTTCCATGGTTTTGGGGGTCATGCCCTAATATCATTTTAATATAGCCATGTCTTCTTAATTCATTTATCTTCCTATGTTGATTTGGTTGGGGATCATTGATGTCCTTATCATAAATAATCTTTTAAATATTTATGTAATTTATGTTTGCGCACTCTGTTTTAAGCTAGTTGGTTAGTTTTTAGCCTTGTATTTGATATGGGATAGGTGGTGAATGTCTATACTATGTTTAGTATGGAGGTAGCACCCCGTTTTTCCTATGTATATTTTCTGCTTCCACATTATTTTAAATGAAATTTTTTCTCAAAAACTCACCACTTTCAAAAATAATTAAGTCAATACCCCAAGTTTTAATGGCACATTTATTAAAAACATATAATTTTCAATGATTTTACATTGATACCACAGGGTGGTGTGTGTAAATCTTGTCCCCTTTGATTTTTTCGGTAATTTCAAGTATTTACAAATCTGGAATGTCTATAAGTGAGAGTAGGATTGGGAATGTGCCATAGAGAGCCTTTGTGATAACTTGTTGTGTGAGCCTTGCCACTCGATAGATTGAATTTCTCTGCTAGTTACTTCTATTCTTTAGGAATCATTGGTTGCTAATCGATGCTATGACCACATTGAGGCATTCATGGAGAGTGTTGGAGCATATAAGGGGGGCTAGGTCTAAGCACCCTGACCACCACTGGTGCTAGTACCTTCACCAGTTTTGAAGGATTAGCTTAGGTGGGATAATCATCATCAACTACCAATCTTTGAGGGCTAGGAGGAACCTGACATCATGGAGAGATGGGTCTGCGACATGGAGAAGTTCTGTACCACCTATGGTTGCTTTAGAGATAGGATAGTTGACATGGTGATGTATTACTTGAGAGGAAGGGAAGAAGTATAGTGGAGGAGCGTCCATTATAGGAGTGGAGAACCTATAGGATGGGGACCATTCTTGGAGGTGCTATGTGCTTGTTTCTACCTGAATCATCTTCAGCAAAAGGGTATGTTCATTGAGGAGTACAACACATAATTCATGAACTTAGTTTAGTTTAGCCCAGAGTGGAGGCCAACGAAGTGATGTAAGTCCACGGATTCAAGATTGTCCTGAGGATTAGATATCAGGAGCTCTTACTAGGATTTACTCTGCCAAACATTGTAGGGATATACAAATAGGATTTGGAGTCAATTCGAGTCATTCAGGCTTGAAGTGATCAGTCGAGGAGTAAGAGAAAGTTTGAAGATTGCCAACATCCCAATGAAAGAAAGAAGGCCTTTTTGGGAGGAACTTTTCCCCAAAATATGATAGGAGCATCGGGTTAGTACCCTAAGTTGGATGTTTGTCTGGGGGTTATTCCGAGGAGAGGCACTACCACTATAAGCGATATGAAACATATCACTCGGGGGTAGACTGTAGAGGTAACAAGTTAACGTGTGCCAAGTTGGGGTGGAAGCATCTAGAGGAGTCAATCCAGAGCTCAAAGTACTAGATCTATTCAATAGCCACAACCGCAGACTCATTGCCACTAGTGTCACTTGTCAAGCTAGTTATCCTAAAGGTCCAAGGCCTCTCCCTTTTCAACAAGCAAAAAGATCAACCAATGTCACAGGAGTTCCTTTTGGAGGATGCATGAATGTGATAAGCCAGACAACGTTTACTATGCCTAGAATTTACTATTAAAAAATTTCATTTTAAGTGGAAGCGTATTATCAAATAGTTGGGTGTTACCACTATAATTGACATAATTCTAGCTTATCATACCATCCTTATATCAATGACAAGGAAGCTAATTAGAAAGTAAAACATGATAAATAGAAATTGAGGGAACTTTCATAAACATTAGATAAAAGTTTGGAGGTTTACTCTGAGTATAGTAATCTAAAATACAAAAAAGGATACTATGGATCTAAGAGTCCAAAAATATATCGGGTTATAACTAACATCTATATAACATAACTTAATGCCCAAAATTTTGATACAAAATCACTCCTCCATATATAAATCACCAAAGGTTGTGAATTCATCCACTAGATCATCCAGGACCTATACAAAGGAATCTAAGTCGTCTACTTGTGGGAATGAGTAGCACCCATAGAATAGATGATCAGTATGCTACGTATTGAGTAATGTAACGGTAAAATCAAAGTAATATTACACATAATACCTGAGTTTACATCATAATGTAAGCATACTTGTGATAATAGAAAATAGTTCCAGGTAAATATTGATTACAGGTCTCACTACATATATATATATATATATATCATATTCCAATCTTTTATTTACGTTGAGTTTAGGAACTCCACTATTTTTAAATAGATGGAATGATATGAAATACCTCTTAGGGACAAAAAACCTAAGCCACTATTATTATTCAGTGGAATGGACTCAACACCTCTCAAAGAAAAATTGCATATGAGCCACTATTCTTAAACCAATGAAATGATCTAAAGCACCTCTCAGGGACAACACACTTGAACCACTATTATTATCCAGTAGAATGAACTCAAAACCTTAGTCCTAACTCACATAGTCTTTCATTTTTATTAGAGTTGATTGTATATTCAAAATTATAATGTGGGACTCATATAGGTATGGAAGACATATAATTGAATAATATAATCACGACCACATAATTATCCTCAAATGAGCATAATACATTTAAGGTAGTTAAAATGTTCATTTTCTCCCAAAGCCTTACAAGTCCAAATACTAAGACACACAAATCTCCAATATTCATTTGGGATATATATCCTTAATCATTTACATATATGTATATCCAACATTGTTCCCAAATACATACTTCTAAATTTCATTACTATCAAGGTATTAAATCATAGGATAACATTATTCATATAACATATCCCATATAAAAAAGCATACACATACATATAAAGTCCTAGATACGACATATATCATTACTAATAAGGACACTGGAATTTATGTATGTAAATCCTAATCCACCTCCTCCAAGATCACCAAAAAATCACCTATAGAAACAAGATAATACACGATTAGGCTTAAAGATTAAAATCAAGGAAAAATTGAAAGTAAAGGAGGGTAAAAATAGAAATAACCTGAGTCAAAGGGAAGCTTAAGTTGTGTGGAAGTGTGGTAGAAGGTATGATGGTGCTATGGTCAAATTTTGGTATTGTTTGGGTGTGTAAAAAGGGGTGCACGGAAGAAAATAGGGTTGCAAGGGCATGTAATAGGTTATGCTTACCTAGGCCATGAGTTGGGAACCTATACGGTCATTCTATACAAAGGAGGCAAAGTCGTGCTCAAGAAACACAAGCACAAGTAATAACAAACAAGGACGCACATGTATGCCAAGGCGGTGCATTGCCTCTATAGGTATATACGGCCATACTATGCTAGCATGCATAGGCATGTGATAAGGAAAAAGAGTGGTGGCATGTGATGGCAACAAAATGCATAGGATGATGATGCTAATGGTGATGATTGACAGTAGAAAAGGCAGAGATACGAGGGAGTGGCAGGGGTTGTGGTTGATGGTGTCATTGTGTGGTAGGGAAATTTTCAACTAAAGAGGCTAGAGTTTGAGAGTGATAGTGGTGTGTTGCAAAAAAGAAGGAAAACACACGCAAGAAAAAAAGAGGCTATAGATAGTAAAAGGAGAAAGAAAAGAAAAGGAAAAAGATTAAGGTTAGGATTAGATTAAATTTTGAATAGCTAAAATAGGTAAGGTTAATTATATAAATCTAACATTATTAAGGTCATGTTAAGAAATAGAGTTTATCTAGGTCAAAATTTTAAATTAGGTAAAGATTTTGGGATTAAGGAATTTGGGTTAGGCTAAAATAAAAGTTTCTTCAAATTGGAATTTGATTAAGGTATTAATCATATAAGATTAGGTTTAGAAAAATTTTGGGGCATTCGACGGAGGTAGAACATTAGTTTGGTGTGGTGACTGGTATGCATACTATCTCTACTTTTTCAGCATGTCTATTGTTTGACTCTGTTGCATCATACTCCTTTGTGTCATCCACATTTGGAGCGAGAGCTACATTATATCCTTCTAGTAGTATTTCTACTTTTGTTGTGTTATCTTCTGAGGATAGGATTGAATGCTCTAGGTTATATCAAGGAGTGACTTTGGTAGTAAAAGGAATAGAATTTCCACTAGACCTCATAGAACTTGAACTGCATGATTTTGATGTGATTGTTGGGATGGATATGTTAGGGAAGTACCAAACGTTGATCGATTGCGTGCAAGAACGCTTGGTTTTGTGAGGACTAAAGGGTATTAGAGTTTTATATTAGATGTGTGATCCCAATCCCTCTGTAAGGATTGTATCAGCAATCACGATGAGCAATCTTGTTCATAAAGGGTATCCACTCTACTTGTTTAATGTTCAAGACACTAAGGTAATAGAGTAAATAGTAGTGGTCCATGAGTATCTTGAATTATTTCTCGAGGATATTCCTGGAACGCCACCCATTCGAGAAGTTGAGGTCATCCTGGATGTATTGCAAAGGATAGAGTTAGTATCTAAGGGCCCATATGGCATGGCACTTACAGAGATGAAAGAACACAAGAGTGCCAATTCTATTTATAAGAAATAAATATGAGAACTTGAAGTTGTGCATCGACTATTGAGGTTTGAACTAGGTGACGATCAAGAACCATTATTCGTTGCTAAGGATCGATGGCTTATTTGATCAAATTAATGGAGCTAAGGTATTCTACAAGATTGTTCTTCGATCAGCCAATCATCAACTAAGGCAAGCAAACCAAGACATCCTAAGATTACTTTTCGGACAAGATATGACTATTATGAGTTCATAGTAATGCCTTTCGGGCTTAATAATGTGCCAACAGCTTTCATGCCCCTTGTGAACTAGATATATAGTCCATTCTTGGACCAGTTCATTATAATGTTCATCGATGACATCCTCATCTACTCTAGTGATCGAGAGATACATGACTATCATTTAAGGCAAACTTTAGCCTTGCTAAGATCATACCAATTGTACACTAGACTCTCAGAATGTGAGTTTTGGTAAGACTAAGTGGCTTTCCTTGGTTATGTAATCTTTAAGGATGCAGTGGTTGTGGATCCTATTAAGATTCAAGTCATTTCTGAATGGCTAGCCTCTGCTTCTATCAAGGAGGTGCACAACTTTATAGGATTACCCAATTACTACCATCGGTTTGTGGTAGATTTCTCCAAGATAGTGTGACTGATGACTCAACTATGGAAGAAGGCTAGTAGGACGAGATGTGTAGTGAAGCCTTATAGGAAATGAAGAGGCATTTGAATTCACCCCTAGTTCTCATGTTATCAAGTCTGTCTAAAGGTTTTGAGGTGTACAGTGATGCTTATATGCATGGTCTAGGTTACGTACTGATGTAACACGGAAGAGTAGTGGCTTATTCTTTTTGACAACTAAAGCTACATGAATAGAGTTACCCGACACATGACTTAGAGCTTGTTTTGGTAGTGTTCTCCTTTAAGATCTAAAAGAATGATCTTTGTGGAGTTCAGTGTAATTTCTACACTGACCATAAGAGCCTCAAATATATCTTCAGCAAGTGGAAGTTGAATTTGAGACAAATTCGATGCTTGGAGTTGGTCAAGGATTATGACTTGGAATTTTCCTACCATGAGGGTAAGGCCAATGTAGTGGGAGATGCACTTAGCTGAAAGATGTCACATTCCTTAGACATGATCATGTTATCAGATCATGTTGTGGATCGATACTAATTTGGTAAAATAAGATCTAATTAGAATTAATTAGATCACACAAGAATTGAGAAGAGAAGAACACTCAAGAACACATATTAGGAAAACAGATGATCTTATTGATGTGAAGTAACTATGATTATAAAGAATCAAAGAAATTATCACATAAATCACTCCATTCATCAAGGAATTACCAGATAACTCAATAGGTGAAGAAGACGAAGCTCAAGTAATTAGGGTTCTAATCTCATGGTATTTATACTATACAAAACTGTCATTAGCAAAAATCGAGGCAGAGCAAAAAAACCAAAAAACACAGACCGTTTTAATAAAAATGGTACCACCGTGTTTATTTTCTATCTCTCGGCCTCCCACAAAAATAGGACACATTTTCCTGATGAAAAAACACGGATCGTGTTTCACGAATACGGTCCCCCGTGTTTATTTCCAACTTTGACAATCTTTAATATTTTGGCCACAACTTCTTCATCTAATCTCCGATTTAGCTGATTCTTTATGAGTTGGAAAGATAACAGAAAGATCTATAACTTTCATGTTCCGCAAATTTCCAAATTTCAATTTATTCAAGGTAAACTATCTACATATTTCAATAACAGCTCATAGTTCTACTCCAAATTCCTCCGAAACACTTTGCACACCAATCCAAGCTATTCTACACACCAAATATGAGTCACAAGCTTATAGATCATTTATGCCAAGAAATGAGGAAGTTGGAGTTTGAACTAATCACTATTAGTAGTCTAGAGGTAAGAATGAGTGCACTCACAATTACACCTTCAATATTCAAGGAGATATGAGCTAATCAACTTGGTGATGTTAAACTTGAGAGGATTCAGACTAGTATTGTAGAAGGTAGAGGTTAAGGATTCCAAATCTACGAGAATGATAATATCAGGTATCCTAGTAGATGGTGTATACTATGGGGGTGTGTTGAGCTTAAGAGAAGGATCCTTAAGGAAGGACATTGTATTACTTATTCTATCTACCGTAAGGGGGACAAGCTATATAACGATCTGAATAAGGTATATTGGTGATTGCACATGAAGTAAGAAGTGGCAGAATTTATTGCCCGATATTTGACCTATCAGAATGTTAATATCAAGCATAAGAGGTTGGTAGGGATAGTGCAACCACTTGAAGTTTCCAAATGGAAGTAGGACAGTATATCTATAGACTTCGTGTGTAATACCCCAAATTTTTGTAAATACTTGAAATTTTTGAACCATTGATTTTAATTTAATGTTATGATTTGGTTTAAGGCAAAGTGATTTGAAATCATGTTAAAAAATGGAGTTTATTGAGTTTTTTAGCCAAATCAATCAACTAGTTCCATGAACTGAGTGATTGGTTTATCCTTATAGTAAATTAGGTTTTCTCGACTAAATCGATCGATTAGTTGGGAGAAACTGATCGACTTGTTTGTAGAATAGTAGACTAGTAGGACTAAACCTATTGACTAGTTTGTCAAGCTAGTCATATTTTTCGAACTTTATTTTTTGCAAAATCTTTTATACTGCAAAATATTTCTAACCATTTTCATGAGGTTTTTAGCATGAAATATTATTTCATATCAATCTGGAGGTTAATTGGCATAATTAAGGGGAAGAGATGACCTCAGCCTTGTCTTCTTCTATCTCTCTTCTATGCACATTTCTAAGATCAATACTTTGATCTTAGGCATGACTCTGAGAATCTGGAAGATTCCTTCCATACTGACCTTTCGTTACTTCTCTTGTCTCTGCTAATTCTAGCTTAATTGACTTGCATTATCTAGAAACACCATTTGAGCTTTGGAGAATAGGTAAACATATATTGGAATAATTCTTTCCATTTAGCTCAAACTCAAATGGTAAATTTTTGGGTTTTTGAATTTTACTTGAACCCTTGGTGATTCTCTTCGATTAGTTAGCTATAAATAGCCCAAATCATCCCTTTTATGCATCTTTTCCTTCATCCATTGTAATCTCTAAGTCTTATATTCACCTTTCCTATTTCCACACTTTGAGCCTTGCAATCGATTTTCTTACACTCTTCTAGTCCTGTCTTTAGCTCTTTCTTTTTTTTAAAAAAAAAATTATTAAGCATGGAAGAGTTAGATTTGAGAAAAATATTGAGTGATTCAGCTGAGCACTTTCATATTTTTTCCTTAAGTTGGTATGTTCTTTCTTTTCCTTCTATTTTAAGTTCAAAAGTTTAAAATATTTGGTGTGAATTTCTGAGTTTAAGATTTATAGTTTTAAGGCTTGAAAATCTGAGAATTTCATAGCTAGAATTTCTGAGTTTAAAGGTGATTTTTCCTACATCAAGCAAGTGATTCTTACTTCTAAAATTTTTAATTTGTATTCCTTCATGTTATGTGTTCCTTTAAGTTGATTTCTACATGTTGGCATGAGTATATGCAACCTTCATAAGTGGTTTGGAGGGTTAGATGGCATTATTTGAGTAAAAAGCATGGAAAGTGATAATAATAGAGTATGGTGATTCCATTTTATGAAATGCAAGTCAATTAGGTTGGAAATGTACTGGATTATGTTGATACATGTTTTAATGTGGTTAAAGATGATTTATATGTAAGAATCTGCATGACATTAATGGTTTAGTGTTATGTTAAGGCAAATTGATCAACTAGTTAGGTCAAACCGATTATTGGGTTCCTAAAATAATCAACTAGTTGAGCCAACCCATCGACTGGTAAGCCTACAGAGACCTTGACCTTACTCTCTCCCATCGACTGATTAGGTAGAACCAATTGATTAGTCTATGAACACTTGACTAGTTTCCCCAAACCAATCTATTGGTTTGCGTAAAAGTAAGGTTTGGTTGAGTCAAACCTATTGGATGGTCAACCTAAATCGGTCGACTAGTTAGGTTAAACCGATTAACTTGTTTGACCGGTTTGTATGGTTTGTTTCCTTTTGCTTAGTTAGGCTTTGAGACTATACTATGATTATTAATGGGATAAACTACATATTTGTCATGGATTATTGGAATAATGAAAGGATTAAAATGGATCATAATTTATGACATGCTCTATGAGTAATATAAAGGTTAAATAGTTATTTCACTTACAATAACTGGTGATATTGAGAAAAGAGAAATGAAGCTCAACATGGGCTTGAATAAAATGATAAGAAGATATGAGTAATATGGTATAAGGATTAATGGTAACCCACATGGTTGGAAAAATTGAAAGAAAAAGGATTGATATGGAAAAAATATGGAAATTACCTTTCTTCCCTTTGTATGGGCTTTATGTGATCATATATCCTTATGAATAATATAATAATCATGTAAGGCAAATGACAATCAAGTTGGGTATAGGTTTGGGTTACCCGATCCTTGATTAGCTATCGGAGGTTAGTCTACCTTTGGACGGGATCCTAAGAGGTCTTACCAACTCTTGACACTAATAATGTATTAAGGGGTATTGATACTAAAGGGTCTAGTTACCTAGGTGGTTATCTTAGGCCTGGACATTTGTCCGTATTAGTTGACTTTGTCTTGGACTTATGTCCGCTTGGTGATTGGCTTCAGTTTGGACTTTATGTCCCTTATTTGGATAGGCTTTCATGATATGTGAGACCATGGGGCATATACAATCCATCGCTCTATGATAATAAAATATGGATGATAAGTAAGTGGTTGATAAAATATGAATGATGACCTAGTAAATGGTTAATAATTGAATAAGGATGGAAGTAATGGTACGAACAATTGAAAAGGATAGAAGCTAGTTTGTACACTTGGTTAATGGCCTAAATGATTGATTAGTTATTAAATGGAATGATGGTTAAATGATTGATCTATGTTGCATATGAAGAAGAAAATGGTACGCCTTAAGGATTGAGCCATTGGGAATAATCGGAGTGGTTAATTGGATTTTATCTACTATTACATGTGTGAGTTCCTATGTGATGATAATGTGAAACCAAGCATGACATATACTGCATTGTTTGAGTTATGCATGATAGCATGTCTAAATCTATTCTTAACTTTATATATGGCTTTATCATGATGCATGTTATATTTTATATCCATGTACGGTATAATTTGTATACTTTTGTTCACATTGAGGGAGAAACTTAGCTTACTCAATACATAGCATACTAATGAGCCCATTTGCTAGTCACCTGCTCATTCTCACAAGTAGAGGGTCATATATAGGTCTTAAGGAATGACCACTAGAGGGCCTACCTCAGTTAGGTCGAGGCTTGAGAGCAAGGACAATTTAAGATTTTTGTTAGGTTCATAGCATACCATGGTTTTGATTTTTAGGGTCATACCCAAATCTCATTTTATAATATCCCCGTATTTCTATCTACTTGTGTTTTGTAATGATGTGGTCACCGTTAAGGTCTTTCGATGTAAACAATCTTTTAATTTATTTATATAATATTTTATTCATGAACTTTATTATTTTAAATATTTTGGTTGGTTTTAGCCTTGTATTTGATGTGGGGTAGGTGGAAAATTTCTATCTTATGTTAGACATAGCGATAATACTCCGTTTTTCCTAGGTATATTTTAAGCTTCCACAATGTTTTAAACAAAATTTTTAATAGTGAAAAATAGGAGTGTTATATCATGGTTGGTCTTTTGAGGACTTATTGTGGATTTGATTCTATTTGAGTTGTTATGGGCCATCTAACTAAGTCAGCCTTGTTTATACCAACGAAGGCAACATGGAATATGGAGCAACTAGCCAACACCTATAGAAAGCACACGGAGTCCTGAAGAACATTGTGTCCGATCGAGACTCTAGGTTCTTGTCACATTTTTGGTAGATGTTGCAAGCCACCTTTTGTACTCAATTAAAGATGAGCACTACTTTCCACTCAACCATGGACGGTTATATAGAGAGAGGGCCATTTAGAACTTGGAAGATATGCTTTGAGCATGCATATTAGACTTTAGGAAAGTTGGAAAGTTCGTCTGGACTTGATCGAGTTCTCTTACAACAATAGTTACCACGCTAGCATCAAGATGGCACCTTATATGAGAGGATGTAACACCCCCAAATTTCACTCCTGAAAAAAAAAAAAATTTTGAAAGATTAAAGCGGAAGCTAGGAGCGAATTTGGGAAATGTTACCGCCACATCTAACACAAGATAAATGTCCACCATCTATCTCATGTTAGATGCAAGGCTAAAACCTGTCAAACAATTAAATCTGAATTTTAAATCCAATCAAACAATTAAATCCGAATAGTAACCGCTTAACAGAGTCCGAGAAATTTAAAGTCAATTACAAAACCTTTAGAAATCTAAATACAATACTTGCAAACTTTCAAGGGTAAATACAATTAAACAAAACAAATCCCGAAAATAAAAATCCGGATCGCCTACTCACTCAAGGCAAGTCTTCCACCCCAACTCAGTATCAACCTGCACAAGAGGTCTGCTCCCCACCATTAGTGGATCATCACAGGACCCATTCAATCAGTGTAGTATCAGTACGGGTCCAGTACTGAGTAAGTCTCGCTACCTTATCTTATAAGAAAGATCTCATCAAGCGCATATTAAATTATAGTACAATACGTTAATACAATAACATACATACTCACAACCCACAGCATGAGTCTCGCCATACACTCATAGTATGACAGACGAGCTAAGGCCAGCACTTAGGACATATATTACAAGTTCAGCACATAGACCACATACAATAACATGCAAGAAAGCGGTGAATGTTTCCTCGGTACTTTGTCCTTTTATTCTCATAAATAGTAATAAGTCCATTCCACACATTTCTTCATTAACCCATGTGAGTGCGGGAGCCCCACTATTATAGCCGGTGGACCGGAAAATATCGCACAGGGCAGGACGCCTCTGATCCACTATTATAGCCGGTGGACCGGAAAATATACGCACAGGGCAAAACGCCTCTGATCCACTATTATAGCCGGTGGACCGGATCGCAGCCCCCGACTCACATGGTGTTTCGCTTTAAGTACTTAGTATCTTTCCCATGGATTAACTTATAAGTTTGGTTTGTCGAGCGCGAAAACCCCCACTATTATAGCCGGTGGACCGGAAATATCGCACAGGGCAGAACGCCTCTGATCCACTATTATAGCCGGTGGACCGGAAATATACGCACAGGGCAAAACGCCTCTGATCCACTATTATAGCCGGTGGACCGGAAATATCGCACAGGGCAGAACGCCTCTGATCCACTATTATAGCCGGTGGACCGGATCGCAGGCTCGGCTCGACATCTTTCACTTTACGTAATTAATGTCTTATCAATGTCTTATTAAATTACATCACACCATTGACATGCATAAATCATTCTCTTTATACTATACACGTCACAACAAATAAAATCACACATTCATAACTACACTTTAGTCCATAAATACACATGATAACACCAAACAACTCTAAGCAATCATAACCAACCCTAATTGTCCACACCAACCCGTGGTTGACCACTTTTAACCCTATTTTACCATAACAACCATACTTAGCCATCCCAAACCTTAATTATCCTCGACAAATCACAATTAGCTACTCCAACCCTACTTAATCACAACGACCCAGAGTTGATCACTCCAAACCTTAATTTTGTCTCCTCCATACCTTGATAATACTCCACGTACTATTCTCCGTCCAAAACTGTTAAAAACCCAAATCATGACTCACAGACTCGACTCTCCCTCATGCCTCACTCCTCCTCGTTTATTCTTATTATTTTCTTCCTTTTTTTTTTCCACCTTCTTAAGTTAGGGTTTCCTTCCCAAACCCTAGTTGGTCCCTATGTACCCTTAATTTATCCCACGTACTATTTCTCACCTCGAGCCTCCAAACTCCCAAACAAACTTTCCATTAGTCTCCCCACGTCCCAATGTAACTTTTTATACGTATGGTCCGCCCCCATGCGGACCTTAATCTCCCCATGCAAACCCTATCATTTCCACCATGCCAACCCTATCATTCTCATGCAAACCCTAGTTTTCCCATGCAACATTAGTTTCTCCCACTCTCCCCTTTTATTCAATTCCCCCTTTTCCTCATCATCTCCCAATTATGAATTCCTTAGGTCATCCATACTTATGTCAACCAGCATACTTCCCTTTGGTTATCTTAGTTGTTTATTTTTCTCTTTCAAATCCCCCACTCCACAATTCCCCATCAAAACACCTAGCATGCATGTCACATCACACCACCTCATCTTTGTACCATACCATATTAGTACATACAGACAAGAGCACGGGAACGTACCTTGGTTCCATGCTGCACTACACAGTAGAACATATAACATACACATGATACAACATATAACCATACGAGGCATCCATGGCAAGTAAAAACATGTACTACACACAGACGGCCTTAGTTACGCCCTTACTAAACACCCACAGGTAGGGGTAAGTAGAGACTTACCTGGATCCGAAGTTAGCTAAGCGAAATGAGAGGGAGAGGGATCCCTAGTTCGTGGGTCCACGAGAAAGCTTTCCTAGACCCGATAGAAATCGATTAGATAAACTACACATAGCAAAATTAATTCTACAAAATCATCCCCAAAGATTAGGGTTTTAAATGCCTAATTACGAATCAACCAAATTACTTTGATTACCTCAAATTGATAGTTTTAAAATACAATTAAACTAATTTTAGATAAATCCAGATAATCAATTTCAACAAAACAATCTTCCGATTAACCAATTCCAAACAATCCATTTTTAAAATTAGGGTTTTAAAGCCCATGATACAACTCAAGTAATTCAAATCAATTAATTACAATTTAAAGGTATTAGAAGGTAATTAGGATCATTTCAACTACTTCTATAAATCTAACTTTAGAAAAACAATTATACAAATACTCAATCTCGTAATCTTACTTAAATCTAGGGTTTTAGGCCCGAAAATGCAATTCGGTAAAATTCTATAAATTTAATCAAATTAAATGTTTAGAAATACAATTAAACACATTTTATAACATATCAAATAATCAATTGATCAAAATCAATAAAGGAAATACCCAATTTAGCACAATTAGGGTTTTTGAGCCCGGAACACAAATCCGATTAATTCTTGCTAAAACATATCAATTGACGGTTCGGAAATGTAATTAAACATATTCTAATGTGATTTATATAGTCAATTGAATAAAATAACCCAATCACAAAATCCAATTTAAACCCGCGGGGGTTTTGACCTAAAAATTCAATTTCGATAAATTACGCATAATTTTTCCAAATCGACACTTCCAATATAAAATTAAATACATTTTAAACAATATTATAAAATCAATTGAGCGGAACGGCTCAATTATACGACCCAATTTCATTACACCCAAAATTTGACCTAGGAATCAAATTCCGATAAATCCTGCATAAATTTCTCAAATTGACGGTTTTAAAATGAAATTGGGTACATTTTAAAACATATTGTATAATTAATTTGTCCGAAATCGCGAAAACGGACGGATCCGAAAAATTTGGGCATAACCCGGCTAAAAATCCAATTTTTCCAAAATTCCAACACAACCACACAATTAACCTATCCAAATCAATCTTACAGCATATACATATATAAACAAACAATCAATTTGGCTTTTTACAAGCCAATCCATACCCAATTAATCAAAATAAGGTTAGGGTTTTTCGGAAATTATACCAAACGAAAAACCGACGAATCGGGGCAAAGGAAGGCCGGGGAAGCTTCGTTGGGGCCCGGGGGTTGCTCGCCGGTGGTCAACGGCGCTCGCCGGAGCCGGACGGTGGCACGAGCTGCGTGGCTCGTCGCTGTTGCGGCCTGCTACCGCCGCTGCTCCTGCGTGGCTGTGGTGCTGCATCGGTTGCAGCTGCTGCTACAGCGGCTGACGGCGGTGGTCGGCGGTTGGAAGTCGATGGTCGACGACGGAGGAGCAGAGAGGAGGAGCTGGGAGATGGAGAGGGGCGAGGGAGGCTAGGGTTTCGGGTTGCGGGAACAGTGGTCGACGGGGTAAGGGGAAGATAAGAGAAGGGAGAGGAGAGGGAAAAGAAAAAGGGGGAGGGGGCACCGGTCGGGCTGGGTTTTTTTTTTTTTTATTTTTTTTTTTTTTTATTTTTTTTTTTTTTTACAAATATCCATAAAATAAAATATCAAAGTTTTAAAATTATTACTAGAAGATTTTATTTAAAATTTATAAAACAAAAATTATTTCGAAATGATCCGAACGCCTAAAATTAGTAAAAAGGCTATATAAAAAATTTTGAAACCATTTTCGGAAGGATTTAATAACGAATACAAAATTTATATTATTTACGGAAATGTATTATAAGACCTAAAAAAATTATTTAAAAGTATATAATAAAATGTTTAAGTCAAATTCTACTAAATCAAGACTAATTTTAATAATTTCCGAAATCGGTTTTCCGTAAACCAAAACGCATAAAACGAAAGAGAATTAATTCCAGAAGGAATTTCATAAATAAACTCCAAAAATCTTTTTAATTTAAAACTTTCCAAAAAAAATATTAAAGATTACCGAAAACGAATAAATTTAAAGTCGGAAATATTTTCTACGGATAAAATTATTAAAATAATTTTAACTATTTAAACAGAAATTCTATAATTAAATAATATATTTCATTAACGAAATATAACTTTAAAACAAAGTCGTAAACACATGCCGAAGATATAATCGAAAACGAATTAAAAATATTAAAACCCAAAATACGAGAAAGAACGGGAATATATATTTTTAACCGAAGATCGAAATCATAAGAATATAATAAAATCACTGTCGTGAACGAATTTGTCTAGAATGATTCGCAACGACAATGATTAATTACACTCAATTATGAATTCGAAATCATCGATAAATCTGTAAAACGAAACGAAATTAGAATAGTTAATTATTTACATCAAATTACGCTAATAAAATCATTAAGCTTAATAAATTTGAATTTTAAAAATACGGGGTATTACATCACTACCCCCTTAAAAAGGAACTTCGTCCCCGAAGTTCGGGAAAACTTAGGTAGAGGAAACTTGGCAAAACGATTGAATAAAACATTGACCGCAATAAATAGGTTAAAAGTAAATCCGAGGAAAATAAAACAATGTTCACGGAACAAAACAAAGCAAAGTCGAAACAAAACAAAAAAAGGAATAGGAGGTGGAATAAAAAAAAAGGAGAATCAATGCTTAGCAAATCAAATACCATAGAATTCAAACCAGGGAGAAATACATATTTAAAGTCAAAACAATTTACAAAAATATTATCCTTTAGAATAAGGTCTTACAAGGGAATAACAAAAGTGTAACATGAAGTTTAAAAAGAATAAAGGAACAAAATTCTAAAGATTACACCATTTAAATAACACCACCGGCACATAATACACACATAAAACCTTACACAAAGAGTTGTCTCTATGGCATTATACAAGAAAACAAGGCTAATACTTAGCTTAACGAGTCACAAAAGGTCCTCCAAAAACACCAACCATATATACCTAGGTCAAAGGATATTTCCACCCCAAAATACTTCAGTAACAAGCTCTCTAATCTATGCTATAACCATGAGAGTCTAGACACTTAAATTTGAAAATGTTACTGCTATGGCAACTACCACATTCGAGCCCATAATTTTTATTTATCTGCAATTCTTTCATGGTTCTCCTCATACAAGACAAAACTTAATACACTATCACTCACGAGCGACTAAAAAGAAAAATATGTCTACTTTACGAAGAAGGATCTTCATACACTAATGCTAAAACTACTAACACAAAATACAAAACGGAAACAACCTGTGATTCAATGATAACTGATGAAAACTAGATATAGACCCAAAATGAAAGTTATACTGCATCATTAAATCACTATGGTAAATTAGGCACCCTACACCTTGATTACAAAAACAAACACCTCTATCTAAACCTCAACCTTAACATTATCACAATTCTAAATGTCTCCCAATTGAAATGATATATCTACTTAAACATCACTATCAGGGTTTCAAACCTAAATTTCCTAGAACTCAAAAGTAAAATTACTCAATCAAAATAGGTTACTATTTATGTCACATCACCCTATATCCGATAAGGTATACCTTAAGGTTTTTGATCCACAAAACCTACAAGACTAGGGTTAACCTAGTGGGGTCACTACCCCCTTAGGAGCAAACTAATTACCAAACTATAGTAATCACAACACACAAAATACAGAGTTAACACAAATCAAGCATGTACAATCACAACTAATCACATATAAAAAAAATATAATTATAACAGCAAATCACAAGGCCACTTACACTACCCAATCACACTATCCTCACAAGCTAATCCGGATAATAATAAAAATCACTTGAAGGAGGTGAAATACATTTTCGCTTAAAACATTTAGGATCGTGAGAACCGAATCTCTAACCGAAACCCGGTTCTCGACAACCAAAAGCTCTGATACCAACTTGTAACACCCCCAAATTTCACTCCTGAAAAAAAAAAAAATTTTGAAAGATTAAAGCGGAAGCTAGGAGCGAATTTGGGAAATGTTACCGCCACATCTAACACAAGATAAATGTCCACCATCTATCTCATGTTAGATGCAAGGCTAAAACCTGTCAAACAATTAAATCTGAATTTTAAATCCAATCAAACAATTAAATCCGAATAGTAACCGCTTAACAGAGTCCGAGAAATTTAAAGTCAATTACAAAACCTTTAGAAATCTAAATACAATACTTGCAAACTTTCAAGGGTAAATACAATTAAACAAAACAAATCCCGAAAATAAAAATCCGGATCGCCTACTCACTCAAGGCAAGTCTTCCACCCCAACTCAGTATCAACCTGCACAAGAGGTCTGCTCCCCACCATTAGTGGATCATCACAGGACCCATTCAATCAGTGTAGTATCAGTACGGGTCCAGTACTGAGTAAGTCTCGCTACCTTATCTTATAAGAAAGATCTCATCAAGCGCATATTAAATTATAGTACAATACGTTAATACAATAACATACATACTCACAACCCACAGCATGAGTCTCGCCATACACTCATAGTATGACAGACGAGCTAAGGCCAGCACTTAGGACATATATTACAAGTTCAGCACATAGACCACATACAATAACATGCAAGAAAGCGGTGAATGTTTCCTCGGTACTTTGTCCTTTTATTCTCATAAATAGTAATAAGTCCATTCCACACATTTCTTCATTAACCCATGTGAGTGCGGGAGCCCCACTATTATAGCCGGTGGACCGGAAAATATCGCACAGGGCAGGACGCCTCTGATCCACTATTATAGCCGGTGGACCGGAAAATATACGCACAGGGCAAAACGCCTCTGATCCACTATTATAGCCGGTGGACCGGATCGCAGCCCCCGACTCACATGGTGTTTCGCTTTAAGTACTTAGTATCTTTCCCATGGATTAACTTATAAGTTTGGTTTGTCGAGCGCGAAAACCCCCACTATTATAGCCGGTGGACCGGAAATATCGCACAGGGCAGAACGCCTCTGATCCACTATTATAGCCGGTGGACCGGAAATATACGCACAGGGCAAAACGCCTCTGATCCACTATTATAGCCGGTGGACCGGAAATATCGCACAGGGCAGAACGCCTCTGATCCACTATTATAGCCGGTGGACCGGATCGCAGGCTCGGCTCGACATCTTTCACTTTACGTAATTAATGTCTTATCAATGTCTTATTAAATTACATCACACCATTGACATGCATAAATCATTCTCTTTATACTATACACGTCACAACAAATAAAATCACACATTCATAACTACACTTTAGTCCATAAATACACATGATAACACCAAACAACTCTAAGCAATCATAACCAACCCTAATTGTCCACACCAACCCGTGGTTGACCACTTTTAACCCTATTTTACCATAACAACCATACTTAGCCATCCCAAACCTTAATTATCCTCGACAAATCACAATTAGCTACTCCAACCCTACTTAATCACAACGACCCAGAGTTGATCACTCCAAACCTTAATTTTGTCTCCTCCATACCTTGATAATACTCCACGTACTATTCTCCGTCCAAAACTGTTAAAAACCCAAATCATGACTCACAGACTCGACTCTCCCTCATGCCTCACTCCTCCTCGTTTATTCTTATTATTTTCTTCCTTTTTTTTTTCCACCTTCTTAAGTTAGGGTTTCCTTCCCAAACCCTAGTTGGTCCCTATGTACCCTTAATTTATCCCACGTACTATTTCTCACCTCGAGCCTCCAAACTCCCAAACAAACTTTCCATTAGTCTCCCCACGTCCCAATGTAACTTTTTATACGTATGGTCCGCCCCCATGCGGACCTTAATCTCCCCATGCAAACCCTATCATTTCCACCATGCCAACCCTATCATTCTCATGCAAACCCTAGTTTTCCCATGCAACATTAGTTTCTCCCACTCTCCCCTTTTATTCAATTCCCCCTTTTCCTCATCATCTCCCAATTATGAATTCCTTAGGTCATCCATACTTATGTCAACCAGCATACTTCCCTTTGGTTATCTTAGTTGTTTATTTTTCTCTTTCAAATCCCCCACTCCACAATTCCCCATCAAAACACCTAGCATGCATGTCACATCACACCACCTCATCTTTGTACCATACCATATTAGTACATACAGACAAGAGCACGGGAACGTACCTTGGTTCCATGCTGCACTACACAGTAGAACATATAACATACACATGATACAACATATAACCATACGAGGCATCCATGGCAAGTAAAAACATGTACTACACACAGACGGCCTTAGTTACGCCCTTACTAAACACCCACAGGTAGGGGTAAGTAGAGACTTACCTGGATCCGAAGTTAGCTAAGCGAAATGAGAGGGAGAGGGATCCCTAGTTCGTGGGTCCACGAGAAAGCTTTCCTAGACCCGATAGAAATCGATTAGATAAACTACACATAGCAAAATTAATTCTACAAAATCATCCCCAAAGATTAGGGTTTTAAATGCCTAATTACGAATCAACCAAATTACTTTGATTACCTCAAATTGATAGTTTTAAAATACAATTAAACTAATTTTAGATAAATCCAGATAATCAATTTCAACAAAACAATCTTCCGATTAACCAATTCCAAACAATCCATTTTTAAAATTAGGGTTTTAAAGCCCATGATACAACTCAAGTAATTCAAATCAATTAATTACAATTTAAAGGTATTAGAAGGTAATTAGGATCATTTCAACTACTTCTATAAATCTAACTTTAGAAAAACAATTATACAAATACTCAATCTCGTAATCTTACTTAAATCTAGGGTTTTAGGCCCGAAAATGCAATTCGGTAAAATTCTATAAATTTAATCAAATTAAATGTTTAGAAATACAATTAAACACATTTTATAACATATCAAATAATCAATTGATCAAAATCAATAAAGGAAATACCCAATTTAGCACAATTAGGGTTTTTGAGCCCGGAACACAAATCCGATTAATTCTTGCTAAAACATATCAATTGACGGTTCGGAAATGTAATTAAACATATTCTAATGTGATTTATATAGTCAATTGAATAAAATAACCCAATCACAAAATCCAATTTAAACCCGCGGGGGTTTTGACCTAAAAATTCAATTTCGATAAATTACGCATAATTTTTCCAAATCGACACTTCCAATATAAAATTAAATACATTTTAAACAATATTATAAAATCAATTGAGCGGAACGGCTCAATTATACGACCCAATTTCATTACACCCAAAATTTGACCTAGGAATCAAATTCCGATAAATCCTGCATAAATTTCTCAAATTGACGGTTTTAAAATGAAATTGGGTACATTTTAAAACATATTGTATAATTAATTTGTCCGAAATCGCGAAAACGGACGGATCCGAAAAATTTGGGCATAACCCGGCTAAAAATCCAATTTTTCCAAAATTCCAACACAACCACACAATTAACCTATCCAAATCAATCTTACAGCATATACATATATAAACAAACAATCAATTTGGCTTTTTACAAGCCAATCCATACCCAATTAATCAAAATAAGGTTAGGGTTTTTCGGAAATTATACCAAACGAAAAACCGACGAATCGGGGCAAAGGAAGGCCGGGGAAGCTTCGTTGGGGCCCGGGGGTTGCTCGCCGGTGGTCAACGGCGCTCGCCGGAGCCGGACGGTGGCACGAGCTGCGTGGCTCGTCGCTGTTGCGGCCTGCTACCGCCGCTGCTCCTGCGTGGCTGTGGTGCTGCATCGGTTGCAGCTGCTGCTACAGCGGCTGACGGCGGTGGTCGGCGGTTGGAAGTCGATGGTCGACGACGGAGGAGCAGAGAGGAGGAGCTGGGAGATGGAGAGGGGCGAGGGAGGCTAGGGTTTCGGGTTGCGGGAACAGTGGTCGACGGGGTAAGGGGAAGATAAGAGAAGGGAGAGGAGAGGGAAAAGAAAAAGGGGGAGGGGGCACCGGTCGGGCTGGGTTTTTTTTTTTTTTATTATTTTTTTTTTATTTTTTTTTTTTTTTTACAAATATCCATAAAATAAAATATCAAAGTTTTAAAATTATTACTAGAAGATTTTATTTAAAATTTATAAAACAAAAATTATTTCGAAATGATCCGAACGCCTAAAATTAGTAAAAAGGCTATATAAAAAATTTTGAAACCATTTTCGGAAGGATTTAATAACGAATACAAAATTTATATTATTTACGGAAATGTATTATAAGACCTAAAAAAATTATTTAAAAGTATATAATAAAATGTTTAAGTCAAATTCTACTAAATCAAGACTAATTTTAATAATTTCCGAAATCGGTTTTCCGTAAACCAAAACGCATAAAACGAAAGAGAATTAATTCCAGAAGGAATTTCATAAATAAACTCCAAAAATCTTTTTAATTTAAAACTTTCCAAAAAAAATATTAAAGATTACCGAAAACGAATAAATTTAAAGTCGGAAATATTTTCTACGGATAAAATTATTAAAATAATTTTAACTATTTAAACAGAAATTCTATAATTAAATAATATATTTCATTAACGAAATATAACTTTAAAACAAAGTCGTAAACACATGCCGAAGATATAATCGAAAACGAATTAAAAATATTAAAACCCAAAATACGAGAAAGAACGGGAATATATATTTTTAACCGAAGATCGAAATCATAAGAATATAATAAAATCACTGTCGTGAACGAATTTGTCTAGAATGATTCGCAACGACAATGATTAATTACACTCAATTATGAATTCGAAATCATCGATAAATCTGTAAAACGAAACGAAATTAGAATAGTTAATTATTTACATCAAATTACGCTAATAAAATCATTAAGCTTAATAAATTTGAATTTTAAAAATACGGGGTATTACAGAGGAAATGTCATAGTCTCTCGTGGTGGAACAACATCAGCAAGACGCTTGTGTTGGGACCCAAAATGATTGAGGAGACAACGAGACACATCACTTTGATTCAGGACCCGATGAGAGAATCCTAGGACCTACAGAAGAGCTATATAGAATTAAGAAGACGGATTGATGGTTACAAGGTGGGAAATAGAGTCCTTTTGAGGGTCTCTACTATTAAGGGAGTAATGAGGTTTGGTAGGAAGGGTAAGCTCAGTCTAAGGTACATTGGACTATACAAGATTTTAGACCGTGTTGTTGAAGTCGCTTATCTTTTAGCCCTACTAATGGAGTTGGTGCGTGTGCACAATAACATCTTTCATATATCTTAGGTGAGAAAATACGTTGTAGATCCTTCGTATATTATCCGACTGGAGTCACTAGAGCTCCATGAATCCTTGATGTATGAAGAGTGACCAATGAACATCTTAGATACAAAGATGAGAGAGATGCATATGAAGACCATCCCATTGATAGAAGTTCTTTGGTCATGACATAGTATAGAGGAGGCTACTTGGGAGGCCAATGAGGAAATTTGAGCCAAGTACCTAGAGTTATTTTGTTAGTATGATACCTTGGTGCAATCCATTCTCTATAAAGGGGTAGTAACCCTTTTTATTGAATGTGAATTTGATGTATGTTTTACTGTTTGATAAGTAATATTATTAGAATGTTATAGGCTATAAGAGGGTAGTGTTGTAATATCCCACCTTGTTGGAAAATGTTGGAATGATAAATATGCCAATTTTGGATGTTTGATTTTGATTTGGTATTATGATTTGGTTTGAGAAAAGGTTGGATTTTAAAAAAAGGTTGGAAAATGAAATTTATTGAGTTTTCCAAGTGAACTAATCTACTTGTTCGTTGTTTCAGCAAAATGGTTTTACTTGACTAAACTGATCGATTGGTTAGGGAACTGATCAATAGGTATGCCAAACCAATCGACTGGTTTGTCATGTTAGGCATACTTTTGAAACTCAATTTTTTAGAAAAATTTCTTATACTAAAATGGAAAATCATTGACACATAACAAATTATTTCTAAGATATTCTTAGCCTTTTTTATGATATATTTAGCCCGAAATGTTACCTTAGATCTATCTGGAAGATGATTGGGACAATTAGGGGGGAGATGACCTCACCCTTGTCTTCCTCTCTTCTATGCACATTTATGAGATCAATGCTTCATTCTTAGGTAAAATTCTAATCAGGTGGAAAATTCATTTCACTTTGACCTTCCATTACCCCTTTTATGAATTGCAATTCTAGACTAATTAGCCTACATTCTCCAAAAATACTATTTGAGCTTTAGAGAATAGGTATGTATATCTTGGATAAAATCCGTCAATTTAGCTCGAATTCAAACAGTAAGAACTAGGGTTTTTGAATTATTCAAGACTCCTATATGATTCTCCACAATTGGTTGGCTATAAATAGCCCGAATCATCCCTTTTGTTCACATTTCTTTCATCCACCGAAAAATCCTAACTCTTTGTATTCACCTTTCTCCTTTCTACACTTCAAGTTTTGTAGTCAAATTACTTTCACTATTTTGATCATTTCTCTAGCTCCCTCATGTTTTAATTATTAAGTAAGGAAGAGTTAGATTTGGGAAAATAATTGAGTGGCTAAGCTAAGCATTCCCTGTTTTTTCTTTAAGTGTGGTATGTTCCTTTTTTTCCTTTCTATTTGAAGTTCAAATTTATTAAGGTTATGTACGAATTTGTGAATTAAATATTATTTTTTTTTAAGTTTTAAAAGTTGAGATTTTTACACACTGAGATTTCTAGTTTAAGAAAAATTTACCTGCATTAAGTAAGTAATTCTTACTTCTAAAATGGTTTATGAGTATTCTTACATGATATAGAACTCTTTGGGTTGTTTTTATATGTTGGAATGAATGTATATAGCTTGCAAAGTTAATTTTGACAGGTAAATTATATATTTTGAATTAAAAGTGTGAAATTTGAAAAAAAATGATGATAAGTAAATGTTGAGATATGCATGTCAAATATGCTTACAAATGTGTTATACCATATTGAAGCATTTTCTAGTGTTGTTTAATGAAGATTTAAAAGCATGATATGCATGTATTTAATTAGCCACAAATTTATTTTTCTATTGTAAAAAAAATAAATATAGCCGCTAAATATTTTATGTTCTAACCAGTTTTACTTAAAATTACAATCACATTTTCAATTTAAAAAGTCTGGCCACTAATTTTTGCTTTGTCATGTTTGTGGCGCGTGCGCCCTTTGCTGTAGTATGATAATAAAGACACTTTGCACACGTGTATTTCTCATGTCCTTTTCCTTGCACACAGTGGCGGAGCCAGGGCTTCTGTATGGTGTCTCGGGACACCACGGAGCCCTGGCTGGAAAGTAAAAATTTTACTTGTTTTTTAGGTATTAGATATATATAATATTTGTAGGATACCATAACAAAGAATTAAAATTGATGAATGGTCAGACAAGTAGGTTCTCGTGTATCGACGCCCGAAGGTCACAGGATCAAGTCTCGGGGTCGTTTTGTTTTGAATTTTTTTCACATCATCAAAACGTCGTTTTGATGATTCCCCCCCCCCAAACCCTTACCCTCCTAGCCTCCTCTTCGACCCTTGCTGCTTCAGTGCTTCGACCGTTGTTGCTTGCCAGCTTGACTGCTTTGAGTCTTCGACCTCTCGATCAAAAGCCTGGACGCACGCGGCACGCCGCCTGGACAGCACAAACTGTCGACGCCGGAGCTCGCCATTTTTGCTGCCGAACGCCGCAATTTTTTCTTCTTCCAGCCTGTTGTCACTACAGAAAACTAGGACTTTAACGACCAACAAATTTTGTCGTTAATGGCTAAAATTTGGTCGCTAATGTCAATAACGACCAAACAAATTGTTGGTCGTCGGTGGTCGTTATTGCTTCGTCGCTAAAGGCTTTAACAACCAACCGAAATGTTTTGGTCGTTAAAGCAATAACGACGACATATAATGTTGGTCGCTAAAGCAATAGCGACGGCTTAAAATGTCGATCGCTAAAGCAATAGCGACGGCTTAAAATGTTGGTTGCTATAAGTAATAACGACGGCTTATAACATTGGTCACTATAAGCAATAACGACAACGTATAATGTTGGTCGTTATAAACAATAGCGACAAAAAAAATATATCATCGTAAATAATATTGATGATTAACTTCTTTTTTGTAATTAAATAAATAAAAAATTATCACATCAATACCGACTAATTTTTCCTTCACTACTAAAATCCATTTATTATTAGCGACATAATTTATTAGTCGCAAATGCCATAATTATATATTCAAGAATATAATTGGCATTTCAACATTTTTCTCAAACCTTGCACCTGTATATATATATATATATATATATATATATATCCATTACAATCTTCTGAAACCCTGTATCTGTATCCATATATATCCCTTTTAACACATGGATATAATTTTCTAAATACCTGTCTACAAACATTCAACTAAATATTCATACAAATAATTTGTATTAAATGTCTGGTACAACAAAAATATTTGATCAAATTTAAATATATTACAAAAGAACTACAGGATATCATTGTATTACACAAATATCATGATAAGTAGCCGCCAACAAATTAATCGTTCTATTCACCGAACCTAATAAACTTAGTTAGCTTGTCAAAATGAGTTGGATCTGCAACAAAAGAAATATAAAAATAATAATTAATATAAGTATCAAATAAAAAATGACGTATCATATTAAAAGAAAAAAAATATCACACCTCTATGCATATCATATTAAAATAAACAATGACATATCATATTAAAACTAACAAGAAAAAAAAGATAGTATCTCCTCTATGCATAGTGTAGGTGTTATCCTCAATTACTTAACCATAGAAAGACAAAATGGAGGAAGGGGTGAGGTTTAGTAGGGATAAGGACGAGGGGGTCCACAAGGGTCAAAGTAAAAGTTATACTTCAAAATCCTCTCCTTGATGTGTCTTTATAGAATGCTTTAAGTTGATGCCCATTGATTTTTCATGTTTGACATGCCTTAACACTTTTGAGATAATAACGTAATGATGTAGTACTGTTTCATATTCTTTTACAAGTCTAACAAGCTTATCTTCCTATAAAGATCTAAGTTCACTTACAATGATAATAAGAAGAGTTTGATTATCCCCTAAGAAGGCATATTTTAGATTATTGGGTAAGGGTTTCAACTCCACTTCTAGAGGCTTTTCTACAGAGGGTAGGGTTTTTCTTTCATGATAGGCAACTCTATATACTCCTCTATGTTAGTAAAATAAACTCTTAAAGTATAAACACAATCCTTTATTTGCTTATCAAATTCACAATTTTCTTGAATCAAACCTTCTGAATCAAACCCTTGAAACATCCGTAAGAAGACATATGATAGAAATGCATAGCGGTTATCCTCTTTCTTGGCATATTCAACATCAGGATACATAGAATAAGAAGCTAAATCCAAATCTCACTGATTTCTATTCATCAAATCAATCAACAGCTTAGTGAACTTATGTACCAACCGACAAGCATCTTATAAAGTCATCTTTAATGATAAATTTTCAATTTATAGAGGCTCCTAAGCCTAGAATAAATTTTTCATATCTCATGTTTTCAATTTTATAAGGATTTATATAAATACTAGGATCGTTACACTTAGGCAGGAGTTTTCATTGTAAAATTACAAACGCATTTTCCCCTATGCTAACTTTTTTATTCCCTCTCAATTTTTTCTTGTTGGTGTATAAATCTTTTAAATACTTTTCATACCTAGACAAGTAGGGGACTATTTACCTCAGCTTTCTAAAAAAATTCTAGTGTATCATATTCACTATCTTGCTTCCTACTCTTATCTAATAGGCAAGGAAAACGAGTAATGGGTTTATAAGGGTAAGGATAAATTTTTTTAGTTACCTTAGGAGGTTTTTCTTTGATCTCTTTTTCAATATTCATTGATTCTTTCTCTTCTTGATTTGTTCCTTGGTTATCCTTAAATTACCTTTGATCATTTAATTGTTTTCCACTCCAGGTGGTGATAGTACTCATGTTTTCTCTTTGATTCCTTCCTGTTTGGCTAGGTAATTTTGAGGAACTCTCTGTTTGTAATTTAGCAACAAAATTTGCCAATTGACTCACCTAACGTTCTAAGTTCTCCAGCCCATTTCTTGTTTCTTATCGAAATTGAAGAGTGCTGGTGGCTAAAAATTTTACTATATCCCCTAATGACATTATAACACCCAAAATTACAACTAATTTTTTTTATATTTTAAATAGAAGCATAATACCAAAAGAGATAGGTGTTAGTACTATAATTGATATAAGTGTACCTTACCATACCATTTTTAGCCCTGAATTAGCCTTGCGTTTCCTCATTTTTTTTCTCTCTTTTGCCCAACCACTCTTCTTATATTCACCTTACCTCGCGTAGCACCCATACCCCTCACTTGTTGAACCACCCCTCTCCTCATCCCTATCACCCTACCATTCTTTGCTGACCTATGCTCCATCACCCTACCTCTATTTACTTATACATATAAACACACAAGCACTCTTACCCAACTCCCCTGATCAAGCAAACCCTCCCTTTCCTTCTTTATTTTCCTCAACACTACCCTTCCCTTACTACCCCCTATCAACTTTTATTGGTTTCACCTCTAGCCCTCCTCTCAAAATCTTCTCACGCACACCTAAATCCAGGCTCTGTGCCACTAACCACCGAAATATCTACCATTGCAACCTCTACCACTGGACTCTCTTCCATTATCCCTATAAGTCCCATCACTACCATTGCTATCCTTCACCACCATTCCCCTACTTTTTTGCATCACCAACACAACCACTAGCCTCCCCCTATCACATTTCCTCGCTCCCACCATCACCAACATTTGTGCTTCACACTTACACCATTATTGTTGTGGACCACCAGCCATGTCCCTGCTTGGCTCTAATAGGTCTTTCATCACCACATTACATAACAACCTCCATCATCCAGCCAGCCAACCTCACATTCTTCCTCTTCTTCTTCTTCTTCTTCTTCTTTTTTCTCCACTATTGCCCTATTTTTCTTGTTCTCCTTCCCTGTAGCAACTTTTTCTTATCCCTTTCCCATTTACTAGGCTCCTACTTCAACAGCGACCACCTAGGTAAATATAACTTTTTTCAGTATGCCTCCACCCTTTCGGCACATCTCACTATAACCAATCACTCACCTTCAATCCTCTTGACCGCTGGAGCCCTTATTTTTTACTACATTCACCACAATGCCCTGACACCACCACTACCCACTTCCACCGCTGAATGCCAACAACACCAATCATCACCACCATTTTCACCACCCCTTCCTCACCTTCAGTCCTCAACCATTGTAAAACAGCCCCCAACCTACACCCTCCTTTGTGTGCATAGCTCATGCTGTCCATTGTAAATACCTACCTTTTTCCAAATTCCATACCTAATATATATATATGTCGAGAAATGCCATTAGCACATAATTAACACATCCAAATTCCCAAATTCTGAACATTCCAAATAATCCTCACATAATCGGGTCAAAATTCCCAAATTTCAGAAACCAAGCATATACCACATAATTAACCCATCTAAATCAATCATACAACACACACATATTTAATTTAGCAGATAATTTAGCATAATCAAAGCTAACTCATAGAAATTTAATCAAAACAAAAGTTAGGGTTTAGGATAATTTATACAAAATAAAATCAGCCAAAATAGGCCAGATAAAGGGCACGGGAGCTTCGTCAAAGGTTGAGGAACTTCCATCGATGGTGGATGTCGCTAGAGGTGGCCGGCGGTGGCGTCGTGGTGGTGTCGTGGAAATGGTGCCGGAGCAGGGTCGAGCGACCCATTATGCTTCCCTGCTCGCGCTGCTCGTCCGACCACAGCTGCTGCTGCCTCGCTCCCGTGCTGCCGTCGTCCAGTGGTTGTGTTGTAGTGGTTAGGTAGTGGCCGAAGAATGCACGCAGAGGCAGGAAAGGGAAAGGAGAAGGGAAGCATGGAGTCGGGCCTCAACGTAGGAGAAAGCAATGGGAAAGGAAGAGAGAGTAGGAAAGGAAAGGGGGGCGGGGTCGGTCACTGATTGTTTGTTTGTTTTTTTTAAGTATCTAAAATATGATAATGGATAATTTTATCTGAATTTTATTTAATAAAAACTATTAGGTAAAGATCCAAGAAATAAATTTTATTTTTATACAAATTTAAGTGAATAATAATAATTTAACATATTTATTTATAAAATGTCATCCGTAAATGAAAATGGAAAAAACATAAATAAGAAATTATAAAGATGTTGTAGAATTTTTAAATATAAAATTTTTCGAAGATCTTATCGATCTCATAAAAATAAATAAATTCATAGATGTAAATATTTTCAACAAATAAAAATTATTAAAGTTTTGCTACTATAAAAAATATATATAAATATATATTAGACTTAAACGCCTTTAGCGACCAAAAAAATTAACGATTAATGACTAAAAATTACATTGGTTGCTATAGATATACCAATAACAATGACTTTTAATGGTGGTCGTTAATAATATATCAATAGCGACTAGAAAAAATTTTGGTCGCTAAATTGGTCGTTAATGCACCAGTTTCTTGTAGTGTGTAGAGTGTGGACGACCTGTGTGTGGTGCAGCTGCTGCCGCCTGTCTGCTGAGTCGCCTGCTGTCGCGGTGCCGCCTGCCGCCGCTGCCACTGATCTCAACCCTCGACCTCCGCCACCGGAGCCAAGAACCAAGAGCAGAAGCTGCCAAGTCTGTTGTCTACTTGCCTTCAACCGAGCCACTCAACCACAAGGTAAAATTTAGTTTATTAATTTTTAGTTTGTTAAATTATTTATCATAAATTTATAAATTTGTGAAATTAGAATGCAGTTAATTTGTTTATATTTATTGTATTAATTGATTATATTTTTTAGTTTATAGAAATTCTAATTTATCTTATTAATGTAGAAAATAAAAATTGGCTTATTAATTAGGTAGAAATCAAAATTAGTTTGTAGAAATCAAATTTTTTAGATTTATAGATTGAATTGCTTAATTTATTAGTTAGTTTTTGAATTAATTCGTTATAAAATTATATTATTAATTAAGTTTTAGTAAATTCCTTAGTTAATTCATTAAATTGTTTGATAAGTGATTCTAGTAAATAAATTGATTAGTGATTCTAAATATTTGATATTGTTATTATTAAATATGAATATTTCCTTTATTATTTTTATAATATTTTATTGTTTGATAAGTCGTTTGAGTTTTAATTGAAAGACACAAAATCAAGCTAATTATTTTAATCACTAAATTGTATGAAATAAATTACCCCAATTATCGATAATTTTTTTAAGATCAAGGTATAAAATTTAATAAGAAATCGGTAAGTGAATATATTTTTATGATAATTACAAATATATTTGTATTTGATGTCATTTGCAAAAAAATTTTATAACTTTTTTTAAAAAAATATTAAAAAAATATGTATTAATTTTGTGTGTTTATACATTATAGAGATACCGTAAAATTGAATGTCTAACTCGACCGCCGCATGCACACCCGTATTCCCTTTTCAAACATCAAAATACGACCGGGGATCGAGCAAATATAATTATGTTCAAACCGTAGTTAATTTTTTTGGGGTATTGTTATATGGAAAACAAATATTTACTCGATGGAAAACAAATGCCTAAAGTACCCCGCTAATTTCGTGGTTGATCGGCTTCCCCCGCACCATTGGTGATCTTTTTTGAAGTCTCCCCCATTCCGTCGGCAAAATATGCCGAAAGCTCCCTGGGCCATCGACAAATTCTGCCGAAACCTCCCTGCACCATCGGCAAAATCAGTCGAAGTCTCCCTGTTGCCATCGACCAAATATGCCGTAGCTACCTGCTCGATAACTATAGATTAAATAGTAACAAGCAGATAGAATTAATTAATTCATTAATTTACACTACTGGGTATATAAAGTCACGTACCTGAATAATAGGGGCTGCCATCATTATGCCCATTCTTCTATAGTAATTTTTGAGCCCCATGCAGTGATTGTCGAAGCCCCGTCTTCTTCTTTTTTCTTTTTTTTTAATACTAGGTCTAGAATTATAAAAACAAAATTTTATGAAAATTTATATGAAAAATTATAATTAATACAAAACCCTAAACCGCAATTATTACCCTGAGATCGGTACATATTGCCGAAGCAAAAAAAGTATCCAATTATTACTTATAGGATACACGCATTTTTCATATCGATAAAGGAGAATATGAAATATGTTATCTATAAATTTATTTAATGTTTCATCATAAAAATTATAACTACGCATATTATTAGTAGCAAACCCTCTTTTTATAAATGGCCAGCCCCATGATGCTTCTTTAATTAAAAGAAAAAAAAAGCTATACAAAATTACATAAATTAGGTGGCAATATAAAAATTAAGTTTGTCTCAAACAAATGTTAACATTGCACAAATTTTCTAAAAATTAAAATTTAATAATATTTTATATGAAAAAAAATTATTAAGGTTTCGTCCAGTTATTTAATAAATAATTAGTATATAAATTTGGGTTTAGCATTGTAAAAGAAAGGTAATGAAAATCTAAAACTTTTTCAAGATAAACTTTTTTATAGGAGCAGTAGGTGGAGTTGGCTACCACTTACTTGGAAAAGGACGATAGAAACTAGAAAGCATCGGTAAATTCTGTCGAAGCCCGCGCCCCACCACCGACACTTGTTGCGGAAGCCAACGAACACCCATCGGTAGATTTTGTCGAAGGCAAGCCTCCGTACCGGCAGAAATTGCCGAATCCAACCCTCCACCACCGGCACATATTGCCGAAGCCAACTCCTCACACCGGCCGAAATTACCGAAGCCAATATCGACCTTTTTTTCAAATCTAAAATTTGGTTACATAATAAAAAAAAATTCAACAAACACATTTATAATTAAATTAATTTTTTTATCTATAATAAAAAATATTTCATATACTAGATCTATAATATAAATTACTAAAAAAATTAAAATTTGAACTCATAAATTTATAATTAAATAAAAAAAATATAAACAAATAATTTTAATTAAACTTATAAATTTATAACATAATTTTAGCATATTTTATAAAAAAAAATATTAATTAAAAAATATTAATTATTTATCTTGAGGTTAATTTTTTTTTCTTGACCTGTTAAAGAGAGAAGTGAGAGAAGGAAGATGGAAAAAAAAAAGTATGAAAGAATTACGTAATCTTTCAAGGAGAGAAGGAAGATGGCCGAACAAAAAAGCTTCGATAGTAAAAGGGTAGTTTTGATAGACTATGTAGTATTATTTTTTAAATAATAAATTTTTGTTTTCGGAATAACAGCTACGTTTTTTTGTCGAAGCATACAACCAGAGTACGTGTGATACTCTTACGAAGGTTCGAGGAAATATGCTAATTGAGGAAACTTTCTAACAGTAGCTATGCACGACTGTTACGCAAGAGAGGTCGGCCCACGCGAGTTGGTGGGTGACACTTCGCCAGCGATAAGTGCGGACATATTATATTAATACGGATGTAGATATACCGGTACGGCGGCACCGTTTATATCCATATGTAGTATGATGATAAAGATACATTGCACAGGTTGATTTCTCATCTAATTTTTTTTTTCCTCCTTTCCCATCCTTTTGCCTTGCACGCTTGACTTCCTTAGATATCAACAACCTTAGTGTGTAATGTATGATACTTTGACCGCGGATCGAGGACATATACTCTGGTCGAACCGTAGTTAATTTTTTTTTTTGGGAAACATATAACCAGAGCGGGCGCGACACTCTGACCAAGGATAACCGTAGCTAATTGCGAAGCTGCCATGCACTCCGCCAGGAATAAGTGCAGACCCGCGTTCGCTAAGTAACTGGTCCGTACTGATGTCCCGCTGAATGACTGACGAGAAAAGAAATGTGAAACAAATGGATGCGTCGGCGCTTATGTCACTGCCGGCTTTCTCTGTGATGCGAACCACAGGGCCGGGTCATCTATTTTTCTAGTCCTACTTGGATTTTACTGTATTGATATTCATATTCCTTCCCATACAAAATAAAATACGAGTAAGAATATATAGTGTATATTGATTAAGTAGTACTCTTTAGAATGTTCATTGGAATCTAGAATAGTATATAAGTTTTTAGAAAATTTTGTAATGTTTTATAAGTTTCTGTATTTTTTTTTTGTATAAGTTTCTTGAATTTTTTTTTGTGAAATTTATTTTATAATTTCTTAAATCTTCAGTAATCTTTGTTATAGTTTTAAAATTTCTTGTACATTTGTATTTATAATTGGTTTATTTTATATATAGTTTAATTATATATAAGAAGGGCAGTAAATGTGTGTTTTACAAAAAATTAGTAGAGTATTTAACTGTTCCATGCATGTAAAAAAGGAAGTTGTTCTTTAGTTTTAAATACATTTTAATAAAATAATAAAAGTAATTTTAAAATTATATTAATATTTTTTTATTAAAATTTAATAAAACATTTAATATATATATATATAATTAAAAAAATATGAATAAAAAATAGATTTTTAGTTTTTAAAATAATTTTTTATATATAAAAATTTAATGATATAAATTTTTTTTTTCGACATCCGTAGCAGGGAGAATGAAATTAAAAGTTAAGTTCCTATGGACAGTATGGACAGCAGCGGAGTGGGCTGAGGGAGAATGAAATTAAAAGTTCCTATAGTCAGTAGCGGAGTGGGCCCGGGGGGAATGCCTACAAATTGCGGGGCAAGGCTGAGCATTGGGGCGTTGGGTGCGCCGCGACGCAACTCCCACCTTTTTTCGAGAACCTATATAAGTACTCGGTCATTGGTCTCCGCGTCAACACAAAACTAAGCTTTTGCTCTTGCCTGTGTGAGTAGTTTGATCTCAGGCTTAGTACTCTATGATGATTTCATCCGAGGATATTCGAGTTGCTGTCGGAATTATTGGTAAGCATTAATTAGTTATAATTATAAAATTATGTAAGTTGCCTTGGTAAGCATCGTAATGATCATTTCCCTTGATTTGTTAAGTGTGTTTGGCCAAGCATAACAATATACCGATCCTGTACTTAACTGACGAGGAGTATCCCCCCCCCCTCTTGTTTCAGGAAATCTCACTCCACTCTTCATGTTCCTGGCTCCACTGTAAGCTCTTAGTTAGCTTGCTTAATTCACGGACTTCCTATATGCATAGATATGCATGGACTTCCTATATCTCCTACCATTTTATATAATAATAATAATAATAATAATAATAATAATAATAATAATAATAATATAATACCACACTGACCGATGAATTATCTTTTTTCTTCTCATTTTCAGGCAATCATCTATTCGGATATGCAAAAACGGCTCTGTAGAGCAATCCTCTGCAGTTCCATGCTTAGTGGCCTTCTTCAACTGCATGATATCGCTGGCGCAAGGACTGCCCTTGGTACACCCCCACAGCATGTCGATACTCACCGTTAATGCAGCAATGTGCCTAATTGAGTTCACGTATCTGTTGCTCTTTGCGATCTATTCCGACGAAACGAATAAGAGGCTCAAAGTCATCTTAGTCATACTCCTCGAGATCATAATTTCTGCCATCTTTACTGCTTTGGTTCTGGGTATATATGGTATCAGCCCATTCGATATATATGTCTTCGTAAGTCTGTGTATATAAATATATATACTCTTTTGCTCTCTATCAAACGACGAATCTTATATTACAAATAACTTATGTGCATGGAAATAACTTCCATTTGCAGACACCTAGAGCTCTTGGGGCTTTGTTTGCGGCTTTCCACCTCGTACTCTATGCAGTATATTACAAACCTACGCGAGCAGAAACAAACCTTACCATCGAGATGGATTTAGCCCAGGTCGTAGCAGCGGACACAGGAGCATGACGTGTGCCGGAGAGATGCAAGTACCGACGATTGAAGAGGGTGATGAAAATTTAAAAGTGAAGCACGTATCATGTGTCAATTTGTCGCCACTTGCTAGTATATTATTATTATGTTTTTCTCTTTTCTTTTATTTTCTTTTCCCCTCCCTCCCTTCTTCTAGGTTCCTTAGAATATATATATATACTTTGATTATCTGTTGTAACAAAGTCCAGTCTTTTACATTTGATGAGTACGTATGTCCTATATGCACGGTTAATAAATAGCTATTATTAGTAATATTATTATTATTATTAGCTGCCTGACGTAAACATAACATCTCCATTTTATTTATTCATTTATTTTTCGATTACATTTTGAACCGACACATGTAGCTCTCATAGAACCCTAAGACAATTTACATCATAAGTTCTTAAAAAATATAAGAACCACTATTATCAATAAATTGTATGCATTGAAGTTTTTTTTTTTCCCAAAAGTTTTAAGAATGGTTCTACGATAAAAATCGATTCTGTGTATTAAAAAAATAAGGTTGTGCAAAAAAGTCAAAAAAGAACTGTGCAGAATGTGGGAACCTGGGGGACAATGGGGGCCATCGTCGGACTGGCAATGGCTTTTTGGAATTTTGTTATTGAAATATATAATGCTTTAATTAAAATATTTTAAATTTGGTTTATTGAAAAAAATTATGTCAAAATTATTCTAAATGTCTTCTATAAGAATACACACACGTACTAATATATTTTTGACGTAAAAATTATTTAGAATATAAAATATTTTTTAAAATTAAAATATGTGAGATATAGATTAGATATTTATAGAATGATTAATGTTAATGTAAAACTAAGTTGGTATCGAATAAAAGTCATCGTATTCATTTTATATTCTTTATTATCTTCATAATATAATATAAATTTATTTTAATTTTTCTTTTTTATTTCTTCTCATAATAGTGTAAGAATATACTACTATAATTTTGTTTTATAACTCCTAATCTTTTACTTAATCTTTTATTTTATTACATATAAATAAATTATAAAAATAAAAAAGATGTAGAATAATAATATTATATTATATGTTATCAACAAGATTATTTAAATAAGAAAATATTTTAACCATAAACATATTTTAATTTCTTTAGTGACTCTGAATTATCATTGTTGCCGAGTAATTACTGACGTGTCTTGGTCCCATATGCCAACGGATACCTGTGTGCCCAGGAATTTTCTTCCCTCGGTTTCCCTTACTTTCCCTGCATCTTTAGTTTATGTCAGTATTTTTGTTTTGCTTTTATATGCCTCGTTTTGTGTGTCGATATTACTATCGTCATTCAACAATCTCTCCCTAACCAAATTGGATATTTGTCATTGGCATTTACAAGCATAAGATAATTTTGGTGTTACTTCCTGTTTTTGTGCTATATATATTCGATGACTTAAAAGTATCTAACACATCAAATGCATGATTATCAACAACAATATTTGGTTATTTAGTGTATTTTAATTAGTCATTGGCTGCTCTATACTTCACAAATTTTGAACTTACCCATTACATTTGTTTTCTCTACTATGTTATATTATATTATAATATATTACTATAACAAAAAAAAAGTTGCTAAATTACTAGACTTATCACCTATCATTTCCTTCGTAAAAGAACGAGATGGATTGACGATTCCATCATCCATCACCATATACGTACCTCTATTTTAAAAAAACTTATCGGATAATTATATAACATGGTTATATAATCTAATATGCACAAACCTCTATTACATGAAACTAATGAAGGGTCACTAGATTTGGCTAAATTTTTCCCCATATAACTAAAGTATAGCTAGCTAATTTCACAAATGTCAGTAGAGGTGTGAATGTCGCAACTAACTATTTTATTTATAAGTATTTTTTTTATTTTACAATAATTTATTTCCTTTGTGATTTTTATTTCTTGCTATTTATATTTTACACTTTATTTTGTAGTTGAAAACAAGAGGGAAATGACCAATCTTGTGAAGTTAGAATTCACCGCACTAGATGTAACCAGAAATAATTATTTATCCTGGGTTCTAGATGTTGAGCTCCACCTAACCAGTCTTGGTCTAGGTGAAACCGTAAGAGAAGGCTCAAATGTGTTGAATAAGACTACATAAAGATGATGTTTTTGTTACTCCATCATCTACATAAGAGCCTTAAAAAACAATATCTAATTGTTAATAGCACATAAAACTTTGGAAGAACCTTAGATATAAATTTGATCACTTGAAATTGTTTAACCTCCCTCATGTCTGTATGAGTAGATGCACTTGAGGTTGTAGGATTACACAACATTCATTGAATATAATTCAGAAATGTTTCTCAAAGTTGAGGCTATGTGGGCAACATGTCATAGATGATGAGATGCTTGAAAACACATTCTTTACACTTCATGATGAAAATATGGTCCTTGAGCAACAATATATAGAGCATAATTTCAAAATTTATAGAGATATTATCTTATGTCTGATTTTGGGTAGAGGAAATCAATTAAATGCTCTTAAATAACCATTAGGCATGAACCACTAGTTAAGCACCACATCTTGAAACTCATGCAACATTTCCTAAGGTGAATGTTGCCTCCTCTAGGAGAGGACGAAATAACGGTCATCCACGTGGTCATAATCTTGGTTGTGTTTATGGTTATCAAGTTAACAATACCTAGATTAAACTAGATATTTAGAAGAAAAAGGGGGAAACATCCATGAAAAATGATGCACCAACAAAGCCTAAAACTTTAAGTAGTGGTGCTTGTTATAGGTATAAAACATAAGGGCATTGGGCCTATGCTTGATGTACTCCCCCATATTTCGTAAAGCTATACCAAGACTCCATGAAAGAAAAAGGGAATGAAATCATTCTCATTGAAGCTAAAAGCTCCGAGAATACCCACCTAGATACACCTTATAACGCCATGTATTTTTTAAATTCAATTTCCTTAAGCTTAAATATCTTGTTAAGAAAATTTTCATAAAAATATTTTATTATTTAATTTGTGATCCATTTTATGGTTTTATTGATGGTTTCAAATTCATATTAAAATTTATTTAATCATTTTTCATTGCAAATAATTCTAGATAAATTCATTCAGAATACTATCTTTTTCAGATAATTGTTTTACTTAGTACGAGTTTGAATTTTATTATATACGCTTACCCTTATATGTTGCCATGTCTAGTCATGTGTTTCTAAGCATGAATCCATGACCACATGTTTTATTGTATAATATATCATGTATACCTTAGTCTCATTATTGCATGTATGATGATCCTTGATACCCTATGGGTGAATGATGGATATTATGCCACTTATTCATGATGTATATATTGTTGTATGAGTGGAATGGTGTGTGTATGTATGTACTTATGAGTATCATAAGTTAAAGATTGCCATAACTTTAGATGCATCATGTGCCCTCTATGTATAAGTGTTTCTCACCATATTAAACTTAGGGAAAGGTGAGTTTGACAGTTGAGGTGAACTTTGTGGAAGACTCTTATGATGTATGGTATCATAGGTTCATTCATATGAGTGAGAAGGGTGTAAAGCTTATCACCAACTAAGGTATCATGCTAGCAGTTTGAGAAGTTAAGGTTACTTGATGTAATCACAATGTACTATGTAATAAGCAAACAAAATTGAGGCTACTTTGTTAAGAGTGTCACCGGATGAGTAACAAGGAAACTTGGTTGAGTATTTTTGGATTTTTGTGGCCCACTGAAGGTGAAGTTATTAGGTGGATCATCATATTTTGTGACATTCATCAATGAACTCTCAAAGAAGGCTTGGGTATATTCCATGTTGAAGTAGGATTAATTTTTGATTAACTTCAAATTCTTTCATGCTAAAGTAAAGAATAAGAGTAGGAGGACGTTGAAGTGTATTCATACAGACAATGGAGGTGAATACTTTGGTCCATTTGATGACTAATATAAGTCTCATGGAATCTTACATGATTAGACTGTTCCTAAAAACCCTCAACACGATGGGGTGAAGGAACAAATGAATCATACATTGATGCAGATGGTAAAGTATATACTCTCACATGTAAAGCTTCCAAGATTATTCTGGGTGGAAGCCTTACAAACAACATGCCATTTTATCAACTTGTCTCCATGGAATTCTCTATATGGTAATATGGTCGAGGGAGTATGGCTTGATAGGGATGTAATTTATAACCACCTAAGGGTGTTTAGCTATTGGGTGTTTGTGCCCATACCAATGAGAGGATAAAATTGGATGAGAATGCTCTCTAGTGCGTGTTCATCGAATATGGTGAAGAAAAGTTTGGTTACAAGTAGTAGTATCCGATAGCCAAGAATGTCTTACAAAGTAGGGATGCTATATTCTTCGAGGACTAGAACATCAAAGACTTCACTAAGGATGGGAGAATGGAGTCTACATTGATGTTCTTGTGGAACCCAGTGATGAATCTAAAATAGAAGGCTTGACAAGAAGGGATGATCCAAGAGGAGTAATGAAGAAGCGCTTTGACTCAAAATAAGAAATGTATGAGTGATATAAGATGTAGACACAAGACGATTGACATTAGGGTTCCTATTCACCTTTTGTGGGGAAAATATCTTATGGAATTACCAGCTACAGAAGTGTGTAGCTCTATCCATGATCAAGATAAAGTATATATCCATTACTAAGGGGTGCATGGATATGTTATGGATGAAGAGACTATTTAAGGATATTGTCTTGAAGAAGGACAACTTTTTGGCATTTAGTGATCCACAAAGTTCCATTCATGTTAGCAAGAATGCCAATTTCATTCAATATCCAATTATACCTAGATTAGGTATCACTAGATGAGAGATGTACTTGAGGAGAGATAACTCTATCTAGAGAAGATTCATACAGAGGAGAACGGATCAGACATATTTAAAATGCCCTTACCTAAAGATACACATGATATATGTTGCACTAAGAATAGTTTAAGCAGGTGCAAAAATTTGAAAGGAGTAGGAAGGAACCCTCCTTGTGTCTCAAAAGGGCGATAATTGATGGGGATTCATTGATAGAGAATAATGCTTAGGGCTAATGGACATAAGCAGTGAAATTCAAGCATGTTGGAAAAATAAGGGTCATAGGCTAAGTGACTCCAGCTAAATAGCCATCACTCAAAGGGTAACAGCTAGGACAATCGACAAAAGGGTGCTAGCTAATGTCGTCAACCAAGGGCTTTAGCCAAAAAACTATTAGCCAATGACATAAGCCAAGGGTGAAAGCTAAGGGAATTAGCCAAAGGCCAACTAATGGGATTATTTGGAAAGGATGATCGAGTGGCCGATACTAAGGAAGGAGACATGAGAAAATAATAGATGTTAGAGAGTGGTTAGGAAATTTTTTAACATAAAGGATTTGGTACTCATCCACATGGAAATATATAAGTTGATAGGTGTCAACTTATAGAGTCAATTATTAGGTTGTAACTTATATATTTTACTTGTACATTTTCTTAAACTATGACTGGGTATAAGCATGCATAAGTTTGGTATGGTTTAGTGTTTTGGCCAAGGATGATGGATGATATAAAAGACCCTCTCATGACTATTTGTAAAGTGTGCATAAACTCTCAATTTTCTCCCAATCTTTGTACATCTTATGATAGGGGTTAACTTCAATTTGAAGCTTCTTTCTATCTTTAGAAAAGAATTTTTGATAAAGGAAACCCTACATGCTATACCAATATATGTCATGTCTACCTTTCAATGACCAAAAGTGTTGTGTGAGAAAATTGAGAAGGTGATTAATATCTTTTTTATCGGGAAGGAGATAAAAGAGGGTGAGGATCAGGTGCTTTAAATGGAGGGGAATAAGTAAATTGAAGAATGAGGGTGGTATGGGCTTTATGTGCCTTAAACTATTTAATGTAATGTTGTTTTTAAAGTAGTTTTAGAGATTGATGCAAGATCAAGTACGTCCCAAGTTCATCCTTTGTTGAGTTAGGAATACTGCTATGTGCTTGCTTCACGTGTTCTAAAAAAATAGATATTGGTGAGGAATTATAGATATATAAAAAAATTGAAAGAAATAATGGAAGAAATAACAAAATTGAGAGATTTAATCTTTTTTAGTATCTTTTGAATGAGTTGGTTACAATGCATTCATATAATGTGCCTATGTGATTTTGATAACTAATCCCTTGATATTTAGAAGAAAAGCCGAGTCTAAATCATAGAAGTATTGAAGGAAAAATATGAAGCTATTGCTGAGTAACACACCCTGCTTAGGCTCACCTTTTAAGTACCAGAGGATGTGAAGTGGTGCGTCAAATTGAGGTTGATGCAGGGCATTATTAAATTGACTTATATGTTGGACTATAAAGGCAATATTGGGCATGGTATCAATTGAGTAGGTGAGATTTCCAATGAGACTATGAAATTGTGTAGCATCAATAGGTGGTGCTTAAATGTCTAGAAGAATTGTCTATCTTGTGTCAAGTGGGATGGAAACACTAGATTTATTAAACAACACTTAGTAATCATGTAGCATAGCTATGACGAATTTTCTATCTTGTGTCAAGTGGGGTGGAAATATTTAGTCATTCCCATTCCACCAAAACCTATTCACCCCCCTATAGGGTATTTTCAATTGGTATAAGAGTGAGAGAACGTCTCAAAAGATTCAACAATCTGAGGTGAGAAAAGAGCCACAGGTGGAATGAATTTCAGTGATCTAAATGAAGGTATCTCTACCACTAAGCCACCATTATTCAATGGTGAAATTTTTTCCTACTTGAAGAACCAAATAATTTTCTTCATTAAATCACAAGACTACAACATATGGTCGATAATTACTGAAGGGCTAATCAACATCACAAAGGAGGTCAATAATTAAACTATAAAAAAGACAAGATATGAGCTTACTGATGTAGAAAAGAGAAGACTAAATCTCAATGATAAATCCATCATGATTTTGCAATGTGGCTTGGTTATAAATAGTATCATCAAATTCAATCCTAAACAATCTCTAAAGGCATATGGGATAAGCTCATCCTCATCCTTAAAGGGATAAAGAAGGTTAAGGATCAAAGAATCACCCCCACACTAGAGATTATAAACTCTTTAGCATGAAGCAAGGTAAAATTATCAACAATCTGATCAACTGCTTCACCTCAATTTTTTATAATATTAGAGCTTTGGGGAAGGAAATCACTAAAGAAGAGCAAGTAATACAAATCTTACAAGGTCTTACAAAAGAGTAGATCCCTAAGGTAACCGCAATTGAAGAGGCCAGAGACTTGGACAAGATGATGATTGAGGATCTTTTTAGCAACCTTATGCTTCATCATTTAAAATTAGAGGATGGATTGGAAGAAAGAAGGAAGAAGCCTCTAGCATTAAAAGCCTCAACATCTTCCAAGCAACAAAATGCAACCGACAACCTCAGTGAAAAAGAAAGTGATGAAAATGAAGAAGAACCTCCTATGAATGATGAATAATTTACATTCATAACCACTCAATTCAAGAGGTTCCTTCGATCAAGAGGAAAGAAATCAATGAGTTTTTCCAAGCAACCAAAGCAACCCCAGAGAAGCCAACGTGGATGATAAAATCAAATGCTACATTTGTGAAAACGTTTGGCATGTCATCTATGATTGTTATGAGTTTATAAAAGAAATAGCTAAACAAATGGCAAGGAGCAAATGGAACTTGAGCAACAATAAAGGAAGATAAGGGCCCAAAAAAGCCATGGCTACTTTCAGTCAAAGTGTAGGTGAAACCTTCGGAGAAGAGGAAGATGTTACCAACATTTGCTTCATGGCACAAGAAGGAGAATCATGAGCCTCTACCTCACCCACAAGCTTCGATGATGAAGATGACGTTAATGAGGTACAATCTAATTTACTATACTCCTATGATAACCTACTTTGTGTTTTACATGATTCAATACATGACAATGCTAAACTAACTAAAGAGAAAGAAAATATGAAGACATTGCTCGATCATCTAAATGACCAATACACTCTTGCAATAAATGACTTTTTAAAATACCCCAAAACCCTAATTTTAGAAATTATGGCTAAATAAGGAATTATTAGAAAAATTAATTAAATAACTTATTTTATTAAAATATAGGGGTAGTTATTTAGGGAAAATCAAGAGAAAATAATAAATAATTTAATTAGGAAAAATTAGGGAGTGTGCTAATTAAAATGGGATTTAGAAAAAATTATTCAAAAATAGCCCAAATTAATCTAGATATGATTTAATTATTATTTTCTAGATATTATTATTTTAAATAACCCAAAAACACCAAAATACCCTAACCCACCTATTTTCCCCTTTTTTCTTTTCTTTTTCTTCCTCTTTTCCTCTTTTTCTTTTCTTTCTCTCTTTCCCCTTTTCTTTTTTTTTCCTTCTCCCCCAACCTAGGCCAGCCCACCCTGCATGGCCCAGCTCCCCTTTCCCCCCTTCACAGCCTAGGATCGCGCTGCACCTCCCCACTTCTTTTTTTTTCCTTTCTTTCCCGGTAGGTCTGGTTTTTTTTTCTTTTCTTCTTTCTTCCTCCTTAGATTGACTGGTCCTGACCCTTCTTCTTCCCCGGGGTGCGGGTAGCGACCAAGGTGTTGCGAGCCTGCCCCTGTCGGTCACCACCATTGCCGGATATCCTTCCCTCCCTCTCCCGTCACTTTCTTTCATTTTTTCGGCCCCAATTGACCTCTTCCCATCTCCCGAGCACCCTGCCCATTTCCCTTTTCCTCTTCCCTCAACCTTGCCACCCTACCATGGTAGAACTACCTAGACTGCCACCACCGGCCGGCATGCCTGGCATCTATACACCTCTTATCTTCTTCCCCTTTTCATTTACCACCCAATTGGCCTATAAATATCCCATAGGCTGCCTTAATTCAGTTTTTGATTTCAAAACCCAAAAATTTCCCTCTTCTCACTGCCGCCCCATCAGATGAGATTCTGTCGCCGCCGTTCATCACTGCCAGCCGAACCACCCATATAATTGCTCCTTACACCACCCTCTACCTAACTAAACCTTCTTTATCCCTTGATTTTCTCTACACGAGCCACCTCATCCGTGCAAAGTTTCCCTCCCAATCAACCCCTCCTCAACCCCCACCGCCCTTCATGCCACCATCCGCCACCAATTCCATCGCAAATAACACCACCTCTACCCTCCAAAACAACCAGAGAAGCCTCCTCTACCTCCTCACACCTCCCTTTCTCCCTTTCTCCCTTTCTCCCTTTCTCCCTCTCCTTCTCCCTCCTTTCTCCTCCTTCCACCACCTCCAATCCGCACATCTCCCACCGCCGCTGGTGCCACCACCGTCCCTCGGTGGTGCTCTGACCTTCCCAACCCCTAGACCCATTTTATACAAGTATTAGCTATTTTTAATAATATTAATGGTATTATATATAATAATAACATTATCATTATCATTATTATTATTAATATTTTTTATCATCATCATCATCATCATCATCATTATTATTGTCACTTAACCTTACTTTAGAGTTTGCCTAACTAGTATTATTATTATTATTGTTGTTGTTGTTGTTGTTGTTGTTGTTAATGATCTACAACTTTAATTTTATTATGATTATGATTTTCATTATTGTTACTACTATTATTATTAATGCTAACTTTGGCCTATTATTATTATTACTTTTATTATTATGGTAAATATTTGGACCCTTATATTACTATACCATTTTGTTGGTATATTATCATTTTGTTACGACAGAATAATACTTAAGCCTTAATATTATTATTACTTAATATTTGAATATTGCTAATATTATTTCTAATGCCTCTATTATCAACACTATTACTATAGTGTTATTATTATTACTATTATTATTGTTATTATTGTTGTTACTATTATTATTGTGGAAAAAACATTTGAACCCTTATATTATTATTATTATTCCAAATATAACTATTATCATTATTATCTTTAGCAATATTAGTACTTTGTTGGTATTACTATTATTATATTATTATTTTAACCCTAACACTATTATTAGCCTTAGCCTTAAAAATAATAGGGCTTCTATTTCTAGGAGCATTAGTATTATTATTATTATTATTATCACTATATTGCTATAACTAGTATTAGTACTATTATTAGAAGAAATAAAGTTATTAGTTTTAATAATATAAATATTGCTATAAATATTAACATAAAGATATTTTGAGTAGTAATATCTAGTAGGCTAACTTGAGGATAAAAAACCTAGTTTTTACTTGTAAAGATGCCTTTAATAATAGTAACCCTAATCTTAGACTAAAATAAGAAATAATAGTATTTTTTGTAGGAGGGAAACTAATCCTTATCTTTTCCCTCTTATAGGTGAATCAATCCAAAATCCTAAGGAGGACTAGGAGTGTGCTCCAAGCCCAGCATTGTTTTAAGTAAGGATGTAGCGAAGGCCCATGTGCGTTATATGACTTGTATGCCTTGGATGTTATGCATCATGCTATGTCATGTATCGTATGGTTAACATTATCTTGCCTCATGTGTAACGCAGCTTGGAGTCAAGGAATGTTTATATGTTTCCTTATGGCATGAGTATGATATGCATATATGGTGATTATGATGTGATATGATATGACCCTCTAGGACATGCATGCTATAATGATTGATAATATGATATAGGGATGAAAGGATAAAAAGAAAGAAGATGGGAAGTGAGTTCACTAAAGGGGATATGGTTGACCAAACTACCTCATGATCTATGAGAGGAAAATAAAAAGGAAAAGGTGTTGAAAATGAATGGGAGATGGGAACCATGCTCCCATAGCTAGACTTGAGGCTATGCCCTCTCGCATTTGCAACGTCCATACGCTTTACATTTTATCAAATGGATGTTGGTGCACTGTCGTATGCACAAAAAATTTAATAAATAAATCCTAATTTCCAAATACGTAGTATATAGCAAGAAGGAGTCGAACCCACAAGGAATGGTATATAATCAATAATTCTGTAATTGATGTTAAAACCCCGGTTATGCAATAACATATAATTATATCATCAATATCTAAAATATAGATAAATAATAAAACATTGTACTTACTAATTAATGAATAAGGATAAGAAGTTATTGATTATGGAATTAGGATATCAAATAATCATGGAGAAAAGAATGCTTCTAAATGATTTAATGTTGACCTGTAGAAACTCATATTAATTCATCTCTTTGCTTTCTCTCAATTCTAATAAATTGAATAAGCTCTCAATTTATCACCTAACCAATTAATAACCTAGGTTAAGAATGCTAGATTCAATTAATGGCAGCATTATGAATGGAAAGCAGTCAACTACGACCATAATCACATAAGCTCGGATCATGCAATCATACGAATTAATGGACAAGATTAATAATTAATCTTTTGCTACTTTGGAAACGTTAATTAACAATTAAGTATTAATTCTGTTATCCTAGTGTAGATTAAGATCTAAACTAGATAGGTGATCAGTCTAATTAGTTTAAATTATTAATCTATGATGCGAGATCATTCAATTCCGTCCATCAATTGAATTAAATTTCATTTAGAGTCATGGAACGTTATCATATCCAAAACCCTATTTCCGTCATCAAATCCTCCTACCTTATACTATCTATATAATTGCAATAACACACAATTAAATGCAAAAATCTATAATTAACAACAATGCTTACAAATAAATTAACAATGAATCACCAAACATAAGAAAAATAATAATGCAACAAAGAGAATTTATTTGCATTCAATCAAAAATCAAAACTTGCAATTAAAAGAGGAATGGAGAAGAACTTATCGAATTGAATTGCAGATTGTTGATTGTTCAATTGAATACAATGGAGAGAAAAAGAATTGGAATTACAAATTACATGTGGTATCTAGAGAGTATAGAGAGAAAGAGAAAATCCCATTCTCGAACTCCCCCGAACCACCCTTTCGAATGTTCAAACTTTAGAAATATATCGAGGAAACGTTGCGCGAACGGTTACAGAATTTGAGAAAAACACGGTCCGTATTCAAAAACACGGTCCGTATTCAAAAACACGGGACCCCCGTGTTTTTCCTTGAACTCTCGGCCAAATGCTGAATTTTAAGTGCTGAAATTTTGTGTGCTGATGGAAAAACACGGGCCATGTTTAGGAAACACGGGGGGGCCGTGTTTCTTTTTCCTTCATTATTTCTTCATGAAATTTCAACACAATCTTCCCTTTGATATATATTCTTCATTTATAGTCTTTTCTTCCATTGATTCTATATCTCTTGATGTGTTCTTTGTTGCCTTTTCTCTTTCCATCGATTTCTCCTTTGAATTTCTTCATTTTTATCTTTTCCTGCAAAATCTATCCAAAAGAGAAAAACTCGAGAAAAGATTACATGTTATAAAAGTAATGAGGAATAAATGACATTTTTAATTAGCAAAATAACATATAAATCTCATCTATCAAATACCCCCATGCTTAAATCGTTGCTTGTCCTCAAGCAACATCATGTCATGCACAAAAGAAACATCAAGGATTATAAATGAGATAAGTTCTAAACTACAAGAACTATAAGATTCAATTTATTCATTCATAGAGTTTAACAATGCATTGGGACTTAAAACACTTATAAATCATAAAATCACAATGTTGAAAATATTTTGGATCACACATCTAACACACCTTATAAATAGTCTTATCAAATGCTTAAGTGGTTAGGGAATGAGAGTTAATATAGTTAGTATCTCGCCATGCAAATTTAGATTAATATTAATGAAATTTAAATTGGTAGATTCTTACTTTTGGTATGTGAAAACGCTCACTCTTATGTGTATAGGGTATGATGTGTTTACTCTCAAATCTTCTCCAAATGATAATGATCGCCCATATGTTTTCCATTATTCTCAATTCGCCACCGCTGAAAAGAACTAAAGTATATTAGAATAAAAAGGTCTTCAAATTTGGTTGTCATGGGGCTAGGGTTCTAAAGTGGGATGGAATTTTTGGGATTGTAGCTAGACTCTACCAATTAGAGAAGCAATTTTTTTTATTTCAATTAAATAGCAATTCCTCCTCTTTTCCTTTACTTCACCTCCCCCCTTTTTATTTAAATTTTTTTTTATATCTTCACACCCTTCCATTCGACCAAATAACATCAAAAGACATGAAATTTTATTCTCTTCTTCTTCATCATCTTCTTCTTCTTCTTTTTTTTTTCATTTTTTTTAAGAAGAAAAATGCTTAGCCACTTCCTCCATTTTTTTTATGATATCCACACCCCCATACTTAGATTTCACCTTATTAACAAAACAAAAGTTCTCCTTGAAAATCTATTGCTCCACTAGTCGTAGAGTAAGGAGGAAAAATGCATATGGAGATTAGTTGTTAATAAAGGTTATATCAATAGAATAGGTATTTAGGCTCAAAGGGGTTATGCAATGGATAACAATTTTCAAGGTGAGCTATTTGGTCTTGTAGCTAACAAAGAAAGAAGAGTGCCTTTATTATTTTCAAATATCCTAAAGTTCTATGCAGTCTTGAAGAGAACTAATGGAAAATTCTAGTTTTACATATCATTGGAGAATACACACAAAAGAAAAATATATTCTTCATAAGAAATGTATCCAAGGTTTAGGCTCAAGCGCTCACAATGTTATATCCACCAATTTTTGAATTTCATTTCATCTCATTCATAATTAATGCATGGATTGATTCATAACCATTCTAACTATCCTTCCTTCATCACTATCACTATCTCAATTTTTGTTTATAAGGAAGATGGTGATCAAATCAGTATTATGATTCAAAAATAGCCTTTATAAAACAATTTAGTCCCATTACTTTGGTTACCTAATGAATGAATAAATAAAATCTAACACTTCTTGTCTAGACAAAAACAAACACAAGATCACATAATTAGAAAACAAGACACATGTATGCAAACACATTACTATATATATAGAAACAACATCAAAAACAGAAATAAAGATTATAATTGCCATTCCCCGGCAACGACGCCAAAAATTTGGTGCACTGTTGTATGCACAACAAATTTAATAAATAAATCCTAATTTCCAAATACGTAGTATATGGCAAGAAGGAGTCGAACCCACAAGGAATGGTATATAATCAATAATTCTGTAATTGATGTTAAAACCCCGGTTATGCAATAACATATAATTATATCATCAATATCTAAACTATAGATAAATAATAAAACATTGTACTTACTAATTAATGAATAAGGATAAGAAGTTATTGATTATGGAATTAGGATATCAAATAATCATGGAGAAAAGAATGCTTCTAAATGATTTAATGTTGACCTGTAGAAACTCATATTAATTCATCTCTTTGCTTTCTCTCAATTCTAATAAATTGAATAAGCTCTCAATTTATCACCTAACCAATTAATAACCTAGGTTAAGAATGCTAGATTCAATTAATGGCAGCATTATGAATGGAAAGCAGTCAACTACGACCATAATCACATAAGCTCGGATCATGCAATCATACGAATTAATGGACAAGATTAATAATTAATCTTTTGCTACTTTGGAAACGTTAATTAACAATTACGTATTAATTCTGTTATCCTAGTGTAGATTAAGATCTAAACTAGATAGGTGATCAGTCTAATTAGTTTAAATTCTTAATCTATGATGCAAGATCATTCAATTCCGTCCATCAATTGAATTAAATTTCATTTAGAGTCATGAATTCAAATTATGTTATCATATCCAAAACCCTATTTCCATCATCAAATCCTCCTACCTTATACTATCTACATAATTGCAATAACACACAATTAAATGCAAAAATATATAATTAACAACAATGCTTACAAATAAATTAACAATGAAACACCAAACATAAGAAAAATAATAATGCAACAAAGAGAATTTATTTGCATTCAATCAAAAATCAAAACTTGCAATTAAAAGAGGAATGGAGAAGAACTTATCGAATTGAATTGCAGATTGTTGATTGTTCAATTGAATACAATGGAGAGAAAAAGAATTGGAATTACAAATTACATGTGGTATCTAGAGAGTATAGAGAGAAAGAGAAAATCTTATTCTCGAACTCCCCCGAACCACCCTTTCGAATGTTCAAACTTTAAAAATATATCGGGGAAACGTTGCGCGAACGGTTACAGAATTTGAGAAAAACACTGTTCGTATTCAAAAACACGGGACCCCTGTGTTTTTCCTTGAACTCTCGGCCAAATGCTGAATTTTAAGTGCTGAAATTTGTGTGCTGATGGAAAAACACGGGCCGTGTTTAGGAAACACGGGGGGCCGTGTTTCTTTTTCCTTCATTATTTCTTCATGAAATTTCAACACAATCTTCCCTTTGATATATATTCTTCATTTATAGTCTTTTCTTCCATTGATTCTATATCTCTTGATGTGTTCTTTGTTGCCTTTTCTCTTTCCATCGATTTCTCCTTTGAATTTCTTCATTTTTATCTTTTCCTGCAAAATCTATCCAAAAGAGAAAAACTCGAGAAAAGATTACATGTTATAAAAGTAATGAGGAATAAATGACATTTTTACTTAGCAAAATAACATATAAATCTCATCTATCAGATGTCAAAAGTTTTTTCTCAGCAATTTTATAGAAGAAGAAGTATATGTTAAGCAACCATCTTATTTTGAAGATAATTCAAAACCTAACCATGTTTACAAACTCAACAAGGTACTTTATGGTCTAAAACAAGCTCCTAGAGCTTGATATGAAAGGTTGAGTAAATTTCTATTAGAAAAAAGTTTTGAAAGAAAAAAATTGATAGAACCAATTTTCTAAACAAAATAAAAAAGGACTTATTCCATGCACAACTATATGTTGATTACATCATTTTTTGTGCTACTAACGAGTCCATGTTCAAGGAATTATATACTCTAATGTGCAGTGAGTTTCAAATGAGCATGATGGGGAAGTTAGATTATTTTTTTGGACTCCAAATCAAGCAATCAGAAGATAACATCTCTATCAATCAATAAAAATACATAAAAGAACTGCTTAAGAAGTTCGAGATTCATGAAAGCAAATCATGCAACACTCCTATGGCTACTACCACAAAGCTTAACATGGATGACAAAGGTAAGCTTGTTGATCAAAGATGCTATTAAGGTATGATATGCTCACTTATTTATCTAATAGCTTCTAGAACTGATATCAAGTTTAGTGTATGTATTTGTGCTAGATTTTAGTGTAAACCCAAGGAATCTTACTTGATTGTTATAAAACAAATCCTCAGATATCCAATTGGCCCTCATACCTAGGCTTGTTCTATCCTTGTGACACTATTCTAGATTTAATAGGGTACTCTAATACTGATTTTACAGGTTACAAAGTTGATAGAAAAAGTACCTAGGGTACTTGCCAATTTTTAGGAGAATACCTAGTTATTTGGAATAGAAAGAAATAATTTAGTGTTGCACTTTCTATGACTAAAGTAGAATATATTGCTGCCGGTGCTTATTATGCTCAGTTAATTTGGAAAAAGCATCAATTAAGTGAATACAACCTTAAAATTGAAAGAATTCCAATTAAATTTGATAACACTAGTGTTATATGTCTCATATAAAATCCTATTCAACATTTAAAATCTAAACACATAGAAATAAGACATCACTTCATAAGAGACCATATTGAAAAAGGTGAGGTATGTGTAGAATTTGTGGATACTTTGCATCAATGGAGAGACATATTCACTAAACCCTTAAATGAAGAATGATTCACAACCATTAGGAGAGAGCTTGGGATGAAAATTTTATGATAAAATTAAAACTCTCCCAAAATTGTGGAAATTTTAAGCTAAAGGATAAATCATGGCCTTAAGTCTAGAATTTATATCCAAATCCAAACATGGCCATTTTGATTCTTAATCAATATGATATGTATCATGAAATGTATATATTAGTTTATGGCATAATATCAAATGAGTTGTTAAAAACCAAAAAAAAAAACAACTAAAATAGCACCTTACTGGGCAACCAATCGACTAATCGACAAAAACAGTTGATCAGTTGATATACCAGTCGACTAGTGGGTCCAAATCAAGGTAGTCATGCTCTTACTGATTTATGTCCACACGTAGAACCAATCGACCGGTTACTTCACACTAGTTGATTGGTGGAAGAATAGTCGACTGCTTTCCCTAAACAAGTTTGTTGGTTTGTGTGACACCCCCAAAATTTACTACTAAAAAATTTTTGTTTTATTAAAGGATTTCACGGAAGTAAGTAAATCAAAACTTGTGAATTTTGAGAATATTATTGCCATGATCAATACAAGCCCAACCCCCAACCGGTTTCATACTAAACATAAGGTTAAAGAAGAATTAACGACCATCATAATTCAAAATCAAGGAAGACTTCATATAAATATTGAAAAATTCATAAGACAAAAATCAGAGTACGCGAAAAGAGTTTATAATCTAAAGTAGATAATTAAAATTCCTCAAAAGGAACAAAGGCTACAACACGATTAAAAATTAGGTCTGAGTAATCTAGTATAAAATAAAAGAACATAGGAATTAAATCTAGCCATGTCGCTCTCGATCCTAGACTAAGACCATGCTCAACACTCAATCCTACCCAATGCCTCGTAAGCAAAGAAGGCATAAAAAATAGTACCACCAACTTGCATAAACTCATAGGCCCCTCTTCATGTGGGAATGAGCAGTACCCATGAAATGGGTGGTCAGTACACTACATACTGAGCAAGGTAACCATACATGTAAAGCCAACACACAAGGCATATAACACAAGCATGATAAATGCTTGTTGATTAATACTCATTTTACACCATACTCTTTATCAATCCATGTGAGTACAGGAACCCCACTATTATAGCTGGTGGATTGGAAACGTATAGGGAAGAATGCACCTGACCACTACTATATACTGGTGGATCGTTCTGCAGAGCAAAATGCTCCTAGCCACTATTATTTGCCAATGGACCGGTATGACCCTAACTCTTATGGTGTTTCACTATAAGTACTTAGTATCTTTTACATGTCTTATCAAACTTAGGGTTTGATTTATTGAGCTCGGGATCCCCCACTATTATAACCGGTGGATTGGTCACGTATAGGAAAGAACACACCTAACCACTAGTATATGTCGATGGATTGGTCTTTAGGGTACCCCAGCACCTAGCCACTATTATGACAGTGGATTGGTCTAGATCCGGCTCAATAATCTTTCACTTTAAATTATTAGTGTCTTATTGTGTCTTATTCAACAAGTTTCACCCTAGACATGTATGACCAACTCTATCTACATATACCCTCTCAAGAGGGCTCATCCCATATCTTAAGACTTCTATACCTCCTAACACGCCCCAAGATCCTTTCCTTATTCCACTTTCTCACACTAGAGGCCCAACTCCTAAGTGTGTGGGTCAAGGCCCACTACCTTACACCTCCAATTCCACTCACTACCTTACCCTATGTTTTTCTTCAGAAACCCTAAATTGGGCCTATGTGGCCCATCCTTCTCTACCTCACGCACTTAGGCTATTTAACACCCCACACATCATATCCCTTAGATTCAACCCTCATCATTAGACTTTACTCCACTAAATACACGTGTAACCATGAAACCCTAGGTGGCCACACCAAACCCTAGCATCCTTCTTTCCACATGTCATTCCTCTACCCTTATCTCATTCTCCACTCACCCTCAATCATTTTTACTTTCACCACCATCTCAAATTAGGGTTTGCCCCCCAAACCCTTGCTAGGTCTCATGTGCGCCCTTATACTAACCCATATACTATTTCTCACCCAAAGCCTCCAATCACCGAAGTAACTCTTCCCTTACCTTACTTACTGTAACACCCCCAAATTTCACTCCTAAAATTTTTTTTTTGAAAGATTAAAGCGGAAGCTAGGAGTGAATTTGGGAAATGTTACCGCCACATCTAACACAAGATAAATGTCAACCATCTATCTCATGTTAGATGCAAGGCTAAAACCTGTCAAACAATTAAATCTGAATAGTAAACACTTATCAGAATATGAGAAATTTAAAGTCAATTACAAAACCCTTAGAAATCTGAAAACAATACTTGCAACTTCCAAAGGTGTATACAATTAAACAAAATAAATCCCGAAGGATAAATATCCGGATCGCCTACTCACTCAGGGCAAGCCTTCCACCCCAAAATAGTATCCGATCTTAACCTGCACAAGAGGTCTGCTCCCCACCATCGGTGGATCATCACAGGACCCATTCAACCAGTGTAGTATCAGTACGGGTCCAATACTGAGTAAGTTCCACTACCCTATTTTATGGGAGAGACATAACTATACATCAAGTGCGTATTAAATCATGATACAAAACGTTGACACATTATTACGCATATTCAGACCCACATCACAAGTCCTACCATACCCATATAGTAACATATGAAACATGTGTAACATCGTATTGAAACATATAAGGGTGTTATGACTAAAATGTAAGTAACTCATTATGCACATAAGCAGCATGGGGTAATACAGATAATAAAAGCCGGTTATGGTCCGGATAGACTCATTCTTTAGATCTCTGGTAAATAGTAGATTCACGTCATAATCGTTATGAATCCATGAGAGAGCGGGAACCCCACTATTATAGCCGGTGGATCGGTCACTTATAGGGCAGAACGCACCTAACCACTATTATATGCCGGTGGATCGGTCTCCAGGGCAGAACGCTCCTGGCCACTATTATGCCGGTGGATCGGTCTGGTCCCAACTCTCATGGTGTTTCACTGTGATTATAACGTATCTTTCCATTATTTGCTTATAAGTCATTTCACACCATAATCTTTGTTAATCCATTCGAGTACGGGAACCCCACTATTATAGCCGGTGGATCGGTCACTTATAGGGCAGAACGCACCTAACCACTATTATATGTCGGTGGATCGGTCTCCAGGGCACAACGCTCCTGGCCACTATTATGCCGGTGGATCGGTTTGGCCCCGACTCTCATGGTGTTCCACTGTAAGTATATAGTATCTTTCCCGTGATTTAATTACAACATACTGTTTGGTTTGTTGAGCTCGGGATCCCCCACTATTATAGCCGGTGGATCGGTCACGTATAGGGCAGAACGCACCTAACCACTATTATACGCCGGTGGATCGGTCTCCAGGGCACCCCGGCACCTGGCCACTATTATGCCGGTGGATCGGTCTGGGCCCGGCTCAACAATCTTACTCTTTAAGTAGTTAATGTCTTATTCATGTATTATTAAGTAGGGCTCTGCCCTTGACATGCATATCAACTACCCTCTACTTCTTTCCTCCCCAGGGGGCCGTCCCATATCTTGAGACTCCTGCGCCCCTTATCACACCCCGACATCCATTCCCTTTTACTCTTATACATAAGGAAACGTAGTAAAGGCACACTCTTCCCGAGAATGTGGGTATCACCCTAACACCACGGTATCGGTCCCGCGTGTCCTCACCCCTCTAGGGCTCCTCCTTGGAAAACCCTAATGTGGGCCTATATGGCCCAACTCTTCCTTACTCATCCTAACTTTACTTTGTTCCTTGTCTTGCACCCCGTCTCTACTAAGAAGTTCCCAAATATATATCCCTTTATTCCCCAACTCCGCATGTGACCGCCAAATCCTAGCACTTTACTTCCTCCTCAAGTAACCTCCCTCTTTCACCCCAAAATCTCTTCTCTCATTTAGAAACCCCCGCTCATCTTTTATATAAGTGAGTCCTCACTCTCAACTCTATACTCCAACCCTCCTTGATCACATTTACCCTTATACCCTCCAAATTGCTTATTTCCTCCCAAAACCCTAATTGGGTCCCTTAGATACCCTTACATCGACCCACGTGAAATTTTGCACCCAAGCCTCCAATGGACCCGTAACTTTGACATTATCTTATTTACTTCTTAAATCAACTTTCCTCACGTAGGATTCATTCTCATGCATAATTTAAATACTCCATGCAGACTCCCCAACACACACTTACTCGCAAAACCCTAATCAGGTATCTTATGTACCAACTCATGTACTATTTTTACAACGAGTATCCAATCACTCTCAGACTCTCCAAAACTCTTACTTACAACCCAAATCAACTTTTCCCACGTAAGGATCACGCCCATGCAAGGTCTAGTTCCCTCATGCAACTTCCCAACAACCACTTTTCCGTTGTTATTCTATTATCATTTCTTGCTACTCAAAACCCTAGTATGCATGTCCTAGAGGGTCATAACAAGTCACATCATCAACATCCACATCAAACATGGAACATGTCATACACGTATAATATAAGGCACACACGACATACCTCATGATCCATGCTGCGCTACACAAAACAGGTTACTCATAACACATGCATAATACACATCAACATGGCATACTCATCATTCATCAACATGGCTTACTCGTCATTCATCAACTCATAATATTACACATAGCACAAGGCCATAGCTTCGTCCTTACTAAATACCCATAAGTAGAGGTAAGTAGAGACTTACCTGGATCCGAAGCTAGCTAAGCGAAATGAGAGGGAGAGGGATCCCTAGTTCGTGGGTCCACGATAAAGCTTTCCTAGGCCCGATAGAAATTGAAAACTAAATTAGAAATTATCCTATCAATCCATAATTCACGTATCCTAATTAAATAAATCCAAACAACACAAATAATCTTTCTTAGAAAACGTGTACAAAACTTAGAACTTAAAAGCATAGCTTTATTAAGATTTAAGGTTAAAACTAAATCAAAACGGATTTATACAAATATCACTTGGGACATTTCAACTAAATTTGGAAAGCTCGAGAAAGGATAATCGATCATAAGTTAATTTATCGAAAATAACTTATTTATTAGGTTTTACAACTAAATAAGTAATCCAACCAATTTACATAGAATCAAATCCAAATCGATTAGGTTAAAACAGAATTTAAATGGTTTAAAATCCAAAGATAGAGTTCGATTAGATAAAATACACATAGCAAAATCAATTTTATAAAACCATCCCCGAAAATTAGGGTTTTAAAGTCCACAACACAAACTCCGTTAATTTAAATTAATTGATTCCAATTAAAGGCATTAAAATACAATTATGATCATTTCAACTACTTTTATAAATTTAATTTTAGCAAAACAACTACACAAATAACCAATTTCATAATTTTCACTTAAAATCTAGGGTTTTAAGCCCGAAAATACGATTCAGTAAAATTCTATAAATTTAATCAAATTGAATGTTTAGAAATACAATTAAAAACATTTTATAACATATCAATTAATCAATTGATCAAAACCGATAACAGAAACATCCAATTTAGCACAATTAGGGTTTTTGAGCCCGGAACGCAAATCCGATTAATTCTTGCCAAAACATATCAATTGACGGTTTGGAAATGAAATTAAACATATTATAATGTAATTTATATAGTTAATTGAATAAAATAACCCGATTACCCAAACCAATTTAAACCCGCGGGAGTTTTGACCTAAAAATCCAATTCCGGTCAATTACGCACGATTTTCCCAATTCAACACTTCTAATATAAATTTAAATACATTTTAAACGATACTATAAAATCAATTGAGCGGAACGGCTCAATTATACGACCCAATTACATTATACCGAAAATTTAACCTAGGAATCAAATTCCGATAAAACCTGCATAAATTTCTCAAATTGACGGTTCTGAAATGAAATTGGGTACATTTTAAAACATATTGTATAATCAATTTGTCCGAAATCGCAAAAACGGGCGGATCCGAAAAATTTGAGCATAATCCGGCTAAAATCCAATTTTTTTCAAAATCTCAACATAACCATACAATTAACCTATCCAAATCAACCTTACAGCATATACATACATAAACAAACAATCAATTTAGCTTTTTATAAGCTAATCACACTCAATTAATCAAATCAAGGGTTAGGGTTTTCGGAAATTTATACCAAACGAAACTCAACAAATCAACGCATGGGAAGGCCGGAGAAGCTTCATCGGGGCCCGAGGGTTGCTCGCCGGTCGTCAGCGTGGCCTGCCGTGGCCGGACGGTGGCGGCGCAGCTTGCGTTGCTGCTGCTGCTGCTGTGCGCGGCTTCTGTCGCCCGCTGCTGCTGTCCACGCGATGCTGCTGGCTGCTGCTGTGGTTGCTGCGGCGGTGGTCCGACGAGGGAGGAGCAGGAAGGAGGAGGCCGGTCGCCGGAGAAAAAGGACAGGAGAAGGAGGCGACTAGGGTTTTCAGGGCAGGGACAAGGCGCAGGGCCAGGGGGTCGGGGCTGGGAGAAAGGGAGCAGGGAAAGGGAAGAGAGAAAGAAAAAAAGAAGAGAGGGGGCTCGGGGTTCCGACAGGTTCGGGTTTTTTTTTATTACAAATACAAGCACAAAATAAAATAATAAATATTTAAAATTTATTATTGGAAGACTTTTATCAAAAATTTATTCAACGAAAATTATTTCGGACGGATCCGAAGGCTTAAAATTAATAAAAAGGCTATATAAAGAATATCGGAAACATTCTTGAAAGAACTTACCAACGAACATAAAAATTTGTATTATTTACGGAAATATATTATAAGACCTCGAAATAATATTTAAAAGCATAAAAGTAAATATTTAAATTAAATTCTAATAAACCGAGACTAATTTAAATAATTCCCGAAATCGATTTTCCGTAAACCAAAAATCGTAAAACGGAAGAAAATTAATTCCGGAAAGAAATTCACAAATAAACTCCGAAAATCTTTTTAATTTAAAACTTCCCGAACATATTAATGATTTCCGAAAATGAATAAATTTAAAGTCGGAAATATTTTCTACGGATAAAATCATTAAAATAAATTTAACTATTCAAATAGAAATTCTATAATTTAAATAATATATTTCGTTAACGAAATATAACTTCAAAACAAAGTCGTAGTCACATAACGAAGATATAATTGAAAACGAATTAAAACTATTAAAACCCGAAATACGAGAAAGAACGGGAATATATATTTTTAACCGAAGATCGAAATCATAAGAATATAATAAAATCATTGTCGTGAACGAATTTGTCTAGAATGGTTCGCAACGACAATGATTAATTACATTCAATTATGAATTCAAAATCATCGATAAATCCGTAAAACAAATCAAAATTAAAATAATTAATTATTTACATCAAATTACGCTAATAAAATCATTAAACTTAATAAATCTGGATTTTAAAAATACGGGGTATTACACTTACATCCTAAGATAACTTTTCACATGTAAAGTTCATCCCTATGCAGATTCCATCCACCCCATGCAAACCATAAAAATTTTCATGAAAACCCTAGAATCTCCCATACAAATCCTAGAATTTCCATGCAAAGTTCACCCACTCTTTTATTTTATTCATAGTCTCCTTTTGCTTTCCCTTTCATAGATCATAAGATATTTAGGTCAATCCCATATCCCTTGGTCACCCACTTCCCCATTTTCCCTCTTTTCCTCCTCTCACCCCATATAATTACATTAAATATACTAGAATGCATGTCTTAAAGGGGCAACATCACAATATATACATATTATACACATGCCATAAGAACACACATGAGCATACCTCAACTCCAAGCTGTTCTACACATAAAATAGATTTAATGTTAATCATAAGATACATAACATATCATGGTACATGACATACAAGGCATATAAGGCACATAACACACACAGGTCCTTAGCTACATCCTTACCTAACATGACACCAATCTTGGAGCAAGCTCCTATGCTTCCTTAAGGTTTCAACTAGGTTCACCTATAAGGGGGAAAAACTAAGGATTAATTTTCCTCCTACCAAAAATAATATTATTTCCTACTTTATTCTAATATTAGGGCTACTATTATTAAAAGAAACTTTACAAGTAAAAATAGGGGTTTTATTCTGAAGTTAGCCTACTATGGTATCACTAGTCAAAATAGTTTTATGTTAAATATTTAAAGCCATATTTATATTATTAAAGCTAATAGATTTATTTATTCTAATAATAGTACTAATACTAGTTGTAGCAAAAATAGTGATATTAATAATAATAATACTAATACTCATAGTAATAGAAACCTTAGTATTATTAAGGTTATGGCTACTAATAGGGTTAGTGATAAAAATAATAATATAATAATCATAATATTAACACAATAATAATATTGATAAGGATAATAATAATAATAATAATAATAATAATAATAATAATAATAATAATAATAAGAACGTTGGACCATTTATAATAATAGTAGTATTCATATTTTTGAATTTGTATTTAATAATACTAATGATAAAAATAATAATAATGATATAATAACAATAATAATATCCACATTAATAATAATAATAATAATAATAACAACAATAATAATAATAATAATAATAACAATAATAATAATAATAATAAGGATAATATCATAATACAAATAAAAGAGATAAAGGTGTCACAATTAGGGTTTTAAGGGTTAGGGTACCATCTAGGGTTGGTGGTGATCGACGGTAGTGGCAATGAGGAAAGGGGGGAAAAGGTGGAAAATGGGGTGTTTAAGGTAGGAGAGGGGGAATGGAAGGGGATTTGAGGTGGTGGAGGATGCCTAGGTGGAGAGGGTTGGAGTGGTGGTGGTGGTGCAGCCAAAGGTGGCGGTGCAAGCAACAACGGTGTTGTGGCTAAGAGTTGTTGTAAGGGAGGAAGGGAGGAGGAGAGGGAGGTAGGGGAAGGTCTGCTAGTGATTTTGGAGGGTATAAAGGGTGGTGGTTGCGGCGTGAGTGGCAGTGTGAGGTGTTGTAAAGGGCGGCGGTGCTTGGGTTAAGGTTGGTTGAATGGCCAACTTTACACATCCAAGGCAACTTGTGCAGGGAGTATTGAGGGTGGTGAGGGGTGTAGTTTGGTGGAGAGTGGTGTAGGGAGTAGTTTGGGTGGTGGTTTAGGTGGCAGCTCAATAGATGGCTGAACTGGCTGTGGTGACAATAGGTGTGGATTTCTGGGTTGAGAGAAAAAAGAGTTGAATAGGGTTGGTTGAGGGGTATTTATAGGCCAAGGACGAGGGGGAAGAACAGAGGAGGAAGAGGGAAGGTTGGAAGCATGCATGCAAGTCGTCGGCTGGGGGCCTAATGGTTGGTGTAGGCCTACCATTTTTGTAGGTTTGATAGATCGGGAAGGAAAAAAAGGAAGAGGGAGAGAGGCATGCATGAGGAAGGAGAGAGGTCGTGATTGGGTGGAGGAGAGAGAAGGAGTGACAGGGAAGAGGATAGGGGCGGTAGGGCGGTGTACGGCTGTGCAAAGGCCGCTTTCTTATGATAGGAAATGGAAGGGTTGGGCATTGGGGAGAGAGAGGGTTGGGGGAGAGGGAGAAGGAAAGAAGAAAGGGTGGGTGGATCGGTTGGTCTAAGAGAAAAGAAAGAAAGAAAATGAGGGGGCCAGACCTGGTCGTAAGGGAGAAAAAAGGGAGGTGGCCTTGGGCTATGCGGGAGGAAGGGAGGGGGAAGAGGGTTTGGGTCGTAGGGGTGGGTTGGCCTAAGTCGGTGAAAGGAGAGGAAATAAAGAAAAAGAGGAAGGAGAGGAAGGAAAGAAAAGGAAAGAAAAGAGAGGGGAAAAAGAAAAAAAAGGTGGGTTAGGGTATTTAAAATATTTTTGTAATTTTGGAATATTCAAAATGATTTAAATAAAATAATAATTAGATTTCCTTTTTAGGTTAATTTAGGATTTTTGAAAGATTTTTCCTAAATTCCATTTTAATTAGCAAAATACCTTAATTTCTTCCAATTAAATTATTTATAAATTTCCTTTTGATTTTGCCTTAATTACTCCCTCTTATTTTAATAAAATAATTTATTTCATTAATTTTCTTAATAAATGATTAATTTGCCATAATTCTATATATTAGGGTTTTAGGGTATTTCAGTTTGTCGTGGGTATAAATACACCCTCTCCTGATCTTCAAACCCTCTACCCCAGTTTCCCTAAACCTTTCAATTCCTTCTCGGCACCCTCACCTACTCTCCTTTGAAAATTCTCAAACCACTATCAAACTCCATCAAATTACAATTCTCTTACTCAAATTAACACCAAGAACATAAAAAAGTTCGTCAATTTTCCTAGAATCACCAGACTTGAGGTAATTTCATCCTTCAACCCTAAGTTTCAATCTAATCACATTTGTCTCCCTTGCTTTATCTTGCAGTTCAATCGACCATATTGAATCATCAATTGATCATTCTAACACTCCTTGCACATAGATTGAACTCCATTTTTGTTGTCCCTAATTTGTGCTCATTCCTTCCTCCATTTTCTCTCCTCCATTCTCTGCCACTCACCAACATGACGAAAAAAAATAAGCTACCTCAATGACTCTTCATGAAATGGGCTCATACTCAACTAGATGATCCATCTCAAACCTTAGTTCACTTTGAGGAACTAATAGTTTCACTTTCACACCCTCCCTCTTCCACATTCTCCTCATCTTGATCCTGTTTGGAAGATATTGTTCCTCTGTCTCCACCTCATCCTAGCCATTTTTCTTGCCCTTCCTTCTCCACTATCGAAGCCTCCCTAATATTGGCTAATTGGCTTGTCTGAACCATCGAGGTCTCCCTTCACTCCACCCATTTTTTTTGAACTATGGATGATAAAAATAATGGCTTAAATCCTTAAACAAAAATAAGGTCTTACCTAGAAAATGTATTGATGTCGATTCTAGCACAAATCAATTTAAAATTCCTTTCATGTAAGCTCTTGTTGATCTTCAACTTCTTCCTCTCTTGACTCTCCAAGACCAGTCTATCTTGACTTGGTTCATCTATTATACGTAAATATTAATATCCATGTGCTATGGAGCATAATTATCACACACGTCTTGAGCGCTCCTATCATCCTTGATGAAGCTAGGCTGGGAAGCATCCTTGGGATTCCTTACAACATCAACACTTGAATTTCTTATGTCAAATGGATGTATACTCACATTCCATATGATATCCTAATGGATACGTACCACCGACACTTTGTCTACAGAGGCATCGAAAGCTCTTATTGTCCCCCACCCTTCAAATGGGCATGTCAGTAGATGGTATCCTCCATTTTATCCCCTCACGCAAGGTCTGGAGTGGATATGATGCTCCAAAGATTGATATGGAGTGAACCACATCCTCTCATCCTCTCCCATTATATTTGGGAAAACAACTTTTGGCATATGTCTCATATGGCGAGACAAAACTAAGCTGCCTTCGGATATAGATCCCTCATCACACTCATTCTCCAAGATTTTTGTTTAAATCTCACAAGCTTCTTAGCTATACCACTGCATCTACACAATGGCCTCAATATCTATAATACGGTCACATTTTTCTACATGGGTTATCAAATGATTCTAGATGGTCAAATACTTGAGCTCGCCCCTAAAGTTCTTGCCTCACTACACCGCAATGGTCAACTCTCCACTCAATCTGCATCTCTACCATCCCAATGCACCACTGATGATCTTCCCCAGCCATCGAATGATCCTCTTGCTCTATCGGATATTCCATCTTCATCCAGATGAGGTTATTTTGCTCTACCTCCCCCCTTCCATCTCTCATACACCTTATATGCCTCCCTCCACTAGCCATGCCACTCTTGTAGGTGTACATAACCTCCTTCTTGGCATTGTAGCCATTCTTACAGCCATGGATCACCGCCAGAAAGAAATAGAGATAGAGCCGCATGCCCTTGGATCCCAATTCTAGCCTCACTTTTCCCCTCCTCCCTCTCATACTCATGGACTGCCTCCAGAAAGAATGGACACTCCTCCAAGAGACAACACAATCCATCTTGACCTTTCTCCCTCTCCTGATCATGTCGTTAGCGAAGCCATTGAAGATCCAAAAAATGATGCATCTCTCATGGAGGCCTCAAATATTGAACATGTTGTAGTTCAATCCACTGACTCCTAGGCCACTACCAGTGATGACATCAATGATTAGCATGGGCCTACATTGATGGGTTTAAAAGCTTCAGCATCTAGGCCTTCATATCCTCTATGATCATGTCTTGTCTTTCTATTTGTATCTTAGGCTTTGGCTACTATTCTATGCTCTTGACTATATACTTGGTATCTTTCTAATGTATATCCTCTATGTCATGTACTTCTGAATTCAACTAGTTAATGAAAACTTAACTTTCCATTCCATCCTTCTCTGTCATATATATGTTGCTTAGGGAATGTTGTATGCATGAAATCTTCATAGTTTATTTGTTTTCTTATCTATACACTTGCAAAAGGGAAAGGTTTTCTTATCTAAATTCTTTTCAAGTACTTTTTGATCTTACCTTTTTGCTAATGTTCAAATGGGGGAGATAAGCCAAGAGTCTCGGATTAAAACTATAAAACTGGTGAATGTATGACTATCATTTCACTCACTACTATTTCACATTTACAATTGTGCACTTTTTATTTGTCATCATCAAAAAGGGGGGAATTGTTAACCTCAAAAGTTAAGTAATGTAATGTGTGCATATTAATCAAAAAATATAAAAGGAACCAAGACTTGAAGCCCAACATTTGATATATCTTAGGTATATTTATAACACCCCAAAATTCACTATTTTTTAAAACAAAAGCACTTAAATTAAAACCCTTGAATTTTGGGGATGTTACCACCACACATGTACTAACTTTTCTATGTACACTAATCGCCCAAAATACATTTTCCTCCCCATGGTAAACCTTCAAACTAGATTTCCCCACATAAGTTTTTTCCTCATGTAAAGCTCACACTTCCCATGCAAGATTTTATCCTAACCCTTCATTTTATTAGTTTCTCCCTTTATTTTCTCAACCATGTTTTATAATACCCTTAGGGAATCTCTCCTAATTCTCCTCAATTACTCCACCCTCTTTGCTTTCTTTAGTCCCCCATAAACAATCAAACCCACATAAGGCCTCTAAGTATATATGTCATAGCATCTCAACCATAAGCAAGAACATGTCATCCATAACAAGTTATATCACATATATTTCACATAATACAAATCATGCTCACCATACCTTAGTTCCTTGTAAGCCAAGCTACACCACACACATACTTAGTTCACATTCACATATATTCAAACGTAGCATACTAATACATCTATACATACAAGATTTAAAAAAAAACCCTAAGCCTTAACCATATCCTTACCTAGTGAGACCCCAAGCTTGAAGCACAAATCTAACGCCTCCTCACTGGGAAGGTTTTGCTCAAAACCTATAAAGAGAGCATCACTGGTCATTTCACCTTCTTCTTACTTCTTCTTCCTTTTTCCTTATTTCCTTAATCATATATTCATAGTAATAATAATAATAATAATAATGTTACTAATAAAAATTATTAACAATAAAATATATTAAGTAAGTAAAAGGGAGAAGTGCACAACCAAAAGGGATAAAATGTGAGAGGGGAGCATCGATGACGCATGGTGGTGGTGGAGGATGGTGAATAAAAAGGGTTTTTAGGGTTGGAAAAAGAGGAGGGGAGTTAGGGTTCCCTAGGTGGTAGGGTTCGCTAGGTCAAGGGGTTTGTGGTGGTGGTGGTGGCTTCATGACAACGACATGGTTGTGGTAGCAGTGGTGGCTAAGAGGGAAAGAAGAGAAAATAGGAGAAAGGAGAGGGGAGAAAGAGGGAAGTGGTGGTGTGGTAAGGCAGGGGAGGGTTTTTTGGATAGGAAATGAGGTAGGGATGATGGTGATAGTTGTGGTGATGGCAGCGCAAGGTGGAGTAGGTGGCGGAGGGAGCCGAAAAAGGGTAGTTCTAGCTGCCCACGTTACACAGGTAGGGAGAGAATATGAAGGGGAAGGAGGGGTAGAGGAGTTATCCATCAGGTTCAAGGTGATATAGGGAAGAGGAAGGGAAGGTGTGGTGATAGCAGTGTGGCCTAGTGGTGACGGTGGCGACGGTAGTAACAGCTGTTTGGGCGGTGGCAGTAAGGATTGGGAGCGTGGATTGGTAGAGAGAAAGAGATGAAATAATGGAGTGGGGGAAGTGTATTTATAGGTGTAGGGGTTGGGGAAGTGTAAAAGAGAGGGAAGAAAATAAGGGGAGGGGGTTAGTGGCTACTGGCCGGCGTGCATGTTGGAGTAGTAGTATGGCAAGGGAGGTAGGGGTAGATTCATAGGGTTGGGGGAGCAGGTGAGGGGTTTTGGGGATTTTAGGAGGGAGTTTTGCAAAGCAACCATGCGCGGTTGTATTCATCAGGGAAGAAGGAGGAGGTAGGGGCTGGAGGGGAAAGAAGAGAAAAGGAGAGGGAGAGACAAGGAAAAGAAGGGGGTTATGTACAAGCTTGGGCCACTCAAGGGGAGGAAAAAGTAAAGAAAATCGAGGCAAAGAAAGGGAGGAAAGGAAAGGAAGGAGGGGGGGGGGACAGATGGAGCACCACCAAAATTCACTACCAAAAAATTTTGTTTTAATTAAGATTTAGTGGAAGCAATTAAATCAAAACCTATGAATTTCGAGGATGTTACCGTCGTGATCGGTATAGGCCTAGCCCCCGGCTATTCCCGTACTAACCATAAGGCTAAAAGAAATTTAACAATCATCATGATTCAGACTCAAAGCAAGGCTCTAGTAAAAAAGTAAAACAGTTATCGACAAAAATCAGACGATGTGAGAAAGAGTTACAATCTAGAGTACCTAGTTAAAGTTCCTTAAAAGGAATAAGGTATACAAAAAATAAAATTTAAGTCTAGGAAACCCAATACAAAATGGAAGAACTTAAATAAATAGAAGAATATAAAGAGGAAATTTGGCCACACCACTCTCGATCACCGAGCCAAGTCTATGTTCATAAGCATCGAAGGCACCAAAAATGGTGTCACCAATCTGCACAAAGTCAGAGAGGCCTTCTACTTATGGGAATGAGTAACACTCATAAACGGGTGGTCAATACGCTACATACGTAGCAAGATAACCATGCACTAAGGCCAACACATAAAGGCACATAGTTCAAGCATGGTAACATAACATCATACAATCATTTCAGATAAATAAATGCCAAATTGTAGTCTATTTAGATTAATGATTTAATCTCTGATCAGTACTCATTTCACATCATGTTTTTTATCAAATCCATGTGAGTATGGAAACCCCACTATTATAGCAGGTGAATCGGTCACTTGTAGGGCAAAATGCACCTGGCCACTATTATATGTCGATGGATCAGCCTCCAAGGAAAAATGCTCCTAGCCATTATTATTTGCTGGTAGACCGGTCTGACCCCAACTCTCATGGTGTTCCACTGCATGTACTTAGTGTTTTTTATATGTCTTATAAAACTTAGATTTTAGTTTATTGACCTCGGGATCCTCCACTATTAAAGTCGATGAAGGGGTCACTTATAGGGCAGAACGCACCTGACCACTATTATATGCCAGTTGATCGGTCTCTAGGGCACCCCAACACCTGGCCAATATTATGTCGCTGGCTCAATCTGCGCTCAACTCAATAATCTTCCACTTAACATGATTAATGTTTTACCATGTCTTATTCAAAAGTTTCGCCCTAGACATGTATGACTAACTCCATCAACACTTATCCTCCAAGAGGTTCTATCCCATATCTTGAGACTCCCGCACCTCCTAACTTGCCCCAATATCCTTTCCTCCTTTCCCTAACTCACACTAGAGGACCAACTCCTAAGTGTGGTCAAGGCCCACTACCTAACACCACTAAGTCCACTCACTGCCTCACCCTAGGGTTTTCTCTAGGAACCGTAATTTGGGCCTATATGGACCATCATTCTCTAGCTCACACAACCTAAACTATTTTACCACCCCACACATCACAACCTTCAGATTCAACCCTCATCATCACACTTTACTCCCCAAGTACACGTGTGACCACAAAACCCTAGATAGCCACACCAAACTCTCCATACGTAAAATTTACCCCATGCATACTCTATCCATCCCATGCAAACCTTCAAGGTTTTTCATACAAAACCCTAAATTCTCCCATGCAAACCTATATTCTCCCATTCTTTCATTTTATTTAAAGTCCCCTTTTATTCATCCACTTATGGATCATGGAATATTTAGGTCAATCCCACTTAAGTTAGCCAACTTACTTTCCCATTTTTCTTTTTCATCTTTCCATCTCACAATACCACATTAAATATCCTCACATGCATGTCCTAAAGGTCCACATCACATTATATCACATTCTACCACATATACATATTAAACACATACCATAAGAAAGCACATGAGCATACCTCTATCCAAGTTGCACTACACATAAAACAATTAAACCAATAGCACAAGATATATAACATATCATTATACGTTGCATCTATGGCACATAAGACGCATAGCATACATAAGGCCTTAGCTACACTCTTACCTAGCACGTTACCAGTCTTGGAGCACGCTCCTATGCCTCCTTAGGGTTTTGACTGGTTTCACCTATAAGAGGGAAAAACTAAGGATTAGTTTCCTTCCTGCCAAAATACTATTATTTCCTATTTTATTCTAAGATTAGGGTTACCATTATTAAAGGAAACTTTACAAGTGAAAAATAGTATTTTTAATAATATTTATAGCCATATTTATATTATTAAATCTAATAGCTTTATTTCCTCTAATTATAGTACTAACACTAGTTATAGCAAAAATAGCAATATTAATAATAATAGTAGTACTAATACTCCCAAGTAATAGGAACCCTAGTATTTTTAAGGGTAAGACTAATAATTAGGTTAGGGATAAAATAATAATGTAATCATAGTAACACTAAAAAAATACTAATATTGATAAGGATAATAATAATAATAGTAATATTTGAAATAATGATAATAAAAGGGTTTGAATATTTTTTACCATAATAAGAATAATAATAATAATTGAAATAATGGTAAAATAGGGCTTCGAGCCTTCATAATAATAATAATAATAATAATAATAATAATAATAATAATAATAATAATAATGTTAATAATCGAAATAATGGTAAAATAGGGTTTCAACCCTTTATGGTAGTAGTAGTAGTAGTAGTGGTAGTAGTAGTAGTGGTAGTAATAATAATAATAATAATAATAATAATAATAATACTAATAATAATAATAATAATAATATAAAATTAAAATAAATAAGGCTTGCATAATTATAGTTTAAGGGTTGAGAGGGTTTAGGGTGCCACCTAGGATTGGTGGTGACTAACGGCGCATGTCGGTGGTAGTGGCGGTGGGGAAAGAGGGAGTAATGAAGTATAGATGAGTGTTGGGAATAGGAGAGGAGGAATGATGGTGGAAGTTAGGGTGGTTGAGGTTGCCCAAGTTGAGAGGGTTGGAATGAGGGTGGTGGTGCAGCCAAAGGCGGCGGTGCTATGGTGGTCGAGAGTGGTGGAAGGGGAGGAAGGAAGAAGGAGAGGGAGGAAAGGGAAAAGGAGGGTAGGGGAAGGTAGTGGTTGCAGTGGGAGTTGTGGCAACAATGGCGTGAAGGGCGACGAGGGTGGATGTGTGGCTGCTCGGGAAGGGTACTTTGCATTGCCTGGGTAGCTCGTGGAAGGCAAATCGAGGGTGGAAGGTGGCGTAGTTTGGTAGAGGGTGATGTAGGAAGTGGTACTATGGTGGCTTGAGCGGTGGCACTAGGCAACGACGACGTCGAGGGTGTTTGATAGAGTGGTGGCGCACAGGAGGGATTTTTTGGGTTGTAAAATCAAAAGATTGATCAAGGCTGAAATACCTTAAAAATCTTAATTTTAGAATTATAGCTGATTAATGATTTATTATAGAAATTAATTAAATAAATTATTTTATCAAAATAATAAGAGGGAGTAAACACGACAAAATCAAGAGGAAATTAATAAATAATTTAATTAGGAAAAATTAGGGTGTTTTGCTAATTAAAATAAAATTTAGGAAAAATATTTTAAAAATCTCAAATTAGCCTAAAAAGGGAATTAAATATTATTTTATTATAATATTATTATTTTTAAATATCCCAAATACCCAAAATATTTTAATTGATCCCAACCCACCTATTTTCTCTTTTTCCTTTTTTCTTTTTTTCCCCTTTTTTCCTCTCCTTTTTCCTTTTTCTTTCTTCCTTCCTCTGCTTTCTCTTTTTCTCCCTTTTCTCCCTGACCTGGCCAAGCCCTACAGCCCAATCTCCTTCCTCCTACACGGCCCAGGCCTACGCCGCACATTTTTTCCCCTGCCAATGCGGTTCTCCCCCTTTTCTTTTCTTTCTCTCTTTTCTTTTAGACTGTCGGTCCATCCCTCCTCCTCCTCCCCTTCGTGAACTGCAACTCCTTCTTCCCCTACTTATGCCGTTATTTTTGCTGCCGACCATGCCCAATTGACCGACCATTCTTTCCCTCTCTTCCCCACTAATCGGCCTGCTGTTTCAACCCAACCAACCTCCCTCTCTTCTTGCTCGCCATTCTCTCTCCCAAGCCAATCACAACCTACCATAGTATACCTGTGCCGGCCCGCCATTGTCGGCTAGTGTGCCCTCACCTACTTGCCCTTATTCTCTTATTCTCCTATGCCCTTATCCCCCTCCTTTAACCCTATAAATACTCCCATCGATAGACTTGATTGATTTTTATTTTTCATAGCCTAGAATTTTACCCTTTACTCCACCACCCAATCCGTCGCCGCTTACCTAAGCATTCCCTACATCACCCTTTGTAGAGCTAAGCCTCCCTCCTTCCTCAATTTTCCCTGCACGAGCCACCCTGGCCATGCAAAGTTACCCTCCCAATCAGCCCCACTTTGACCCCTGCCACCCGTTGCACCAACATCCATCACTGGCGTCACCATAGCTGGCATGTAATTTAAACCCTCTTATTATCAATAGTAGTACTGGCAAATAAGGGTATCGTTATAAACCAGGAATTGAGAGGGCTCACCTCTATTTAACTAGCTTAAAAAAATAATAAAAACCCTAAATAACAAAAAAATAAAAAAATAATAAAAATAATTATTGGTGTTATCAAATAATAAAAAAATTAAAAAAATAATAAAATAATTAAAATAGTAAAAGTAATAAATATAATAAAATAAAATAATGACAGAAATAATAGAAAACAGTAGATATGATAAATATGCTAAGGAAATCGAAATCCGCCACTAGATTAGGTCAAAATATAATATTAATTTCTAAGCCAATATTTAATCATGAGAAGGAGATCAACCAAGTTGTACACCAAAAGCAATTCCCTACACCTTATATTAATTCTCTTAATTAATTAATATGACAAAGTCCCAATATTAATCGTATTAAATGCTAGCAGTATAGCAACAATAAGTGGCTCCTATATTTAACTAGATTATGCAATAAGTATAATTTGAAGGTTGTCAATCTAAGCACCCAAGCTAGTACACAAAGCATGTCTAGGTGTATTTCCTTTCCTTGACCCACACGTATCTAAACATTTTACTATGTTGGTTAGAGTCGCAAAACTATTAGGTGAATTGTTATCTAACTTTGCTGCAATTTATATATATATATATATATATATATATATATATATATATTCTAGTATATTTATATGGTCATCTAGAAGGTAAATAATCCTACATACTGTCACTTATGAGGGAATTAGAACAAGGAATGCAATAGATAAATTAAACCTAGCAGAAATATATATATATATATAAAATAGAGTCAAAGAACAATGTCATGAAATAAAAAAAATAAAATTATACTTTAAACCCTAATCTAGGGTTTCAATTTATTCCCTAGAAAAATATTCAGCAGCCATAATTATTGAATTAATTACACAGAAATGTATATCCAAAATATAAATTAAAAATAGAGAAAGTAATAACCAGAATTAATTTTAGATGAAAGATCAAGAATTTGTTCAGACAAAAGTAATTAATTTTATCTAAAATAAATTTTACTAGGTAAATTCTACTTTAGTTCTTCTTCACTTGGCGGTCCTTGATTTCTGTGTAGAATTCTTTTTTTTTCTAGAGCCTATGCTACCTTTTTTTTTTCTATGTCCGACCTCGTGCCTAGCCTCGGGTCATCCTTCGTCTCGTTCTCCAAATTCCGTGCTGCGCTCCCCTTTTCTCTTTGGTTTGTTGTCTTCGGCTCAACCCTCTTTTTTTGTGTACCTCTCCCGTTATCTCTTATTCTTTGCCCCTCCTCCTGACTTCTTCCTTGTTTTTCTTTCACATCAGCCCTGCTAACTTTTTCTTCATTTTATGAGGTTTCCCCTGCTCGTCTCATGTGGCCCACGTCTTATTTCCAATGTCGTGTGGCTTTTTTTCTTGGTTCCTTATTTTTCGGCCGGGCCCCCGATCAGCCCTATTGTTTTGTGCTTCCATTAGGCCTTTGGGCCTTCATCCCTTGGGCTGTTGGTCCAAAGGTCTGATTCTTTTTTTTTTAATTTTCTTATATTTAAAAAGAATACCTACAAAATAAAATTAATCAAATTTAATAAAAATATAATACTCTATATTTATTTAATTATTATTATTTTAGCTTAAATAATAATATTTATATAATTATTACATAAACAAAATACTAAAAACTAAGATTATAAGGATATAAAATATGTAAAAATATGAATATATCAACCACCACTCCCGCCGCAACCACCGCCCCTTACACCTCCCAAAAGCACTTGCAGAACTTCCTCTACCTCCCCTACCCTCCCTTTCCCTTTCCTCCCTTTCTCCCTTTCTCCCTTTCCACCAGTTTCGGCCACCACACCCACCGCTATGCACCACCACCTTTGGTCGCACCACCACCTTCATTCGAACCCTCTCAATTTCTACCCTCATTCCCCCTCTCCTATTCCCAACACTCGATTGACCTCCTTTTCTCTCTCTTTCCCTATGGCTTCCGCAGCCCGTGTCGTCGGTTACCACCAACCCTAGGTGGTTGATCCACTGTCGTATACACAAAAAATTTAATACATAAATCCTAATTCCCAATTATGTAGTAAATGGTAAGAAGGAGTCGAACCCACAAGGAATGGTATTTTAATCATTAATTTTACAATTTAAACACAAGACCTCCGTGTTTTTCTCAAACTTCTCTGCCAAATGCTGGATTCTGAATAAAAGCCTGAGATTTTAACATAGCTCGTGTTTAGGAAACACAGGGGTGCCATATTTTTGGTTCTTTCACTTTTCTTCCCTTAAAATTTCAGCACAACTTCTCTTGGTATATTTGCTTCATTTCTAAATTTTCTCCCCTTGATTCAATGTTTGTTGATGTGTTCTTTACTTGATTTCTTCTTTTCATTGATTTCTCCTTGAATTTCTTCAATTTTTTCTTTTCCTGCAAAATCTATTCAAAAGAGAAAAACTCAAAGAAAAGATTAAATCTTATAAAATTAATGAGGGATAAATGATATTTTTATGCATGAAAATAATCTATAAATCCCATTTATCAGTGGTACCCTAAACCCTCTCAACCATTAAACCCTAATTATGCAATCCTTATTCATTTTAATTGTATTATATTACTACTACTACTACTACTACTACTATTATGGTAAAAATATTCAAACCCTTATATTATCATTATTTTAAATATTACCATTATTATTATTATCCTTAGTAATATTAATATTTTTTTAGTGTTACTATTATTATATTATTATTTTATCTCTACAAATACTAAGGTTTTTATTACTAGGAGTATTAGTATTACTATTATTATTAATATCACTGTTTTTACTATAACTAGTGGTAGTACTATTAGTAAAGGATATAAAGTTATTAGATTTAATAATATAAATATGGCTATAAATATTATTAAAAATCCTATTTTCACTTATAAATTTTCTTTAATAATAGTAACCCTAATCTTAGAATAAAATAGGAAATAATAGTACTTTTGGCAGGAGGGAAACTAATCCTTAGTTTTTCCCTCTTATAGGTGAAACCATTCAAAACCCTAAGGAGGCGTAAGAGCGTGGTCTAATACCGGTGTCATGCTAGGTAAAGGTGTAGCTAAGCCCTTATGTGTGCTATGTGCCTTATATACCTTGTATGCCATGTATCCTGATATATTATGTATCTTATGCTTATCATTATAAATATTTTATGTGTAGCGTAGCTTGGAGTTGAGGTATGCCCATGTGTTATCTTATGACATGTGTATAATATGTATATGTTGTGATTATGATTTGATGTGTTGTGGCCCTTTTAGGAAATGGATGCTTGGGTATGTAATGTGATGATATAGGGTGAAAGGATGAAAAAGAAAAATGGGGAAGTAAGTTAACTAGAGGGAAGTAAGTTGACAAAAGGGGAATAAGTTGACTAAGGGATGTAGTATTGACCTAAATATTCCATGACACGTGAGAGGAAGAATAAAAGGGAAGAATTTAGGAAAAATAAAGTAGATGAATTTGCATGGGAGAATCTAGGGTTTTGCATGGAAGAATCTAGGATTTTGCATGGGAGTTTTAGGGTTTTGCATGAAAAAGATTCGAGGGTTTGCATGGAATGTATCAAGTCTACATGAGGGTGAATTTTACATATGGAAAGTTGATTTGGGTTGTGAGGAAGGTAATGGAAGAGTTGCTTTGGTGATTATAGGCTTCGGGTGAAAAATAGTATGTGGGACAATATAAGTGTGCATAGGAGGTCGAGCTAGGGTTTAGGAGGAAACCCTAATTTGAGAAGGTGGTAAAAAGGAAAAATAAATGAGGGTGAGTAGAGTATGAGATGAGGATGAAAGATTATTGAAATGCCCCAAAATCCTAATTTTAAATATCTAGCTGATTAAGGACTTATTATGGATAAATTAAATTAATTATTTTTAAAAATACATTTAACTAGGTAAAATCAAGAGAAAAATAATAAATATTTTAATTAAAAAAAAATTGGGTATTTTGCTAATTAAATTGGAATTTAGAAAAAATCTTTCAAAAATCCCATTTTAGCCTAAAAAGGGAGTTAAATATTATTTTATTTAAATATTCCAAATGTCCAAATTAATTTAATTATCCCAACCGATCAATTTTTATTTTTTCCTTTTTCTTTCTTTCTTTTCATTCTTTTTCCTTCTTCTTCTTCTTCTTTTCTTTTTCTTCCTCCATCCTGACCTGGGCCTGTCCGTGGCCCATTTCCCCTTCTTTTTTGTTTCTCCTTCGGCGGCCTAAGAGGCCGCATTTTTCCTTTATCCTTTTCCCTGTCGCCGATTCGGTCTTTCTTTTCTTTCTTTCTTTTTTATTCTAGACCGCTGGTCCATGCACGTCTTCTTGCTCCTCCTTCCTTCTTCTCCCATCGCAGCCTACAACTACCTGAGGATTTTGCCGCCAGCCACGACCAATTTAACTGGCCATTTCCTTTCCTCTCTCCTCCCCCATACTCGTCATTCACCTTGACCTAATGCACTTTCCTCTCTTCTCGTACGATCTCCCCCTTTTCCCCTGGTCAACTGCTGGCCATGATGCAGTAGTGCACCGGCTTGTCATCGCCGCCGATGAACCCTAATCTTGCCTTCCCTATTACCTCGTCACCTATTGACCTTATCATCTCCTTTAAGCCGTATAAATACCCCTACCCACCCTGGAATCAAGCCTTTCTCTGAAATCTAGAATTTACTTTCTTGTACACCACCACCACTTCAGACTCCTCTTCTGCCGTTGTTATCCAACACCGACATTTGAACCACCCTCAAAACCATGCCCTACACCGCCCTCTAACTAAATGCACCACCCTTCTTCCTCAATTTTTTCTGCATGAGCTACCCCAACTGTGCAAAATAGCCTCCTCGATCAACCTTTCCTTCCACATCCGCCACCCTTCACACCACCGTCCATCACCACTTTTGCCGCAATTACTGCCCCTACACCACCCAAAGGCACTCGTAGACCTTCCTCTATCACCCCTACCCTTCTTTTCCTTTTCCTCCCTCTCCTTCTCTCTTTCTTCCTTTCCTTCCCTTTTGGCTGCCACAGTTACCGCTATGCGCTGCCACCATTAGCTGCGCTACTACTCTCATTCTACTCATCTCCATCTAGGTAATCATAAACACCCCAACTTCCACCCTCTTTCTCCCTCTTTTTTCCCATCACACTACTTTCTCTCTTTTCTTCTCTTTTTCTGACCACCGCCGCTGCCACAGTACACCATCATCGGTGTCGCTTGTCACCACCAAGCCAAGGTGGAACCCTAAACCCTTTTACCCTATCTATACAAGCTTGCTTTATTTTATTTTGTTATATTTCCATTATTTTGAATATATTATTATTATTATCATCATCATTATTATTATTCTTATTTCTATTATTATTATTATCATCATTATTTTTATTTTTAGTATCATTTTTATTATTAGGGTAAAATCTTCAAATCTTATATTATGATATTTTACAATATAACTATTATTACTTTTACCTTTAGCAAAATTAGTAATTAGTTAGTGTTATTACTATTATATTATTATTTTATCCAAAACCCTAACCTTAGAGTAAATTAGGAAATAATAGTATTTTTAGTAGGAGGGAACCTAATCTTTAGTTTTCCCTCTTATAGGTGAGACCATTCAAAGCGCTAAGGAGGCCTAGGAGCGTGCTACAAGACCGGTGTCATATTAGGTAAGAGTGTATCTAAGGCTGTATATATGTAATGTGTCTTATATGCCTTGCATGCCATGTGTTATAATATGTGATGTACCTTATGTGTATTGTTATAACTATTTTATGTATAGTGCGGCTTGGAGTTGAGGTAGGTTTATGTGTTATCTTATGATTTGTATATCATATGTTTGTGTTGTGATTGTGAAGTGATATGATGTGACCCTGTAAGACATGCATGCTAGGTTAGGTAATATGATGATATAGAGTGAAATTATGTGGAGATGACCTAAATGTTGTATGACCATAGATGGATGAATCTAAGGTTTTGTATGGTAGAATCTATAGTTTTTCATGGTAGAATTTAAGTATGTAGGGGAGAATCTAGGGTTTTATATGAATGGATCTAGAGTTTGAATGGGATAATCTAAGTATGTAGGGAAGAATCTAGGGTTTACATGGGTGAATCTAGGGTTACAAGTTCGAAGGGTTGCATGGGATGTGTAAAGTTTGCATGGGGGTGAATTTTACATATGGAAAGTTGATTTGTGGTGTGAGAAGGTAATAGAATTGTTTTTTGGGTGTTTGAATGCTTTGAATGAAAAATAGTATGTGAGATAGTATAAGGGTACATAGGAGACTGAGTTGGGGTTTGAAGTAGCCAGCTAGGGTTTGGCGTGGCTACTTAGGGTTTCGTTGTCACACGTATACTTGGTGATTAAAATGTGATGATGAGGGTAGAATCTATGGGTTGTATTGTGTGGAGTGTTAAAATGATTTGGGATGTGTAAGGTGGAGTAGGATGGGCCACTTAGGCCTAAATTAGGGTTTCAGAATAAAACCCTAGAGTGAGACAGTGAGTGGACTTAGAAGTGCAAGGTAGTGGGCCTTGACCCACATACGTGGGAAATGGGCTCTAGTGTGAGTTAGGGTAAGGAAGAAAGGATGTTGGGCCAAGTTAGGAGGTACATGAGTCTTGCGATTTGAGACGGGTTCTTCTGGAGGATAGGCGTAGAGGGAGTTAGTCGTACATGTCTAGGGTTAAAGTTCTAAATAAGACACTTAAGACATTAATCATGCAAGATGAAAGATTATTGAGTCGGGCCCAGACCGATCCACCAGCATAATAGTGGCCAGGTGCCGGGGTGCCTAGGAGATCGATCCACCAGTGTATAATAGTGGTTAGGGCATGCTGCCCTATGTGTGACCGATCCACCGTCTATAATAGTGGGGGATCCCATGCTCAATAAACCAAATCTTGAGTTTGCTAAGACACATAAAAGACACTAACTACTTACGGTGGAATACTATATAAGCCGGGGCCAATCGATCCACCAGTAAGAAATAGTGGTTAGGGCATCCTGCCCTATATGTGATCAATCCACCGACTAATAATAGTGGTCAGGTACATTGTGCCTGTGTGTCTCCACTCCACTAGACATAATAGTAGGGGTTCCCGTACTCACATGAATTTGATAAAGAGCATGGTGTGAAATGAGTATCTATAAGAGATTAATTAAGATATTAATCCAGACTATAAATGGCCATTATTTATTATTTATCTAGAATAATTGTATGTTGTTTTTATTGTCCTATTTGAATTATGTGCTTATATGTTTTGGCCTTAGTGTATGGTTACCTTACTTAGTACGTAGCGTACTCATCACCCTTTTCATGGGTGGTGCTCATTCTTAAGAGTAGAAGGCCTTTCTAACTTTTTGTAGGTGGGCGATGCATTTTTTTATGCCTTCAATATTCATGAGGCATCAAGCGAGGCTGAGTGTTAATCATGGGCTTAGTTCGATGACTAGGAGTGATGTGGTTGGATTCTCTCTTCATATTATTTTATTTCCTTCTATTATTTCATTTCTGTATTGGGTTTCCCAAGTATAACTTTTAAACATTTGTTAACTTATTTTCTCTTAAAGAACTACGACTCTATATTATCAATTATTACTCGTTATCATACAATTTGATTTCTATTTTACAACCGTTTAATGCTTATTTGAAGTCTTGATTTGATTCAATCCAAATTGATTATTAAATTCCTTTTAGCCTTACCTTGCTTAGTACGTATATAGGGTTTGGTGTGGCTACCTAGGGTTTCACGGTCACATGTGTGTTTGGGAGAGTAAAAGTGGGATGATGAGGGTTGAATCCGAGAGTTATGATGTGTGGGGTGTTAAAATATTTAGGTTGTGTGAGGTGGAGAAGGATGGGCCATATAAGACCAAATTAGGATTTCTTGTGAAAACCCTAGGATGAGGCAATGAGTGGACTTGGAGGTATAAGGTAGTGGGCCACAACCCATAGGCTTAAGAGTTGGGCTTCTAGCGTGAGTTAGTGTAAGGAAAAAAGGATGTTGGGGCAAGTTAGGAGGTGCTTGAGTCTCGAGATATGGGACAGGCCCTCTTAGAGGATATGCCTAGAGGAAGTTATTCATGCATATCTAGGGTGAACTTCTGAATAAGACACGGTAAAACATTAATAATGTAAAGTGGAAGATTATTGAGCTAGGTCTAGACTAATCCACCGGCATATAATAGTGGTAAGGTGTGTTCTGCGCTCTAAGTGACTGATCCACCTATGTTAATAGTGGTTACGTGCATTTTGCTCTATAAGTGACTGCTCCACCGCCTATAATAGTGGGGGATCCCGAACTCAATAAACCAAGCCCTAAGTTCGCTAAGACACATGAAAAACACTCAATACTTACAGTGAAATACTATGGGAGTTAGGGCTAGATTGGTCCACCGGCGAATAATAGTGGCTAGGAGCATTCTATCTTAGAGACCGATCCACCGGCTTATAATATTGGTAAGGTGTGTTTACCCTACAAGTGATCGATCCACTGACTATAATAGTGGAGTTCCTGTACTTGCATGGATTGATAAAAAGCATAGTGTGAAATGAGTACCCATCAGAGATTAAGTAATTAATTTATCCAGACAATAATTTAGCCTTTATTTATTTATCTGAAGTGATCGTATATTGTTTTGTTATCTTGATTGGATTATGTGCATTTGTGTATTGGCCTTATTGCACGGTTACCTTACTCAGTATATAGTGTACTGACTACTCATTTTATGGGTGCTGCTCATTCCCAAGAGTAGAAGGCCCCTCTGACTTTGTGCAGGTTGGTGATACCTTTTTCGATACCTTTGATGTTCATGAGACATTAGGAGGGGTTGAGTGCTGAGTATGGACTTGGCACGAAGATTGAGAGTGTCGTGGATTGATTTCCCTTTATGACATTCTATTTTTATTTTTGGGTTTCCTACACTTAATTTCTACTGTTTGTAAACCTTATTCCTTTAAATGAACTTTGACTATGTACTTTAGATTGTGAATCCTTTGCACACACTCTTAATTCTATCTTATAAATATTTTAATGTTTTATTTGAGCCTTGCCTTGAGTTTGATGAATATCAAATTTCTTTTTATCCTTGTGATTAGTATAAGAACGGCCGTAGGCCAGGTGCCTACTGATCACGGTGGTAATATTCCTCAAATTCACAAGTTTTAATTTAATTGCTTCTATTTCAAAAAACATTTAGTGAGTTTTAGAGTGTTACAAAAGATACCTATGGGGTATTTATAAGACCAATGGAGGGGGATAAGGTCAGAGAGATATTTTATAAAAAAAAAACTTGTGAATTTTGGAAATATTACCACCGTGATTAGTAGAGCCCGACCCATGGCCATTCCTGTACTAATCACAAGGCTAAAAGAAGTTTAATAATCATTATACATCAAACTCAAGGCAAGGATTAAATAAAAAATTAAAACATTTATAAGATAGAAATTAGAGTGTGTGCAAAGGAGTCATAATCTAGAGTACATAGTCAAAGTTCCTTAAAAGGAATATGGTTTACAAACGGTAGAAATTAAGTCTAGGAAACCCTAAAACAAAAATAGAAAGTCATAAAGGGAAATCCGACCATGCCACTATTAATCTTTGTTCCAAGTCCATACTCAACACTCAGCCCTGCCTGATGCCTCATGAACATCGAAGGCATAAAAAAAGGTATCATCAACCTGCACAAATTCAGAGGGGCCTTCTACTCGTGGGAATGAGCAGCACCCATGAACCAGGTGGTCAATATGCTACGTACTGAGTAAGGTAACCATGCATAAAGGCCAACACACAAAGGCACATAATCTAAGTAGGATAACATAATACCATACGATCACCTCAGATAAATAAATAAAGGCCAAATTATTGTTCGGATAAATTAATTACTTAATCTCTAATCCGTACTCATTTCACACCATGCTTCTTATCATTCCATGCAAGCGTGGGAACCCCACTATTATAGCCGATGGACAAGAAAACATAAAGGGCATAAAGCTCCTGACAACTATTATTGCCGATGGATTGGTCTCCTAGGCAAGATGCTCCTGGCCACTATTATTCGCCTATAAACTAGTCTAGCCCCAACTCCCATAGTGTTTTACTATAGGTACTTAGTGTCTTCAAATGTCTTATCATAATTATGTTTGCTTTATTGAGCACAGAATCCCCCACTATTATAGCTGGTAGACTGGAAACAAACAAGGCATAATGCGCCTGACCACTATTACTTGCCAGTGGAGAAGTCTCTAAGGCACCTCGGCTCCTAGCCACTATTATTCGCATATGGATCGGTATAGACCTGGCTCAATTGTCTTCCCCTTTAAATGATTAGTGTCTTACTGTGTCTTATTGAACAAGTGTTTACCCTAGACATGCATGTCATACTCCATCTACACTTGTCCTCCCAAGAGGGCCATACCATATCTTGATACTCTAGCACCTCCTAACTTGTCCCAATATCTTTTCCTACCTTCCCTAACTCACACTAGAGGCCCAACTCCTAAGTGTGTGGGTCAAGGCCCACTACCTTACACCTCCAAGTCCATTTACTGCCTCACCCTAGGGTTTCTCTAGAAACCCTAATTTAGGCCTATGTGACCTATCCTTCTCCACCTCAAACAACTCCACACATCACAACCCTTAGATATGACCCTCGTCATCTCACTTTACTCCCCAAGTACATGTGTGACCATGAAACCCTAAGTGACCACACCAAACCCTAGCTTGCCACGCCAAACCCTAACATCCTCCTTTTCACATGCCACCCCTCCATTTCTCATCTTCCACTCTTATTTTCCCATGATGCTCATGCTTATCCCTCACATGAAAATCTTCCATACTCATCTCATACTCCACTCACCCTCATTTATTTTCCCTTTTTACCACCTTCTCGGATTAGGATTCCTCCCAAACCCTAGCTCGATCTCCTATGCACCCTTATACTATCCCACATACTATGTTTCACCCAAAGCCTCCAATCACCCAAACAACTCTTTCATATCCTTCCTCACACCCCAAATAAACTTTCCACACGTAAAATTTACCCCCATGCAGACTTTATTCATCCCATGCAAACCCTCAAAGTTTTTCATGAAAAACCCCAAAAATCCCATGCAAAAAATAATATTCTCCCATACAAACCTTAGATTCTCCCATGTATACCATAGATTCTCCCATACAACCGTAGATTCTTCTATGCAACCATAGATTCTCTCATGCAACCTTAGATTCTCCCATGCAATATCATCCACTTTATTTTGCCTAAAGTTTCCCATATTATTCTTCCTCTCACATGTCATGAAATATTTAGGTCAATCCCACCTCCCTTGGTCAACTTATTCCACTTTGGTCAACATACTTCCTGATTTTCCTTTTTCATCCTTTCACCCTATATCTTCACATTACACACCCTAGCATACATGTCCTAAAACAGCCATAACACATCACATCATATTCACAATATATACATATTATACACATGGGCATACCTCAACTCCAAGGTACGCTATACATAAAATAGTTATAACGATAAGCATAAGATACATAACATATCACGGTACATGGCATACAAGGCATACAAGGTATATAAGGCACATATCACACATAAGGCCTTAGCTACACCCTTACCTAGCACGATACCAGTCTTAGAGCATGCTCCTATGCCTTCTTAGGGTTTTGACTGGTTTCACCTATAAGAGGGAAAAACTAAGGATTTGTTTCCCTCCTACCAAAAATACTATTATTTCCTATTTTATTCTAAGATTAGGGTTACTATAAATGAAAATAAGGTTTTTAATAATATTTATACCCATATTTATATTATTAAATCTAATAGCTTTATTTCATTTACTAATAGTACTAACACTAGTTATAGCAAAAATAGTGATATTAATAATAAAAATAATACTAATTATCCTACTAATAGAAACCCTAGTATTTTTAAGGCTAAGACTAATAATATGGTTAGGGATAAAATAATAATATAATAATAGCTCCATTACCAAAATACTAATATTGCTAAGGATAATAGTAATAATATTAATATTTGAAATGATGATAATATAAGGGTTTGAATATTTTAACCATAATAATAATAGTGATACTAAGAATAATAATAATAATAATAATGATACTAATCGAATTAATGATAAAATAGTCTCGATCCTTGTTGAGAGGGTTTAGGGCACCACCTAGGGTTAGTGTTGATTGGCGACACTAGCAGCTGCGACGATTGCAAAAAAAGGGGAGAAAAGAGACATAGTTGAGTGCTGGGAATATGATAGGGGGAATGAGGGTGGAAGTTGGGGTGGTGGTGAATGCCTAGGTTGAGGGGGTTGGAATGAGGGTGGTGGTGAATGCCCAGGTTGAGGGGGTTGGAATGAGGGTGGTGGTGTGGCCAAAGGTAGCAGCGCACGACATTGGATGAGGTAGCTGAAAGTGGTGGAAGGAAAAGAGAGGAGGAGAGGAAGGAAAGGGAAAAGGAGGGTAGGGGAGGTAAAGGAAGGTTTGCAGGGAATTTTGGGAGGTGTAAGAGGTGCTGGTTGCATCACGAGTGGTGCAAATAGTTGTGTGAAGGGCGGTAGAGGTGGAAGTGTGGCTACTTGGGAAGTAAACTTTATACGGTCTGGGTGGCTCGTGTAAGGGAAATCGAGGGCGGAGGTTGGTGTAGTTTGGTAGAGGGTGATGCAGGGAGTGGTGCTGTGGGTGGCTTGAGTGGTGGCGCTGAGTGCCTACAGTGGCAAGGGTAACTGATTAGGCGATGGTGCACGGGAATAATTTTTTGGGTTGCGGGAAGGAGCTCGAGTCCAGGACTACTTATGGGGTATTTATAGGACCAATGAAGGGGGATAAGGTTAGAGGAGAAACAGGAGAATAGGGGTAGGTAGGTTAGGGCTCACCGGCCTGCAATGGTAGACCGGTGCAGGTCTGATCGTGGTAGGGTGTGATTGGCTAGGGGGAAAGAAATGGCACACGGGAAGGAAGGAGGGTTGGTTGGGTCAAATTGAAAGCGAGTCCGCAGGGAAGAGAAAGGAGACATAGCCGTTCAGCAATGTGCTCAGCATTAAAATTCACAGCGCAGGTAGGGGAGAGGTTGTAGGTTGTGACAGGGAAGGAAGAAGAAGAAGGTAGGGGTGGACTGGTGGTCTAGGAAGGAAAGAAAGAAAAGAAAAGGAGGGAACCGGCGGGGCCTCTAAGGGAAAAAAAAGAATATGAAATGTGGCATATAGACTTGGGCCACACCGAAGGAGAAAAGGGAGGAGGGGTCTTGGGTCGCAGGAGAGACAGGCCCAACTGGCAAGAAGAAAAAAGAAAAGGAGAAAGGAGGGAAAGAAAGAAAAAGGGAAAAGAAGGAAGAAAAGAAAAGAAAAAGGAAAAATAGGTTAGTTGGGATATTTGGAATATTTTTTTATTTTGGGATATTTAGAAATAATAATAATTTAATAAAATAATATTTAATTCCCTTTTTAGGCTAATTTGAGATTTTTGAAAGATTTTTCCTAAATTATATTTTAATTAGCAAAACACCCAAAATTTTCCTAATTAAAATATTTATTATTTTCTTCTTGATTTGCCCTAATTAATTCCCCTTTATTTTAATAAAATAATTTATTTAATTAATTTTCCTATTAAATCCTTATTTGGCCATAATTTCTAAAATTAGGGTTTTGGGGTATTTCATCACTACCCCCTTAAAGATAGACTTCATCCCCAAAGTCTGCTGTAGGAATACCACACTAACACCAATAATTATATCAACAACCCCCTTAAAGAGAAACTTAGTAAGGATTGTCGAACCTGCAAAAAACGTTCTGGATACGTTTCTCGCATGTCCTTGTAGGTTTTCCAGGTAGATTCTTTGGTCCCATTCCAACTCCATAGAATCGTGAAAAGAGGAACTATACTTGTGTGTGTCTTCTATAGCTTGGTGTTGAGGATTCGCACAGGTCTCTCTTCACAGGTCAAAGAATCATCAAACTGTACTTCATCCGATCGGATCACATAAGATGGATCAACAACATACTTCTATAATTGAGAAATGTGGAAAACATTGTGAACTCGCGTCAAATCCGATGGAAGAGGCAATCGATAAGCAACCTATCACACACGCTCTAGGACCTCGTGAGGGCTCATATACCTTAGGATCAACTTACCCTTTCTGCCAAACCTTTGCACCCCCTTTTGAAGGAATTTAGCCAAGCGAAACAACGCAACGGAATAAAATCAAAGGCTAAATTTACCAGGAACATATACTAGATTAAAGACGAACCTGCTTGATCCAATTGAGTTTGTTTCAATTGATTGATTTCAATCTCCTTTGAGCGAGCGAGTGTGAATTGTGTCACACCTCTACCAGTATCCACACACTTTGAATCTGGATCACTAAGGAAGTGTGCTAGCGCCAATGGAACACTCTCTCAATTTCGTGAATAACCAGCATTGGTGGCTAGGTTATTTTCTCCCACTTAGAGAGAGAGAAAAAAGGTGTATATATAATAAAACCCTAGCTTGGATATTTATATTAACACTCTAGCCCACCTAGAGGCATTGGAATTGGGCCTTAATCACATTAAAACCACTTTGACTTGATGAGATATTAATCATATTAGGATCTCATCTTATTCTTTTGATCTAGTTCAGTTCGGTGTGTGACCCTGTAGGTTCACGTAATATTGGTAATGGACCAAAAATCCTTTTGGGCCCACAAATCATAAGAGGTCTCTAGCAAGACGTTATGACTACCCAAATTACGCAAATGTCCTATGCTCAACATAACCTATTAATAACCCGTATATTTGTCCTTTTGTCACACGATATTTAGATTGAACACAAGGCATTTGTCGTGTCATCCTTACTATGCTCAATCACATTCTTTCTCAATCACCAAGTAAGACTAACCTTAAACAAACAACACCTCGTTTGCACATGGCCATGCTAACATTAGTCATACTTGTCGAGGGGCCCAAAGATATCTCTCTCATGTCGTGAGAGGGACAAATCCCATCTTGATCAACTATGTGCCTCTATATGATTCACAACATGTCTAATCAATACCTTTATGATCACCCCTAATAAGGGTAACGTTTGGTAAAGTTAAAACAGAATGATCATCATACCGGAAAATACGAAGATCTCAGGTCAAAGGACGATATACAATTTAGAGAACACTGATGACACTTTGCACAATATTTAATGCAGTGTCCTCCTACTGGGTCGGTCCAATATCATGTTCCCTAACATGTATCTATGTTATTAGTTTGATATCTCATATCAATGATCAGTGGAACATGATCATCAACTAATCAACATACTAGTCTTATAATCACCAATATCCCTTAATTAGATGATATTAGACTAGGGACAATTCTTGAATAATAATCTTTCTATCTATTAGTAGAGTTCCACAATCCAGTCACATACTTGATTATCTACATAAAGAATAATTATTCAAAGGGATAACAACATTTGAATGAATAACATCATTTGATAATTTTATTAATAAGCACAATCTCTAAATATGCAAATATAAATTATAACATATGATTGTTCTAGGGAATATTTCCATTACCTTTGTGAGTGAAACCCTTGACAATACTTTATTCCTAGGCTCAAAACTACTATCCCACTGTCTCTAAATAGCATAACTCTTCTGTCTCCTGTAGGCTACTAACATTCGGTCCTAAATTTAGTAGACTTGCTTAATCATCTCTTCAATCATCTCAGGACCCAATACTATTGTCTCGTTGTTGTCACTCCAACATAAGGGATTGCTGCACTTCCATTCGTACAAAGCCTCAAAGGGAATCATCCCTATGCTAGCATAACAACTGTTGTTGTATGAAAATTATATCAAATGCAGCCGCTCCTCCCAACAACCCTAGAAATCCAGCATACAAGCTCTCAACATTTCCTCTGGAGTTTATATGGTCTGCTTCGTTTGTCTATCCATGGTAGGGTGGAAAGCTATGCTCATCTTCAACTTAGTCCCCAAGAATTCCTACATCTTTACCTAAAAATGAGAAAGAAACCTTCAATTCCTATTCAAAATGATGTCCTCTAGAACCCCATGATGACTCACCATGAACTTTATGTATACATTTTCTAACTATCCATACTCCACATGGACTTTATGGGAATAAAAATAGCTGACTTAGTCAATATGTCTACAATAACCCAAATGGTCTCACAGCCACTTCGTGTCCTTGGTAAAACACAAACAAAATCCATAGAGATAGAGTCACATTTCCACATTGGCACTTCCAAGGGCTGAAGTAGCCCGGTGGTCTCTGATGCTCAATCTTAACTTTTTGGCACACCGAACACCGGGATACAAACTCTTCCACTTCCCGATTCATGCGACGCCACCAATACATCTTTCTAAGGTATTTATATAGTTTGGATCCTCCTAGGTGGACTGAGTAAGGAGTCTGATGGCCTTCCATAATGCAATGCTTCAACTCTAGAAAACTCTGCGGTACACACCAACAACCCTTGAAGCAAAGGCTACCATCCTCTTGAATTTTGAACCCTTCTCCTTGGGCCTCCTATAACTTTCATCTGATCCTTTTCATTGTGACTTCTCCAATCTAGCCGGCTTGGATCTCCACAAATTTCGAAGCCCGGCCATAGCAAGGAACATAAGGGTAGATTAGGGTTTTTTGCAAAAAGGGAAAATGTATGATATGATTGTTTCGAACCAATGGGTTTCTTTCTAAACTTTTCTTTTCTATGCAGCTTTCAATGCCAATGAATGGCTGAGTAGGGAATTTGGGGAGGCCTTCATGGCTTTCATGGAGTTCATCCAGTGCCTACCCCACATCCTCACCATGCTGAAGGCGCTGGTGAGGGCTGGCTCCAAAGGGTCAGTGGACATCACCTTCTAACCTACTCCAGCGAGGAGGACTCGATAGTCCTTGAGGGGTGGATCCGAGACATGGATCACACCTTCGAAGCGGTGGATTGCCTGCCAGCCTAATAGCCTAGTATCGCTGCTTTCTTCCTTAGATGCATAGTGAACACCTGGTTGTTGGAGCACCATGCCCAAGACGGTCCTCTAGCTACATGGGAGGCATTTAAGACTGTCCTCTGCTCCAAGTTTTATCCTAAGAGTCTGAAGAGGGATAAGCTCTGAGAGTTCATACAGCTCACTCAAGGGTCAATGACGGTACGTTAGTATCATGCTCGCTTCATCGAGCTACTCCAATTGTTCCCATGGATTTTCGCTAACGAGTCCACAATGGTGTTCCATTTCGAGTAGGGGATGAATTTCAGTATCGCTGGATGATGGTCGCAGTATCCTTTACGGACCTAGATTCTTTATATGAGCGCGCCTGCATTGCTGCCATTAGTCCAAAAGTAGGCCACCATCCTCAGGAAGAGGAATTTTGAGGGTTAGAGTTCTAGGAGTAGGATCCAACCTCGATCAGGAGGACTGAGAAGACCTCCTCCAAGAGATCAGAGTAGAGGCCAAGGACCCCCGAGGGGTTCTGCTTGCAAATAGTGTGGCTAGAACCACCCAAGAAAGAACTATGGAGACAGGTTGATAACTTATCTGAATTGTGGGAGGTTGGGCCATAGAGCGGTATAGTGTTGAAGGCCACCACAATCTCAATAAAATCAGACTCAATCGTCTCAGCAAGGAGGAGCCCAAATATCCCGCAGTAGGCGTACCAACAGCATCTTCAAAACGCACACCAATAGTACTACCTACAAGCACCTATCCCATCCGGTGCCCCAGTTTGAGAGGCCAAGGGAAGACCTTAAGGATCCAGACCCTTTCCTTAGAGGGGAGGCTAGCCAGGTGGACGCCTAAACATAATTAGTCAGGAGGAAGCTGACTGCCAGCTCCATACTGTCACGCGTATGTTCATCATCCATTCTCTGCCGGTGTATGTTCTCTTTCATTTGGGTGCTACCTTGTCTTTTGTTTCATCTACTTTTACTGCTAAGGATAGATTATCACCATCTGCTAGAATAGAGTTGTTTGTGATGCTTCCATCGGGTGATAGAATGGAGTGTAGTAAGATGTTTTCAAACATGACCTTAGTCATAGGTGGGGTAAACTTTCTAGTATACCTAGTTGGGATGAACTTAAAAGACTTTGACATGATTCTGGGTATGGACATGTTGGGGAGATACAGGGCCATTATTGACTGCGCTTAGGAGCGTATAATCTTGCGAGGCCTGAAGGGGGCTAGGGTTTCATACTATATGTGCTTTGATCCAAAAAGGGTATCCCCTATAATTCTGAAGTATGCAAGATTTGAACAAGGATTTGACCATGATAGATAGCACCCCAGTAGTCAGAGAATATCTAGATGTGTTTTTGAAAGAAATATCGGGTATACTCCTAGTCCAGGAAATTGATTTTAAGATCGAGCTATTGTCAGGAGCCGAGCTAGTCACATAGGCACCCTACCGGATGACACTAGTTGAGTTGAAGGAGTTAAAGGCCTAGCTAGAAGAGTTGTTGGAGCATGGATATATTCAGCCAAGTCAACTGGTGTCATTTGGTAGGGTGCCTTCATGATGGGCCTAGCTCTCGATAATAGCTTGATCTTAAAATCAATTTTTAAGACCGGGGGCATACTCGGTATTTCTTTTGAAAAAACATCTAGAAATTCTCTAACTACCGAGGTGTTATCTAGTGCGGTTAAATCCTTGTTCATCACCTGCACACGACATAAGTACAGGGGATATCCTTTCTCGATCAAAGTATGTAGAGTAACTGTCGATATTACCTTCATGGTGGGCTTGGGTTGAGTCTTCTTATATGAAACCCTAGCCCCCTTCGAGCCTCGCAAGATCACATGCTCCTGAGTGCAGTCAATAATGGTCCTGTATCTCCCCAGCATTTCCATATCCAGAATAACGTCAAAGTCTTTTAAGTCCATCCTGACTAGGTCTACCAGAAAGTCTACCCCGCCTATGACTAATGCTACATCTGAAAACATCCGACTATACTCCATCCTATCACCCGATGGAAGCACGACAAAAAAAATCTATTCTAGCATATGGTGACACTCCAGCCTTAGTAGCAAAAGCATATGAAATAAAAGACAGGGTATGTAATCCCCCGAATTTTTAAAAGATTATATGTTAATAAATAAATTTTATTTTAGATAAATTAGCTTTTAAATATTTTTAATTTAATTATTTTATGGATTTTTGAGTGTATGAAATTTGGTATAAGTATTTAATAAATTAAAATAAATATTTTGTTATTTTATTATACTCTTATTATTTAAATAAAATTTCAAACCCTTAATTTACTAAAATTATCCTTTTTAACCCTTATATATTAATTATCTTAAATTAAAATATTAAATCAATTTATTACCCAGAATTATTCTATTTTATTATTTTATTAATTAAATTAATTTTTTTTTATTTTCCCTATTTTCCCTTTTCTTTTTTCCTATTTTCCTATTTTCCTTCTCCTTTTTCTCCTCTCTCTCCTTTCTTTCTTCTTTCTTTTTTTCCTTGGGCCGCCAGCCGGCCTGCTTCTCCTCCCCACCCCCTACGTCTGGGCCGCAGGCCCACTTCTCTTCTCCCCCTCCTTCTCCTACATCTCCCAGCCTGTGTCCCTCCTTTCTTTTCTCTCATTTTCCTTGACCGAGTAGGCTCGTGTCTCTTCTCCTTCGACCACTCGTCTTGCACCCAGATTCCCTCTTCCTTTCTCCTTCTTCTTTCTTTCTTCTTTCTTCTTTCTTCTTCCTCTATCCCCAGCGAGATTCTCGATCAACTTGCCATCCCTGCCATCCCACCTGCAACACCCACTCCCCCATTGCTTCCCCCTATCTCTCTCTTTCCCTCTCGTCGTTTTCTCTGCCCCATCCTGGCCCCACCATCTCTCCCTCTCCCTCTCCTTGCCATTGCCATACCCCTTCTCCCTCTCCCTACAACACCCATTTCTCTACCACCTACCACCACCCCTCGAGCCCCCTATCCCTTCTCTTCTCTTCCTCTCCTATTTCTTCCTCCTTCCCTGCTCGCTCATTCTTCATTTTTTTTTCAAGCCTTATGCCTTGCCCGAGCCTCTCCTTTTCTCCCTTTCTTCTCCTCCCCTCTCTCTCCCTGTTTTTGTTTCGCCACCTAGCTCCACCGTTGCCGCCGCCTTAAACGCCACCTGCACCGCCTCCTTGCACCCTCTACCTCACCCTCAAGCCATCACAGCCCCCATCAAGCCACCCCGCAACCCCCTTCTTCCTCCTCTCCTCTTTTTCTCTTCTTTCCCTCCCTTCTCAGTAGCCACCCTGCACCCATATTCCGCCGCCTTCCTGCTACTTCTGTCGACACTTGAGCCACCAAATTACTCCTTGCAACCCCCTCTACCACCCCAATCCTCCTTTAGTCGAAAAAGTCACCTAAATGCCCCCATTTTCCTTCCCCATTCTCCTTCCTAACCAGTCCCCATCTCAATACCCACTTCGGTTGCCACCTTCGTAACCTCGCTGCTACCACCTCCGCCGCCCTTAGCCACCTTCAACCCATCCCCGACCACCACCTACACCCCCTCTACACTTCTGCACCATTCCCTTGCCCCAAATCCTTCCCCATCGTGTCCTTTTCTTAGCCCCAAACCACCAACCCGAAAATGCCTATCCTTCCTTATTTCTAGCACCTTCCAGCCCCTCCTTTTTCTTTCCTTGCATGCAGCTCATCCTGCATGAGCAGGATGAGTTGCTGCCCTCTTTAATTTAGTTGAAAATAATAATTTTTAAGGTATAATAATTGTAATATCCCAAAATCCTAATTTCCGAAATTATGGCCAAATAAGGAATTATTAGGAAAATTATGTATATAAATTCATTTATTAATATGAAGAGATTTAATTAATGTAGATTAAGAGGAAAATAATAATGAATTTAATTGGAAGAAAATTTGGGTATTTTCCTAATTAGCATGGAGGTTAAGTGAATTTATCTAAAATAGTCTAAAATAAGCAAAAAGGAATTTATTTAATATTTTATAAATATTAATATTATAAATAACCCAAAAATACCCTAATTTACCCATAAGTTATTTTATTTAATTTCCCCATCCTATTTATTACCTATTTTCCCCTCTTTTTTTTCCTTTTTCTCCCTCCTCTCCTTTTTTTCTTTCTTCTCCCCCGGCTGGGCCAGCCCACCGGCCCAAACTCCTCTCCTCTCCCCCATCTCGCGCACAGGTCCAACCCTCCCTTTCTTTTCTTTTCTCATTCCCGTGGCCCAGCGCCATGCGCTGGCCCTCGTACGCCTATGGCCGCAACGACGCGTTTTAACCCCGAGGACGCCAAAACGCCGCGCCAAAATTAATGACCTTATAGCCGTTGCCAAACGGGAAACGCAACGCGGCACTTTGTCCCCCATAACGTCGAAACTCCGCGTTTGACTTGCAGATTAAATAAACCCCGCCGAACCGGCTGGTTCCCCTCCTCTTTCTTTTCCCTGGACCACCGGTCCACCCTACCTGTCTTCTTCTTCTTCGACCTGCCCCCCGACCTGCAAATCGACCTACAAGTCGATTTCGCCGGCAGCCACCAGCACGATCGTCCTTCCCTGCCTCTCTCCCTGTCGTTTTCTTTCTCTTTTCGACCCCGACCACGTCTCTCTCTCCCTTTTCCGCGTGCCATTCCCTTCCCTTTTCCTCTCCCCTTCCCCGACCCGACCTGCCATGGCAGGACCTGCACCACCTGCCATCGGTCGGCCACCTACACCCCTGGCCGCACGCCTCCTTCTCCCTTCGTCTTTTTCCTCCCCCCTTGGCCTATAAATACCCCTCCTAAACGGCCACAGCAAGTCCTCCCGTTGGACCTTGCTGAAACTCTGTTCCGCCGCCGCCAGAACAGACGCCATGTCTGCCGCCTCCAGCCACTGACGAAACCACCTCTTCCCACCGTTATCATCCCTGCACTTCCCTCTACGAAACCAAGCCACCAGCACCCCTCCCCTTGCCCTGCACGTGTCGCCATAGCCGTGCAAAAGTCCTAACCCGAAATTACCACCTCCAGCCTTTGCCGCCCTTGCGCCGCCTCTCACTGCCAGCCCAGCCGCCACCAGGGCCTCTTCCACCCTCCAAAATGCCCAGTAGACCTCCCTCTACCTTTCCCTACCTTCAAATTCCCCTGCCTCCCTCTCCTCCTTCCTCCCTCATCTTCCATCTCTCTCCACCACCCTCGGCCGCCGCCGTCGCTGCCGCGCGCCGCCACCCGTTGCCACGCCACCACCCTCATTCCACTCCCCTTCACCTGCTGTTTCCTCCCCCACCTCAAACTTCTTCTTTTCTCCTCCCATATAACCACCACCTCCATCTTTTCCCCTCTTCTGCACCTCCACCGCCGCCGCCGTCGCCGCCACGCGCCGCCGCCGGACCACCACCGACCCTAGGTGGTTCTCCACTCATCCAAACCCTAATACCCCTTATATATAATTGCTACTATTTTCTACTAATATTAATACTAATATACTTATTATTATTATTATTATTATTACTTTTATTATTGTTATTACCTTTATTATTATTATCATTATTATTATTATTATCATTATTACCATTATTATTTCCCTTATTATTATTAATGTTCTAATTTTCTTACTAATACTAACATCCCTTTTAAACCCTAACCTATATTATACTTAACTTTGGTCTTATTTTTATAAGTATTAATATTAACATTATTATTATTATTATTCTATTATCCTTACTATGGTTATTATTATTATTGCTTAGCCTTACTTGGTTGTACTATTGTTATTATTATTATTATTATTGTTATTATTATTATTATTATTATTATTATTATTATTGTTATTATTGTTGTTATTATTATTATTATTATTATTATTATTATACTTAACACATTTATCACTAGTGTTAATAATAATACTACCTTGTCTTACCCATGTTACTTAACTCAAGCTAGTAAATATCATTTGGTTGTTAACTAAGAAGAGTGCTTGAACCTTATTACCATACCATTTAACATTAACCCTAACCTCATTACTATGACACTATTATTAACCATTACTATTATTACTACTATCACTACCTTATTGTTGTAATCAAAAGCATTTGAACCCTTTTTATTATTCAAGAATATACAACTATTATCATTCTCACCCTTAGGAATAGTTACTTGTAATATTGTGACCTTATAATGGTATTATTTCAAATATGACACCATTAGTAGACTTAGCCTTAAAAAAAATGCTAGGGTTTCTCTCACTATAAACATTAGTGTCACTAGTATTAGTTTTATTATTATTATTATCACTATTTTTCTATAGTTAGCATGAACATTATTATTATAAGAATAGGGCTAACGGGTCTAATAATATAAGTGTAACAGTAGGTATTAAAAATAAACATATTTTGACTACTAATATTTAGTATACTAACTCTAAAGTAAAAACCCTAGTTTTTGTATAAAACCCTTTTTAGTAATAAAAACCCTAACCTTAAACTAAAATGAGGATTGATAGTAATTATAAGGGAAACTAATACTTAGCATTTCCCCCTTTTTATAGGTAATCCCGACCAAAGCCCTAAGGAGTTAGAGGAGCGTGCTCCAAGCCCGGCGTCGCCTTAGGTAAGGACGAAGCTAATGGCCTTGTGTTATGTGTGACATGGATGTGTTGAATGTTGTGTATGCCATGCTATGCCATGTATTATATGATTTGTGGATAACTCATTTTATGTGTAGCGCAGCTTGGAGATTAAGGTATGTTGTTTGTGCTTCCATGACATGAGCATGACATTTATATGTATGATGTTTATGATGTATTATGCTATGGCCCTCTAGGACATGCATGTTAGGATAAATGGTAATATGAGTTGGGAACCATCATGGGAGTCTTGAAGTTTGTATGATCGTATTAATGTTCTATGGTGGTATTATGGTTGTAACGGTGGTATTAGGGTTCGCATGGTGGCGTTAGGGTTTGTATGATGGTATTTGTGATTTTATGGTGATATTAATGTTGTATGGTGGTATTATGGTTGTAATGGTGGTATTAGGGTTCGCATGGCGGCGTTAGGATTTGTATGATGGTATTTGTGATTTTATGGTGGTATTAATGATTGCATGGTGGTATTAATGGCCTATGGAGTAGAGGGTTGAGAGTGAGAATTCATTTATATAAAGGATGAGTATGGGTTTTCTAAAGAAGGGAGGTTACTTGGAGAGGAAGTAAAGTGCTAGGGTTGGTGTGGCCAACTAGGGTTTGGCGGTCACATGCGGAGTTGGGGAACAAAGAGATATGAATTGGGAATTCCTTAGTAGAGACGGGATGCGAGACAAGGAACAAAGTGAAGATAGGATGAGTAAGAAAGAGTTGGGCCATATATGCCCAAATTAGGGTTTTCCAAGGAGGAGCCCTAGAGGGATGAAGACATACGGAGTCGATATCTTATGTGTTGGGGTAGCCTATGTTCTTGGAGATCGCGCCTTACTATATACCACTATGCCTAAGTCCACGAGGGATGGATGTCGAGTGTGAGAAAAGGGTAAGTGTCTCAACATATGAGACGGGCCCGCTTGAGAGGCAGTGGTAGTACGTCGTTGGCATGCATGATAAGGGTGGAATGATATCTAATAAAATACGGATAAGACACTAATCATGTAAAGTGAAAGATTGTTGAGCCGGGCCCAAACCGATCCACCGGCATAATAGTGGCCAGGTGCCGGGGTGCCTTGGAGACTGATCCATCGGCATAAAATAGTGGTTAGGTGCGTTATGCTCTATACGTGACCGATCCACCGGCTATAATAGTGGGGGATCCCGAGCTCAACAAACCAAACAATATGTTGTAATTAAATCATGGGAAAGATACTATATACTTACAGTGGAACACCATGAGAGTCGGGGCCAGATCGATCCACCGGCATAATAGTGGCCAGGAGCGTTGTGCCCTGGAGACCGATCCACCGGCGTATAATAGTGGTTAGGTGTGTTCTGCCCTATAAGTGACCGATCCACCGGCTATAATAGTGGGGTTCCCGTACTCGCATGGATTAACAAAGATTATGGTGTGAAATGACTTATAAACAAATAATGGAAAGATACGTTATAATCATAGAGAAACACCATGAGAGTTGGGGCCAGACCGATCCACCGGCATAATAGTGGCCAGGAGCGTTCTGCCCTGGAGACCGATCCACCGGCATATAATAGTGGTTAGGTGCGTTCTGCCCTATAAGTGACCGATCCACCGGCTATAATAGTGGGGTTCCCGTATTCTCATGGATTCCTAATGATTATGATGTGAATCGACTAATTATCAGAGTTATGAAAAGAAGAAGAAGTTGGACTGGACCATAACCGACCTACATCTTTCATAATATTACATGTTGCCTATGTGATTGCGTTGTGCCTGTTATGTTGTATGATGGTATGCTTGGCCTTAGCGCACTTGCGCCCTTACTCAGTATTGGACCCATACTGATACTACCTTGATTGAATGGGTCCTGTGATGATCCACCGATGGTGGGGAGCAGACCTCCCGTGCAGGTCTATGATCGGGTACTATTTTGGGGTGGATGGCTTGACTTGAGTGAGTAGGCGATCCGGATACTGACCCTTTTTGAGAATTGTTTTGTTAGCTATATTTTGTATTACGTTTCCTATTTAAAGAAAAAAAATATATTATGGGGTTGTAATCCTAAATCGTATTCAAACTTCTATTGGACTTATATCTTATTAATGATTTATGCTAAATATCGTCTTGCGTTTTATGATACTTTGTACTTATTGATGATCGGATTTAGCCTTAGCACTTAGTACCGGAACGGTAGGAATGAACCGGTCTGGTACTAAGTGTGGTGGTAATACCCCCAATTTTACAGTTTTTAATTCTTTCGCTTCCGCTAAACCTTGATTTAAACGAAATTTTTCAGTAGTAAATTTGGGGGTGTTACAATAATATTTTAGTTTAATTATTTGATTAATTAAGTGTTATAAAGCCTTATAATTTGGTTTTTATCTTTTCTAATGTAATAAGTCTTGATATTATTTTTAGGTATTAGTTTTGATAATCAAAGCTTGAACCTTTAACCGGAATATCGGTAAGGTTCATTTTCGTGGGAATCGAGGTAATTGTTGAATCCCACTTAAACGCATGGATTAACGTATGTTAGCATATTAGGATTTTTAATATATTATTATGCTTGTTTTATGTTGTTTAATATGATATATGTGGTTCTTGTGTTGATTGATGAAAAGGAAGCATGATAGATTATTACTATGTATGGAAATATTATTTAGGATAAGAGTTTGGTTGTTAATGAAAATGTTAAGTATTAACCATGTTATATTATGCTATTATGACTCTTAATGCATGATTAATATTTCGGAAGCCTTAGGGGATTTTAGTAAGGTATCTTGTACAAGAATATGGCCTAATATATATATGGGTGCTAATAATGTTATATTAATTATAAGAGTAGTAGATGAGGAGTTAATATTAATATTTTATATAGTAATAATAATAATTTAATATAAGTGGTGTACTAAGGGCAAAAAGGTGATTCTTAATTAAAAAGGGTATTATGGTAATTTTGGAGGCAAGGGTAAAATAGTAAATTTGTTAATAAAAGGGTAAAATGGTAATTTCGTAATTAAAGGTACAAAATGGTAAATTTGTGATTAAAGGGCAATTTGGTAATTTTGTAATAAAAGGGCAAATTGGAAATTTTGTAACAAAAGGGAAAATTAGTAATTTTGTAATAAAAGGGCAATTAGGTAATTTTGTAATGAAAGGGTAATTTGGTAATTTTATAACTAAAGGGCAAAATGGTAATTTTATAATAAAAGGGTAAAATTATAATTTTGTAATTAAAGGACAAAATAGTAATTTTGTGATTAAAGGGCAAAATGGTAATTTAAAAATTAAAAGAGATAAAATAGTAATTTCGTAATTAAGGATAAAATGGTAACCTTTATAAGTGAAAGGGTGTTATGGTAATTTTTGGAAGTTAAGGGGTAAAATGGTAAAATTGAAAGTAAAGGGGTAAGATGGTAATTTTGTAAATAAAAGGGGTAAAAGTGAAAATTGGAAAGGATTAAGTTGGTAATTATAATATTTGAGAAGGGTAAAATAATAATTTAAATAACTAAAGGGTAATTTGATAATGTAATAATGGAGAAGGGTAAAATGGTAAATATGATAAATGTGAGGGGTAATTTGGTAATTTAACCGACTAGAGTGTATTTTCGTAATTTTGATAATGGAGAAGGGTAGTTTGGTAATTGATAATAGAGGATGGTAATTTGGCAATTAACTAAATAAAGGGTTAATTTAGTAATTAGGATAATGAGGAAGGGTAATTTGGTAATTTGACCAACTCAAGGATAATTTATTAATTATAATAAAGGAGAAAGGGCAAAGTGTTAGTCTAACCAACTAAATGGAAAGTTTATTAAGGGTAATAATTATGAAGGGGGAGTAGTGACCCAATAAGTAGGAGAAATAGCTCGGTAGCCTAAGCTGAGTAAGGGTGTAGCTAAGGTCGTCTGTGTGCTATGTGTCCTACGTGCCTTGGATGTCCTATATAATTAATATGCCAGGCTTTACATGCTATTATCTTAATTGTTTCATGTGTGGCGTGGCTTGGAACCGAGATGTGTTCATGTGTCCTTTTTTGGTATGTGATAATACGGATATGTTGTAAGTTATGATGTGATGTGATGTGGCCCTTTAGGACATGCCTGCTATGATAATTAATGTGGTAATGTGGGATGGAGGCAACAAAAAGAGAAATGGGAGAGAAAGATAACCAAGGGCAAGTAAGTTGGCTAATGTAGGTACGGGAGGAACTAGGGTTTGCATGGGATGGTTAGAATCTGCATGGGAGCAACCTTTATATATGGAAAGTTGCCTCGGGACGTGAGGAAGGTAATAAAAGTGTCATTTGGGTGTCTGGGGGCTTCAGGAGAAAAATAGTACGTGGGACAGTATAAGGGTGCGTAGGAGACTAATCTAGGGTTGGGAGGAAACCCTAATGTGAGAAGGTGGAAAAAGAAAAAGAAAATAATACAAATAAATGAGAATGAGTGGGGAAGAAAGTGAAGGTTGGATCTTAGTGTCGTGACGTGTAGGGTTTTGAAATAGTCGGGATGTGTACGACAGAGAAGGATGGGTCACATAGGCCCGAGTTAGGGTTTTTGGAGAAAACTGAGTTAGGAGGTGCAGAAGTCTCAAGATATGGGGCGGGCCCTCCTAGGAGGATAAGTGTGGATATAGTTAGCCATGCATGTTAGGGGTGAAATACTTTTGAATAAGATACGTTTAAGATACTAATCACTTAAAGAGGAAGATGTTGAGTCGGAACCAAACCAGTCCACCGGTGAATAATAGTGGTTAGGGCCGGGGTGCCTTACATGACCGGTCCACCTGCGAATAATAGTGGCAGGGCATGTACCCTCGTAACCGTTCCACCGGCTATAATAGTAGGGGATTCTATACTCAACAAACTAAACGTAAAAATGATAAGATGCAGGGAAGATACTAATTACTTATAGTGGAATAACTTGTGAGTTGGGGCTAGACCAGTCCACCGACGAATAATAGTGGTAGGGTATGTTACCCTCGCGACCGTTCCACCAGCTAAAATAGTGGCAGGACATGTACCCTCGTGACTGTTCCACCGGCTATAATAGTGGGGTTCCCGCACTCACATGAATATTTATAATCCGAGATGATGGATTAATGATGGACTAAAGGCCTTAAGGCCCTAAAAAGTATCGATTATTCATTATGGCCTATTAATGTTTGGTTGATTGTTAAGTATCCGAATGGACAAAAGTGAATGTTACGTACACACCATTGATATCAGATTGATCTATTGAATATGTGAATGTATGGACCTGAATGTTATGTTATAGTAGTCTATTATGTATTACATTGCATACCTATTTTTAAGTGTGTTTTTAAAGGGTTACTTAGTACCGTAGTACTGAAGGGTACCATTCATGGGGGCCCTGCCTATTCAATGGGCAGAACCCCTTGCAGGTCTTATTCAGTGTTATTCAAGTGGGCCTCAGGAAAGAGCATAAGGATACGTTCGAACTGTTAGGGTTTTACTTTATCTCCTTAAATTTTGCAACTTTAATGTATTCGTTGTTTTGTAACCACCACTTGGTGGATTATATTCTTATACAATGTTTACTTGCACTACTCTGATTTAAATATGTTTGAATTTCTTGTAAATTGTGTTTTACACTTTTAGCCTTAGCACTTGGTGCTGGAACAGTAGGAGTGAACTGGTCTGGTACTAAGTTTGGCGGTAATATCCCCAAAGTTTACGGTTTATGAATTTCTTTCCACTAATTTTCTTTTAATTAATGAAATTTTTCAGTTGTGAATTTTGGGGGTGTTACAAGGTAGCACCTAAATCAAAGAGAACATAAACTGGAAGAGAATGGATGGTGAACATACCCGTGAACACATCAAGCTGGCGTTCAACCTCCGCCTCACTAATCACGTTTAGGCGTTCGCCTAGCTGACCTCCCCTCTGAGGAAAGGGTCTGGATCCTTGAAGCTTTCCCCTGGCCTCTCAAACTCGAGCACCTGATGGGGCATATACTCATAGGTAGTACTATTGGGGTGCATTCTGAAGATGTTGACGGTACACCTAGTGTTGGGATATCAACACTCCTCCCTATTGATATGGTCGAGTCTAATTCTATTGAGATCATGGTGGGCTCCAACACTCCACCGCTCTATGGCCCAACCTCCAACAATTCAGGCAAGTCGTCAACATGCATCTAGAGTTCCTACCTAGGTGATTCCGGCCACACCGTCTCCAAGTGGTTCCCCCTTGGCCTCTAATGTGATCTCTCGGAGGAGATCTCTGTAACACCCCCAAAATTCACTACTGAAAATTTCGTTTTATTAAAAGATAATAGCGGAAGCAGATAATTAAAACGTGAACTTTGGGAGTATTACCGCCACACTTAGTACTAGACCGGTTCACTCATACCGTTCCAGTACCAAGTGCTAAGGCTAAGAAAATGAAATACAATTCGAAAGACATTCAACATGCATATATCAGAGTAAATCGCAAGAAATTCAACATACTTAAATCAGAGTAGTGCATCAAATCGTTTTCAAACAACGTTAACGTTTAATACCGAGAATTTAAATGAGAAAGAGAAAGAGCCATGATACCGGAAAATTCCTTACTCTCCTTCCCGTAACCCACTTGAGTAGCACCTGAAAATACCTGCAAGGGCACTGCCCATTGAATAGGTAGGGGCCCCATAAAGGGAATCCCTTCAGTACTACGGTACTGAGTAACCCTTTAATACCACACTTAAAGATAGGCTCGCATACGACACATAATGCAACTACACACATAAATAATGAGAGGTGCATACATAACAATAACATACATAATAACTTATAAGTCACAATCGATACTTTGGGCCTTAAGCCATGTCATGGTGTAAGATCAATATATTCAGGCCTTAAGCCATTATTCTGTCACCATTCAATCAGTATCATGTTTTATATCCATGTTAGTGCGAGAAACCCACTATTATAGCCGGTGGACCGGAAAGTATACACTCAGGGCAGAACGCCTCTGACCACTATTATTTGCCGGTGGACCGGTCTGGCCCCGACTCACATGGTGTTCCACTGTAAATGATTAGTATTTTTCCATAATCTTATTCACATACATAACTGATTTTATTGAGCTCGGGACCCCCACTATTATTGCCGGTGGACCGGAATACATATATAAAATCATCATCCAGGGCACAACGCTCCTGGCCACTATTATAACCGGTGGACCGGTACTCATAATCACACACCAAGGCAACACGCTCCTGGACCACTATTATAACCGGTAGACCGGTACTCATAATCACATACCAGGGCAACACGCTCCTGGACCACTATTATAACCGGTGGACCGGTACGCAATATCATAATCATCTAGGCCCGGCTCATTAATATTCCACTTTCAATAATAGTATCTTTCCTTTTCTTTAATCAGCACATCAATCATATTTATTTGCCTCGAACGGGAGATCGATGACCCGGGACACAAAGGTACACCGGTCGTACCGGTGCATATCAGCTACTCAGTACCCTTCAACCATGAACCCAAGGACGCAAAGGTACCCTGGTCGTACTGGTGCATAAGGCTAACTCAGTACCCTACCGACAAGGACACCTAATCCATAAGTATGCATACCCCCTAACTAGGTCCGTAGAGCTAGGAAGAGTAAGATATAGGGCATGGCTGGGGCACAAAGGCACACCAGCAAATACTAGAATAATCGTGGACTAAACCACGTCCTTAGGGTAGCGACCCCTAAGGAGTCACCATTCCTGATCTCGAGGTCTTTCACTTTAAGTAATAGTGTCTTAATTAAGGTGATCACAGAAAGCACGATAATCCGATACTTATTCACTTTCAATCGTTTCGATATCATTAATCGTTTCTTATTCAGAGGATTATCCAGAATGTCACAGAGAAACCATTAAGGCCATCCTGATTATCAAACACTCTTACTTAGCTAATCAACATTATTTAATCATATTAATGTTCCACAATCTCAAAGACGTGTTAGGTACAAATTACTCATTTGCCCTTTACTTGTATAATTGTTAGGTATCCGTTCCTTACTTGATAAATTACCACATTACCCTTAAGGTTGCATAATTACCAAATTGCCCTTTGTCCGATTTAGATTACCAAATTATCTCATACACTTATTAGATCATCATTCACCCCTCATAATTACTATACTTATCATATTCCCCTTTTGGTTGGTCATATTACCCAATCGCCCTTCTCCTTTGTTATAATTACTAAATTGCCCTTGAGTTGGATAAATTACTAAATTACCCTCCTTCATTATCATGATTACTATTTTGCCCCTTTAATTGGTTAAACAATCATCACTTTACCCTTTTATCGGCTAAATTACCAAATTGCCCCTTTAGTTGAACAAATTACCAAATTGCCCTTCTCCTTTATCATAATTACCATTTTACCCCTCTCAATTATTTTAATTTCCATTTCCCCTTTTTAATTATCACAAATCCCAAATTACTCTTCTTCATAATTACCAATATTAATTTACCCTTTTTCATAATCAAAATTACTATATTACCCTTCTCCATTATTAAAATTACCATAATACCCTTTAATTGGTTAATTTACCAAATTACCCTTCTATAGTATCATACTTATCCAATTGCCCTTCTACAATCATAATTAAATTGCTAAATTATCTTTTGTCGTTATCATGATTACCAAGTTACCCCTTACTCCCAAGTTTACCATAGTATCCTTTCATTTACAAAATTACCATTTTACCCCTTACATCAAATTTTACCATAATATCCTTTTATTTATGAAAATTACCACCATACATCTTTTACTTTACAAATTACTATTTTACCCTTTTACATCCAAGATTACCATCTTTATCTTTCCCTACATAATTACCATTTTGCCCTTCTTTTCCAAATTTCCATATTAACCCTTTACTTATAAATTAACACTTCACCATTCACTTATAAAATTTACCATATTACCCTTTACTTATGAAATTACAATTTTACCCCTCTACCTCCAAAATTATCATAATGCCCTCCTTCATCCAAAATTACTATTTTACCCCTACTTTCAAATTATCACAATATCCTTTTATTTACAAAGTTACCACAATACCCTTTTATTTATAAAATTACCATAACACTCCTTTTATTTTACAAATTACTAAAATACCCTTTTGTTTACCAAATTACCAAAATGTCCTTTTTCACTTGTGAAATTTCCACTCAACCCCTTTATTCAACATTTTATGAATTTACTAACCCTACGTAAAATAACAATATTAATACTTCATTTTTGTCATCTAAGTCCACCAACTTATCATTATTCAACATAATACTCATTAGCAACTATATACATTGATTCACATACCTCATAAGCATAATTACTAAAATACCCTTAGACAACAACATTATTCATGTATTAGCAACATGGTGCGTCATAAACAAGCATTTAACATTTCTATCCATATTTCCAACTCCTTCCTTATTTAACACACCTACATATGGCACAAAAGTTATCATGCTATTTCTTTTTAACAACAATATAAGAAACCATAAACATATCATGCTAAGCATACCAAACATGCATAAAATCATACTAAACCCTAAATGTGCTAGCATGCGTTTTTCATATATTTAAGGGAGGATTAACGGTTACCTTAATCCCGCAAAATATCAAATCTTACCAAGCATATTTAGCAACTCAACACCTAAAAATAATATCCATCATGTTTATGTTAGAAATAAGAACCAAAGCATAAAACTTTATAAATTTTAATTAATAAAACACTTAACATAAATTACCATTTTACCTTAAAAATTATCCAAACAATTTTTAAAATGAAGGGGGGGCTCACGCTGCATGGGCAGCGTGAGTTTCATGCAAAAATAAGGGGTGGAAGGGTTCAAAGGGGGGTGAAGGGAGAAAAATAAACCATTTTCGGGTTAGGGTCTTTAGGCTAGAAAAGAGGGTGGTTAGGGGAGGTTCTAAGGCAAGTGAGTGGTGCAGAAGTGGAGAGGGGGTGTAAGTGGAGGCTATGGGTGGTTTCACGGCGACTCAAGGCGGCGGAGATGGCGGCGGAGAGGCGGCGAAGGTCGGCTGCCGAGAAGGGTCGAGGGAAAGGGTTGAGAACGAAGGAAAAGTGGAGGGAAAAATGGAGGGGTGCAAGGGTTGGTTTCGGCTAACTAATGGATGGCAGTTGTAGAGGGGGTTGCAGGGTGTCGAACGATGGGTTGGGTGGCTGCAGAGGTGGCCGGACGGCGGCGGTAGAGGCGGTTGCAGGTGGCCCGGCGGTAAGGGGAAAAATCTGGGAAGAAAAAGGAAAAGGAGGAGAAGGGAAGAAGTGTAGGGCTCGAAGGGGCTGTGTGATGGTGTAGGGTGGTAGTAGGCAGTGGCAGAAGGCGGCGAAGGGGGTTGGTATTGGTGGTTCGAGGGCGGCGGGCGGTGGTGATAAAAAACCGGGGAAGAATGGAGGGAGAAGGAAGGAGAGAAAAGGGAGCTCGGGGGAGGATGATAGGCTCGAAAAAAATGTGCGAATGAGGGGCTTGGGAGATGAAGAAAAAGAAGAGGGGGAAGAGAGGGGCAGGGCTGGCCGATCGAGAGGACAAGGGTAGCAGGTGGCGGTCGGTTGGCAGGGGAAAGAGAAGGGGAGAAGAGGGAAAGGAAGGGGTACATGGCTATGGTACAGGGGCGGTTTGGTTCAAATCGGGGAAGAAAATGACGGGGGAGAGAGGAAGAAAGAGAGGGCAAGGAGGTAGGTGGTGGCCGGTGGCAATTGCAGGTGGCGGCGTGCTCGACCGTGGCAGATATGGTGGTCGGGCGTGGGAGAAGAAGGGGAAGAGAAGAAGAAAGGGACTAGCGGCTGGACCGGCGCAGGAAAAGAAAAGAGTCGGCCTGTCCAGGGGGAAAAAAAGAAGGAGGGACGGGCCAGGGGTGAATGGACGACGCGCAAGGGAGGAGCAGGGCTAGGGGAACGGGTCTGGCCCAACGCGCGGGGGAGAGGGCTGGCCTGGCGAGGCAGCCCGAGGGAAGAAGGAGAAAAAGGAAAAAGAAAAGAAGAAAGAGGAAAAAGGGTAAAAAGGGGAATGGAAAAATAGGAAAAATAATTTAATTAAATTTATAAAATCATAAAATATAATATTCTGGGTAAATTATTTAATTTAATCCTTTAATTTATTATAATCTAATATTTTAGTTTAAAAAGGATAAAGTTGGTAAAATATTAGTTTGGAAAATTATTTAAATAAAATAATATGATAAATAGAAAAATATTTATTTTTAATTTATTAAATACTATTATCCAAATTTACACACTCTAAAATCCATACCATAATTAAAATAAATAATCTTAAAGCAATTTTATTCCAAATAAAAGTAATTTATTAAAATATAGGTTTTTGAAATTTTTTTTTGGGGATTACAATCTCCCCAGTCCTCCTTATTGGAGCTAGGTCCTGCTCCTAGAACTCTAACCCTCGGGCTTCCTCTTCCAGAGGATGGTGACTTGCTTCTGGACCAAAGTGGCAGCGATGCAGGTGCACTCATATAAATAAGCTAGGTCGGTAAAGGATATTGCGCCCATCATCCGACGAATACTAAAATTCAGCCCTTACTCAAACTAGAACACCATCATGGACTCATTTACTATAATTACTGGGGTAAATCAGAGCAGCTCAGTGAACCAAGCATCATACTGGCATACCGTCATCGACATCTGATTGAGCTGCATGAACTCTCGGAGCTTATCACTCTTCAAACTCTTAGGATAAAACCAGGTGTGGAGGGCGATCTTTAATACCTCCCACATAGCCAGAGGGCCGTCTGGAGCACGGTGCTCCACCCACCAGGCATCTGTTACACCTGTGAGGAAAAAAGTAGTGATAGTGGGTTGTCGAGCTGACGGGAAATCCACCGCTTTGAAGGTATGATCCATGTCCCGGATCCACCCCTCGAGGACTACTGGGTCCTCCTTCTTGGAGTAGGTTAGAGGGTGATGTCCAGTGACCCTCTGGAGCTAGTCCTCACCAATTCCCTTAGCAAGGTAATGATGCAGGGCAAGCACTAGGGGATGGCGTTGGATGAAGTCTATGAAAGTTGTGAAGACCTCCTCTAAACATCCTACTCACCCATCCATCGCAATTGAAAGCTTCATAGAAAAGAAAAGTTTAGAAATGAACCCATTGGTTTGAAACAATCATATCATACATTTTTTCTTTTTAGAAAAAACCCTAATCTACCCTTATGTTCCTCACTATGGCCAAAATTTGAGCAGATCCGAATGAGCCAGAATGGAGATGTCAAACTGGAAAGGATCCGAACGAAGTTGTAGGAGGGCCAAGCAGAGGGGTTCAAAATTTGAGAGGATGGTAGCCTTTGGTTCAAGGATCACTGGTGGGTACCGTAGAGTTTTCTAGAATTGAAGCATCGCATTATGGAAGAAGGACATCAGAATCCTTACTCAATCGACCCAGGAGGATCCAAACTATATCAAGACCTCAAAAAGATGTATTGGTGGTGCCACATAAATCGAGAAGTGGCAGAGTTTGTATTTTGGTGTTTGGTGTGCCAAAAATTCAAGATTGAGCATCAGAGACTAGCATGGCTACTTCAGCCCTTGGAAGTGCGAAGGTGGAAATGGGACTCTATCTCTATGGATTTCATCCATGGTTTACCAAGGACATAGAGAGGCTGTGATACCATTTGGGTTATTGTAGACAGATTGACTAAGTAAGCCGTATTTATTCCAATGAAGTCCACGTGGAGTATGGATCAATTACTCAAATAATACTATTTTTGGTAGGAGGGAAACTAATCATTAGTTTTTCCCTCTTATAGATGAAACTAGTTAAAACCCTAATGAGGTGAAGGAGCTTGCTCCAAGACTGATGTTGTGCTAGGTAAGGGTGTAACTAGGGCATTATGTGTGTTATGTGCCTTATATGCCTTGGATGCCATGTTTAATGATATGTTGTGTATCTTGTGCTATTAGTTTAACTATTTTATGTGTAGCATAGCTTAGAGTTGAGATATGCTCATATGTTATCTTATGACAAGTGCATAATATGTATATGCTATGATTATGATGTGATGTGTTGTGGCTCTTTAGGACATGCATGCTAGGATGTGTAATGTGATGATATAGGGTGAAAAGTTGAAAAGGGAAAATGGGAAAGTAAGTTGACCAAAGGAAATTGACCAAGGAATATGGGATTGACCTAAATATCCCTTGATCCATGAGAAGAAGAATAAAAGGGGACTTTAAGCAAAATAAAGTAGACGGACTTTATATCGGAGAATCTAAGGTTGCATGGGAGAATCTAGAATCATATGGAAGAAACTAGGGTTGCATGGGACAATGGGAGAATCTAAGGTTTGCAAGGGAGAATCTAGGATTGCATGGGAGAATCTAGGGTTGCATGGGAGACTCTAGGTTTTGCATGAGAGAATCTTGTTTTTCGCATAGGAGTTTTATGGGTTTTGCATGAAAAAATTTGAGGGTTTACATGGGATGGATAAAGTCTACATGAGGGTAAATTTTACGTATAGAAAGTTGATTTGGGGTGTGACGAAGGAAATGGATGAGTTGTTTGGGTGAAACATAGTACGTAGGACAGTATAAGGGTGTATAGGAGATTAAGCTAGGGTTTGGGAGGAAACCTTAATCTGAGAAGGTGGTAAAAAGGGAAAATAAATGAGGGTGAGTGGAGTATGAGATAAGGATGGAAGATTTTCATGTGAGGGATGAGCATGAGCATCATGGAAAAATAAGAGTGGAAGGTGAGAAATGGAGGGGTGACATGTGGAAAGGAGGATTTTAGGGTTTGGCGTGGCTAGCTAGGGTTTGGTGTGGCCACCTAGGGTTTCGTGTTCACACGTGTACTTAGGGAGTAAAATGAGATGATAAGGGTTGAATCCAAGGGTTATGATGTGTGGGATTATGTTAGGTGGAGAAGGATGGGCCACATAGACCCAAGTTAGGGTTTCTAGAGAAAAACCTAGGGTGAGGCAATGAGTGGACTTGGAGGTGTAAGGTAGTGGGCCTTGACACACACACTTAGGATTTGGGCCTCCAGTGTGAGTTTGGGGAAGGAGGAAAGGATATTAGGGTAAGTTAGGAGGTGCAAGAGTCTCAAGATATTGGACGGGCCCTCTTGGGATGAAAAATGTAGATGGAGTGTGATATGCATGTCTAGGGTGAAAATTTGTTGAAAAAGACACAATAAAACACTAATCATTTAAAGAGGAAGACTATTGAGCAGGGCTTGGACTGGTCCATCAGTAAATAATAGTGACCAGGAGCCAGAGTACCTTGGAGACCAGTCCACCGGCAAATAATAGTGGTCAAGTGCATTATGCCCTGTATGTTTCCGGTCCACCGGATACAATAGAGGGGGATTTCATGCTCAAAAGGCCAAATATGGGATTATGATAAGATTGGGGAAGACACTAAGTATTTACAGTGAAACACCATGGGAGTCGGGGCCATATCGGTCCACTGGTGAATAATAGTGGCCAAGAGCATCTTTTCCGGCTAGATCAGTCCACCGGCGAGTATGAGATGAGGATGGAAGATTATCATGTAAGGGATGAGCATGGGTAGAATGGGAAAATAAAAGTAGAAGGTGAGAAATAGAGGGGTGACATGTGGAAATGAGGATGCTAGGGTTTGGCGTGGCTACCCGGCGTTTTGTGGTCACACGTGTGTTTGGGGGATTAAAAGTGATGAGGGTTTAACCCAAGGGTTGTGATGTGTGGGGTGTTAAAATAGTTTGGGTTGTGTGAGGTGGAGAAGGATGAGCCACATAGGCCCAAATTGGGGTTTCTAGTGAAAATCCTAGGTTGAGGTAGTGAGTGGATTAGGACGTATAAGATAGTGGGCCTTGACCCATACACTTAAATTTTGGGCTTCTAGCATGAGTTAGGGTAAGGAGGAAAGGATGTTGGGGCAAGTTAGGAGGTGCAAAAGTCTCAAGATATAGGACAGGCACTCTTAGAGGATAAGCATAGAGGAAGTTAGTCATACATATATAGGGTTAACATTTGAATTAGATATGGCAAAAGATTAATCATATAAAGTGGAAGATTAGAGAGCTAAGCCCAGACCAATCCACGAGAATATAATAGTGGTTAGGGCGCGTTCTTCCCTATAAGTAACTAATCCACTGGCTATAATAGTGGTTAGGTCCATTTTACCCTATAAGTGACCCCTCCGTTGCTATAATAATGGAGGATTCCGAGCTCAATAAACTAAACCCTAAGTTTTCTAAGACATATAAAAGACACTAAGTACTTATAGTGGAACACCATGGGAGTCAGGCCCTGTAACACCCCAAAATTTACTATTTTTTTAAAACCTTTAAATTTAAAAACCGTAAATTCTGGGGATGCTATTATCATACTTAGTACCATACCAGTTCACTCCTACCATTCCAATACCAAGTGCTAAGGCTAAGAAAACATTACCATCATCACACATTAATACATAAATTAAAGTTCACAAATCAATAATTAGAGTACGCATGAGTTTTACATGATCCAAAATACGAGAGACAGAATAAAATTAACTATAATATTAAAATTGTTTCTAGAATTTCAAACATAGTTAAAAGAGAAAAGGAATAATAATCTCATCAAGGAAAAACCGGTCATGCCACTCCAAAGACTTGATCCTGCCCAAAACATCACTCAAGCCCACCTAATGTCCCATAGACATCAATGGCCAACACACAAATACATAACATCAAATAGTATAATATATAACTCACAAACATTCAAACCCACACATATAATGTACCAAGTCATGCAGGATGAATAAGGGATCTTAAAGTCCAGCATAATAACATCAAGGCATATGATCAATCAGCTGAAAATACAAAGGTCCATTTTTTAAATATGGAGTAATACTTAATTAGTCTCTTATGGATACTCATTCCACATCATGCTCTTTATCCATTCCATGCGAGTACGAAAGCCCCCACTATTATAGCCAGTTGATCGGAGACAAGTATGGCACAATACTCCTGCCCACTATTATTAGCCAAGGGATGGGTCACACATAGGGTATCATACCCTAACCACTATCTCTTATCGGCAGATCGGTTGGCCTCGGCTCACATGGTGTTTTGTTGTAAGTACTTAGTGTCTTTTAAGTGCCTTAGCAACTTATGTGTTTGGTTTATTGAGCTCGAAATCTACCACTATTATAGCTGGTGGATCGGAGACACATAGGATAACATACCCTAACCACTATTATAGCCGGTGCATCGGACACACATTGGACAATGCATCCTAACCACTATTTCTAACATGTGGATTGATGGGACCCAGCTTAATACTCTTCTACTTTACATGATTAACACTTTAATTATCTTATTCAAAAACTTTCACCGAGACATGCATGATTGACTTCTACTATTCTTATCCTCCAACTCTAGTTAAACCCCACAACCATGGTAACCATAACAAACCCTAACCTAGCCTCCTCCATACCCTTATAATACTCTCCGTACTACTTTCCACTCAATATTTTCAAAACCCCGTACGACACTTCTACTATCTTCCTTACACCCCATATCCACTTTCCACACGTAATCTTTCCCTCATGCACACTTTATGTCCCCCATGCAAATGTGGGAAATTTATCATGCACATCTTAAGCTCACACACAAAACCCTAATTTTCCATACAAACCCTAACTCCCATGTAAAACCTAACTTCCATGCAAACCCTAGCTCCCATGTATGGTCATATAACACACAAACCGACCCCACATTGTTACACTCTTATTTATCATATTACAACACCTATCATGAATGTCTTATGGGCCACACCATACCACAATAACAACACACCCATACACATAATACAAATGTCACAATGTATTTCATGAACTTAGCTCAACTACATATCATGTTGCATATATGACAGTTATACAAATACACATAATATACATTATTATTCACATCACTTGGCATGCATGGCATATAAAACACATAATACACAAACAACCTTAGTACAACCTTACCTAAAAGCATCACTACTCTTAGAGCAGGCTCCTACGCCTCTTGAGGGCTTTAACTTGTCTCACCTTTATGAGGGAAAAACTATAATTAGGTTTCCTCCTACTAAAAATTACCATTATTTACTAACTTGTTCTAAGACTAAGTTTTTAATAAAACAATACTATACTAATAACAACTATACAAAATGCTACTAAAAATACTAACAATAATATTAATGTAATTCAAAATGGATGGTGATATAAAGGCTTTCTACCCTCCACCAAAATAATGTTGATGATGATGATGATGATGATGATGATGATGATGATGATGATGATAATAATTAGTAGTAGTAGTAGTAGAGTAGCAGCAGCAGTAGCAGGAATAGTAGGAGTAGCAGTAGCAGGAATAGTAGTAGTAACATAAGCTTAAATAATATAAGGTAGGGTCTTCGACCCTACCTCAAAATAGTGAAGGTACCATTTAATAATAATAATATTATTATTATTGTTATTATTAATATCACATATTAATTATAATAATATTAATAATAATAAATATAATAATAATAATATTAATAATAGTATAAATAGTAACATTAATAATACAAATATGAGTATGCACACCATTTAAATAAAATAGGGCTTCGGCCCCCTTTAGATAGATAATAGTAATAATAAAATACTAATACTAATAATAATATTATTATTAATAATGATAATAAAACTTATAATAATACGAATAATAATAATAATTCGAAACTAATAACTTAAATAATTTATACCTACTCTCGCCCCTACCAAGAAATGATATTATTAATATTAAGCCCAATAATAATAATAATAATAATAATAATAATAATAATCAAATAAGGGCTAAAAATTGAAATAAAATAGAATAAGCTTAAATAAAATAGGGCTGAGAGGGTCTAGGGTTTCACCTTGAATCGGTGGAGATAGGTGGCACCGGCAGTGGTGGCTAGAAAAGAGGTTAGAAAAGGAAAAAGTTAAGGTTTGAGAAGAAGAGGTGGAGAATGAGGGGGGTTGTTGAGGTGTTGGTGGTAGCCTAGGCTGAGAGGAGGAAAATGAGGGAGGTTGCGCAGCAAGTGGCGATGGCGCACGGCAGCAGAGGTGGTGGCCGAACTGAAGAGAAGAAGAAAGAGAGGGTAGGAGAAGGAGAAATGAGGAAAGGAGGGTAGGGTGAGGTGGAGGGAGATTAGTAGTAGCTTTTGGGTGGTGCAGAAGGTAGTAATAGCGACGGTTGCGGTGGTGGATGGCGGCGCAAAGGGTTGTAAGTATAAAATTTTGGATGGTCGAGCAAGGAATTTCGCACGGGTGTGGTGGCTCATGTAAGAAGAATCGAGGGAGATGGGTGGCTTAGTTAGTTAGAAGGAGATGCCGGGAAGACTTAGATAGGTAGAGATAATGGCGTAGTTGGCTGACGGCGGAGGAAAGATTATTTGAAGTCGCAGTGGTGTGCATGGTAGGTTCTTAGGGTTTCAGGGAAAAAGTTTTGAAATCAACCAAACAAGGGGAATTTATAGTGTTTGGAGGGGAAGGTAGGGTTCTAAGGGTCGGTAGGAAGATAATGCAGGTAGGGTTTGGGGTAGCCTGCACCATCAACCGTCCAGCACAAATTTAGGTCGAGGTTGACCTTTTATGTAGGAAAAGGAGAGTTTCGAGCGAAAGAAAAGGGAAGTGGTTTAGGTTAGGCTGATCTGTGATTCGAGGTGAAGAGAAAGAGAAGGGAAACGGTCGGTCAAGTCAAGCATGGCTGAGGGTGCCATTTTTGAAGGTGATGGAGCTACAGGTCGATGGTGGAGGAGGAAGGAGGAAGAAGAAGGTGAACTAGGCGGCAGGGGGAAAAAGAAAGAAAAGAAAAAGAAGGGAGAACTGGGCCGGTCGGCACCTATTATAAAGATTTTAAATGGAATGCAACGTTCCTAGGGGAAAAGAAGTGATACGCAACGTTCTGGTTGCCAAAGGAAGAAAAGAAAATAAAGGGAGGTTGACCCACGGGAGAGAAAAATAAGAAAGGGGAGATATGGCTGCGACATGCCCAATCGGAAAGAAGAAGAAAAAACAAAGAAAAAGAAAAGAAAGAAAGAAAAAGGAAAAAGGAAAAAGAAAAAGAAAAAGGAAAAAGGAAAAATAAAAACTTAAGTAGGTTGGGGTTACTTAAATTAATTTGAATATTTTGGGTATTTAAAATAAAAATATTTAAATAAAATAATATTAAATTTTCATTTTTTGCAAATTTAGAATTTTTTAAAGATTTTCCTTAAATTCCTTCTTAATTAGCAAAATACCTAAAATTTCCCTTATAAAAATATTTGTAAATTTCCTCTAAATTTTCCCTAAATAATTTCTTCCTATTCCAATAAAAATAATGAATTAAATTAATTCCCTAATAAATCTTATTTAATTACATTTCCTAATATATATATTTTTGGGGCATTTCAATACTACCTCCTTAAAAACAGACTTCATCCTCAAAGTCCCTGCAGTTCCCTAGGGTTAAGGCTAGGACACTCTAAGCATCTAGAAATAACACATTAACAACTTTACTTAAATCAACTGCCCCCTTAAGGTCAAACTTGATAAAAAGAATCTAACATGTGGTGAAAAGTTTTGGATATGCTTCTCATATATCTTTCTCGGTCTCCTAAGTAGCTTCCTCGATTCCGTGTTGAGTCCATAAGATCTTAACAAGAGGGACCACATGAGTCTTTTGTAGCTTAGCGGTGAGAATCCGCACCTGTGGCTCCTCATAGGTCAACGAATCATCCAATTCAATCTCATCCGACTAGATCACATGCGATAGATCAGCAACATATTTTCGTAGCTGGAAAATGTGAAACACATTATGCACTCGTGCCAACTCTAAAGGAAGAGCCAATCGGTAAGTAACTTCACCCACTCACTCCAGTATCTCATAAGGACCAATATACCTGGGGCTCAACTTGCCCTTCCTACCAAACCTCTACACCCTTTTAGTAGGTGAAACCCTTAGTAATACTTTGTCTTCTAGCTCAAAATCTCCATTTCTATGCCTCTGATTAGCATAACTCTTTTGCCTGCTCTGAGCTGCTCTTATTCGATCTTAGATCTGTTGGACCTGCCGGGTCATATCTTTGATCATTTTTGGTCCCAACACTATCGTCTCACTAATGTCGCTCCAACACAAAGGAGTCCTGCACTTTCATCCATACAATGCTTCAAAGGGAGCCATCACAATACTAGCATGATAGTTGTTTTTGTACGAGAACTCTATCAGATGTAAGCGTGCCTCCCAACATCCTTTGAAATCCAGCATACAGGCTCTCAACATATCCTCTAAAGTCTGTATCGTCCGCTCTGTTTGTCCATCTATAGTAGGGTGGAAAGTTGTGCTCATCTTCAACTTAGTCCCCAAAATTTCTTATAGCTTCCCCCAAAAGTGACATAGGAACCTCGAATCTATATCTGAAACAATATCATCTAGAACTCCATGATGACTAACCACGAACTTCATATAAGCATTCGCCAATTGTACCATACTCCATGTGGACATCATAGGGGTAAACACAGCTGACTTGGTTAATTTATTAATAATGACTCAAATGGGTCCTTGGTAAACTACTAACAAGTCCATAGAAATGGAGTCCTATTTCCACCTTGGCACCTCTAAAGACTGAAGTAACCCTGCTGGTCTCCCATGTTCAATCTTGACCTTCTGGCACACAAGACACCGTGATACAAACTCTGCCACCTCTCGCTTCATACGGGGCCACCTATACACCTTTTTAAGGTCCTTATATAACTTAGATCCTCCTGGGTGGACCGAATTGGGAGTCTGATGTTCTTCCTCCATAATACCACTTCTAAGCTCTGCACAACTCTAGGGTACACACAAATGACCCCTAAATCAAATGTTGCCTTCCTCGAGGATTCTGAATCCCTCTGCTTGGCCTTTCTGCATCTTTTGTATGATTCTTTCCAGCTAAACATCTCCAATCTGTCTGGCTCAAATCTCTTCAAATATAGTTAGAGTGAGTGTCAGGGCATTCATACGGGCTTCGAGATCTCCCTGCTAAATCATCTCGATCTCCAGGTCTGAAAATTCCCTTATTCTTTAGTTAGCAACCACATAACACGGCATAGAATGTGAAGTCTTTCTACTAAAAGCATCTGCAACACAAATTGGCTTTACCCTCATGGTAGGTCCACTCAATATCACTCAATATCATAGTCCTTCACAAGCTCCAACCATCTTCTCTATATCAATTTGAGTTCTTTCTGTGTGAAAATATACTTGAGACTCTTGCGATCTATAACGAATTTACACTTAGCCCCATACAAATAATGTCTCCAAATCTTCAAGGCAAAAACAACAGCAACTAACTCCACTTCATGCGTGGAATAATTTTGCTCATGTTTCTTTAGATGTCGTGAGGCATAAGCTACCATCTTTCCCTTATGCATCAACATGGATCCCAACCCATGCTTGAATGCATCACTATAAACCTTAAACTCCTATGTCCCCTCGAGTAAAGTCAACACCGGTGTAGAGGTCGACCTTTTCTTCAGCTCTTGGAAAGCCTCTTCACAAGCCTCATCCCACTGAAATTTTTTGGACTTCTTCAGGAGATTAGTTAATGTTCTGGCTATCTTGGAAAAATTCTGCACAAATCGTTGGTAATATCCAGCCAAACCTAGAAAACTTTGAATCTCTATGATACTTGTAGGGGTCTTCCACTCTGTGATGGCCACAATCTTAGATGGGTCTGCAGCTACTCCCTTAGTCGATACAATGTGACCAAGAAAGGCTACCTCCTAGAGCCAAAATCTGCACTTTGACAACTTCGCATACTAGCAATGTTCCCTCAACACGCTCAGAATGGTGTGTAAGTGTTGTTCATGCTCCTCGTCTCCTCAAGAATATAATAAGATTTCATTAATCAATACCATCATAAATAGATCAAGAAAAGGTTTGAATATCCTCATCATCATATCCATGAACACTGTAGGGGCATTTGTAAGTCCGAAGTGCATCACCGTAAATTCATAATGTTCATGCTGAGTCTTGAATGCAGTCTTCATAATATCCACATCTGCAATCCTTGACTGGTTGTGCAGCAGGAGGCCACCATCGAGAGATCACAACGGGAGCCAAATGCCCCCGAGAGGCCCAATTTGCAGGAGGTGTAGTCAGGTCCATCCAAGCTGGACTTGTGCAAGCAAGTTGGTGAATTGCCTAAATTGTGGAAAGTTGGGCCACAGGGCAGTAGAGTGTTAGAGGCCCCCACGATCTCAGCAAGATTAGAAGCAACCATCTCAACAGGGGGGATCCCTAATACCCTAGCAGCAGGCATATCAGAAGCACCATTAGACATCGTCCCAACTGTACTATCAGAGAACACCTGCTCCATCTAGTGTGGACGCTTGAATGTTATCAATCAGGCTGAGGTAGATCATCAGTTGGACGTCGTTATGGGTATGTTCACCATTCATTCTGTACCAGTATATGTTCTATTTGACTTAGGTGCCACATTGTCTTTCATATCATCTGCATTTGCTACTAAGGATAGATTTTCACAATCTCTACTAGAGTAGCGTTATCTATGATGCTTCCATTGGGTGACAATATGGAGTGTAGTCGGATGTTTTCAGACGTGCCCTTAGACATAGGCGGGGTAGACTTTCTAGTGGATCTGGTTGGGATGGACTTGAAAGATTTTGATGTGATTCTGGCTATGGATATGTTGGGGTGATGCAAGGTAATTATTGATTGTGCCCAGGAATGAGTTATCTTACGAGGCCTGAAGGGAACTAGGGTTAAATACTGGAAGATTCAACCTAAGCCAACCACTAAAATAGTATCAGCGGTTACTTTGCACGCTTTGATCCAAAAAGGATATCCCCTATATTTATGCAATATGCAGGAGATAAATAAAGCCCAAGATAGTACTCTAGTAGTTAAGGATTTTTCACACGTGTTTCTAGAAGAAATACCGGGTATGCCTCCAGTTCGAGATATTGATTTTAAGATTGAGTTAGTGTCAGGATCTAAGCATATCTCCAAGGCATCGTACAAAATGGCACTGGTTGAATTGAAAGAGTTAAAGGCCCAATTAGAAGAATTATTGGAGCATGGGTACATTCGGCTGAGCGTATCGTCGTGGGGAGCACCCATATTGTTCGTGAAAAACAAGGATGGTAGTCTCCATCTCTACATTGACTACCGGGGGTTGAACTAGCTAATGGTGAAGAACCGGTACCCACTTCTAAGAATCGATGATTTATTTGATTAGTTAAAGAGTGCTACGGTGTTTTCCAAGATCAATCTGAGATCCGGGGTACCACTAGTTGAGCATTGCTGATGCGGATATTATGAAGACTACATTCTAGACTCGGTATGGACATTATGAATTTACGGTGATGCCCTTAGGACTTACAAATACACCCGCAGTGTTCGTGGATTTGATGACGAGGATATTCATACCTTTCCTCGATCAGTTTGTGGTGGTATTCATTGATGACATCTTAGTATATTATCAAGGACACGAGGAGCATGAATAACACTTACACACCATTCTGACCTTGTTGAGGGAACATCACTTGTATGCAAAGTTGTCGAAGTGTAGATTTTGGCTCCAGGAGGTAGCCTTCCTTGGTCACATTTTATCCACTAAAGGAGTAGTTGTAGACCCAGCTAAGATCATGGCCATCACATAGTGGAAGCCCCCTACAAGTATAATAGAGATTCAGAGTTTTCTGGGTTTAGCTAGATATTACCAACGATTTGTGTAGAAATTTTCCAAGATAGCCAGACCATTAAATAATCTCCTCAAGAAGTCCACAAAATTTCAGTGGGATGAGGCTTGTGAAGAGGCTTTCCAAGAGCTAAAGAAAAGGTTGACTTATGCACTGGTGTTGACTTTACCCAAGGGGACTAAGGATTTTAAGGTTTACAATGATGCATCTAAGAATGGGTTGGAATCTGTGTTGATGCAGAAGGGTAAGGTGGTAGCTTATGCCTCACGACAGCTAAAGAAACATGAGCAGAATTATCCCACGCATGATATGGAGTTAGCCTCTATTGTTTTTGCCTTGAATATTTGGAGACATTATCTATACAGGGCTAAGTGCAAATTCTTTACAGATCACAAGAATCTCAAGTATATTTTCACTCAAAAAGAACTCAACTTGAGACAGAGAAGATGGTTGGAGCTTGTGAAGATCTATGATATTGAGTTGACCTACCATAAGGGTAAGGTCAACGTGGTTACAAATGCATTGAGTAGGAATACTTCACATTCTATGATGTGTTATATTGTTGCTAACGGAACAATAAGGGAATTGTTAGACTTAGAGATCGAGATGATTTAGTAGGGAGATCTCGAAGCCAGTATGAATGGCCTAACACTCACTCCAATTATATTTGAAAAGATTCGAGCTAGATGGATTGGAGATGTTAAGCTAGAAAGAATCAGACAAAAGATGCAAGAAGGCCAAGTAGATGGATTCAGAATCCACGAGGATGGCAGTATTCGATTCAGGGGTCGTTGGTGTGTACCCCAAAGTTTTCTAGAGCTTCAGTGTCGTATTATGGAGGAAGGAAATTAGACTCCCTATTCGGTCTACCCAGAAGGATCTAAGTTATATAAAGACCTTAAAAAGGTGTATTGGTGGCCCCGTGTGAAGTGGGAGGTGGCAGAATTTGTATCATGGTGTCTTGTGTGCTAGAAGGTCAAGATTGAACATCGGAGACCAGCGGGGTTACTTCAGTCTTTTGAGGTGCCAAGGTGGAAATGAGACTCCATTTCTATGGACTTGTTGGTGGTTTACCAAGGACCGAAGTGGATGTGACACTATTTGGGTTATTATTAATAGATTAACCAAGTAAGTCGTGCTTACCCCTATGAAGTCCACATGGAGTATGGAACAATTGGCAAATGCTTATATGAAGTTCGTGGTTAGTCATCATGGAGTTCCAGATGATATTGTTTCAGATAGAGATTTGAGGTTCCTGTGTCACTTTTGGGGGAAGTTGCAAGAAATTTTGGGGACTAAGTTGAAGATGAACACAACTTTCCACCCTACTATGGATGGACAGACAGAGCGGACTATACAGACTTTGGATGATATGTTGAGAGTGTGTGTGATGGATTTCCAAGGATGTTGTGAGGAGCGCTTACATCTAATAGAGTTTCCATACAATAACGACTATCATACTAGTATTAGGATGGCTCCCTTTGAAGCATTGTATGGATAGAAAAATAGGACTCCTTTGTGTTATAGTGACATCAGTGAGACGATAGTGTTGGGACCAGGAATGATCAAAGATATGACCCGAAAGGGCAAGTTGAGCCCCCAGTATATTGGTCCCTATGAGATACTGGAGCGAGTGGGTGAAGTTGCTTTCTGATTAGCTCTTCCTCCAGATTTGGCCCGAGTGCATAACCTGTTTGACATTTTCTAGCTGCGAAAATATATTGCTGATCCATCGCATGTGATCCAGTCGGATGAGATTGAATCGGATGATTCGTTGACCTATGAGGAGCCATAGGTGCGCATTCTCGACACTAAGCTATAAAAGACTCACACGAGTATAGTCCCTCTTGTTAAGATCTTATGGACTTGACATAGAATCGAGGAAGCTACTTGGGAGAATGAGAAAGATATATGAGAAGCATATCCGGAACTTTTTGCCACAGGTTAGATTCTTTTTATCAAGTTTGACCTTAAGGGAATAGTTAATTTAAGTACAGTTGTTAATGTGTTACTTATAGATGCTTAGAATGTCCTAGCCTTAACCTTAGGGAACTGTAGGAGACTTCAAGTACGAAGTCTATTTTTAAGGGGGTAGTATTGAAATACCCCAAAAATATTTATGTTAAGAAATGTACTTAAATAAGGATTTATTAAGGAATTAATTTAATTTACTATTTTTATTGGAATAGGAAGAAATTATTTAAGGCAAATTAAGAGGAAATTTACAAATATTTTTATAAGGGAAAATTTGGACATTTTTCTAATTAAAAAGGAATTTAGGAAAAATCTTTTAAAAATCTTAAATTTGCCAAAAAAGGAAATTTAATATTATTTTATTTAAATATTTTTATTTTAAATACCCAAAATATTCAAATTAATTTAAGTGACCCCAACCTACTTAAATTTTTCTTTTTCCTTTTTGCTTTTCCCATTTTCTTTTTCCTTCTTCCTTGTTCTCTCTTTTCTTTTCTTTCCTTTCCTTTTTTTTCTTTTCTTTCTTTTTTCTTTTTCTTTTCGATTGGACCTGTCGCGGCCCAATTTTTGCTTTCTTCTTTTTCTCTCCCATGGCCCAACCTCCCGTTATTTTCTTTTCTTCCTTCGGTAGCCAAAACGCTGCGTATCGCTTCTTTTCCCCTTGGGACACCGTGTTCCATTTAAAATCTTTATAACAGGTACTGACCGGCCCGGTTCTCCCTTCTTTTTCTTTTCTTTCTGTTTCCTCCAGCCACCCGGTTCACCATCTTCTTCCTCCTTCCTCCTCCACCATCCACCTACGGCTCCATCACCTTTGAAAATGGCGTCGCCTACCACGCTTGACTTGACCGGTTGTTTCCCCTCTCTCTTCCCCTCGAATCGCAGATCAACCTAACCTAACCCACTTCCCTTTTCTTTCACTCAAAACTCTCCTTTTCCTATGCAAAAAGTTGACCTCAACATAAATTTGTGTTAGCCGATTGACGGCACCAACTACCCCAAACCTTACCTGCATTATCTTCCTACCGACCCTCACAACCCTACCTTCCCCTCCAAACTCTATAAATTCCCCGTGTTTGGTTGATTTCGAAACTTTTTCCCCGAAACCCTAAGAACCTACCCTTGCACTCCACCGTGAATTCAGAAGACCTTTCCTCCACCATCAGCTAACTATGCCCTCTAACTAAATGATCTATCCATCTCCCTCCATTCTTCTTGCACGAGCCACCACAGCCGTGCGAAGTTCCTTACTCGACCATTCAAAATTTTATACTTGCAACCCTTCGCACCATCGTCCACCACTGCAACCACCTCTATTACTACCTTCTGCACCACCCAAAAGCTGCTACTAATCTCCCTCCACCTTGTCCTACCCTCCTTTTCTCCTTTCTCCTTCTCCTCCCCTCTCTTTCTTCTTCTCTTCATTTCAACTGCCACCTCTACCGTCGTGTGTCACCGCCACTTGCTACGCCACCACCCTCACTTTACTCCTCTCAGCCTAAGCTACCACCAACACCTCAACCACCACCCTCATTCTCCACCTCTTCTTATCAAACCTCAACTTTTTCCTCTTCTAACCTCTTTTTCGGCCGCCGCCGCCATGCACCACCGCCAGTGTCACCTATCTCCGCCGACTCAGTGTGAAACCCTAGACCCTCTTAGCCCTTCTCCCCTATTTATTTAAGCTTATTCTATTTTATTTTAATTTTTAACCCTTATTTGATTATTATTATTATTATTATTAGGCTTAATATTAATGATATCATATCTTGGTAAGGTCGAGAGTAGGTATAAATTATTTAAGTTATTAGTTTCAAATTATTATTATTAGTATTATTATCATTATTAATATTATTACTATTATTTTATTATTACTATTATCTATCTAAAGGGGTCGAAGCCCTATTTTATTTAAATGGTGCGCATACTCATGTTTTCATTATTAATATTACTATTTCTACTATTATTAATAATAATATTATTATATTTATTATTATTATTAATATTATTATAAGTAATATGTGATATTAATATTATTAAATGGTACCTTCACTATTTTGAGGTAGGGTCGAAAACCCTACCTTGTATTATTTAGGCTTAAGTTATTACTACTACTACTACTACTACTGCTGCTGCTACTACTATTTTTATTATTATTATTATCATTATTAGCATTATTTTGTTGGAGGGTAGAAGCCCCTATATCACCATCTATTTTGAATTACACTAATATTATTGTTAGCATTTTTAGTAGTATTTCATATAGTTATTATTAGTATAGTATTGTTTTATTAAAAACCTAGTCTTAGAATAACTTAGTAAATAACGGTCATTTTTAGTATGAGGGAACCTAATTATAGTTTTTTCCTCATAAATGTGAGACCAGTCAAAGCCCTCAAGAGGCATAGGAGCGTGCTCCAAGACCGGTGACATTTTTAGGTAAGGGAGTACTAAGGCCGTTTGTGTATTATGTGTTTTATATGCCATGCATGCCAAATGATGTGAACAATTATGTATTTTATGTGTATTTGTATAACTATCATATATACAACATGATATGGAGTTGAGGTAAGATTATGAAATACATTGTGGCATTTGTAAAATACCACAAAAATTTCTAAGTTTAAAAATTATATTTAAATGAAGTTTTATAATGAAAATTAATTAAATAAATTATTTTTATTAAAATAAAAAGGAAATTAATTAGGGAAAATTAAGAAGAAATTTATAAGTACTTTAATTAGGAGAAATTTGGGTATTTTAGATAATTAAGTATTTTATTTTCGAAATTGATTAAATAATTTATTTTATTTAAAATAAGAAGGATAAAATAGTTTCAAATTAATATTAATTTTATAAATAATTTAATTGAAGAAAATTAGGGGGTTTGCTAATTAAAAAGGAATTTATGGAAAATCTTTTTAAAATCCTAAATTAGACTAAAAAGGGATTTAAATATTATTTTATTTAAACATTATTATTTTTAAATATCCCAAATATTTTAATTAATTTAATTAACCTAATCCCTTATTTTTCCTTTTTCCCTTTTCCTTTTTCTTTCTTTTTCTTTCTTCTTGTTCTTCTTTTTCTTTTTCTCACTGACCTAAGTCAGCAGTGGCCCAGTCCTTTCTCTTCTTCCTTCATCCTTTTGTGACGCAGCCTAGCCCGGCAGCCCGTCTTCCTTTTCCTTTCCGATGGCCCGTTCTCCCTTTTCTTTTTTTTTCTTCTTCTTCGACATCTCAGCACGACATTTTCCATATTTTTTTAAATGCCCCATAATTATTTATTTTAAGATATATTATTAAAATAAGGATTTATTGGGAAATTGATTTAATTTATTATTTTATTTGGAATAAGAGGGATTTATTTAGGGCAAGTTAATAAGAAAGTATAAATATTTGTTTTAAAGGAAAAATTGGGCTTTTTGTTAATTAAAAAGGAATTTAGGAGAAATATTTTTTAAAGGCCCTAAATTAATCTAAAAAGGAGGTTTAATATTTTTATTTTAAAATTTTTTTTATTTTAAATACCCAAATTATTCTAAATATCTTATGTAAATCTAAAATCCTTAAATTTTCCTTTTTCCTTTTTCTTTCTTCCTTTCTTCTTTTTTTTCTTTTCCTCCATCTGGATTTGGGCTTGCACGGCCCAATTCTTCCCCTTCTCCTTCCTTCTCCTGTGGCCCAGCATCGTTCCCTTTAGGCGTGCGTCCAAACACGACGTTTTGAAGTCGTTACCGCTGAGACGTCGCATCTCATTTAAGAGGCTTATAACCGTGCCAAACCGGCCCGGTTCCCCTCCTTTCCTTTTTTTTTCCCGGCTGCTGGTTCACCTCTCCCTCCCCCTTTCTTCCTTCTCTCGCCGCCGTCATCGAAGCCTGCAACTCCTGCCCCCTAAAATGGCGCCGCTGGCCACGAGGACTTTGACCGACCGTTTCTCCCCTTTATTTTCTCCCTCTTGACTCGCCCATTAGCTTGGAATGATTGATTATCCTCAACTCCCGCTCTTTCACTCTCTATTTTCTCTCGAAGTATCAAATCCGACCAAATCCTTTGTCGCCTGATTATTGCCTCTGGTTGCCCCAAAACCTACATAGGGCACCCTCCTGCGACCTCAAAAACCCTAATATCCCTTCTAACCTCTATAAATAGCCTCGATTGGAGTGTGTTTGAAAATTTCCCTCTTCGAAACCCTAATAGTTGACTTTGCGCCACCTTGACTTCAGATGAGATTACCGCCGCCGATAGCTAACGTCACTACCACCGCTGCATCCCAAATTCTTCCTTGCAATTTGCTCTAGCTAACTAAGCTCTCCATATCCTTTAATTCTTCTCACATGAGTCATCATAGTTGTGCGAAATCTCCTGCCTATCTCGCAAAAATCTATACCCCGCAACCTTTAAGCAGCCGTCTGCCACCACTGCTGCCACTTCTATTCCCTTCTGCACCACCCAGAAACTCCCTCTAATTCTCCTCCACTGAACCATAACCTTATTTTCTCTTTCCCCTTTCTCTTTCCCTCTTTTCCTACATCTTTTTCCCTCTTAGACTCCTTTTCCAACCACCGTCGTGCACCACCGCCGGTGCCGCCCATCCCCGCCGACTCAAGGTGAAACCCTAGACCTTCTTTGACCTTCCTTTATATTTATTTACATTTATTATATTTTTATTCAAATTTTTATGGTTATACAATTATTATTATTATTATTATTATTATTATTATTATTATTATTATTATTATTATTATTATTATTATTAGATGGAATATTAATGCTAAATTTTCTTTGCAGGGTAGAGAGTAGGAATAAAATAATTAGGGTTATTTGTTTCGAATTTTAGGTATGAATTGAATTATTATATGTTTTATTACCATTCTTATTTTTATTATTAATAATATTATTATTAACATAATTATTCTTATCATTATTATTATTAATTTTTCTAGGAGGGCTGAAACCTTAATTATGTATTATTATTCACACATATGCATTATAGTATTATTATTACTATTTTTATTATTACTAATATTATTATTATTATTATCTTTATCATTTTAATATTATTATAAATAATATATGTTATTGAATAGTATTTCATTATTTAGGGGTAGGGTCGAAACCCCACCTTGAAATTTTAAGGCTTGGATTATTATTATTATTAAGATTTCTATTAATATTACTATTATTAATAATAGTTTGTTATTATTAAAATTATTATTATTATTATTATTACTATTATTATTGTTGTTGTTGTTGTTGTTGTTGTTGTTGTTGTTGTTGTTTTTGTTGTTGTTGTTACCTTTACTAACACTATTTTGATGAAGGGTAGAAACCCTTATATCACCTTTTTACTTTAAATTACAATAGTATTTTATTAGTATTTTAGTAGTATTTGGTGTAGTTAATTAAGAACCAAGACTTAGGATAAGTTAGAAACTAACAGTATTTTAGAAGGGAATTTAATTATAGTATTTTTCCTCATAATAGGTGAGCCCAGTCAAAGCCCTCGGGTGGAATAGGAGCATGCACCAAGACCGGTGACCTTTTTGGTAAGGGTGTTACTAAGGCCATTTGTATGTTTATATGCATTATGTGCTTCATATGCCATGTATTCTATGTTATCACTATTAATTATGTCGTATATGATATGATGAGGGGTTCACGTATGATCTTGGGTTGTTATATGGAATGTGTTTTATTTGTATGTGATGATATGTGATGTGGCCTTAAGACATGCATGTTAGGGTTGCAAAATAATGATGGGGGATTTTAATTGTGCATAGTGTTAGGGTCTTGCATGATGGTATTAATATTGCATGGTGTTAGGGTTTCATATGGTGGTATTGATATTGCATGGTGTTAGGTTTTTGCATGATGAGGTTAATGTCGCATGGTATTAGAGTTTTGCATGGCGGTATTAGGGTTCATATGATAGTGTGGGTTACGTGGAGCTAGGGTTTGCATGGGAGCTAAGGGTGCATGGAAGTGTTGTTTATGTGAAGCTAGGGTTTGCATGGGAGTCGGGGTCGCATGGTAGTGTGGTTTACATGGAGCTAGGGTTTGCATGGGAGTTAGAGTTGCATGGAAGGGTGGTTTACATGGAGCTAGGGTTAGCATGGGAGTTAGGGTCGCATGGTATAGTATGGTTTATGTGGAGTTAGGGTTTGCATGGAAGCGTAGTACATGGAGCTAGGGTTGCATGGAAGTTAAGGTTTGCATGAAGTTAGTCATGCATGTCTGGGCGAATGTTTGTGAATAAAATATTTAAGACACTAATTACTTAAAGAGGAAGATATTAAGACAAGACCAGCCAATCCACCAGTCAAGAATAGTGGTTAGGGTTTTACCCTATGTGCGACCGATCCACCGGTAATAATAGTGGTTAGGGTTTTACCCTATATGTGACCGATCCACCGGTTATAATAGTGGTTAGGATATGATGTCCTATATGTCACCGGCCCACCGATTATAATAGTGGGGGATCTCGATCTCAATGAAAATAAACCAGAATTTTGCTAAGGTATGTAAAAGCTACTAATTACTTACAGTGGAACACTATGCGAGTAGGAACCGAACCGATCCACCAGTTAGGAATAGTGGTTAGGGTTTTACCCTATATGTAACCGATCCACCGGTTATAATAGTGGTTAGGGTTTGACCCTATTTGTGACCAATCCACCGGTAATAATAGTGGTTGGGGTACGATGCTCCATATGTGACCGGCCCACCGGTTATAATAGTGGGGTGTTCCTGTTCTCTTATGGATTTGATAAAAGGCATGGTATGTATCATATTCAGATGAAAGAAAGATTAAATCATTAATCTGGACCTTTTTAGGCCTTATGTGCGGGCTTGATGGTTATAAACTGTCTAATGCTCTATAGGCTTTTATGTATCATATGTGTGGGTTTAAATTTGTAAGTTGATTTACTATCGTGCATGATCTATGTGCTTATGTGTTGGCCCTAGTGCTCGGTTACCTTACTCAGTGGTAGCGTACTGATCACCCCTTTCATGGGTGCTACTCATTCCCACGAGCAGAAGGCCCATCTGACGTGTTTCAGGTAGGTGATGCTTTCTATGATGACATTGATGTCTATGGGATATCAGGTGGGGCCGAGTGATGATCGGGCTGGATCGGTAATCAGAGTGATGTGGTCGGCTTTCCCTTGACTTTATTATTACTATCTTATTTACTTATAATTAGAGCTTCATAAATAATTTCATGATTGTAGTTACTTCTTCTCCCTGAAAAACTAACTCCCGTATTTTGGATTGTGTAAAGACTGATGCGCATCTAATTCTCGTATTTATGAATTTGAACTATTATTAATATTATGAGTTGTGTTCTTAGCCTTAGCACTTAGTATTGGAATGGTAGGAGTAAACCAGTCTAGTACTATGTGTGGCGGTAACATCCCCAGAATTTACGGTTTTAAGTTATAAGTATTGTTTTAAAAAAAATGTGTAAATTTGGGGGTGTTACATTTTTCCCCCAAAACGCCGCGTCTCATTTAAACACCCTCACACCACGCCTGATCAGTTCCTTCCTTTTTCTTTCTTTTATTTATTTGCTTTCTTCCCTGGAGCACTGGTCTAGCCCTTTCTTCCTCCCCGGTACTTCGCACCGTCGTCGTCGCCGACCTGCAACTCACTGTCACCTTAGAGAAATTTGCTGCCGATCTCACCTCTTTGACCGAACATTTCCCCTTTATTTTTCCTACTGATCCGTCAACTCCATCGTTCAACCATTCTACTTTCTTCTCGTGCAAGTTTTTCCTCTCTCCCAACCAACCACAACCCTTATCCTGTTTTGATTTCTACTGGCCCACCTAGCCACTGGTGACCGGAACCCTACCTTCCTTACCTCATAGCCGACCCACAAAACCCTAACCTCTCTTCTAAAGCCTATAAATACCCCCATGATAGCCCTAGTATCGAGCTCTTGATCCCTGACCTAGAAAACTCCCCTTGTCGCTGCCGCCCCTTTAAACGCCTCGTCCACCGCCTTTGGACAACTTCGCCACCAACTCTGCCTACCAAACTCTTTCTTGCACCTCCCTTTAAATAACCAAGCATCCCATATCCCTCGATTCTTCCTGCATAAGCCACCCCGGCTGTACGAAGTCCCTTTCCCAATCAAACCATATTCTGTCCCTGCCACCCTTCACGCTGCCATCCACCACCTCTTTCGCCGCTTCCGCCGCTTGTTTCACCTCTTAATCTCTTCTGCAAACCCTCCTCTACATTCCCCTACCTTTATTTTCCTCTTCCTTCCTCTCCTCCTCCCTTTCTCTCCTTCTTCCCCATTCGGCCACCACTGTCGCCGCCATCATTCTGTTCCTCTCCTTCTAGGTGACCATAATCACCCTTGCTTCCACCCTTTTTCTCTTTCTCTTTTTCCCAGCCCTCAACTTGTTCCATTTTCTTCCCTTTTTTCCAGCCACTACTGCCACTGCCGTACACCAACACCAGTGCCGCCTATCCCCACCAACCTAAGGTTGAACCCTAAACCATCTGAACCTTCTCCCTATTTTTATAAGCCTTAATTTGTTTTGTTTCATTTATTTGAATATAAATACTAATATTATTATTATTATTATTATTATTATTATTATTATTATTATTATTATTATTAGTATAAATATTTTTGTTTTTATTTCTATTGAGGGCTAAAGCCCTATTGTAATTTTTAATTCAATTTTAGCACTATTATCCTTATTATTTCTATTATTACTATTATTAATATTAATATGTTATAAGTATAAGTATTATTATTATTATTTTCTATTTTAAATTTCTATTATTCTTATTCCATTATTATTAATACAACTATTTTACCATTAGTGTTGTTAATAATGTTATTATTGTTATTGTTATTGTTATTGTTATTATTATTGTTATTATTATTATTATATTATTATTATTATTATTATTATTATTGTTATTATTATTTTCAAGTGTTAGTATTATTATTTTATATAGAGGTGAAACCTTATTGTGCCTATTTTGAATTATAATAGTGGTATTATAAATATCAAGTCTTATTATTAGTAATATCATCATTATTTTTATCAATAGCATTTATTATTCTTATTAGTGTTATTATTATTATTTAATAAGTTTATTATTTTTCAATGTAGGGTGGAAACCCTACTTCTTTTTATCTTCAAATATTACCCTTATTATTTTTATTATTATCATTATGGTTCTTATTATTATTTTTGTAATATTATTATGGTTTTATAATTATTATTATTATTATTATTATGTCATCATTATTATTACTAAATTTGGTTATTTGTTTTAGTATTATTATTATTATTATTATTATTATTATTTTAGTAAAGGGATCGAAGCCCTTATTTCACTTTGTTTTGAATAATGTCCTTGTTATTATTATTGTTACTTATATTATCATTAATATTATTTTTATTATCTTTGCTATTATTATTTTAGTATCATCATCATTATTATTAGGGTAAAGTTTTCAACCTTATATTATCAACTTTTATAATATTTCTATTATTTCTATATCTTTAGCAAAGTTAGTAATTAGTTAATGTTATTTTATTAATATATTATTATTTATTTAAAACCTAGTCTTATAATAAGTTAGTGACTAATAGTATTTTTTATAGGAGGAAGTCTAATTTTAGCCTTTCCCTCATAATAGGTGAAACCAGTCAAAGCTCTAAGGAAGCATAGGAATATGCTCCAAGACCGGGGTCGTTTTAGGTAAAGGTGTTACTAAGGCCTTTTGTGTGTTTATATGCATTATGTGCTTCGCATGCTATGTATCCTTTGTTTATCATTATTAATTATGTCGTATGTTGTATGATGTGGAGTTGAAGTATGCTTTTGTGTATTTGCATGGCATGTACATTATGTATATTTGATGAATGGTTTGTGACCCTGTAAGACATGCATGTGAGGGTGTTGATGTGGTTTGTGTGGGAGAAAGGATGAAAAAAGAGGATTGGGAAAGAAGTTAACCAAAGGATGTGAGTTGACCTAAGTATTTTAATGATTCATGAGTGGAAGAATAAAATGAAAAAATTAGGGTTTCGTGTGAGAGAATATAATTTATGGTTTGTATGGGAGAGTCTAATTTATGGTGTTATGTGGGAGAATCTAATTTATGATGTCGTATAGAAGAATGTAATTTATGATGTTGTATGAGAGAATCTAATTTATGGTTTTATATGGGATAATCTAATTATGATTTTATATGGGAGAATTTAATTTATGGTTTTGTATGGAAGGATCTAATGTAGGGTTTTGTGTGGATGAATCTTTGGTTTCATGTGGTTTGAATTTAGGGTTTGGTATGGATGAATCTTTGGTTTTATATGGGTTGAATTTAGGGTTGGTAAGGATGAATCTTCGGGTTGGTATGGATTGAATTTAGGGTTTGGTGTGGCTGAATCTTTGGGTTTTGTATGGATTGAATTTAGGATTTGGTATGAATGAATCTTGGGTTTTGTGTGGATTGAACTTAGGGTTTTGTATGGAGAAACCTTGGGCTTTTTGTGGATTGAATTTAAAGATTTGTATGAAGGAACCTTGGGTTTTGCATGAAAGAATTGAGGGTTTTGTATGGATGGATTTAGGTTTTCCATAGCGGATTTTATGATGTTGCATGGAAGAATCTAATCTAGAGTTTTGTATGGATGGATTTAGGGTTTACATGGGTGAAACTAGGGTTGCATGGGAGCTTACAGTTTTACATGAGAAAGTTTGAAGGTTTGTATAGGAAGGTTAGCGTATGCATAGGAGTAAAATTTACGTGTGAAAAGTTAACTTGGGATGTAAGGAAGGTAATAGAAGAGTTATTTGGGTGTTTGGAAGTTTTGGGTGAAAAACAGTACGTAGGACATTATAAGGGTATGAAGGAGACTGAATTAGGGTTTGGAGTGATTAACTATGGGTTGTGGTGATTAACGAAGGCTTAGAATGGCTAATTATGGTTGTTATGGTTAAATAGGGTTTGGAGTTGTTAACTATGGTTGGTTGTGGTTAATTAGGGTTTGTTGTGGTTGCTTAGGGTTTTTGTTGTATCATGTATAATTGGTGATTAAAGTGTAATTATGATAAATATGGAATATATGATTTGTGATGTGTGAAGTGTAAAAGGGAATGATTCATGCATGTTTAGGGAGAAAGCTTCTGAATAAGATACTTAAGACATTAATCATTTAAAGTGAAAGATTGTTGAGACGGAACCAACCGATCCACCATTTCGGAATAGTGGTTAGGGTTTTTACCTTATGTGTGACTGATCCACCGGTTATAATAGTGGTTAGGGAAGGATGCCCTATGCATAACCGATCCACTAGTTATAATAGTGGGGCTCCCGAGCTCAATAAACACAAACCAAAGTTTTGCTAAAGCACCTAAAAGATAGTAATTACTTATAGTGGAACACTATGCGAGCAAGAACCAAATCGATCCACAAGTAAGGAATAGTGGTTAGGGTTTTTACCCTATGCGTGACCGATCCACCGGTTATAATAGTGGTTAGGGCAAGATTCTCTATGTGTAACCGATCTACCAGTTAAAATAATGGGAGTTTCTTATACTTGCATGGGTCAATAAAGAGCATGGTGTGAATCGACTTCTGATAAAAGATTAATTAAATAATTAATCTGGACTTCTTAGGCCTTTATGTATCTACCTGAATGATTATTCGTTATAATGTTATCATGATGGATTATGATCTTTTCTTTCTTTTTCATGGTTTATGTGAATTTTGTATGTTAGCCTTAGTGCTCGGTTACCTTGCTCAGTACGTAGCGTACTAATCACCCTTTTCATGGGTGCTGCTCATTCTCACGAGTAGTATGCCCGTCTGACTTTGTGCAGGTGGGTGACACATCCAGCGGGGCTAAGTGTTGAACATGTTTGGATCAAGGTTCGAGAGTGTCGTGGCCGTATTCTCTCTTTTTGTTATTTTATCTTCTTCGGTTATTTCTTTTGTATCGAATTTACCCTTTTTGATTCATTACCTGTATTGGGTATTTTAAATGAACCTTTTATCTATTGTAAGCTTATTTCTCTTTTGGAAAATAAATTACAACTCTTTATGCGTACTCTGATTTTGTTTTAAAACCATTTAATGCTTATTTGGAATTTAGTTTGTCTTAATTTATAATTGATTGTGAATCTTTTCTTAGCCTTAGCACTTGGTACTGAAATGGTCGAAGATAACCGGTTTGGTACTAAGTATGGTGGTAACATCCCTATAATTCACAAGTTTTAAATTTTAAATTCTTCCACTTTAAAAAAAAGTAGTGAATTTTGGGGTGTTACAATTTGTATTATTTGTATGGGTGTGTTGTTATTGTGGTATGGTGTGGCCCATAAGACATGCATGATAGGTGTTGTAATATGATGAATAAGAGTTTAATAATGTGGGGTCGGTTTGTGTGTTATATGACCATGCATGGAAGCTAGGGTTTGCATGGAAATTAGGTTTTGTATGGGAGTTAGGGTTTGTATGGAAAATTAGGGTTTTATGTGTGAGCGTAAGATGTGCATGATAAAGTTTGCACGTTTGCATGGGGGACATAAAGTGTGCATAAGGGAAAGATTTATGTGTGGAAAGTGGATATTGGGTGAAAGGAAGGTAGTAGAAGTGTCGTATGGGGTTTTGAAAACATTGGGTGGAAAATAGTATGGGGAGTATTATAAGGGTATGGAGGAGGCTGGGTTAGGGTTTGTTCTGGTTACCATGGTTATGGGGTTTAACTAGAGTTGGAGGATAAGAATATTAAAAGTCAATTATGCATATCTAGGTAAAAGTTTTTGAATAAGATACTTAAAGCATTAATCATGTAAAGTGGAAGAGTATTGAGCTAAGTCCCACCGATCCACCGATTAGAAATAGTGGTTAGGACACGTAGTCTTATGTGTGTTTAATCCACTAGCTATAATAGTGGTTAGGGTATATTACCCTACGTGTCTCCAATCCACCGGCTATAATAGTGACAGATTTCGAGCTCAATAAACCAAACACATAAGTTGCTAAGATACTTAAAAGACACTAAGTACTTACAGCGGAACACCATGTGAGCCGAGGACAACCGATCCACCGGTAAGAGATAGTGGTTAGGGTATGATACCTTATGTGTGACCGATCCATCGGCTAGTAATAGTTAGTAGGAGCATTGTACCCTGTTTGTCTCCGATCCACCGACTATTACAGTAGGGGCTTTCATACTCACATGGACTTGATAAAGAGTATGATGTGAAATGAGTATCCATAAGAGACTAATTAAGTATTACTCTAGATTTAAAAAATGGACCTTTGTATTTTCAGCTGATTGATCATATGCCTTGATGTTATTATACTAGACTTTATGATCCCTTATGCATCCTGCATGACTTGGAACCTTATATGTCTCGGTTTGAATGTTTGTAAGCTGAATATTATACCATATGATGTTATGTATTTATGTGTTGGCCTTAGTGCTCGGTTGCCTTACTCAGTATGTAGCATACTGATCACCCCTTTTATGGGTGCTGCTCATTCCCACGAGTAGAAGGCCCATCTGACATGTTGCATGTAGAAGATACCTACTTTGATGCCATTAAAGTCTATAAGACATTAGGTGGGGCCGAGTGATGTTTTGGGCTAGATCATGTCCGTTGAGTGGCGTGGCCAATTTTTCCTTGATGAGATTATTATTCCTTTTATCTTTTAACTATGTTTGAAACTCTAGAAAAAAATTTAATATTGTAGCTATTTTTATTCTCTGAAGAACTATCTCTCGTATTTAGGATCATGTAAAACTCATGCGTACTCTGATTATTGATTTGCGAAATTTAATTTATGTATTAATGTGTAATGATGGTAATGTTTTCTTAGCCTTATCACTTGGTACTCGTATTTAGGATCATGTAAAACTCATGCGTACTCTGATTATTGTTTTGCGAACTTTAATTTATGTATTAGTGTGTAATGATGGTAATGTTTTCTTAGCCTTATCACTTGGTACTAGAACGGTAGGAGTGAACCGGTTTGGTACTAAGTGTGGCGGTAGCATCCTTAGAATTTATGGGTTTTACATTTAAAGGTTTTAATAAAAAAATAGTAAATTTTGCAGCATTAAAGGCCCAGACCGGTCCACCGGCGAATAATAGTGGCTAGGAGTATTCTGCCCTAGAGACCGATCTACCGACATATAATAGTAGCCAGGTACGTTTTGCCCTACAAGTGACTGATCCACCGGTTATAATGATGGGGTTCTCGTATTCGCATGGATTGATAAAAAGCATGATATGAAATGAGTACCGATCAGAGATTAAGTAATTAATTTATCCATGCTATAATTTATCCTTTATTTATTTATCTGAAGTGATAGTATATTGTTATGTTATCCTGCTTGGATTATGTGCTTTTGTGTGTTGATCTTAGTGCATGGTTACCTTACTCAGTACGTAGTACTCACCGCCCGTTTTATGGACGCTGCTCATTCCCACAAGCAAAAGGCCCCTCTAAATTTGTGTAGGTTGGTGATACCTTTTTTTATGCCTTCGATGTTCATGAGGCATCAGGCAGGGCTTAGTGTTGAGTATGGACTTGGCACGAAGATTAAGAGTGGCATGGTGAAATCCGACTATGGCTTTCTATTTTTTTTTTGGGTTTCCTAGCCTTAATTTATACCGTTTGTAAACCTTATTCCTTTTAAGGAACTTTGACTATGTATCCTTTTCATGCACTCTAACTTCTATCTTATAAATGTTTTCATGCTTTATTTGAGCCTTGGCTTGAGTTTGATGTATGATGAATATTAAGTTTCTTTTAGCCTTGTGATGAGTACAGGAACGGCCGTGGACCGGGCTTGTACTGATCACGCCAGTAATATTCCCAAAATTCACAAGTTTTAATTTAATTGATTCCATTTCCAAAAAAAAATTATTGAGTTTTGGGATATTACGAAGGCTACCTATGGGGTATTTATAGGACCAATGGAGGGGGATAAGGTCAGAGGAAAATGGGAGAATAGGGGCATGTAGGATAGGGCACACCAGCCGACGCAGGTCTGCCATGGTAGGTTGTGATTGGCTAGGGAGAAAGAACGACACGAGAGAAGAGGGGAAGGTTGGTTAGGCCAAAAAGGCAGGTGGATTAGCAGGGAAGAGAAGAAAGAGATGGCTAGTCAGTAGGCGTGGTCAATGGCGAGAATCATGGCTCAGGTTGGGGGAAGTTGCAGGTCGCGATGGGGGAGGAAGAAGAAGGAAGAAGAGGGAGGTGAGTGGACCGGGCGGTCCGAAGAAAGAAAAGAAAGAAAGAAATAGAAAGAAGCCGACTGAGTAGCTGGCAAGGGAGAATGACATGGGCTTTGGGCCGCGTGGAAGGAGAAGGGGGAAGAGGATTTGGCTGTGTGGCTTTCCATTTTAGGGAAGAAGAGAAAAAGAAAAGGAGAAAGGAGAGAAAGAAAGAAAAAGGGGAAAGGGAAAATAAGGAGAAAAAGAAAGAAAAGAAAAGACAAAGGAAAAGGAGAAAATAGGTAAGTTGGGGTTAATTAAAATATTTTGGGTATTTGGGATATTTAAAAATAATAATATTTTAATAAAATAATAATTAAGTTCTCTTTTTAGGTTAATTTATGATTTTTGAAAGATATATCCTAAATTTTATTTTAATTAGTAAAACATTCTAATTTTTCCTAATTAAATTATTTATTAATTTCCTCTTGATTTTTCCCTATTTAATCCCTCTTATTTTGATAAAATAATTTATTTAATTAATTTCCATAGTAAATCCTTAATTAGCTAAAATTCTTAAAATTAGGGTTTAGGGCATTTCAATATGTGCCAAGACAGAAAGTGAAAGGCTGAGGGAAAATTTAAAGTTGGATATCTACTTCATTTGGAGAAGGTTTTTGCTGAAGCAATGCCTGATTCTGAGTTCAAATCTACAAATATTGATTTGAGATTGGGCTACTTGAAAAAACACTTCAATGGATTGCTTGAAATTAAAGAGAAAGGAAATGGCTTTGGATGGAATGAGGAACATAAGATGCTGACTGGTGATCAAAAACCATTTAATGAATGGGCTAAGGTAATTTCTTATTTCCTTTGTGAATTTTATATTCAAATTTTGCTTGATTTTCTTTCTCTCATATTTGGATATTGATATGTATTTTTTCCTATTATTTTATATGGGTATATCTTATGCTTTTATTTTAATCGTTGTAGAGTCATTGAGATGCAACAGGGTTATATATAAAGTCCTTTCCTTTTTTCGATAACCTTGAATATATTTTTGCTAGAGATAGGGTTGTTGGTGATAATGCTGCTACTACTGCTGATAGAGTTGAGCACATGACTCTATCCTAGAATCCATTCAAGAAAATACTCATATGATACACGAGGATGATGAAAATGATGAAGATGTTGACAAGGTATCAACTCAAGCATCTGACACTAGAGGTAAGAGAAAGAGATCAAGTGTTGTTGGTAGTTCAAAGAAATCAGGGAAGTAGAATCGGCGTAGAGTATTATAAGAGAAACTATGAAGGAAATATCTACTGATAACAAGGAGCAATTTAAGGAGTTGATGAGTATGTTGGATAGAAGCTCGGGGGCTTTCAAAGATGAGTTGTATGAAAAATTACTAGCAGTCCATGGTATATCTAGAATAGAAGTAATGAAATTAATGAAAAAAATGAATGAAGAAGATGTGCGTAATTTTCATCAATTTAAGGATGAAGATGAGAAATATGATTATCTTAGGATATTATTGGATGAATTTTTGGTTATGAAAATGCTTTTATTATGTATTAAATGGATTGAAGTAATAGATTCTTTTTTTTTAGGTGAAGTTTTTTACTTAGATTGGTGTTATTGGATATTTAGTATATGAATTTATTTTAAATGTCATGTTTTACATATTGTTGCGATATATCTTAATTAGTTTCTTCTATATATTTTCTTTTAGTTGTTGTAATATGTTATTTTGATTTATAAAAATTAAATTAAAAAATTTAATATATTAAATTTTTATTTATGTAATAAATAGTTGTTCATATCTAATAAAAAAATTACTGATTCTTCATGCAAATGAAGTAAAATAAAATATTATTCTAACATAAGTTATTCCTCTCAAACCAAACATAAGCAAAATATTTCCTTGAATAATTTACCCTTATATACCAAAAAAGAAAGGTGGATAAATTTCCTCCTTTAATCATTATCCCCTTAATCCATTTCCCTCATCCCAAGCATACCCTAAAAAAATTGTTTCCCTCATCAAATTCAATGGCTAAAACTGGGGATGGCAATGGGTCTCAGACCTGACCCAGACCCGCTAGACTCGTTTAAAGGGTCTAGATCTAGGTCCCGTTCTAGACCTAGACCCGATCTGCTAGACTCGTTTAATATACATATGTGTGTGTATGTGTGTGTATATATATATATGTATACATATATAAATACATACTAATATTATGTTTGTCATTATTGTCTTAATCTTATATAAGCTCCTTATTCATTTTTTTGAAATTTTTTTTTGTATACTTACTTTATAAACAATATGTATAACATTGTATTCTAAAAGTTAGAGATATAAATGGGGCAGATTTTACCCGAAACCCGACAGATTTTGTCTAACAGATATGGATAAAGGAATATGGATACGGATATGGATTATAGAAAAAAATAACATCGGGTTCGAGTACGGATACGGATATGGCATATCCATACCTGTACCCGTAACCATACCCGTATCCATATCCGTACCCATCTACCCGATATATAATTACCTTTTTACCCTTAATTTTTAAAATAAATATAGTATAAATTAAAGTTAGAATTATCATTTAGCTTAACTTTAAATGGGTTTATCTGTCGGGTGATGGATTTATCCATCAGATAATATCCATTAACGGATAAATGGATAATCTGTCGAGTATTGAATATCCACCGGATACGGCTATGGATATGTTAGTGGATATGGATGCGGGTACGGGTATGGATTTTCTTATCGGATACGGATACGGATACAGATATGAGTATACCTGCCTCAAACTCATCCCATTTACATCCCTACTAAAAGCATTTACATCCCTACTTAGGTAGATGATTTTTTTAACAAAAAAATACATATTAAGTTATATAAAACATAAATATATTTGTATTAGCATAGATAATTAATTATTTTTTAAAAAAATAACCGGACCCATTTACGACCCATTTACCCGCTAGACCCAATGGATCTAGATTTGGGTCTCAACTTTTAAGACCCGACGGGTCTGGGTCGGGTCTAGGTCTAGGTCTAGGTAATATAAACGAGTCCGGGTCTGGGTATGGCTGGACCCGGTCCAAACCCAACCCATCGCCATCCTTAGCTAAAACCCCATAATATAATGCTCATCAATATTAGTTCTAGAGGTTTTAAAAGATGGTTTGCTTGAAAAAATAGAAGAAAATTTAGGGGATACATCATCTTGTATATCTAACACATAAAAATCAAATGGGGACACTAGTTCATTAACTTAAACAAAGACATCTTGAACCACCCCTTTAGGATATGTGTTGGACCTCTGAGCCAATTGAATTACAACACTAGTCTCTTTCAAGGGTCCCAGACTTAGAGAATTAATAATAGATAAAGGCATAACATTTATAGAAGTACCTAAGTTTAGAAAAAATGTTTCATACTTCGTATTTTCAATTTTACACAAGAAGGTAATAATACCAAGGTTCTTGTACTTCGGTGAGAGTTTCATTTGTGGAAGAGCATATACATGTTCTCTCACACTAACTTTTTCAACCCCTTTAAATTCTTTATTATCAATACACAATTCTTATAAAAACTTTATGTACCTTGCCACTTTCTTAATAACCTCAATCACGGGAATGTTTACCTCCACTTTTTTAAAGAGCTCCAATATCTCTTTTGCGTGATTTTACTTCTTACTCTTAGCTTACATGCTAGGAAAAGGAGAAACATGTTTATATGGATGAGGATAATTTACTTCAATTACATTAGGAGATTTTTCTTTGATCTCTTCCTTTACACTCACTAATTTTCTTCCTCTTACTTTATCACTTGGTAATAATTCATTTGCTTTGGACCATCCAATTACTTACCACTTCTTATTACAATAGTACTAGCAATATCCTTTAGATACTTTTCTATCTAGTTAGGTATCTTTGATGAACTCTGTGTCAATAATTTACTAATATAATCCAGCAACTGAATCTCTAAGTTTTTTAGCCCATTTCTTATTTCTTGTTGAAATTAGAGTGTTAATAGGTAAACATTTAAATAAATCCTCTAATGGCATGCCTATAGGTTGTTGCAAAATTTTTAGTTGTGTGGGATGTATAAATGAATGCATTGGTTGATTTTGAGGAATGGATTAGAATCGTGGAGGAGGGTCAAAACTTGTCAATTTTGGTACATTGGTGGTCTAAAAATCAAATTATTTTTCTATTAGTTATTCCCATACCATAGGTTAGAATGATCTCTCCAACTTAGGCTATAGGTTGGAGCATATTGTGACACCCCCAAAATTTACACATTTTTTTTGTTGACCACACGTTATACCATATACGAAATAATTAATAATGATAAACATAGGATATATAGCATGCGAAGTATGTAATACATATAAGCACACAAAAGGCCTTAGCACCCTTTACCTAAAAGGTCACCAGTCTTGGTACACACTCTTATTCAACCTGAGGGCTTTGACTGGGCTCACCTATTATGGGGGGAAATATTAGAATCAGATTACCTCCTAAAAATACTATTAGTTTCTAACTTATCCTAAGTCTTGGTTTTTTTAATTAAAATAATGCCATACTAAAATTAACTACACAAAATACTACTAAAATACTAATAAAATACGATTGTAATTTAAAGCGAAAAGGTGATCTAAGGGTCTCTACCCTTTACCAAAATAATGTTGGTAATAACAATAATAATAATAATAATAATAATAATAATAATAATAATAATAATAATAATAATAATAGTAATAGTAAGTTTAATAATAAAGAAATATTAGTAATAATAATAATATTAATATAAATAATAATAATAATAATAATAATAATAATAATAATATAAGCCTTAAAATTCCAAGGTGGGGTTTCGACCCTACCCCTAAATAATGAAATACTACTCTATAATAGTAATATGATATTAATAACATATATTACTTATAATATTATTATTAATAATAATAATGTTAATAGTAATAAAAATGGTAATAATAATACTAAAATGCATAAGTGAGAATCCTAATTACACAATTAAGGTTTCAGCCCTCCTAGAAAAATTAATAATAATAATAATAATAATAATAATATTAATAATAATAATAATAATAAGAATGGTAATAAAACATACAATAATTCAAATCATACCTAAAATTCGAAACTAATAAACCTAATTATTTTATTCTTACTCTCTACCCTACAAAGAAAATTTAGCATTAATATTCCATCTAATAATAATAATAATAATAATAATAATAATAATAAAAATAAAAATAATAATCAAATAACCATAAAAAATTGAATAAAACAGAATAAATGTAAATAAATATAAAAGAAGGTCTAGGGTTTCACCTTGAGTCGGCGAGGATAGGTGGCACTGGCGGTGGTGCACGGCAGTGGCCGGAAAAAGAGTCTAAGAGGGAAAAAGATGAGGAAAAAGAGGGAAAAAGAGGGGGAAAAGAGAAAATAAGGTTATGGTTTGGTGGAGGAGAATTAGAAGAAGTTTTTGGGTGGTGCAGAAGGTAATAGAAATGGCAGAAGTGGTGTCGAATGGCGACTTAAAGGTTGTGGGGTACAGATTTTTGCGAGATGGACAAGAGATTTCACATGGCTATGGCGGCTCGTGTGAGAAGAATTGAAGGATGTGGAGGACTTAGTTAGCTAGAGTGAAATGCAAGGAAGAATTTGGGATGCAGTGGTGGCGGTGAAGTTGGCTATCAGCGGCAGAAAGCTCGTCTGAAGTCAAGGCGGCATAGGGTTTCGGGGAGGAAAAGTTTCGAACAAAATCAAATCGAGGCTATTTATAGAGGTTAGAGGGAATACTAGGGTTTTGGGGGTCGGCAAGAGGGTATCCTATCTAGGGTTTGGGGCAGCCGGAGGCGGTAATTGGCTGGTGAAGGATTTGGTCGGATTCGATACTTCAAGAGAAATTAGAGAGAGAATGAGCGGGAGTTGAGGATAATCGATCATGCCAAGCTAATATGTGAGTCAAGAGGGAGAAAATAAAGGGAGAAATGGCCGGTCAAAATCCTCATGGCCGACGGCGCCATTTTTGGGGGCGGGAGTTGCAGGCTTCGATGACAGGGGAGAGAGGAGAAAGAAGGAAGGAGGGGGAGGTGAACCGGTGGCTGGGAAAGAAAAGGAAAAGAGGAGAACTGGGCCGGTTTGGCATGGTTAGATTTTCATTAAATGAGATGCAACATCTCAGCGGAATAAGGGACGAAACGCGGCATCGAGTTGCTATAGAAGAAGAAAGAAACGGTGTCGGGCCGTAGAGGAAGGTGAAGGGAAAAGGGGATTGGGTCACGTCTAGGCCCAATCTAGCGAGAAAAAAAAAAGAAAGGAAAAGAAGAAAAGAAAGAAAAGAAGGAAAAAAAAGGAAAGAGAAAATAAGAAAAATTTAAGGGTTTTGGGTTTACATAAAATATTTAGAATATTTTGGGTATTTAGAATAAAAATATTGAAATAAAAATACTAAACCTCCTTTTTAGCCTAATTTAGGGCCTTTAAAAATATTTCTGCTAAATTCTTTTTTAATTAACAAAAAGTCCAATTTTTCCTTTATAAAAATATTTATAAATTCTTATTAATTTGCCCTAAATAAATCCTTCTTATTCCAAATAAAATAATAAATTAAATTAATTTTCTAATAAATCCTTATTTATTAATATATCTTAAAATAAATAATTCTGGGGCATTTCATCACTACCCCCTTAAAAACAAACTTCACTCCCGAAGTCTCCTGCAGCTCTCTAGGGTTAGGGCTAGCGCATTCTAAACTTCTAGAATAACGCATTATTAACTATACTTAAATCAACTACCCCCTTAAGGATAAACTAGATCAAAAGGATCTAACCTATAGCGAAAAGCTCTGGATATGCTTCTCGCAGATCTTTCTCGGTCTCCCAAGAAGCTTCCTCAATCCCATGTCGACTCCATAAGATCTTAACCAGAGGCACCGAACTCGTACGAGTCTTCCTTAGCTTAGTGTCGAGAATCTGCACCGGTCGCTCCTCATAAGTCAATGAATCATCAAACTCGACCTCATCTGGTTGAATTACATGTGACGGATTGGCAACATATTTCCGTAGCTAAGAAATGTGGAACACATTATGCAGTTGTGCCAATTACGGTGGAAGAGCCAATCTGTAAGCAACTTCACCTACTTGCTCCAATATCTCATAGGGCCTAATATTTCTGGGGCTCAACTTGCCTTTCCTTCCAAACCTCTACACCCCTTTGGTAGGCGAAACCCTTAGCAACACTTTGTCTCCGGGCTCAAAATCTCCATCCTTATGCCTCTGATCGGTATAACTCTTTTGTCAGCTCTAAGCTGCTTTCATCCGATTCTGGATCTGTCTGACCTGACAAGTCATATCTTCAATCATTTCTAGTCCCAGCACAATCGTCTTGCTGATGTCGCTCTAACACAAAGGAGTCCTGCACTTCTGTCCATACAACGCCTCGAAGGGAGCCATCCCAATACTGGCGTGATAACTGTTGTTATATGAAAACTCCACCAGGTGCAAGCGCTCCTCCCAACATCCCTGGAAATCCAGTACACATGCCCTCAACATATCCTCTAGGGTTTGAATGGTCCACTTTGTCTGTCCATTTGTGGCAGGGTGAAAAGTTGTACTCATCTTCAATTTGGCTCCCAAAACTTCCTACAGCTTCCCCCAAAAGTGAGAGAGGAACCTCGAATCTCGATCTAAAACTATATCCTTCGGGACTCCATGGCGGCTAACCACGAACTTCATATAAGCGCTCGCCAATTGCTCCATACTCTAGGTGGAATTCATAGGAATAAACATGGCTGACTTGGTCAATCTATCAACAATGACCTAGATAGTATCACAGCCGCTTCGGGTCCTCGGTAGACCACTCATAAAGTCTATAGAAATGGAATCCCATTTCCATTTCGGCATCTCTAAAGACTAAAGTAATCCCACCGGTCTCTGATGTTCAATCTTCACCTTCTGACATACCAAACATTGGGATACAAACTCTGCTACCTCCCACTTCATATAGGGCCACCAGTACACCTTTATGAGATCCTTATATAACTTAGATCCTCCTGAATGAACCGAATAGGGAGTCTGATGCCCTTCCTCCATAATACGGCGCTTAAGATCCAAGCAACTCTAGGGCACACACCAATGACCCCTGAATCGAATACTACTATCCTCATGGATTTTGAACCCCTCTGCTTTAACTTCCCGTATCTTCTGTCGGATCTTCTCCAACTTGGCCAGCTCAGATCTCTTCAAAAATAGTCGGAGTGAGCGTCAAGGAATTCATACAAGTCTTGAGGTCTCCCTACACAGTCATCTGAATCTCTAGATCTAATAGCTCTTTTATTGTCTAATTAGCAACCACGCAACACAGAGTAGAATGTGTAGTCTTCCTACTTAGAGCATCGGCAACCACATTGGCCTTACCCTAATGGTAGGTCAACTCAATGTCATAATCCTTTACCAGCTCCAACCATCTTCTCTACCTCAAGTTGAGCTCCTTATGCATGAAGATATACTTGAGGCTCTTATGATCAGTAAAGAATTTACACTTCGCCCCATATAGATAATGCCTCCAAATCTTCAAAGAGAACACAAAAGTAGCTAACTCAAGATCACGTGTGGGATAATTTTGCTCATGTTTCTTCAGCTGTCGTGAGGCATAAGCTACCACTTTACCCTTCTGCATTAACACGCATCCCCACCCATGCTTGGATGCGTCATTATAAACCTCAAACTCCTCAGTCCCCTTGGGTAAAGTCAACACTAGTGCAGTAGTCGGCCTCCTCTTTAGCTCTCAAAAAGCCTCTTCACATGCGTCATCCCACTGAAACTTTGTAGTCTTCTTCAAGAAATTAGTCAACGGTCTGGCTATCTTGGAAAATTTCTGCACAAATCATCTGTAATATCCAGCCAAACCTAGAAAACTTTGAATCTCCGATATATTCATAGGGGGCTTCCACTCCGTGATGGCCACAATCTTAGCGGGGTCGATAACCACTCCCTTAGCCGATACAATGTGACCAAGGAAAGCTACCTCCTGGACCCAAAACCCACACTTCAACAACTTAGCATACAAATGATGCTCACTCAATGTGCTCAAAATGGTGCGTAGATGCTGCTCGTGCTCTTCATTTCCTCGGAAATACACCAGGATATCATCAATAAATACCATCACAAACTGGTCGAGAAAAGGTCAAAATATCCTTGTCATCAGATCCATGAACACTACAGGAGCATTTGTAAGTCCAAAGGGCATCACTGTAAATTCGTGATGCCCATATCGGGTTCGGAATGTAGTCTTCATAATGTCAGCATCAACGATCCTCAACTGATGATACTCGAACCTCAAATCGATCTTGGAAAACACCGTGGTACCCTTTAGTTGGTCAAAAAGATCATCCATTCTCGAGAGTGGATACCGTTCTTTACTGTCAACTAATTCAACCCCCGATAGTCAATATAGAAACGGAGACTACCGTCCTTCTTCTTCACAAACAAAAGCGGTGCTCCCCACGGCGACACACTAGGCTGGATGTACCCGTGCTCTAAGAGTTCCTCCAACTGGGCCTTCAATTCTTTCAACTCAACTAGTGCCATTCTATAAGGAGCCTTGGAAATAGGCTCAGCTCCCGGCACTAACTCGATCTTGAAGTCAATTTCTCAAACCGGAGGCATACCTGGTATTTCTTCGGGGAACACGTCCGAAAATTCTTTAACTACTAGAATACTGTCCAATACAGCCAAATCCTTGTTGAGCTCCTGCACACTGCATAAATATAAAGGATACCCCTTTTGGATCAAAGCGTGCAATGTAACCGCTGACACCACCTTAGTGGTTGGCTCGAGCTGAGTCTTTCAGTAAGAAACCCTAGGTCCCTTTGGGCCTCGCAAAATCACTCACTCCTAGGCACAATCAATAACTACTTTGTACTTTCCCAGCATATCCATGCCCAAAATAACGTTAAAGTCCTTCAGGTCCATCCTAATTAGATCTACTAGGAATTCTACCCCTCCTATATCTAAGCCCATGTCGGAAAACCTCCGACTACACTCCATCATGTCACCCGACGAAAGCATAACAGATAGCTTTACTCTAGCAGATGGTGACAATCCAACCTTAGCAGCAAATGCAGAGGAAATGAAAGATAATGTAGCACCGGAATCAAATAGAACATATGCTGGTAATGAATAAATGGTAAACATACCAGTAACGACATCCAGTTGTCGGTCTACCTCGGCCAGACTAATAACATTCAAGCACCCTCCTGACTAGCCTCCCTTCTGAGGATGAGGCCTAGATCCCTACAGTTTTCCCCTATCTCTCGAGCTGGGGCACCAGATGGAGCAGGTGAGTGCTATTGAGATGAGTTCTGACAGTACTGCTGATAGGCCTACTGCTGAGGTATGAGAGCTCCCCTTGCTGAAATGATCGAGGCTGACTCTGCTGAAAGCACGAGGGACTCGAACACTCTATTGCCTTGTGCCCCAACTTCCCATATTTCTGGAAAGTCACCAACTTGCCGTTGCAGTCTCTACCTAGGTTGTTTCAGTTGCACCTCCTGCAAACTGTTCCTCTTGGGGTTCTTTGGCCTCTATTTTGATCTCTCGGTGGGGGCCTCCTAGAATCTCCGAACCTAGGCTAGGTCCTGCTTCCCAAACTTTGTCCCTTGGGCTTCCTCTTTCCCAAGATGGTGGCCTGCTCATGGACCAACGTGTCTACTATGCAAGCATGCTCATACGAAGACGCCAGATCTGTGAATGGCATGGCACCCATCATGCCGCAGATGCTGAAATTTAGTCCCTACTTGAACTGAAAGAACACCATGGATTCATTGGCGGCTATCCTTGGGGAAAATCAGAGCAGCTCAATGAACTTGGCGTGGTACTAACGAATTGACATTGGCCCCTGTGTCAGCTGTATGAACTCCTAAAGCTTGTCCCTCCTAAGGCTCTTGGGATAGAATATAGTGTGGAGGGCAGTCTTAAATGCCTCCCAAGTAGTGAGAGGACCTTTTGTAGCATGAAACTCCTCCCACTAGGCATCTGCTATGCCCCGGAGGAAGAATGCTGCAATACTGGGTCGTCAGTCGAGTGGGCAATTCACGGCCTCAAAGGTGCGATCCAAAAGGCGCATCCACCCCTCTAAAACCATCGGGTTCTCCTCCCCGGAATATGTCGGAGGGTGACATCCGGTAACCCTCCCAATCCAATCTTCCCCAGCATCTTGAGAGCGATGAGTGAATTCCAGGAAGGCGGTGACGGCCTCCTCCAAACGGTTAATCCTCCTGTTGTTTTCCATCTAGCTGCACAAAAATAAACACTTAGAAACGAACCCATTGGTTCAAAATTATTAATAAGATTTTCTACTCCTTAAGGAAAACCCTAATCTACCCTGGTACTCCTCACCGTGGCCGGGCTCTAAAAATTTTTAAAATAGAAATATTTTCACTTCCAAATTAATTTTATAGTAACTTCCAAAGTTAATTTTATTTCCAAAAAATGAGCGTGGTCAACAAGATCAACCACTTTGATACCAACTTATAATCTCCCTGTCTCTCGAGCTGGGCTCAATAATCGATATTGTTGACGATGCTCATTTTCAAGAAACGAAATTGATTTTGAAAGGTTTATTTGAATTTTGAAAAGAATTTCACTCTAATAAAAAACTCTTCTATTTTAAGTTTTGGAACCGGCCACGGTGAGGAGTATAAGGGTAGATTAGGGTTTTCCTTTGGAAATAGGAAATTTTTTTAAAGTAATTCCAAACCGGTGGGTTCGCTTCTAAAATGTTCTCTTTGTTGTAGTGAAATGGTAGCCAATAGTAGAATCAACTGTCTAAAGGAAGCAGTCAACACTTTCTTATAATTTACCCAGTGGTCTCAAGGTGTTGGAGAAGACTGGCTGAGGATGGTTATCGGGCATCGCCCTCCGACGTATTCTGGTGAGGAGGACTCGGTAATTTTAGAAGGGTGGATAAGGGATTTGGACCACACATTCAAGGCCGTAGACTGTCCACTAGATTGACAGCCTAACATCGCAGCCTTTTTCCTCTGGGGCATAGCAGACGCCTAGTGGGAGGAGTTCCGTACCAGAGAAGGTCCTCCAACTACCTGGGAGGCATTTAAGATCACCATCCACTCCAGGTTCTATCCCGAGAGCCTCAGGAGAGATAAGCTCAGGGAATTTATGTAGTTGATATAGGGCCCCATGTCAGTTCACCAGTATTACACCCGGTTTACAGAGTTTCTCCGGTTCGCTCCAAGGATCGCCGCCAACAAATCCACGGTGGTGTTCCAATTTGAGCAGGGATTGAACTTTAGCATCCACCAAATGATGGGTGATGTGCCTTCTATATATCTAGCATCCCTATATGAGCGTTCTTGCATGGCAGACATGCTCATCCATGAGCAGGCCGCTATCCTTGGGAAGAGGAAGCCTGAGGCACAGAGTTCTGGGAGCAGGACGCAGCCCAGGTATGAAGAGTCTAGGAGGCCCCCACCGAAGGATTCCAATAGAAACTAAGGGCCCCCGAGAGGCACAGTTTGTAGGAGGTGCAGCAAAAACCACCCAAGCAGGGACTGCAACGGCAAGTTGGTAACTTGCCAAAATTGTGGGAAGTTGGGGCACAGGGCGATAGAGTGTTGGAGGCCCCCACGCTTTTAGTAGAGTCATCCCCAATCATTTCAGCAGGGGGAGCCCTCATACCTCCGCAGCAGGCCTATCAACAACACCATCAGAACTCATCTCAATAGTACTATTAGAGAGCACCTACTCCATCTAGTGCCCAGCTTGAGAGACAAGGGGAAGACCACAGTGATATAGGCCTCATCCTCAAAAGGGAGGTCAGTCAGGAGGGCGCCTGAATATCATCAGCTAGGCCGAGGCAGACCGACAGCTAGATTTCATTACCGGTATGTTCACAATTTATTCATTGCCAACATATGTGTTATTTGATTCGGGTGCCACGTTGTCTTTCATATCTTCTGAATTTGCTATTAAGGCTGGATTTTCACCATCTTCTAGAGTAAAATTATCTGTTATGCTTCTATTGGGTGATAAGATGGAGTGTAGTCGGATGTTTTCCAACGTGGCCGTAGATATAGGAGGGGTAGACTTTCTTGTAGATATGACGGGATGGATTTCAAAGATTTTGACGTCATTCTGGGCATGGATATGTTGGGGAGGTACAAAGCAATTATTGATTGTGCCCAAGAGTAGGTGATTATGCGAGGCCCGAAGGGGACTAGGGTTTCATACCAGAAGACTCAGCCCGAACTGACCACTAAAGTGGTGTCGGCAGTTACACTGCACACCTTGATTCAGAAAGGATATCCTCTATATTTATGCAGTGTGCAGGAGCTAAACAAAGACCTAACTATTTTGGAAAACACCCTAGTAGTTAAAGAGTTTCCAGACGTGTTCCCAAAAGAAATACCAGGCATGCCTCCAGTTCAGGAAATTGACTTCAACATTGAGCTAGTGCCGGGAGCTAAGCCTATTTCTAAAGCACCTTACAGAATGGCACCGGTGGAATTGAAAGAGTTGAAGGCCCAGTTGGAGGAACTCTTAGAGCACGAGTACATCCGGCCGAGCGTATCGCAGTGGGAAGCACTAGTTTTGTTTGTGAAGAAGAAGGACGGTAAACTCCACCTCTACATTGTTTATCGGGGATTGAATCAATTAACGGTAAAGAACTAGTATCCGCTTCCAAGAATAGATGATCTATTTGATCAGCTAAAGGGTGCCACGATGTTCTCCAAGATTGATCTGAGGTCCGGGTACCACCAATTGAGGATCGCTGATGCCGACATTATGAAGACTGCATTCCAGACCCGATATGGGCACTATGAATTTACGGTGATGCCCTTTGGACTTACAAATGCTCCTGCGGTGTTCATGGATCTTATGACAAGAATATTTCAACCTTTCCTCGATCAGTTTGTGGTGGTATTTATTGATGATATTCTAGTGTATTCCCGAGAAAATGAGGAACACGAGCAACATCTACGTGCTATTTTGAGCATGTTAAGAGAACATCATCTGTATGCTAAGCTATCTAAGTGCGGGTTTTGGCTATAGGAGGTATGTTTCTTGGCCACATTATATCGACTAAGGGAGTGGCTGCGGACCCAGCTAAAATTGTGGCCATCATAGAGTGGAAGCCCACTACGAACATATCGAAGGTTTAGAGTTTTCTAGGTTTGGCTGGTTACTATAGACGATTTGTGCAGAAATTTTCCAAGATCGCTAGACCACTGATTAACCTCCTGAAGAAGACAACGAAGTTCTAGTGGGATGAGGCTTATGAAGAGGCCTTTCAAGAACTGAAGAATAGGTTGACTACTGCACCGGTGCTGACCTTACCCAAAGGGACCGAGGAGTTTGAGGTTTATAGCAATGCGTCCAAGCATGGGTTGGGATGTGTGCTGATGTAGAAGGGTAAAGTAGTAGTTTATGCCTCACAAAAGCTGAGGAAGCATGAGCAAAATTAGCCCATGCATGATCTGGAGTTAGCCGCTGTTGTATTCGCTTTGAAGATCTAGAGACATTATCTGTATAGGGCAAAGTGTAAATTATTTATAGATCACAAGAGTCTCAAGTACATCTTCACGCAGAAGAGTCTCAACTTGAGGCAGAGAAGATGGTTGGAGCTGGTGAAGGATTATGACATTGAGTTGACCTACCATGAGGGTAAGGCCAACGTGGTTGCCAATGCCCTAAGTAGGGAGACTGCACATTCTACGCTATGCTACGTGGTTGCTGATCGGACGATAAGGGAGTTATCAGATCTAGAGATCTAGATGATTCAGTAGGGAGACGTCAAAGCCCAAATGAATGCCTTGACGCTCACTCAGACTATTTTTGAAGAGATTCGAGCCAGCCAAGTGGGAGATGTTAAATAGGAGAGGATCTGACAGAAGATGTGGGAAGGTAAAGTAGAGGGGTTCAGAGTCCATGAGGATGGCAGTATTTGATTTAGAGGTCGTTGGTGTGTGCCCTAGAGTTGTCCGAATCTTAAGCATTGTATTATGGAGGAAGGTCATCAGACTCCTTATTCGGTTCACCTAGGAGGATCAAAGTTATATAAGGACCTTAAGAAGGTGTATTGGTGGCCACAAATGAAGCGAGAAGTAGCTGAGTTCGTATCCCGATGCTTGGTATTTCAAAAGGTCAAGATTGAACACCGGAGACTAGCGGGATTGCTTTAGTCTTTAGAGGTGCCGAGGTGGAAATGGGACTCCATTTCTATGAACTTTGTGAGTGGGTTACCGAGGATCCGAAGCGGCTGTGATTTTATCTAGGTTGTTGTTAATAGATTGACCAAGTCAGCCGTGTTCATTCCTATGAATTCCACATGGAGTATGGAATAGTTGGCGAGCGCTTATATGAAGTACGTGGTTAGCCGTCATGGGGTTCCGAAGGATATTGTTTTAGATCGAGATTCGAGGTTCTTTTCTCACTTTTGGGGGAAGCTACAGGAGGTTCTAGGAACCAAATTGAAGATGAGTACAACTTTTCACCATGCCACAGGCGGATAGACAGAGCAGACCATTCAGACTCTGGAGGATATATTGAGGGCTACGTACTAGATTTCCAGGGATTTTGGGAGGAGCGCTAGCATCTGGTAGAGTTTTCATATAATAATAGTTATCATGCTAGTATCCCTTTGAGGCATTGTATGGACGGAAGTGTAGAACTCCTTTGTGTTGGAGCGACATCAGCAAGATGATCGTGTTGGGACCAAAAATAATCGAGGATATGACCCGCCACGTCCGACAGAACCAGGATCGAATGTAAGCAGCTCAAAGTCGACAAAAGTGTTATGCTAATCAGAGGCGTAGGGATGGAGATTTTGAAATTAGAGATAAAGTGTTGCTAAGGGTTTCACCTACTAAAGGGGTGCAGAGGTTCGGAAAGAAAGGCAAGTTGAGCCATAGGTATATTGGTCCATACGAGATATTAGAGCGAGTGGGTGAAGTTGATTACAAATTGGCTCTTCCTCCAGAGTTGGCAAGAGTTCATAATGTGTTCCACATTTCTCAGCTACGGAAGTATGTTGCTGACCCGTCACATGTAATTCAGCCAGATGAAGTTGAGTTGGATGATTCACTAACTTACGAAGAGCGACCAGTGTGGATTTTCGACACTAAGCTGAGGAATACTCGTACAAGTTCGATGCCTCTTGTTAAGGTCTTATGGAGCCGGCATGGAACCGAGGAAGCTACATGGGAGACAGAGAAAGATATGCGAGAAGCATATCTGGAACTTTTTGCAGCAGGTTAGAATCCTTTTTCCTAGTTTGTCCCTAAAGGGGTAGTTGATTTAAGTATAGTTAGCGATGTATTATTCTAGTTCTTTAGAATGCCAAAGCGCTCCAAGGTAGCCCTCGTGTGATCGTATGGACTCGGGGTATTACACATATGGCTCATGTTTTTCCTTCTCTTGAGGTCCTCCAATGGTGTTAACTTGTTGATCTTAATATAAAATAGGACATGCATAGGTAACATGATCCTCATATAAATAAATTCCACATACCTAAGCTGACACTCCACCTTTTACTTCATTTTCAACTAAAGAATTCAAGTTATTCATTTGTTTTTAAAGCTCCTCTATACTTATTTCTTTTACATGTTGAGATGAAGAGATAGTATTCTGGTCACTATAATATTAGGAATTAGAAACCATATATGATATTAGCCTTCTAGCCTAAGCTGGGGTCTTGTCTACTAATTCTCCTTTGATAGCTACATCTATCATATTTCAATCCATTAGCATTAATCCTAAATTTCTTTTCTATTGTTAGTACCTCTAGATGAAGGAAATTGCTTTCCTAAAAATACGTTTTACATATTATAATGAATATTAATAGATCATGTAGATAGGGGTGTGCAACATAAAATATCTATATCCGTTTTTTTCTTGATATTTTCTACAAATTTTTTACACTAGATAACCAAATCTTGAATATCTAAGAAATACAATTAGATATAGGCCGAATTTGGATATTTCTAATATCCATGTGAAAATATTATTTTATCAATTTATATAACTTTTGCAAGACGATATTTAAAAATAAAGATTGTATATTAGTTAATATTCATATTTATATTTATATAAGTGTTGTATTTCATCTAAAAAATTATTAAATTATTATTATAAAAGTTTAAAATATAAAAATAAGTAACTTTCAAAAACTTAAAACTATGAAAACATAATATTATGATGTATTATTAAAATGAACAATAAAATATCAAATATTTTTTTGAATTAAATAATACAGTAATATTGGATTACCTTTTGACTAAAATCGTATTTTTCTAAATGTTGGATTCAATTTTTCAGATATCAAACTAGATTTTTGGATCCTAGATTATTTGCACAACATTACATGTAGGTAGGTCATATAACCATTATTTAGAAGGACTAAGTGCTTTTAATTTTAATTGATCTACACTTACCCATTTCTTTCATGCCAAAATATGCTATATGAAATTCCTTACGAAACTTGTTAGGATCAATGATGCAGCTTGATCTACAAGAGATATTGTCTCTAAACTTGTAAACGTAGGAAGTGAACATATTGATCCAAGTCTAATCTCACATTCATAATTAATGCAAAGCAAATTAGGGTTAAAGGTAGGAGTTGCAAGCTCTTTTAATGTTCAATTCTCCGTTGGTTCTTTGAAGATGCTCTCTTAGCATCCTTCAATTTTTTCTTCAAAAGATGAAGAGCTATCACCTTCAAGTTTTGTGTGCAATAAGAGAAACTAAAGTGGTATCCAAGGCTTTTATTATCATGTTACCAATGTTAATCACAAATGCTCTCAAACACGAACTCTTCTTGGACATAAACAAAAGAAATAAAGTTTTTGAAGGTTATAAGAAGATTAAAATAATAATAATAATAATAATAATAATAATAAATGATAATTAAAATTTTTAGTCCTTAACAATAGTGCAAAAATTTAGTGTTATAAGACATCCAAAATTAGATCCTAAACACTCAAACAAGAAGCAATCAGTGAGTAAGGGTCTGTCCTAAAAACTTACTATCAATAATAGAAAAAATGAAACTAATTATAAGAAAAATTAATCAAATAAAAATGATGATATAATAGGGATTAGAGGAGATATTCAGTATAGGTCATGAAGTATTTTTTATGTTAACCTATATAAGCTTACGTGTATCATATTCCTATTATCCTCTTATGCAAATAAACTAAGGTTTGATTGTCGTTTATTATATAACCAATAATGGAATAGGATAAGATATCTAGACTTAATTAATGGCAACATTAACAACTATGGAGCAGGTAGATAGATCCATAATTATAGTCAACTCAAATCTTGTAGTCCTAACGATTAATAAAATAGATTAAATTAATATCTTTATTTTAGAAATTAATCAACCTATTTACTACTTATGGATGTAGATGTTAGTAAGGATGGATTAACTATATTATCCTATCTTTTGATTAACACCCAAATTAACCAAGTGGTTAATCTAGATAATAAAGTCCTAATCTTTAACTAGTGATCGTTAGACAAAATGTATTAATCTAATAAAAAATATATACAACAAATAGATCCTATTCATATCTCATGATCAATTATCTCATAATCTTTAATTATCCTCCTAACTCATACTAATTTAGCCTATCATATCTATAAAAGAATAGAACATGATCATATAATAGATAAAAATAATAACTTTAATAGAACTAAATGAATTAGAAAAAAGTACTTGAACTTAATTGACGAATATAACTTTAACCAAATAACAAAAGAATTAAAATTAAATAAAATTAATAGTAAAAGTGCAAAATGATGTATCACAAAGAAAATATAGATCTATCATCTAAGCTCAAAAGCTTATTAGTTATATAGCTATTGGGTGTCATGCCCCTTTTGCCCTTTGATGATTCTCACACTTTCATGTTCAATTTCATTGGTTGCGAGTCACAATCAAAACTTATATAAAATTATATTTAAAACCATTTTCTAAAAAAGATTTATTCTCAATTACTCATGTGCACTAAGCTTACTGATTAGAGGTATCCTCAGACTTCTATCTTTAAGGTGTCATTTCCCATTTTTTTTGAAAAATAGAATATCGATAAATAAATAAAATCTACTAACAAAGTAAGAATTTTCATGATATAATAACCAATGCTAATCTCATCTCTTAAAATTAAACCAAACAAGAGAAAATTTTCTAGATTGATTCGATTGTCATGGGCCTCTCTTAGTAAATCATTAAAAAAAGTCAAGTTCTTTACCCACAACTATAATAGTTATAGGCCCCTTATAAATATATCCCCTATAGTGCAATCACTCACCCTATTAAACTGTTTGGGAATGAAGTATCTAATATCAATCATTAGATTATCAAACATGTATCGAAAGAAGAATAGCTCAGATTCCTTACATATGCTAATGTTATCTCCTTTTTCAAACACAGTGCATATGAATAATTGAAAGATATATCTAAAATTGAGGTTGTAAATGTGGGAACGTTATGCCTTGGAGGTTTTAAAAGATGCGCAAGATACAACCTTAATACCAAGGTAATAGAGGATCAAATGTCACAAGTTCTCCACCCTAGAGGATATTCATGTTCACCACCAGGGGTAAAAGAAATATTCAAGAAAGAACATCCAAAGATAGAGAATGATTGATATTAAAGAAACAAAAATGCATTTGCCCTTCACCCTCTATTTTGTTAGCCTTTAATCTAAAATAACTTAGGAATTATAATGTGATATGACAATAAGTAGGAGCCCTGCAATAAATCAAAACATCAAATCCAATGTTTAGATTTGCATTGAAATCTCTATCTTTGCCAACCATGAACATATAATATATCTAAATAATTCACATTACCTTGGTCACACTATGCTTGAGTGTTGTGCTCTTTTACTGCTTGTGTTGATGATCCCCTATGTCCGGTTGAACAATTCCTAGGCTGAATAATTCACATTATCATTATTTAAACAATATATGAAATACCCAAAGACTTTGTGCCTCTAATATATAATCTTCATCAACTAATCAATTCAACATCCATAATAAAGAAAAGTAGCATAAAAATTCCCAAGAAATGCAAGAATACACAAAGAAACCAAAATCTATAGGGATAAAGGTATACCTAGGCTATCACTGAGTTTCATTAAGAATCCTATAATAGGATTTGGGGCTTAGGGTTTCAAAATTAGGTTTCAAATTAGGGACAAATTGAGATTGATTTTGGGTTTAATCTTCAATAAGAGAAGGAGATTAACATTTTATAATTGATATGGAGCAATTTTTGAAAGGATTGAAGTAAGAAGTTTTTGTATTTGAAATAGAATAAGAAGAACATGGAGGTGGGGCCTGGTTTTTAATTTTGCAGGTCATCTTCACCATTGAATTTTAGTAAGGATATAGTGAAAAAAATACAACTATGTGTGCTTGAAATGGCCTGTTTTTATAAAAGAAAATATGGTTCATATAAAAAAAATATGCCCCCACCGTATTTCCATGGTTTTCACTTTTTTCATCTTTTGAATTTTATAGATACTATAATTATTTGATAAGAGATTAATTGATCTTATGAAGAAAATAATAGTTGAAAATGTATTAAATAAATCAAGGTGTAATAAAAAGTAATAAATTTAAATAAACAAATGGCAAAATAAATAATAATAATAAAAATATTAGTAATGGATTGGGTTGCCTCCTAAGAAGAATTTTTTTAAGGTCATTATCTTAACCATCCTTCATAATTACTCTTCATAGGTTCGAGCTATCAACTTCAAAATTTCAATATCCTTTACCTTCTATCCTTTGTTAAATGGTTTTTGAGTCAGTGCCTGTTCATATTCTATGGTTAACCTATCTTATCACTTTTGATTTCAATTACACTATGAGGGTAGACATTAATAGCAGTAAAAAAAATAATGTATCTCAACCTTGGTTTTCCAGAGAATAATTTTAATCAAGAGTGATATAGCAAAACTTTTTGGATTGTTACCAAAGATTTTCTTAACATGAGTTTATAGTGGATCTCTTTAGTCCTATATTTATATATTAAAGTGGTATCAAAAGATTCATTCATAATTTCACATAGTTCTTGTAATTTGAGTTTTCAATTTACACCATCTTTATCTGAAATGCCCCAAAATTTTCTAGTTTTAAAGATTATATTTAAATAAGGTTTTATTAGAAAATTTAATTTAATAAATTATTTTTTTACTAAAAAAAAAGGAAATTTATTTGGGCAAATTAATAAGGAATTTTATAAATATGTTAATTAGAGGAAATTTGGGTATTTTACTAATTAAAGAATTTAATTTGGGAATTTATTTAAATAAATTATTTTATTTAAATTAAGAAAGAGAAAATAATTTTAAATTAATATGAATTTTATAAATAATTTAATTTAAGAAAATTAGAGTGCTTTGATTTAAAATGGAATTTATGAAAAATCCTTTAAAAATCCTATTTTAGCCTAAAAAGGGATTTAAATATTATTTTATTTAAATATTATTATTTTTAAATATCCTAAATATTTAGATTAATTTGATTGGCCCTAACCTAATTATTTTTCTCTTCCTTTTTCCCTTTTTCCTTTTTCTTTCTTCCTTTTTCTTTCTTTTTCTTTCTTTTTCCTTACCTTCCCGAGTTGGGCCTGACCGCGGCCCATCTTCTCCTTCCTACAGCGCGCTCCCATTTCCTTCCTTTTCTTCCTTTAGCATGGCCCAATCGAAACGCCGCTCTTCATTTGTTTTGCCACCAAAACGCCGTGTCTCATTTATTCTACCACCCCTCTCGTCGGCCCGGTCTCCTCTTCCTTTTCTTTCTTTCTTTTCTACGCCGAAACGCCCGGTCCAACTTTCCCTCCATCTTCTTCTTCCTCTTCCAGCCCCGACGCCATACCTATAACCTCCCACCTCCCCCGAAAATGGCTCCGCCGACCACACGTGTCGTGACCGGCCTTTCTCTCACCCATTCTCTTCCCCTCGATGTACACTCCAATTTGAACTACCCCACTTCTCTTTTCTTCCCCACATTTGCCCCCAATTTCCCTAGCGAAGGTCAGGTAAAATTTAAAATTTGTGCTGCCCGATCAACACTATAACCGTCCTATTTCTCACCGGCTTTGACCTCCTAGTAACCTCCAGAACTAGAGCCTACCTTCCACCACTATAAATACCCCTCATATGGCTTGGTTTAGAGATTTTCCCCTTGAAACCCTAAGTACAAGTTTGTACACCACCGCCACTTTGGACGCATCGTTCTCCATTGTTAACCAACCTCGCCGCCTCTTCTTCCTCCCAAACTCTTCCCTACAACGCCCTCTAATTAACTAAACAATTTGCAACCTTTGATTCTTCTTGCACGGGCCTCCATAACCGTGTAAAGTTTTCTAGTCCTCTCTTCGGAATTTTTACCCCGAAACCTTAAACCACCTCCCACCACCACATCTACCGCTTCTACCACCCTCTAAACCACTCAAAATCTCCTGCTAATTCTCCTTCACCGACCCATAAACTTATTTTCTTTTTCTCCTCCCCCCTTCCCTCTTTTTCTTCATTTTCACCCTCTTAGATCACTTTCCAGCCACCTCTGGGCACCACTGTCGGTGCCACCCATCTCTGCCAACTCAAGGTGAAACCCTAGACCTTTTCAACACTTCCTCCTAATGATTAGTCTTATTTCGGTTTTAATTATTATTATTATAGTTATCAACTGTAACCTAATTGCTAAATGTTTTTGACAAGTTTGGGAGTATTGTTGAGTTAGATAAATTATTATTCTTGAATTTTAGTTATTTAATAGAATTATTACATGTTTACTATTATTATTAATAATATTAATAATAATATTATTATTATTATTGTAATTATTTATTTGTAATTATTTCAGGGGGGTCGAAACCTAAAATTTTAATTAGGTCTCGCACCCTTGCTTTTTATTACTATTATTATCATTTTTAACATTATTACTAATTATATGATTACTATTACTAATTCTATGATTATTATTATCTTTATTAACCTTTATATTATAAGTATATATATAGTATTAATATCATTATTACCACTATTGAATAGTATTGTTATTAAATGGGGTAGTTTTGAAAGCCCCTTTGTAATTTTAAGATTTATATTATTATTAATATTAATATTCTACTAATAAGAGTATTATTAATAATATTTTACTTTATTATTATTATTATTTATTATTATTATTATTATTACTATTACTATTACTATTACTATTTTGGTGAAGGATAGGAACCCTTATATCACCACTCTTTTCGAATGAAAATAGTAATTTATTTGTATTTTTAAGTAATATTTTGTATAGTTAATTATTGTGTAATATAGTGTTAATTAAAAACCAAGTCTTAGAATACGTTAGGGAATAATAAAATTTTAGGAGGGAGCCTAATTCTAGTATATTATTATATAATAGGTGAACCCAGTCAAATCCCTCAAGTGGAATAGAAGCATGCACCAAGACCGGTGTTGTTTTAGGTAAGGGTGTTACTAAGGCCATTTGTGTGTTTATTTGCATTATGTGCTTCATATGCCATGTATTCTATGTTTATCATTATTGATTATTTCGTATGTGGTATAAAGTGGAGTTGAAGTATGTTGGTGTGAATAAATTGTGGCATGAGAATTATTTGTATATTTATGTTATTATTATTGTATGATATGGCCTTAAGACGTGGATGTTAGGGTGGTAAAATAATGATGGGTGGTGTAACAATGTGGCATTAGGGTTTTGCATGAAATGGCATGGTGTTAGGGTTTTGCATGAAATGGTATGGGTTAGAATTTTGCATGAAATGGTATGGTGCTATGGTTTATATGGAAGCATGTCTACATGGAGCTAGGGTTTGCATATGAATTAGGGTTTGCATGGGAGTGTGGTATACGTGGAGCTAGGGTTTGCATGGAAGTGTGGTCTACATGAAGCTAGTATTTGCATGTGAATTCGGGTTTGCGTGGAAGCATGTTACGTGGAGTTAAGTTTTGCATAGGAACTAGGGTTTGCATAGAAGCATGATTTACGTGGAGTTAGGGTTTGCATGAAAGTGTGGGTCACGTGGAGCTAGGGTTTGCATGAGAGTTTGGTTTACGTGGAGTTAGGGTTTGTAGGGATATTAGTGTATGTCATAGTTAAGTATGGTGGGATGATTAACTAGGGTTGAAGTGGTTAACCTAAGTTGAGGAGTAAGCATAGTAGGAACCTGATTTACATGTCTTGAAATGAACGTCTGAATAAGATATATAAAATATTAAAAATATAAAGTGGAAGATGTTGAGCCAGGCCTAGACCGATCCACCTTCTAAAATAGTGGCAGGGAATATTTCCCTCGCAACCGATCCACCTGCTATAATAGTGGCAGCGCATGTACCCTTGCGACCGATCCACCAACTATAATAGTGGGGGATCCTGAGCTCAACAAACCAAACTATATATGTTGTTAAGATGTGGGAAGACACTAATTACTTACAGTGGAACACCATACGAGAAAGGGGCCAGACCAATCCACCAGCATATAATAGTGGTAGGGTATGTTACCCTCGCGACCGATCCACCGACTAAAATAGTGGCAGGGCATGCGCCCTCACGATCGATCCACCGGCTAAAATAGTAGGGTTTTCGTACTCATATGGTCTTGATAAAGAGCATGATGTGAAAATATCCCGATAAAGGATTGATGAAGTAATTAATCTAAACTGTATTGGATCTTAGCACTTTTACCTTATCATTAATTTGCCATTATGTTATTGTGTTGGTGTTTATGCCTTGTTATTAGTATGCATGGATTATAGGCTTATGTGCCAACCTTAGTACTAGGTTACCTTACTCAGGTCGTAGCATACTGATCACCCGTTTCATGGGTGCTGCTCATTCTCACGAGCAGAAGGCCTGTCTGATCTATTGCAGGTAGGAGATACGTACTTTGATACTATCAATGTCTATGGGACATCGGGAGGGGCTGAGTGATGTTTGGGATGGATCCGTTCCTAGATCGGCGTGGCTGTTTTCCTTTGTTTTAAAACTATGACTCATGTTACTTTTATTTGTTTGAAATGCCGAAACAATTTTACTAATGTTATTTAGTTATTATCTGGAAAAAAAACACAATAGCGGGTATTTCAAATTATGTAAGACTTACACGTACTTTGATTCTCCTTTTTATAAATTTGGATTATTAATATTATTATTATTAGTGTTTTCTTTGCCTTATCACTTGGTACCAGAATAGTAAGAGTGAATCGATCTGGTACTAAGTGTGGCAGTAACATCCTCAGAATTCACGGGTTTTAAATTAAGTATTTTAATTACTTCTGCTTTCAAAAAAATATGTGAATTTTGGGGTGTTACACTATCAAGTTCTATATTACATTTCTTAACAACCCAAAATGCTTTATATTCTAATTATACTAGAAGATGACATGCGTTGCCATACACAAGTCTATAGGGGGCATACTAATTTGGGTTTAGAAAGTAGTTTGATATGCCTAAAGAGCATCAATATGGCACATGCTCCAATCTTTATGGTTTGGTTTGACTATTTTCTCCAAGATTGACTTGATCTCCCTATTTGAGGCTTCTACTTGCCCATTGGTTTATAGGTGGTAAGCTAGTGTGTCACATGATAACTTCATATAATAGCACCCACCATTTTGTTACAAAAATAGGTACCTTTGTAATTGATTATGGCTCTTGGAATACCAAACCTCACAAAGATTTTAGTATTTAAAAATTCTACAACTATTTTAGCATCATTAGTATGGGTGAATTTAGCTTCTAATCATTTTGAAACACAGTTAATAACCACCAGTATATTCTTAAAACAAAAGGAAGTGGGAAATCGTCCCAAACATGCATGCCCTAAATGTCAAATATTTCACAAGCTATAATATGATTATGAGGCATCTCATTTCTCAGCCCTAAACTACCCATTCTTTGAAAATTTTCACAAGCCTTATACAAGTCATAGGTAACTCTACAGATGGAAGGTAATTAAATTTTGTGTGATCAAAATAAATGATAATGTAAGTACCCAACAAATAAGATTGAAATTTATCTAGCAAAAAAGCAATTGTTAAAAGTTCTTTTTCAATTGTAGTATAATTCATCTGAGATATGTTTAGCGTTCATGAAGGATATTAGATGACATGAGTATACTTTCCAATTCCTTTGCCTAAAATTACACCCAAAAAAAAAATATATGCATCATACATTAGTTCATTCCAATCAGGTGACTGTGCAATAGATGTGGAGATTAGTGTTTTTCCTTTAGGTTATCAAAGACCTTTTTACATTATTCATCAAAGATAAAGTGTAAAAAATTTTGGAGGAGTTTTAATAGTGATTGGGAAATCATTGAAAAATCCTTAATGACCCTATGATAGAACCCCACATGGCCATGGAAAGAACACACTTCTCTAACTATGGTAGGATAAGGTAATCAAGAAATGAGGCCAAAGTTTTCTTTATCTACTTTAATACCCTTAGTAGATATAGTATTGCCTAAAATCATCTCCTTTTGAACAATGAAATGACATTTCTCATAATTTAAGATGAGATTCATTTTGAGGCATCTTTTCAAAATTAAAGTAAGATTTTTAGAAGCACTTGTTAAAAGATTATCTAAGATAAAGTATTGTATTAATAATTGTTAAATAATTAGGTGACTAAGAAAACTACATGGTTTCTTAAATCTCTTCATGTATTCATGTAAAGGTTCACCCAAATATTACCTAATACCATAAATTTCCTTTTTAATGTTAGTGGCCTTAGATGAAGGAAAATACTTTTCTAAAAATACATTTACCATATCAACTAGAGTATTAATATATCTTGATGGTAGGTCATATAGAGAGTTCTTAGATAATACTAATATCATTTTGAAAAGATTCTTTGAAACAAATCTTGTCTTAAATTCTAAAAAAATGTCATTTTATGGGTCAAATAGAGATAGTTTCGGACATACAATATTTGGTAAGGGCATTGAAGTAGATAAAGCAAAATTTTATCTCATTTCTTGATTACCTTATCCTATCATATTTAAAGAAGAGTATTATTTCCATATCCATGTGAGGTTCTATCATAGGATCATTAAGAATTTTTTTAATGATTTCCCAATCATTATGCAAACTTCTCAGAAAAGAGATATACTTCATCTTTGACAAAGAATGTTAAATGGTATTTGATCAACTAAAGGAAAAAATAATCTCTAGATCTATTTCATAGCCACATGATTGTAACTAACCTTTTGAACTAATGTGTGATGCATCTAACTTTTTACGGGTGCAATTTTAGGCCAAATAATTGGAACAAATCATCATGTCATCTATTATGCTTCACAAATGCTTAACAAATCTCAAATAAATTATGCCATAACTGATAAAGAACTTTTAGCAATCATTTTTACACTACATAAATTTCAATCTCATTTGTTGGCTACTCACATAACCATTTATTTTGACCACACATCATTAAAGTACCTTCTATCTTTAGAGACGCTTGTGATGTGTAAGACTTATGAATATTATCAAAGAATGGGTAGCTTAGGGCCTAGGAATGAGATGCCTCATAATCTTATTATAACTTGTGAAATATTTGATATTTGGGGCATAGATTTTATGGGAACATTTCCCACTTCCTTGGTTTTAAATATATACTCTTTTGGTATTTTTTTATGTTTCAAAATGGGTAGAAGCCAAAGCCACCCATACTAATAATGCTAAAGTAGTTGCAAAATTTTTTAAGACTAACATTTTTGCAATGTTTGCTATGCCAAGAGCCATAATCAATTACAAATGTACCTATTTTTGTAATAAAATAGTGGGATATCTTCTACAAAAATATCATGTGCCATATTGCTTCTCGACAGCTTGCCGCCTACAAACCAATGGATAAGTAGAAAGCCTCAAATAGGGAGATCAAGTAGGAACCAATGACGATTATCTAAATATTTTGGGCCTAAAAGTGGATAACATCCACTTACGTATGCCTATTGGTTGGGACAATTTCATTTACTATAGAGGTGCCCCACTTATCAATGCATCACATTGGAATTACTAAATTATTTTAGATTATAGGCCAACAAAAGAGAGAAAGGAGAGAGATTAAATTTTTATTTATTTAGTGCTGATCATTCTCTATCTTTAGATGCTCTTTATTAAATATTTATTTTAACCCCTAATGATGAACGTTAATATCCTCCAGAGTGGAGACCTAGTGATTTTTGGTCCTCTATTACTCTAGCATCGAGGTTGTCTCCCAATGCATCTTTTAAAACCTCTAAGGTAAAAGTTCTCATATTCATAGTCCCATTCTAGATTTATCTTCCAGTTGTTAGCATATATTGTGATTGTGAGAGGAGATAATATCAATGTATATAGGGAATCTAAGAATTTATTATTGTGATGCATGCTTGATGAGGTACCAATTAATATTGGCAACTTCTTTATCAAAAAACTCAATAGGTTGAGTAATTCCACTATAGGGGGCATAGTTATAGAGGGCTTATTACCATTATAGGTGCAGGGTAAAGGACTTGAATTTTTTTAATGATCTACTAATAAAGGTCCATGATACTCAAATCAATATAGAAAATTGTCACATGTTTTATCATGACAATTCTTACATTTCCTTACATAATTTCATTCATACTAACCCCATAAAGCATAACTAAGTACCTCTAGTTCTTGGTGACATCCCTATGGATGATGCTTTTTCTACCTCTCTAGTTCCACCTACCCTTGAGGATACCCTATCCTAGGAGCAGGTCTCACATCCTTATTCACCATGGCACTAATACAAGCCCCATGTGGATAAGTGTTTTGTTACTATGTATGAGCATTTATATGGGATGGTTGCAATGCATAACCATATACAATTGATGTCTGATTTCTAGTTTGGACCTGATGGTCCTCCTCACCCCCTTCCTCATGAGTGTTTTTCTTTCCCTTCCTTTGCTTAATGTTACACAAGTAAGTTATTGAAGACAGTGACTACTTTATGCATGTGGTGGTGAATCCTTCATTTCTACATTTCTTTTCTTTTCTTCTTTCTTTTTCTTTATTTTCTTTTAGGGTATGATATTTTCTTTTATATAGTGCATTGTTCCTTATTTTTTTGAATGTGCCTCCATTTATTATATTTAGCATGTTTTTTTTTGCGTTTTATTTCCACGTGTGCAAAATTTCTTTTCATGAGTGTGTTTTCCTTAAGTTTTTTCTTAGTAGATTTTATTTATTTATTAGTATTCTCTTTGTCAAAAAAGAAGAATAAGGAAATGACACCTTGAAGATAAAAGTTAGAAAAGGATATATCTAATCATTATTCTTGGTGCACATAAGTAGTTGGGACCAAATCTTTAAAAAAAAAAAAAGAAAAAAAGGGTGTTAAAGATTTTTTTTTATATATAAAAGTTTTGATTGTGATGCGTGGAATTGAACATGAAAGTTTGATCATAATTAGAGGGCGAAAGGGGGATGAGACCAAATAGATATATAACTAGTGAAATTATATGCTTAGATGATGGATATATCCTTTATCCAAATTTTTTTTTATTTCTTGTGTGTTGTTCACTAATGATTTGAGAACCTACAATTTGCCATAAATCTCTTTAAGGCTTCATAAAATTATGGTATGTAATAAAATTATAGACGCATAATTTTTCTTTCATTAATTACTTAGCCAAATAGCCTACCATAAATTAAATTTTCCTTTGTGTGAGCACACTGAGCAGGTAAGCCCATTTTTGTTGATTTAAACTAGATAAATAGTTCTCTATCCATAAAATTTCACATGCCCTAGTTCATGGATAGTGGAGAAAATTTTTTGACAAGTTATTGGTGCAATTAAAAAATTAACATATGGGTATTTGAGGAGTTATTGTTTAGTAGTATTCTAAAAAAACTTGAGGTGACGATGTAGAAAGTAATGGGTGGATTATGATGCCACTAAATCCTTGTGTTGGGTAATATAGAGCATAAAATACATCTACTCGATGAAACATTGCTCAAGTTTCAAAAACAAATCTTAGAGTATAAGGTGATGGGTGGAGGTATAATCATAAAAAGGAATCTATAAAGGTGGAGTTGGAAAATATAAGGCTTTAGATTGATGGTGATGCTTGCTTTACTAGTTTATAGACATTGACCTATAATACTAGAACTTATCATACCTATGACCTTAGCCATATGTTACAACCAAATAAAAAGACCACTTAATTTTTTTATGTGCTTTAGTGTATTTTGGTAGTGGTGAATTGAGAAGATTTACAAGACTATGGTCAATCACTTCCATTGGAAGAACTTTTGGCTGAAAACACATACCCAAAACACATATGAATATAGTCCTTCCACATTACTGAAGTAAGGCTCTATTGATTTCATTCCTCTTACTTTTTTCTTTTGAAGACTTGATGACTGGATTGGGAAGTTAGGTTGGATATATGGGGAGTGCAGTCCAAAATTCTTCAAAAAGTATTTTCTATATGTTTTATCACTTTTTTTTTAGCCCCAATGACATATGTTCATCTTGTGTATTGGTTATTAATTATCTTATAATCTCTAGTGGAAAAGAATATCCATATCCCAAACTAAATGAAATGGACTTCTCTTACTTGGTATGTTTATGTTGTTTGAGGATAAGTAATGATTGAAGCATGGGAGTATTTGAGAGGTGGATATTATATGGTATTAATTAGTATCTTTAGGTCAATTTTTTATTATTAATTGTGACACCCATTCTCTCAAGTTTTCCCTATCTGCTAAGTTGTATAAAAAGATAAAATCAGATTGAATCAAGAGAATAATTATGAGAAAAAGGTGGGAACACAAAGAAAAATGCTTTGAATCAAAGGCGTATGAGTATACCATCATTGAAGATCCCAAAAGAAGATTCATGTGGAGAAAAATCGTGTGAAAATGTTGGAGCAAGAAATATGCCCCGGGGTACTTATTAATGTGTCCTATATTTCTTAGATATTTTATGTAACACCTCCAAAATTTACACATTTTTTTAAATAATACTTATAAATTAAAATCGTAAATTCTAGGGATGCTACCGCCACACTTAGTACCACACTGGTTCACTCCTACTGTTCTGGTACCAAGTGCTAAGGCTAAGAAAAACAATTCATAACATTATTCAATAATCCAAATCCATAACATGAAAATCAGAGTACGCATAAGTCTTTATATAATTTGAAATACTAGCTATTATTTTTTAGAGAATAAATTAACAACATTAATATAATTGTTTCTACAAACGCAAACATAATAAAAAGGTAACTTGAATAATAATCTCAAAAGGAAAACGACCACGCTACTCCAGGGACCGATCTAGCCCACAATCACTCGGCCCCAACTGATGTTCCATAGACATCAATAGCATCAAAATAAGCGTCTTCTACTTGCAACAGCTCAAACGGGCCTTCTACTCATGGGAATGAGCAGCACCCATAAACGGGTGATCAGTACGCTATGTACTGAGTAAGGTAACCGAGAACTAAGGCCAGCATACAAAATTCACACAACCAATGCATAATAATAAAGGAACATAGAATTCAATCATAATAACACAAGATAAAATGAATGCTCAGATGAAATACCATGATTTAATACAGATCAAATTATTTACTTCATCAAGCCTTTAACGAATTTATTTTTACACCATGCTCTTTATTAAGTCCATAAGAGTACGGGAACCCTACTATTTTTACCGGTGGATCGGTCTCTAGGGCACTTTTGCTCCTGGCCACTATTATAGCCGGTGGATCGGTCACTTAGGGTACATGTCCTACCACTATTATATGCCGGTGGATCGGTCTTGCCCCTTCTCGCATGGTGTTCCACTATAAGTAATTAGTGTCTTCCCACATCTTAACAACATATATGGTTTGGTTTGTTGAGCTCGAGATCCCCCACTATTTTATCCGGTAGATCGATCACTAAGGTAACATACCCTACCACTATTATACGCCGGTGGATTGGTCTCCAGGCTACCGTAGTACCTGGCCACTATTATGCCGGTGGATCGATCTGGGCCTGGCTCAACATCTTCCACTTTACGTAATTAATATTTTAAGTATCTTATTCGGAGATCCATACCAAGACATGTAAGTCAGACTCCTACCATGCTTACTCTTCAACTCGGGTTAACCACTCCAACCTTATTTAACCACCACCACCATAATTAATCATAACATCCCCTAACACCCATGCAAACCCTAACTCCACATAAACCCTACTCCCATGAAAAACCCTAACTACCATGCAAAACCCTAACTACAATGCAAAACCCTAGCTCCATCATGCAAACCCTAATACCACCATGCAATATGAATACCACCACACAAACCTTATGCCACCGTGCAACCATTAATACCCCCATACAACCACTACTCCATGCAAAAACCTAACACCATACAACTCCATGCAAAACCCTAACACCATGCAACTCCAAACAAAACCCTATCATGCATGTCTCAAGGCCACATCATACCATAATAATAACACATTTATACACATCATTCTCATGCCACAATTATTTACAGAAAACACACCTCAACTTCCATATCATGCTGCATTCATAATAGTTATACAATATAAACATGAAATACACGATAAATCATATCACATGGCATGCATGGCATATAAATTACATATTACACAAATGGCCTTAGCACCCTTTACCTAAAATGTCATCAATCTTGGAGCACACTCCTATACCTCTTGAGGGCTTTGAATTGGCTCACCTATTATGGAGAAAATACTAGAATTAGGTTCCCTCCTAAAAATAATATTAGATACTAACTTATCCTAGGACTTGGTTTTTAATTAAAATAATATTATACTAGAATTAACTATATAAAATACTACTAAGATACTAATAATAATACTAATGTAATTTAAAACGAATGGTGATATAAAGGTTTCTACCCTTCACCAAAATAATGTTGATAAAGATAATAATAATAATAATAATAATAATAATAATAATAATAATAATACTAATAATACTAATATTAGTAGAAATAATAATAATAATAATAATAATAATAGGTGGGCTTTCGACCATACCCCAAATAATAAAAGTACTATTCAACAATAGTAAGAATAATATTAATAACATATAATACTTATAATATTAAAATTAATAAAGATAATAATAATATTAATAGTAATAGTAGTAAAAATATTAATAATAGTAATAAAAATACAAGGGTGCAAGACCTAATTAAAATTTAAGTTCTCGTCCCCCCTAAAATAATTAAAATTAATAATAAAATAATTATACTAATAATAATATTATTAATAATAGTATTAATAAATATAATAAATTTATAATAATTCAAATAAATTCCTAAAATTCAAAACTAACAATCTAATTAACTCAAGAATAATCTCCACCCTGCCAACAAAATTCATCAATAATATTACATCTAACAACAACAATAATAATAATTATAATGATAATAATTATATTTGAATAAATAATAAAAATTGAAATAAAAATAGAATAAATTACAATAAATATAAAAGAAGGGCTGAGAAGGTCTAGGGTTTCACCTTAAGTCGGTAGGGATGGGTGGCATCTGTGGTGGTGCACGGCAGTGGCCAAAAAAGAGGGCTAAAAGGGAAAAAGATGAAGAAAAAGAGGGGAGGAGAAGGAGAAATAGGACAAGGGGGTTATGGTTCGGTAGAGGAGAATTAGTAAAAGTTTCTAGGTGGTGTAGAAGCCAGTAGAAGTGGCGGATGTAGTGGTGGATGGTGGTTTAAAGGTTGTGGGGTAAAATATTTTTTGAGATGGATAGGGAACTTCGCATGGCTTTGGTGGCTCGTCCGAGAAGAATTAAAGGAGGTGGAGAGCTTAGTTAGCTAGAGTGCAATGCAGGGAAGAATTTGGGAGGCAGAGGTGGCAGCAAAGTTGGCTAACGGCGGCGAACGGCTCTTCTAAAGTCGCGGTGGCACACGGTTAGCTCTTAAGATTTTGGGGAGTAAAGGTTTCATAAACACCTAGACCAAGGGTATTTATAGGGATTAGATGGGATGATAGGGTTTTGGAGGTCAGCAGGAGGGTATTAGATGCTAGGTTTAAGGTGGTCGGCGACATTAATCGGCCGGTGGAAATTATGGTCTGGACAAACATTCGCGAAGCAAAAGAGAGAAAACAAGAAAGAGATAAGGGAAGAGGATTATACCAAGATGATATACAAGTCTAGAGGGAGATAAAAAAGGGAGAAATAGCCGATCAAAACCCACGTGGTCGGCGACGCCATTTTCGGAGGTTGACAATGTAGGTCGACGACGGAGTTGAAGGAGGAAAAAGGAAGGGTTGAACCAGGCGGCCAAGGAAAAGAAAGAAAAGGAAAGAATGGGTCGGCTGTAAATGGTTATAATTTCCTTAAATGAAATGCGGCATCTCAGGAATAAAAGGCATGAAATGCAGTTTCTGAAGAAGTGAGAAAAAAAAGGAGTTGTGTTGGGCCACGGGAGAAGGAAAGAAAAGAGGAAGGATTGGGCTATGCTCTAGGCCTAATAGGGAAAAGAGAAAAAAGAAAAAGAAGAAAAGAAATAGAAAAGAAATAAAAGAAAGAAAAAGGAGGAAAGAAAAAGAATAAGGAAAAAGAAAAATTTAAGTTGTTTGGGTTTAAATAAATAAATTAGAATATTATTTCCTAAAATAAATATTTTTGGAAAATTTCATTACTACCCCCTTAAAAACAGACTTTGCCCCCAAAGTCTCCTGCAGCTCTCTAGGGTCAAGGTCAGAGCATTCTAAGCTTCCAGAATAGCACATTAGTAACTATACTTAAATCAACTATCCCCTTAGGGAAAAACTAGATAAAAAGAATTTAACCTACCATGAAAAGCTTCGGATACACTTCTCGGTCTCCCAAGTTGCTTCCTCAGTTCCGTGGCAACTCCATAAGATTTTAAACAGAGGCACAGAACTCGTACGAGTCTTCCTCAACTTAGTGTCGAGAATCTACACCGGTCGCTCCTCATAAGTCAGTGAATCATCCAAATTGATCTCATCTGGCTGAATTACATACGACGGATCAACAACATACTTCCGCGCCTGAGAAATGTGTAACATGTTATGCACTCGTGCCAACTCTAGAGGAAAAGCCAATTTGTAAGCAACTTCACCCACTCGCTCCAATATCTCATATGGACCAATATACTTGGGGCTCAACTTTCCTTTCCTTCTGAACCTCTGCACCCCTTTAGTAGGCAAAACCCTCAACAACACTTTATCTTTAGGCTTAAAATCTCCATCCTTACACCTCTGATCGGCATAACTCTTTTGTCGGCTCTGAACTACTTTATTCGATCCTAGATCTGTCGGACCTGACGGGTCATATCTTCGATCATTTTTGGTCTAACACAATCGTCTCGCTGATGTCGCTCCAACACAAAGGAGTCTTGCACTTATGTCCATACAATGCCTCGAAGGGAGCCATCCCAATACTGGCATGATATCTGTTATTATATGAAAACTCCACCAGATGCAAGCGCTCCTCCCAAACACCTTTTAAGTATAGTTAGTAATGTGTTATTCTAGAAGCTTAGAATGCCCTGACCCTGACCCTAGAGAGCTGCAGGAGACTTCGAGGGCAAAGTCTTTTTTAAGGGGGTAGTAATAAAATGCCCCAAAAATATTTATTTTAGAAAATAAAATTCTAATTTATTTATTTAAACCCAAACCCCTTAATTTTTCCTTTTTCCTTTTTCTTTTTCTTTCCTCCTTTTTCTTCCTTTTCTTTCTTTTTTCTTTCTTTTCTTCTTTTTTCTTTTTTCTCTTATCCCGATTAGGCCAGGAGCCTGGCCCAATCCTTCCTCTTTTCTTTCCTTCTCCCGCGGCCTAGCGCCGCTCCTTCTTTTCTTCCTTCTTCAAACACTGCGTTTTATGCCTTTTATTCCCGAGATGCCGCATTTCATTTAAGGAAACTAAACTGTTGCCAACCAACCCATTCTTTCCTTTTCTTTCTTTTCCTTAGCCGCCTGGTTCAATCCTTCCTTCTTCCTCCTTCAGCTTCGTCGTCGACCTGCATCGTTAATCTCCGAAAATGGCGCCGCCGACCATGCGGGTTTTGACCGGCCGTTTCTCCCTTCATTCTCTCCCTCTTAACTCGCAGATTAGCTTGGTATAATCCTCTTCCCTCATCTCTCTCGTTTTCTCACTTTTGATTCGCGAATGTTCGACCAGACCATAATTTCCACCGACCGATTAACATCGCCGGCCACCCCAAACCTAGCATCTAATACCCGCCTACCGACCTCCAAAACCCTATCATCCCATCTAAGCCCTATAAATACCCCTGGTGTGGGTGTTTTCAAAACCTTTTCTCCCTGAAACCCTATGAGCTAACTGTGTGCCACCGCAACTTCAAACGAGTCGTTCGGCGCCGTTAGCCAACTTCACTACCACCTCTTCTCCCAAATTCTTCCCTACACCGCACTCTAGCTAACTAAGCTCTCCACCTCCTTTGATTCTTCTCGCATGAGCCACCATAGTCGTGCGAAGTTCCTTGTCCATCTCAAAACATATTTTACCCCGCAACCTTTAAACCATTGTCCACCACCACATCCGCCACTTCTACTACCTTCTGCACCACCTAAAAACTTCTACTAATTCTCCTCCACCGAACCATAACCCCCTTTTTCCTTTTTATCCTTCTCCTTCCCTCTTTTTCTTCATCTTTTCCCCTTTTAACCCTATTTTCTAACCACCCATCCCCGCTAACTCAAGGTGAAATCCTAGACCTTATCAGCCCTTCTTTTCTATTTATTGCAATTTATATTTCAATTTTTAGCATTTATTTGAATAAAATTATTATTATTATCATTATTATTGTTATTATTGTTATTAGATGTAATATTATTGATAAATTTTGTTGGCAAGGTGGAGATTATTCCTGAATTTTAAATTATGTATTTAATTAGATTATTAGTTTTGATATTTAGGAATTTATTTGAATTATTATAAGTTTATTATATTTATTAATACTATTATTAATAATATTATTATTAGTATAATTATTTTATTATTAATGTTAATTATTTTAGGGGGGCAAGACCTTAAATTTTAATTAGGTCTCGCACCCTTATATTTTTATTACTATTATTAATATTTTTACTATTATTACTCTTAATATTATTATTATCATCTTTATTAATTTTAATATTATAAGTATTATATGTTATTAATATTATTCTTAATATTGTTGAATAGTACTTTTATTATTTGGGGTAGGATCGAAAGCCCACCTATTATTATTTTTTTTATACTAATATTAGTATTGTTACTAATATTTTATAATTATTATTATCTTTATCAACATTATTTTGGTGAAGGGTAGAAACCTTATGAGTATTATTATGAGTATTTTAGTAGTATTTTGTATAGTTAATTCTAGTATAATATTATTTTAATTAAAAACCAAGTCCTAGGATAAGTTAGTATCTAATAGTATTTTTAGGAGGGAACCTAATTCTAGTATTTTCTCCATAATAGGTGAGCCAATTCAAAGCCCTCAAGAGGTATAGGAGTGTGCTCCAAGATTGATGACATTTTAGGTAAATGGTGCTAAGGCCATTTGTGTAATATGTAATTTATATGCCATGCATGCCATGTGATATGATTTATCGTGTATTTCATGTTTATATTGTATAACTATTATGAATGCAGCATGATATGGAAGTTGAGGTGTGTTTTCTGTAAATAATTGTGGCATGAGAATGATGTGTATAAATGTGTTATTATTATGGTATGATGTGGCCTTGAGACATGTATGAGAGGGTTTTGCATGGAGTTGCATGGTGTTAGGGTTTTGCATGGAGTTGTATGGTGTTAGGGTTTTGCATGGAGTAGTGGTTGCATGGGGTATTAATGGTTGCACGGTGGTATAAGTTTTGTGTGGTGGTATTAATGTTGCATGGTGGTATTAGGGTTTTGCATGGGAGTTTGGGTTTTGCATGGAAGTTGGGGTTTTGCATGGGAGTTAGTGTTTACATGGAGTTAGAGTTTGCATGGGTGTTAGGGGATGTTATGATTAATTATGGTGGTGGTGGTTAACTAGGGTTGGAGTGGTTAACTCGAGTTGAAGAGTAAGCATGGTAGGATTCTGACTTGCATGTCTTGGTATGGATCTCCGAATAAGATAATTAAAATATTAATTACGTAAAGTGGAAGATGTTGAGCCAGGCCCAGACCAATCCACCGGCATAATAGTGGCTAGGTACTACGGTAGACGGAAACTAATCCACCGGCATATAATAGTGGTAGGTTATGTTACCCTAATAACCGATCCACCGGCTAAAATAGTGGGGGATCCCAAGCTCAACAAATCAAACCATATATGTTGTTAAGATGTGGGAAGACACTAATGACTTACAGTGGAACATCGTGCGAAAAGAGGCCAGACCGATCCACCGGTATATAATAGTGGTAGGACATGTACCCTAAGTAACCGATCCACGAGCTATAATAGTGGCCAGGAGAAAAAGTGCCCTAGAGACCGATCCACCGACAAAAATAGTGGGGTTTCCGTACTCGTATGGACTTGATAAATTAAAGAGCATGGTGTGAAAATAAATTCGATAAAGGCTTGATGAAGTAAATAATCTGATCTGTATTGAATCATGGTGTTTCACCTGAGCATTCATTTTATCTTCTGTTATTATGATTGAATTCTATGCTCCTTTATTATTATGCATTGGTTGTGTGAATTTTGTATGCTGGCCTTAGTGCCTAGTTACCTTACTTAGTACATAGCGTACTAATCATCTGTTTCATGGGTGATGCTCATTCCTAGGAGAAAAAGGCCCGTCTGACCTATTGCAGGTAGGAGACACTTATTTCGATGCTATTAATGTCTATGGAACATCAGGTGAGGCCGAATGATTGTGGGCTAGATCGGTTCCTGGAGTGGCATGGTCGTTTTCCTTTTGAGATTATTATTCAAGTTACCTTTTTATTATGTTTAGGTTTGTGGAAACAATTCTATTAATGTAGTTAATTTATTCTCTGGAAAACAATAGATGGTATTTTGAATTATATAAAGACTTATTGAAATGCCCTGAAAATTCTAATCTTATTATCTATTATTAAATAATATTTTTATTATAAAATTTAATTAAATAAATTATTTTTATTAAAATAAAAGGGTAATTAGTTAGGAAAAAAAATTAAGAAGAAATTTATAAGTATTTTTATTAAGAGAGAATTTAGGTATTTTAGCTAATTAAGCATTTTACTTTAGAAATTAATTAAATAAATAGTTTTATTGAAAATGAGAAGAAGAAAATAGTTCCAAATTAATATGAATTTTATAAATAATTTAATTGGAGAAAATTAGGGTGTTTCGCTAATTAAAGTGGAATTTATGGAAAATCCTTTAAAAATACTAAATTTAACCTAAAAAGGGATTTAAATATTATTTTATTTAAATATTATTATTTTTAATTATCCCAAATATTTTAATATATTTATTTAACCCAACCCTCCTATTTTTCTTTTCCCCTTTTTCCTTTTTCCTTTTCTTCTTCATTTTTTCTTACTTTTCTTTCTTTCTTCTTCTTTTCTCCCGTCAATTGGGCTAACGTGGCCCAACTCACCTCTCCTTCTCCTTCCTCCGCAGCCCAACGCCGTTGGCTCCTTCGTGCGGCATCCCAACGCTGCATTTTGACTTGCTTCCTGTTGAGACGCTGCTTCTCATTTAATGACCAAATTAACTGGCGCTGACCGGCCCGGTTCTCTCCCTTTTCTTTTCTTTCCCGACCAACCGGTTCACCCCCCCCCCCTCCTTCCTTCTTCCTCCCTTCTCCTCCGTCAATGCAGCCTGCAGCTTCCACCCCTGAAAATGGTGGCGCCGGCTACGAGGACTCTGACCGGCCGATTCACCTGTCTTTTTCTCCCTCTTGACTCGCACATGAGCTTGGCATGATCGGTTACCCTTAACTTTCGCTCATTCTCTCTCTTTGGCTTCGCGAACCTTTGACCCAACCCAAGCAATCGCCAGCCGATTTCTGACGCCGGCCACCCAAACCCTAGCATCCAACCCCATCTTGTGACCTCCAAAACCCTAATAACCCATCTAAACTCTATAAATAGCCTAGTCGTGGATGTTTTTGAAACTTCTTCATTTTCGAAACCCTAAGTGAGAACCGCCCGCCACCGTGACTTCAGACGCATATTCCGTCGCCGATAGCCAACCTTAGGCCCACCTCCGCATTCCAAATTCTTCCTTACAATTTCCTCTAGCTAGCTAAACCATTCACATTCTTCGATTCTTCTTGCACGAGCTGCCATAGCCGTCCAAAATCTCCTGCCCATCTCGCAAAAATCTGTACCCCGCAACCTTTAAGCCGCCTTCTACCACCACTTCTGCCACTTCTATTGCCCCCTGTACCACCCAAAAACTCCCTCTAATTCTCCTCCACCGAACCATAACTTTATTTTCTCTTTTCCCCTCCTCCTTCCCTCTTTTTCTTCATCTTTTTCCCTCTTAGACTCATTTTCTGGCCACCACCGTGCACCACCGCCAGTGCCGCCCATTCCTGACGGTTTTAAGTGTTATACTTATGCCTACTCTGATTTTCATATTATAGATTTCGATTCTTGAATAATGTTATGAGTTGTTTTTCTTAGCCTTAGCACTTGGTACCAGAATGGTATGAGTTAACCGGTCTGGTACTAAGTATGATGGTAGCATCCCCAGAATTTACGATTTCAATTTATAAGTATTATTTTAAAAAAAAAATGTGTAAATTTTGGGGGTGTTACATTTTGTCACGTGATCATTAAACTTTAGTATAAAAAATATGGCAGTATAGTATTTTATGATATAATCCATATATATTTTTGTTTCATGGATTTAACTCTCGCTCTCTCTTGTCTATATATAGGATACAAGTTAGGGAAATCAGAAAGGGCGAGGAGTCACATTTCTCATTATTTTCTAATCGTTAAAGCTTAATTATTAGATTTAATCGGTTGTGTTGTAGTCAAAGTGAAGAACTGAAGAGCAATTGGAGTTGCCAATGTTAAGATAGCCCTAAGTTCTCTATCCTCTCTTTTTTTCCCCTTTGTGATACTTTGTTTTGCACTTCTAGTATCAATTTGATTTAAGTTTCATTCTTTTGTTATTCAATCAAAGTTATATGCTTTCATGTTATCCATATGCTAGGCTAAATTAGTATAGGGTAAGAGGATAGTTAAAGGTTGTGAGATAATTGATCATGAGATGTGAATTGGATCTATTTATTATGCATATTTTTTGTTGGGTTAATAAATCATGTCTAATGAACACTAGACTTTATTATCTAGATTGGTCACCTAAGTAAATTAGAGTGTTAATTAGATACTAGGATAGCATAGTTAATGTGTAATATATTTATAATGCAAGTGGCAAATAGGTTGGTTAATTTCTAAAATGAATATATTAATTTAATCTAGTTTATTTAAGGCTACATAATTCAGGTCGAATGTAACCATAGTTCTAATTAGCTGCACCCCTAATTATTCATGCTATCATTAATTGAATTGAGGGATCTTATTCTAGGTTATTAATTGGTTAGACAATAAAATATAAGTTACATGAACTGATTATTATCAATATATTCCTGTATGGAATATGTTCTCTAATCCTTATTATTAGATTAATCTTCGCATTATTAGTTTTATTCTTTCTAGATTTTTCAGTCATTAAGAACCGGAGAAGTTTATTTGATAATATAAATTTACGGACTAAATTACAATAAACGCGAGATCGATCTCTTCTCATTGGTGTCAAGTGTTTAGTGTTTAAGGTCTAATATGGGTTGCGCACCAAATTTTGAGGGAGCCGCGAGTCTATATACATACATATAGATATATTATATATATTATATATATATAGAAATTAGTTCATATGCGAACCACTATTTTGGTACAAACGTAGGAATAGTTTTCAACCGTTGGATCTGAAAGATCTGACGGTTGAAAACGATTCCCCGTTTTTTTTTCCTATTCCCCGTCCCGGTATCCCGACCCGCCTCTCTCCCTGTCGGCTTCTCTCTCCCGACCCAGCCCCAGTCGCGTTACCTGTCTCGCGACCCAGCCCCCTTCGCGTTCTCTCTCTGCACCTCTCCCTCGCTCTGCACCTCTCCATCGCTCTGCACCTCCCGTCTCCCTCCATCTGCACCTCCCGTCTCCCTCTCTCTTTCATAGTGTAATTTAATAGTGTCGGCCATCTCGGTCCAGACTTTGGCCGAATTAAAGAGGCAAATCGTGAACGGGATCTTCGACGTATTCATCCCCTTCACTCTATCGCTCGGTTTGCTGCCATCGTTGCCGACCTTAGTGTTGATAATAAACGCCACTGCTCGTCTGTACTCTGTTTTGGTTTCCTTTACTCAGCGTCGATTTCCATCCGAGGTAAGTAATTTCATTTATTATTTGATTCAAAACCGGCGACGGCTAATGCTGTATATGGAATTGGTTACTCACTATTGTTGTTTGGCATTGTTGGATTAGCAGAAGCTCAAAATTCCTCTGCTACCATTATAGCTCAAAACCGGCGAAGGCTACTGCTCGACGGGAAGGTAAGCTCCTTCTCTATCTGTCTCGCTCATCTGCTTTCAATTAAATGATAATAACTATATATTATATGAAGTTAACACTAGCAGATTAGAGATTGTAAAAATACAGTAAGTTATTAGAAGTATAGTCCATCGATAGATTATGTAGATGGACTGTATTTGTATAGTCTCATATGTACGCGTTGATTTTGGTGGATATTAGAAGAATTAGTCTGTTTGTTGCTCTCGGTTGTCTCCCTCGTCATCTGTGATGTTGAATGTTGAGTGATTATTTTATACTTCTTCCTTCCGACGGCCTTTTGTTTTTAACTTTTGTGAAGCTTTTACCTCCGGCTTCTTAATTTATTTTTACTGGTAGGATCTTTTTATGTGATAACAATGAGTTATGTGATATTTTTATTGAATTTAACCGAAATTTCCATCCATGATATTATGCGTTTGTATTCTACGAAATTGATTATTGTATTATAATTGTTGTTTGTTAGTTTGATAATTTAAATGGATTATATAGTGGCCATGAGTTTGAAAATTTATATTTGCTATTTTGTCATTTGTTTAATATGCATGCACTTTTTTTTAATTTTGATTTTCTTGTTTGTGATAATTTTTTTTACTTGCATAGGCATTATGAGTGACAAACATGGTTGTTCTCCTCCCTCAAACTTAAAAGATGTTGATGGTGGGTTGATAACTCCAAAGTCAATACCGCACACATCTCCTGGTGGAACAACAAAAGAATGGATACCTTGTTGCTCACCAGAAATAGCCCCTTTTGTAGGAATGAAATTTGATTCATTAGATGTTGGGATTAAGTTCTATAAGAACTATGCGTACACTTGTGGTTTTAGTGTCCGTTTGTCTGGTGAAAAGAAAACCGTGAGTAATGTTGTGACACTAAAATATCTTGTTTGTACTAGGGAAGGATTTAAACCATCAAGGAATATATATCGTGCCCAAGGTAGTAGTGAAGGTGTATCTAGAAGGAGAGTGGTTAATAGAGTGGGATGTAGAGCTAGAATGTGTCTTAAGCGTGACATTGAAGGGTTTTATGTCATTTCAAATTTTTATGAGGGACATAATCATCTTCTAGCTACTCCTAGTGTAAGACAATTTCTAAAAGAAGGGAGGAATTTGACTATCTTGCATAAGAAATTCATTACAGATAATGCTAAGATGAACATTGGGGCATCGAAATCATTTCGATTATTCAAAGAACATGTGGGAGGGTATGAGAATGTAGGCGCTTCATTGCAAGATTTTAAGAACCACTCTAGGGATGTGAAGTGTTACATTGGAGATTCTGATTCTGATATGTTTGTGGAAATCTTTCGTAAGAAGATGGAGAATTGGAATGGATATTATTTTGATTATTTGGTTGATGATGGTGGAGTTCTTGTCTGTGCTTTTTGGGCTGATCCTTTATCTAGGAAGAATTACTCCCTATTTGGTGATATGATTTCATTTGATTGTACTTATGGTACAAATAAGTATAATTTGATTTTTGCGCCATTTACCGGGGTTGATCATCACAAAAAGTGTGTCACCTTTGGAGCAGGGTTAATAGCTCATGAAAATATTGGTTCATTTCAATGGTTATTTGAGACATTTTTGAAGGCTATGGGAAATATTGAGCCTTATTGTATAATAACTGATCAAGATCCAGCAATGAAGATTGCTATAGAGAGGGTTTTCAAGAAGACTCATCATAGATTTTGTATGTGGCACATTATGAGTAAATTACCTGAAAAAGTTGGTCCTTCCATACGTGACTCTGATTTTATAAATAGGTTATCTGCATGTGTGTGGAGTGTCCAACTTGAACCCGAGGAGTTTGAGTGTAAGTGGATGGGGATAATTGTTGAATTTGGATTGAAGGAACATGAATGGCTTGGTCATATGTTTGATATAAGAAACTTATGGATACCTGCATATTTTAGAGACTTGTTTATGGGTGGGCTTCTAAGAACAACTTCAAGATCAGAGAGTGAGAATAGCTTTTTTGGGAATTTCACTAATAATCATTGTACTTTGGTTGAATTTTGTATGCGGTATGAGAGTGCATTGGATGGACAAAGGTATAAACAGTTGGAGCTAAATAAGGTATCGCAGTTGTCATATCCCGAACTTAGGACTCCCCTTAAATTGGAAAAGCATGCATCTGAAGTTTATACCCATGCTATATTTTTTGAGTTTCAAATTGAGATTTTGGCTGCTTCATTTTCATGTGGGCTTGATGATTTTACGAGGGAAGGTGATTTAGAGATTGCTGTGGTTGGTGAACTCGGTATGTCAAATTATAAGAATACTTTTCGGGTGGTATATAATACAATAAATGAAGATATTGCGTGCTCTTGTAAGATGTTTCAAAGATGCGGTATTCCATGTAGGCACATGCTTTGGGTTTTGAAAGGGAAAGGAGTAGACCATATTCCTACTCAATTGGTAGTGAATCGGTGGACTAAGGATGCCATGAAAAAGCCAATATATGATATAGAAGGAAACCCATTGGAACAATGTTCTAAATCTGATGATATGAAGACTAATTTGAGGAGGTTATGGTCTGAAATGTTTGAATGTGTTAGCTTAGTTGAAGGGAATCAAGAAGGCATCCATCAATTTATAACACTTCTTGAATATTTTAAGAAGGAATGGAGTGAGAAGAATATTAGTGGTAAGCCTTCAAGCAAAGCAGATATCATTGAATCTTTAATTGGGATAAGTGCTCCAAGTGAAGTTACGATTCAAGTCCCACGTCAATCAAAAAATAAAGGAAGTGGAAAAAGGATCAAAGGGGAGAAAGAAAAGGCTATTGAGCAACAAAAGAAGATGATAAGAAAGTGCAAGGCATGTGGAGAGTATGCAGGCCATGATAGTTGGAACTGTCCCACAAAATCAAAATTAAAATCAAAGGTAACAACAATTTTTTTACTTCTCCATCTAAATTTGCAATATTTTGTTTAATTTGTTACTTCAAATTGTAACTAATGTCAATTTTTTTTATCTTTGGATGACAGATTTTGGAATGAAATACCGGAGTTGGATGTAAATTTAAATTCAACTTCATGAAGGTATTGGTGATTTATGCTTTCGTTGTAGTTTAGATGATAGTGTAAGGTTTCTTTCCAAACTTGTATAAGGTTTAATTTAAGAAATTGTCAAATTTTGAATCATGGAAGATTGTTTTCCTTCTAATATTGTATAACTAAATGAATTTATATTTGATTAGTATGTTTAGGGTTTACATGGTTTAGGGTTTAGAGAGTGTGGGGTTTGGGGTTTAGGGTTTAGGGTTTGGGGTTTACAGGGTTTTGGGTTTAGGGTTTAGGGTTTGGGGTTTGGGGTTTAGAGGGTTTAGGGTTTAGGGTTTAGGGTTCAGGGTTCAGGGTTTAGGGTTTAGGGTTTAGGGTTCAGGGTTCAGGGTTCAGGGTTTAGGGTTTAGGGTTCAGGGTTTAGGGTTTAGAGGGTTTAGGGTTCAGGGTTCAGGGTTCAGGGTTTAGGGTTTAGGGTTTAGGGTTCAGGGTTCAGGGTTCAGGGTTCAGGGTTTAGTGTTTAGGGTTTAGGGTTTAGGGTTTAGGGTTCAGGGTTCAGGGTTCAGGGTTTAAGGTTTAGGGTTAGGGTTTAGGGTTCAGGGTTCAGAGTTAGGGGTTCAGGGTTCAGGGTTTAGGGTTCAGGGTGTTCAAGGTTCAGGGTTTAGGGTTTAGAGGGTTCAGGGTTCAGGGTTTAGGGTTCAGGGTTCAGGGTTCAGGGTTTAGGGTTTAGGGTTTAGGGTTCAGGGTTCAGGGTTCAGGGTTCAGGGTTTAGGGTTTAGGGTTCAGGGTTCAGGGTTCATGGTTCAGGGTTCAGGGTTCAGGGTTTAGGGTTTAGGGTTTAGGGTTCAGGGTTCAGGATTCAGGGTTTAGGTTCAGGGTTAGGGGTTCAGGGTTCAGGGTTAGGGGTTCAGGGTTCAGGGTTCAGGGTTAGGGTTTCAGGGTTCAGGGTTCAGGGTGTTCAGGGTTCAGGGTTTAGAGGGTTCAGGGTTCAGGGTTCAGGGTTCAGGGTTCATGGTTCAAGGTTTAGGGTTTAGGGTTTAGGGTTCAGGGTTCAGGGTTCAGGGTTTAGGGTTCAGGGTTTAGGGTGTAGGGTTCAGGGTTCAGGGTTCAGGGTTCAGGGTTAGGGTTTAGGGTTCAGGGTTCAGGGTTCAGGGTTCAGGGTTAGGGGTTCAGGGTTCAGGGTGTTCAGGGTTCAGGGTAGGGTTCAGGGTTCAGGGTTCAGGGTTCAGGGTTCAGGGTTCAGGGTTCAGGGTTCAGGGTTTAGGGTTTAGGGTTTAGGGTTCAGGGTTCAGGGTTTAGGGTTTAGGGTTTAGGGTTCAGTGTTCAGGGTTTAGGGTTAAGGGTTTAGGGTTTAGGGTTCAGGGTTTAGGGTTTAGGGTTTAGGGTTTAGGGTTTAGGGTTCAGGGTTTAGGGTTTAGGGTTCAGGGTTTAGGGTTCAGGGTTTAGGGTTCAGGGTTCAGGGTTTAGGGTTTAGGGTTTAGGGTTTAGGGTTCAGGGTTTAGGGTTTAGGGTTCAGGTTCAGGGTTCAGGGTTTAGGGTTTAGAGGGTTTAGGGTTCAGGGTTCAGGGTTCAGGGTTTAGGGTTTAGGGTTTAGGGTTTAGGGTTTAGGGTGTTCAGGGTTCAGGGTTCAGGGTTTAGGGTTTAGGGTTCAGGGTTCAGGGTTTAGGGTTCAGGGTTTAGAATTAGGGTTCAGGGTTCAGGGTTCAGGGTTTAGGGTTCAGGGTTCAGGGTTCAGGGTTCAGGGTTTAGGGTTTAGGGTTTAGGGTTAGGGTTTAGGGTTCAGGGTTCAGGGTTCAGGTTCAGGGTTCAGGGTTCAGGGTTCAGGGTTCAGGGTTCAGGGTTCAGGGTTCAGGGTTCAGGGTTCAGGGTTCAGGGTTTGGGGTTCAGGGTTCAGGGTTTAGGGTTTAGGGTTTAGGGTTCAGGTTTAGGGTGTTCAGGGTTCAGGGTTCAGGGTTTAGGGTTCAGGGTTCAGGGTTCAGGGTTCAGGGTTCAGGGTTCAGGGTTCAGGGTTCAGGGTTCAGGGTTCAGGGTTCAGGGTTCAGGGTTCAGGGTTTAGGGTTCAGGGTTAGGGTTTAGGGTTCAGGGTTCAGGGTTTAGGGTTCAGGGTTCAGGGTTCAGGGTTCAGGGTTCAGGGTTCAGGGTTCAGGGTTCAGGGTTCAGGGTTTGGGGTTCAGGGTTTGGGGTTCAGGGTTCAGGGTTCAGGGTTCAGGGTTCAGGTTCAGGATTCAGGTTTCAGGGTTCAGGGTTCAGGGTTCAGGGTTCAGGGTTCAGGTTCAGGATTCAGGTTTCAGGGTTCAGGGTTCAGGGTTCAGGGTTTGGGGTTTGGGGTTCATGGTTCAGGGTTCAGTGTTCAGGGTTAGGGGTTCATGGTTCAGGGTTCAGGATTTGGGGTTCAGGGTTCAGGGTTCAGGGTTCAGGGTTAGGGGTTCAGGGTTCAGGGTTCAGGGTTTGGGGTTCTGGGTTCTGGGTTCAGGGTTCAGGTTTCAGGGTTCAGGTTCTGGGTTCAGGGTTCGGGTTAGGGGTTCAGGTTTCAGGGTTCAGGGTTCAGGGTTCAGGGTTCAGGGTTTGGGGTTCAGGGTTCAGGGTTCAGGGTTCAGGGTTCAGGGTTCTGGGTCTGGGTTCAGGGTTCTGGGTTCAGGGTTCAGGGTTCTGGGTTCAGGGTTCTGGGTTCAGGGTTCAGGGTTCAGGGTTCTGGGTTCTGGGTTCAGGGTTCAGGGTTCAGGGTTCAGGGTTAGGGGTTCTGGGTTCAGGGTTCAGGGTTCAGGGTTCAGGGTTCTGGGTTCTGGGTTCAGGGTTCAGGGTTCAGGGTTCAGGGTTCAGGGTTCAGGGTTAGGGGTTCAGGGTTCAGGGTTCGGGGTTTAGGTTTAGAGGGTTTAGAGGTTTGGATATTTGGTTTGGATATTGGTTTGGATTAATTTTTTGGTTTGGTATTAGTAAAATCTTGAATGTGATTAATTTTTGATCCGATGGATGAGATTAGTTCCTATATTTGTATATATTTTTGATCCCTTTCATGTTTGCCCAAATATTCTCGTTTGTACTTTGTGGTACACTGGTAGTATGCTGTTTGCACTTAGAAGTTGGGTGATGTCTCCGAACGATGCATGCCTGATGATGGTGAAACGATAATATGCTCCTTCTATCAACTGATAATCCTATTATTCATAGATTAGTCTCACAATAAGGAAAAAAGGAACTAATAAAAGAAAGAAGAGGGAATTCTTGGCATATCATACGCATAACATGGGAAAGTCATGCACGACAAATGAAAAGTGAAAAATAAATGATTAAAAGAAGACCCGGCACATTAGAGCATCCACAGCCATATCCTCAAATTAAAATTTGTGGCGCAAAGAATACTGGTCAAGGCGATCCTCAAAGATCAGGCCGAAAAGGTCGGACATCATCAGCGACAATCATCATTTCATGCATACATACAGCGATGCGATACGAATCTAGAAAGAAAGAAAGAAACTTTCGTGCAATCCTCGCAAGAAAAAGAAAAAAGAAACAAGAATTGCAGCGTGACTGACCGTACCTCCGATCGCAAGAGGAAGCGGACGTCGCGATGCCTACGCCAAGTATTCAAATTGATATCAGATTTGGAGCCCCCGCGTTGCAGGTGTGCGTGCTTCTAGCCTTCTTCCCGCTGTTACGTATGTACCGCCCAATAATTTGATTTTGATGGCAGATAAGGTAAGTATTAATTTATAGGGATCTCTTCGAGACCCTATCGGATATTTTTCGACGAGATATTAATTATTGGATTTTTATCTTTCGGATAAACGCAAATCTTTTCAGGTACAACCGTACAGCGTTATGCCGAAAGATACGCGTTCATAACAGATTCAGCGGCCGCGCAACTTCAAGTCTCCGGTTTCTTACAAATAAATTAAAAATTAAAAAATTATAGTCCGTACACTTTGGCTAAACCGAAGGCACATACTAGTTACTATGAGTCATAAGTAATGCAGTATTTTATATATCCAAATTAAAAAAATATTTATCTTTTTTAATATATATATATATATATATATATATATATATTAGCATACTGATTTTATATTTTATTAATAATTAAGTAATATAAACTAATAATAATACATTATAGAAAAAAATTATTGCATAAAAAAATAATAAATTTATTATTAATATCATTTCAATTATAATCATATCATTATCATTATTATAATGAAGAAAAGAATTACACTTTTTTGAGCCACACTTTTATTTTATTTTATATTATTATCAGTTTGTATTTATATAATTTTTAATAAACTATAAAATTAATACATTAATATAAATATTTTTAGAAAAAATTAGGTTTTAGTCTGAATTTAATATTTTTCTTATATAGTACAAGAACATACGGAATCAATAACTGGTAGTGGGCGTATGTGTTGACATACTTTTTTTTAAAAAAAAATTCGTCAACTCAATAATCTTTCTAAAATTATTTGCAATATGTAAATAACAATAAAATAAATATATTTGTCAAATTAATTTTCATTTTATTTTATTAGGCCCAATTATTAAAGTAGGCTTAATTTAATTAAAAATGAGTCTAACTTAATTTTATAATGGACTATGAGTCTAAAATTAAAATTATTAAGTAGGCTTAACTTAATTTTACAATGGATAATGAATCTATAATTTGCTCAATTATCTTCATTTTTCTATTTCTAGAATTTTGTTATTAACATGACTAACTGACTAGTAAATGCATTCACATAGATAAAATACATGTGTCAAGGCCAATAGTCACTATTAAAATTATCATGTAACCCTGACTAAATGGATATATAAAATATAGGTCGAGAATAGGGCTGTAAATGAGTTGAGCCAGTTCGGTATTCGGCTCGGCTCGGCTAGTTAAACGCTCGGTTCGACTCGTTTGTTTAGTTAAACGAGCCTAAAAGTGAGGTTCGGGCTCGGCTTGTTTAATAAACAAGCCGAGCCTGGGCTCGAAAAAACTCGGCTCGGTTCATTTTTTTGCTTTGGCTCGTGAGCTCGGCTCGGCTCGGCTCGGCTTGGCTCGTTGAAAGCTTGGTTCGGCTCGTTTGTTTAGTTAAACGAGCCGAGCTCAAACATCATTTTAGGCTCGTATAGTTAAACGAGTCGAACCCAAGCCTAGGGGTATTCGGCTCGGCTCGGCTCGTTTACAACCTTAGTTGAGACTAACTAGACCAAATGGCTATGACCCTAACTAATGATCCACCGCAAGTCTCCGGTTCGTTACAAATAAATTAAAATTTTAAAAATTAAAGTTCGTACACTTTGGCTAAATTGAAGGCATATGCTCCGAGTCATCAGTAATGCCATATTTTTATATATCCAAATTAAAATTAATTTTTATTTAAAAACACACAGGTATTAGCATACTAATTTTATATGTTATTAATAATTAATTAACATAAACTAATAAAAATATAATATAGAAGAAAATATTGCATAAAAAATATAATTAATTTATTATTAGTATTATTTATATTATAATCATTAGTATTATTATTATTATTATTATTATTATTATTATTATTATTATTATTACACTTTTTTGAGCCACACGTTTATTTTAATTTATATCATTATCAGTTTGTGTTAATTAATTTTTAATAAAATATAAAATTAGTATAATAATATACATATTTTTAGAAAAAAAAAATAGTTTTTGATCTGAGTTTAAAATTTGGATGTAATTTTTTTTTCTATAAGTTATAGTTTTATGGTATTTGTTGACGTAAAAAATATTTAACTATTACGTAGATGGTCAATTCAAATTTAGGTCAGCTCAATAATCTTCCTAAAATTATTCGGGATATGTAAATAAAAATAAAATATATATATTTGTCAAATTAAGTTTGTATTTTATTTTATTAGGCCCAATTATTAAAGTAGGCATAATTTAATTAAAAATGAGTATAACTTAATTTTACAATGGACAATGAGCTAAAATTAAAATTAATAAATCTTGACTTCCAAGTCTTTAAGCTAGCCTAATTATAAGTATCTCCTCCTTATTTTACACATGCTAAAGTCTAGAGATTAATAACCTTGGATAGAATGCTCCCAAACACTCTTAGGCTAAAGCTCATAAATCGAAGAACCAAAGAATGAAGATCAAAGAATCAAATATCAAAGAGTTCAATATCAATGTGTTCAAGAATGAAGATCAAAGAGCCAAAAGATCGAGGAGTTCAAGATCGAGGCATTCAAGGTCCTCGAAGTTGAAGATGTCATTCTTCATCATTAAGTGATCTGCTTGAAGAGATGAAACACCACCAAGTCATGCCTTCTTCACCTGGTAAATTCAAACTATCACAACCAAGTTTAGATCAAGCTTACCAAATTCAAAATGTGCCCCAAACTAGTTGAGTGCAAAATTTAATAGCACAAATTACAATAGTTGTTAATGACGTTATTAACCACATAAGAGATTGAATTAAAAAAACATCAAATCTTTTAATGAGATTATATCCACAATTGAATCTAAAAAATAATAAAATATTATTTTATTCTTCATTTTTCTATTCCTAGAATTTTGTTGTTAACATGACTAACTAACTAGTAAATGCATTCATATAGATAAAATACATGTGTCAAGGCCAATAGTCATTATAAAAATTATCACATAACCTTGACTAAATGGATATATAAAATATGTGTCGAGGATAACTAAACCAAATGGCTATGACCCTAAAAAAATCCTCTGTAGAAATAATTCAAATAATAAATTACCAATAGAAATATTTATTAAGTGCAAATTCCAAACATCAAGATTTAGAATTTTTAAATCATGAGAAGCAAGGAGGAAATAATGTACCAAATTGATAATATTGTAGAGTATCTTAACTAATGTGTCCTCAATTGAAAAATGAGTGGATATCTAGATAGACTATATGGATACATCAATCCTCTATTATTGAGTTACCTTTTGAATGGAATTAGTTTAACATCCCAAAATTCACTACTAAAAAAATTTTAATCTTACAAAAGTTCTACATAAGATAATCAGGTGTTGTCGCAATACTTTTTATGAGTTTAGTTTCTGTACCATTCTTGCATCAAGTAAAAGGAAAAACACATTAACATATTCAAATAAGATATCAATAGAATAAGAGAAATTTCATAAAAATAGATAAAAGTATGGAGATAAACTCCGAATACAATAGGATTTAAAGTACAACAAAAGGAAGCCCTTGATCTAAGAGCCCATAAGGTATCCGAACAAAAACTCTAGCTATTGGATATGTAAGTCTCTACATCCAACCCAACATATACAATCACTCCTCCCCCGAAATTGCTCAAGATGGTCATCAAATATCTACATGTCATCAATTGTGTTCTCTTCTCCTAGGAATGAGCAACACCCATAAAAAAATATGATCAATACTTGTGTATTGAGTAATGTAACAAATATATATCACTAGGATAAGGCATGCGGAACACATGAGATCACAATAAGAGGAAGTTATACATGCACACTACTTTTAATAGAAGATGACCTAAGATGTAACCATATTAAATATCTATAATTATGATTGAATAAACCCATTTCATTAATACATTGAGGTCAAGGAACCATTATTAGCAATATATTCTTCCATGTCTCCTATAAACGGGAGAAATGTAGGCAACATCACTGGTACTCCCACATCAAAGGTAAAATACATCTGGACCATTAGTAAACCTCTAACTCTTAAGTACGTATGCCTCCTATAAGCCAGTGGATTGGACTAATAATTACTTGGTTCCGACTAAACCAGGTAATTATTCTAATAATTGAAACACTTAGTCCTAACTTATACGCTTTTTTGTTTTAAGTATTAATGTCTTATTAGTACTTTAATCAACACTTAACACATAACAAATTCATTACTTGATTTACTTAAAGTCATCATTAAACTTCCATTGATATTACTATTGACTTATTATGAGATACATTATCAACTTATTCTTTATATCTTCGATTATTATGAATTTATTTTAAAAATTGTATTTATTTAAAATAATTAAAAATATACCAAGTTGAATCAAATTAAATGTCTCATGACCACATAATATAAGAAAAGATAAAATATAAGGCTAACCAATAAGCACAAAGTGATATTACATAAGAAAAAAGATCGAACTGCCTTTATAAAAACCCTAATTCACAACTAACTCATAATTTCATCCATTCAGCTTCCCAATTTACCAAATTTAACATACTACCCTAGTACATATTAAAAATAACATATCCAAAAATCATACCTCAACTCCAATATTCCACACATAAAATATTAATGCTACTCTTTTAGCTACTATTACCAATTTAATCCATTTTCATGAAACCATACCTTAAGCTATTCATAATTTATCAAAATACTTTATGTATCATACTTATTATATTTTATCCCATGCGATAATTATATTACAACAAAATTTTAGATTGAATCCAAAAGGACCAATATGCCCTTAGCTCACCTAAACATCTACAAATTTGTTATTTTCATAACTTGGGCCATAATTATCCAAATCCTAACATATTATATATCCAATTTATTGTAAGGGTCTCAAGGAATACAATGATATGCTTATGTTTCACAAAAAATCACAAAGATACAATATTAACCCTAACATTGAGAAAATCACTTAACCTAAAAATTCTACAAGTCTTCAAAATTTACCAATTTTACACACAACCACCCTTATGTTATTATCGTAACATCCCATTCTCTCAAACCCTAATTAACTTGTGTTATTAAGATCATAACACATCTCATATATATATAATTTCATACATTTTTCCATTCATGTTTCACCCATTTCTTCAGAATCATTAAATCGCAAAAAAAAAATCCATTTTCGCGATCAGACGATTTTAGTTGTTTTTATCATTTTTAATCCATCAATCATTAAATGAGTTCTGAGACCAAATATTTTTTTATATTTTATTTTCTAAAAATATTCCACATCAATATGTGACAATTTGAACCCCTAGTTATTTTTTTTGTGTATTTGTAGAAAAAACATGTTTCTACGAATTATATGTTTATGTCGTTTTCACTTATTTTCCATCTATCGATCTTCAAACTAACTCTGATACCTAATATTTTTATATATTTAATTTTCTAATATTATTCAAGGTATTTTCATAAATTTTTATGATTTTTAAAACTCAATTAATATTGTTCCCAATAAGTACGCATTATTGGACTTTCTAACAAATTAATTAATTAATCAAAATAAATTGTAACCCATCCTCTAACTAATATTTCAATCATAACTAGTCTCCAAAATAAACCAAATCAGATTTATAACTTGGTTACCTTTTCTTCAACCAATAAGTGTACAAAGTACTAAAATCATAATGTTATGACATTTCTCTTACACACTCAACTATAGCTTAACGTCTCTCTTACACCCCTAATCATAGCACTCATGTGAGGCTAAATTTAAACCAAAAACTTACTCCACACACCTACATATCGAATCTCGCTCTATTTTTTTTCAAATAGTGTGTTACACCGTAAAACACACATAACATCATAAAATTTCAGTAGAGTTCAAAGTTGATTTCTTTTTAACTTGTAGTAATTCATGATTCTCTCTCTCTCTTTCTCTTGGTTCTTTTCCTTTGGTTTTTGTTTCATTTAAAATATTGCATTGCATACTAAAACTCTATACCTTTTTCATCCCTAAAATCAATCTCCTTCAACCTTATTTCTAACCAAACTTTCACTTCCCAACCAGCTTCACAATGATAGCAAAACCGATTTTTTTGTGCGTTGCAAAAGCTACCACACATCAAACTTGTTGGTGCTACTGCATATTATTTTAGCTAAAAAATCGTGCCTTACACCATTTTTTTTCTCCTTTTCTTTCCCTTCCCATTAACCCTAAAAAACCTTGATCCATCATTCTTTGGTAGTTTTGGTGGTGGTTTCCAAGCCTCCATATTCAAGAGTAACCTTCCCATTTAACTTTTTTCTATTTCGTACCCTTTCTTCCCTTTTATATATTTATTAATATTAGTTAATATAACCCTTTTTAATCTTATATTCTTGAAGGTGATCAAGTGGGTTATGTAAGGAGTTGTTAGATTCCTTATTTTAGCTTTGCTAAGGATCTTAGGAATTTTGGTAACTAAACTAACCTTTATAAATAGAATTTTGAGTTAAGTGTTTTCTATGTTATTTTATGCATGATTAGATTTATTTTAATTATAAGTGTAACACCCCTAAAATTCACTAGTGAAAAATTTTGTTTTATTAAAAGAATTAGTGAAATAAAAATAATAAAACTATGAATTCAATGGATATTACCGTCACACTTAGTATCAGACCGGTTCACTCCTACCGTCCTAGTACCAAGTGCTAAGACTGAAAGAGTAAAATACAATTTATAAGAAACTCAAACCATATTTAAATCAGAGTAGCGTAAATAATAATTTACTAAAATAGAATCCACCAATGGTGGTTACAAGAACAAGGATCATATTTAAACTAGGGGTTAAAAGAGAAAGAGTGAAACCCTAGGACTTTCTGGATAATTTCTTACGCTCTTTCCAGTTGCCCACTTGAATAGCACCTGAAATGGACCTACAGGGGACATTGCCCATTGAATAGGTAGGGGCCACATGAATGGAACCCTTCAGTACTGTAGTACTGAGTAACCCTTTAAAATACACTAAAAAGTAGGCCCGCAATGCAGCACATAATATAAAACTATATACATATATAATAAGATGTGCATACATAACATTCACATACTTAACAAGTCCGTCAAATATTAATAGGTCAAAATGTACAATCAATACTTCTAGGCCTTAAGCCATTAGTCCATCATTATTCAATCATCTCTCGGATTATATCCATGTGAGTGCGAGAACCCGACTATTATAGCCGGTGGACCAGAAACATATAGGGCAGAACGCTCCTGACCACTATTATTGCAAGTGGATCGGTCTCCAGGGCAGAAGGCTCCTGGCCACTATTATTCACAGATGGACCGGTCTGACCCCGACTCACATGGTGTTTCATTATAAGTGATTAGTATTTTCCATGATTTAATTATATACATATGAGTGCGGGAACCCCACTATTATAGCTGGTGGATCGGTCTCCAGGGCAGAAGACTCCTAGCCACTATTATTCGCCAGTGGACCGGTCTACCTCCGATTCACAGTCTTTCACTTTCATGATTAATGTTTTCCCTTTTTAATCATCACAATAATTACATTTATTTACCTCAGAGGGGAGATCAAGATCTCGATACATAGAGGTACACCATTCGCACCGGTGCATACAAGCTACTCAGTACCCTTTAACTATCAACCCAAGGATGAAGAGGTACCTTGATCGTACTGGTACATACAGCTACTCAGTACCCTACCGATAAAGAAACCTAATCCATAAGTATGCATACCCCCTAAGTAGGTCCATAGAGCTAGATAGAGTAAGATGTAGGGCCTGGATGGAGCACAAAGGCACACCAACAAATACTAGAATAACCATGGGCTAAACCACGTCTTTAGGGTAGCGATCCCTAAAGAGCCACCATTCCCAATCTCAAGGAATTTTACTTTAATTATTAGTGTCTTAATTAAGGTGATCACGAAAAGTACAATAATCAAATACTTATTCACTTTCAATCGTTCTGATATCATTAGGTATTTCTTATTCATACGATTATCTAAGATAACTTAGAGGAATCATTAAGTCCATCATAATCTCATCCGATTCCGATTTAGGATCCGTTCTCGTGATACTTACTAATTGTCGAATACCCTTAACTTGCTATGTAGTGTTACTTGAGTCTTATATGAAACTCCGTTATCTATCACAGCGACATATTCGATACGGGTTACTGATTTACCTCTTATTGGTATAATTATTAAGTCATCCCTTCTTTACTTGCCAATTTACCATATTACCCTTCATGTTGCATAATTACCAAATTACCCCTTGCTCGGTTTAGGTTACCAAGTTATCTCCCACACTTATTAGGTCACCAATCACCCTTCATAATTGTTACATTTATCATATTTCCATTTGGTTGTTAGATTACCAAATTGCCATTCTCCTTTGTTATAATTACCAAATTGCCCTTTAGTTGGTCAAATTACCAAATTACCCTTCTCCATTATCATAATTACCAAAGTGCCCTTCTCTATCATCATAATTACCAAATTACCTTTCTCCATTATCATAATTACCAAACTACCCTTCTCCATTATCATAATTACCAAACTACCCTTTAGTTGGTTAAATTAACAAATTACCCCTCTCTATTATCATAATTACCAAACTACCCTTTAGTTGGTTAAATTACCAAATTGCCCTTCTATTATTATAATTACCAATTTACCCATCTCCATTATTATAGTTACCATTTTACCCTTCTCCATTATTATAATTACCTTCTCCATTATTATAATTACCATCTTACCCTTCTCTATTATTATAATTACCATTTTACCCTTCTCCATTATTATAATTACCAATTTACCCTTCTCTTCCAAAATTACCATAATACCCTTTTACTTACAAAATTACCATTTTTTCTTTTACTTCTAAAATTACCATAATACCCTTTTATTTATAAAATTACTATGTTGCCCCTTATTACACCACTTTTATTAAATTATCATCACTACATGAAATATTTATATTAATTCTCCATTCTCATCATCCAACTCCACCAACTATCATATTTCAACATAATACTTATTAGCACCCACACATATTAGGCCACATTCTTACACAAGACATATTACTAAAATGCCCCTAGGACTCACAATAATATTATTCATGCATCAATAGTCACAATAACATAATACATCATGGATAAGTACATAATATTTTTATTAATAACAAAACTCCTTCCTTAAGAATTATTCCCACACATGGCACATAAACTAGCATGCTTTCCTTTTTATCAATCAATACAAGCAACTACATATATTATATTAAGTAACATATATCATACATAATAACATATTAAATCCTAATGTGCTAACATACATTTATCTATGTGTTTAAGTAGGATTTAACAATTGCCTTAATTCCCACAAAAATCAAACCTTACCGCTATCCAAGTTAAAGGTTCAAGCTTTGATTAGCAAAACAAATACCTAAAAATAATATCAATACTTATCATATTAGAAATAAGAAAACTAAAAGCATAAGACTTTATAAAAACTTAATTAATGAAATACTTAACTTAACTATTATTATACCTTAAAATTCATTAACCAAATCAACCCAAGGAATGTAGCAACTCACATTGCTCATGCAGCATGAGCTGCATGCAAAGCAAGGGGGAAAAAGGGTCAAAGGTGGCATAAGGAGAAGAAAGGGGAGCCAATTTTGGGTTAAGGTTTTGGGGCTACAAAAGAGAGCAAATGGGGGGGAGAGTTAGGGCAAGGGAAGGGTGAAGGGGTAGAGAGGGGGTGTAGGTGGTGGTTAGGGATGGGTTGTCAGTGACCAAGCGCGGTGGCAGCAGTGGCAGCGGAGCTGTGAAGGTAGTTGTAGAGGTGGAGGTGGCTGAGAAGGAAGGAAAAGGGAGGAGGAAAATGAGGGGGTGAGGGGATGGTAGGGGAGATTACAGGGAGGGGTATGGTGGTTCAGGGGGTGGTAGAGGCGGTGGAACGACGACGGAAGGAGGAGGTGCAGGGTGGCTACCGAGAAGGGAGAAAAAGAAGAGGAGAGGAAGGAGGAGGCTACAAGGTGGCTCGAGGGGTGGTGTGGTGGTGCAGGAATAAGGTAGAGGGTGGCAAAAAGTGGTGCAAGTGGCTGGTGAAGTAGAGGCAGCGGAAGAGGGGGCGGTGGTGCAAAACAGGGGGTTTGGGATGAAAGGAGAAGAAAGGAAGAGGAGGGGATTGGGAGGAGGTAAGGAAGATCGAGAATAGCCAGGGGAGGGAATGTTGAGGAGAAGAAAAAGGAGAGGGAGAGGAAGGGGAGTAGGTAGCCGAGTCGGGCAATTGTAGGGTGGTAGGGAGAGGGAAACAAAGGCCATGCGTGGCTGGGGGTGCAGGGTTGGTTTGGTCCGAAATGGGGAAGAAAAGGATGGGGGAGAGAGAGAGGGAATGGCAGGGAGGTAGGTGCGTTGCAGGCAGGGTGTTCGGGCATGGTGGAGGAAGGGAGGAAGAAGAAGGAGGAAAAAGGGGAAAGAGGGAAGGGAGAAGGCAGGTCGGGCGAGTAGGGATGCAAACGGGGCGGATATTACTCAAAACCCGACGGATTTTATCCGAGGGATATGTAAACGGATATGGATAAACGGATATGTATGACGGAAAAAAATTCTCCTTGGATTTGGGTACGGATACGAGTATGAGATATCCATATTTGTACCCGTAACCATACCCGTATCCATATCCATACCCGTTTACCCGATATATAATTATCTTTTTACCCTTAATTTTAAAATAAATATAGTATAAATTAAGGTTAAAATTTTCATTTGTCTTAACTCTAAATGGGTTTATCCATCGGATAATGGATTTATCAGCTGGATAATATCCATTAACGGGGAAACAGATAATTCGTCAGGTAACGAATATCCAACCGATACAGATACGGATGTGTTAGCGGATACGGATTCGGGTATGAATTTTCTTATCGGGTATGGATATGGGTATAGGTATACCCACCCCGTTTATATCCCTACGGGCGAGGGAAAAAAGGGTGAGCATGGGCCAGCCCGATGGGGGAGGGAATGAAAGAAAAGAAAGAAGATTGGATTAGGTGACGACGAGTGGGGAGAAGGGGAGAGGAAAGGAAGTGGGCCGACAACCTAGTGTGCAAGGGTGGAGGAGATCAGGCCGGGGCCTGGTGGCCTGAAGAAAGAAAAAGGAAAAAAAAGAAAAAAGAAAAAGGAGGAAAAAAGAGAAAGAAAAGGAAAAGGGGGAAAAAGAAAAAGGGAAAATAAGATAAATTAATTTATAAAATAATATAATATAATATTTTTGGTAGATAAATAAATTTAATAATTTAATTTAATATAATTTAATATATGGGTTTAAAAAGGTTAATTTTAGGAAAAATATTGGTTTGGGAATTTATTCAAATAAAATGTGTATGATAAAATAATTAAATATTTATTTTAATTTATTAAATATTCCTATCCAATTTTATATACTCAAAAATCCATAAAATAATTAAATTTAATAAATTTAAAAGCTTATTTATCCCAAATAAGAGTTATTTATTAAATTATAGGATTTTAAAATTTTAGGAATCAACATAAAGTGAGTTCGGACAACACTCTCTCAAGACAAGTCCAACAAGCCATCACTTAGTCCTGCCTAACGCATTGAAGGCTTCAAATTCATCATATGCAATATCTCCTACCTGCATAAATTTAGGAGGGGTCACTGCTCGTGGGAATGAGCAGCACCCATGAAAAGGATAATCAGTACGCTACGTACGGAGTAAGGTAACCATATGACTAGGACCATGCAAGTGCAAACAGGCAAATGATGCATATAGTACTTCATTCAGGTTCGCATAATTATTAAGACATAGGCCATTATTTTCATCTTTACATATTTTTTGGATTATATCCGCGTGAGTACGGAGACCCTACTATTATAGGCGGCGAACCGAAAATGATACTCTAAGGCAAAACTCGCTTGACCACTATTATAGTCGGTGGACCGGAATGCACTCCAAGGCAAAACGCACCTGACCACTATTATAGCCGGTGGACCAAAAATTATCCCAACCTGGTCCTAACTCACGTGGTGTTCCACTGTAAGTAGTTAGTGTCTTTTTCATGATTTATTACAATACAAGGTTTGGTTTGTCAAGCTCAGAGCCCCCACTATTATTTCCGGTGGACCGAAAATGATAATCTAAGGAAAAATGCACCTGAGCACTATTATAGCCAGTGGATCGGAAGACATTCTTACTTGGGCCCAACTTGATAATCTTTCACTTTAAGTAATTAGTGCTTTACTCATGTCTTATTCCACACGTAACCCTAACTAGACATGCATGACCCACTAGAATTTCCATTCTCACCCCTTTACTCCAGCTCTCTTGAAAAGCCCTATCCCATATCTTGGGATCTCTATGCACCCTAGGACTCCAAGACTCCTTCCCCACCTTTCCCTTACTCACCATGAAAAGACCAAACTCCTATGTATGTGGGTTAATGCCCACTTTCCCATATCTTCGCTTTAACACACCATCACCCTTTGGGGTTTCCCTCATAAACCCTAATTTGGCCTATGTGGCCTAATCTCTCCCTATCATACATGGCCCATGTCCCCCTTTTCTTCCAACACCATCACCTACTCAATCCACACCCAACATCACAACCTTACCTCCCATCCTTCACATGTGATCATGGAAACCTTAGCTATCCACCCTAAGCCTTAGTACTTCTCCTTTCTTTTAAGTCATCCCCGCATCACACACACTCCACCTACCTTTCCACTTGACTCATTCCCCTCTTAATAAGACACCTCCTAGTCTCAGCCATCACTCTAACCACTTACCATCAACTTTCCCTTCGACACACTTCCCCCACTTAGGGTTTTTCCTATAAACCCTAGTTAAGTCCCCTGTGCACACTTCTACCAACCTACGTACTATTTTTCACTCATGGACTCCAATAACCTAAAATAATATTCCCTCACCTTGCTTAACCCTTAAATCACATTTTACCAAGTAAATGTTACCCCCATGCGAAGACTAGCCACCCCATGCAAGCCTTACACTTCCCATGCAAGATTTACCCTAACCTTTCATTTTATTCATATTATCCTCTTATTTGTCTACCCATAAGTCATAAGGCACTTAGGCCTTTCTCACTTTCCTCTAATCACTCCACTTTCTTTATTTCTTTTAGCTCCCCACAATCTCATCATACTACCTAAGGACTCCTAGTATGCATGTCATATTAGGGCAACAATACATAAGGGCATAACACAAAATATAAGTCATATCACCATATTACACATGTCATAACATATATACAACTTACCTTAGCTCCATGCTTAGCAAGTTGCGCTACAATCATTTAATCCATAACCTCATAAGATACAAGCACATAACCAAACACACATGAACACATAACACACAATTTGGCCTTAACCACGTCCTTACCTAGATCGACCCGGGGCTTGGAGCATGACTCCTATTCCTCCTTAGGGGAAGGGTTTGGTTCACCTATAAGAGTGGAACACTAATGTTAACGTCCCTCTTATTTCTTTTATTATCCCCCTAACTAATTATTAGTAAAAAACCTAATAATAGTAATGATAATAATAATAGCCTTAATAATAATAAGGTTAGTATTATTAATGATACTAATAATACTAATAGTAAGAATAACTATAATAAAATTAATAGTAATAATGATGATAATAATAATAATAATGGCAAAAATAGTAGTAGTAGTAGTAGTAGTAGTAGTAGTAATGATAATGATAATAATGATAATGATAATAAGACTAATAATAACAATTATACAAAATAAATTATACTTAAGTAGAAACAAGAGTTAGGGTACAACCAGGGCTAGAGGTGGTAGCTAGGGTGGCGGCAGCGGCGGCACCAGGCAGCGGAGGTGGTGGTGATCTAAATGGTATAAATTTTGGTGTTGGAAAAAAGGGAAGGGAGGTGGTGTTTGTGAGGTGATGTTTGTGAGGTGGTAGGTTTCCTAGATCAGGAGGGCTGTAGTGGTGGTGGCGGTAGCGTGTCAAGGCGGTAACGCAAATGGTGGCGACTGCGATGGCCGAAGGTGGAGGAGAAGAAAAGAGGAGGAAGGAAGGGGATAAAGAGGGAAGGTATGGTAATATTTGCTAGGTAGAGAAGGAGGTAGTAGGGGTGGTGGTTGTGGTGAAGGAGGTGGCGTAGGGCGGCGAATGGGGTGGCAATAGGGTGAAAAGGGTAGCTCGAGCTTCCCATTTTGCACGAGTAGGGAGGGTAGTGCAGGGGGAGTTAGAGGCAGGGAGTGGTCTTATTTGGTATAGGGTAGTGTAGGGAGAGGTTGGGTGGAAGTTTGGATGGCGGTGATGTACGACGGCGGCTGGGGCTGCGTCTAATAGGGTGGTAGAGGAGAGTTTTGAGGTTTTTTGGGTAGAGCAAAAAGAAGAGGAAGAAAGGTGAGGGCTAGAGTTTTTATAGACATGAGTAGGAGAAGAAGACATGGGAGGATGAGGACAAGGGAGTGGGAGGGGTAGGTGGCTATTGGGCGGCGGTGGCAGGCCGATGTAGGCTTGCAGATATGTAGGTTTGTAAGGGCAGGGGATTTTGGTAAGGCTGGAGGGAGGTTAGGTGGGGGTGTCGGGGTTGTAGAGGGGAGGGGACCAGTGTAGGGTAATGCTAGGTGCATACCCTACAGGTTAGGTCGAGGGGAAGGTGAGGGGAGAGGGAGAGCCATGGCTGTGAAGCAGCCATGCGTACCAACGGTTGGGGAGGGGCGAGGTAGGAGACGAGGGCGGAAAGGGGGAAACGGGAAAAAGGTAGGTAGCAAAAAGGGAGATTCAGGCGGTGCTAGGCTGTGTGAGGGGGATGAAAAAAAAGAGAGGTGGGTTGGGCTGTGTGGGGAAGGAAGGAGAGGAGGGAGGGGAGAGGGTTAAGCTATGCTGAGCGGGGCCTAGAATGGCAGAAAAGAGAAAAAAGGAAGAAAAAGAAGAAAAGGAAGAAAGAAAAAGAGAGAAAAAGAGGTATTTGGAATTTTTTGAATTTTTTAAAAATAATAAAATTAGTAAAAATAAATAATTTAAATTTTCTTCTTATATTAATTTAGAATTTATGATTGATTTTCTTAAAACCCATTTTAGTTAGCAAATTACTCTAACCTCCACTAATTTAATTCCTACATTATTTTCCTCTTTTTTTATCTTAATTACTTCCATTATAATAACATTATGTTATATAAAAAAATGTTATATTTAATTGATCTCACCTATTAATCCCTATTTTATTGTTAATTTCTAAATTAAGGTTTTGGGGTATTACTAAATGAATGGTTAGTGGAATGGTGATAAATATTCAATATATTCATGTTGAATATACCTAGATTCGAGTTGTTTAGCTCTCATACTTGTTATTTTATGTGAGTTTTGGTTGTTTTAAATTTATCTAATTATTCCATTGTATTTATAATAGTGTATAGAAGCTAGTTTATGAATTTTGGATCATTTAGAGTTGAAATAAATTTATTTACGGTTTGGACATATTTGACCATGGGTATATTGGGCATTATAGAATGTTTTTTAAAGTTTTAAGTGTATTATTATATTAATTGGGTCTCTTATATGAAATTTGGTATATGATATGTTAGGGTTTGATATTATTTCGAGTAAGTTATGAAGTTTAAAATTTTAAGTGAACAAGAACAATTATGACCATTACATGTAATTTTGAAAATTTTGAGACCTAAGTGAATATTGTATAAATAAATAAGTCAACATGTATAAGTTGACACTTGGGTAATATTTGACGAGTTGACTTAGATACCTTAATTAAAATAGTTAATTAAGCAAGAAAAAGAAAAGGAAAAAGAGACACTTTGGATGCATTGAGTAACCTTAGTATTTTATCTTGATGTTCCATTTATATTTCATCCTAAAAGCCAATTAGTTAAGTATCATCATTTTAACATGAAATACACTTTTCTTAATATTAAAATAATTAGTGGACATTAAAGATATTTTAGTCATTTTATATGCCTTTAGACAAGTTATTTAATTAGGTCTTATAAGTGAACCCTTGGTTGAATTAAATGTTGGCTATTGATCCTTATCTCGAATAATTAAAGTTAATATACATTAAGATCTAATTTTATTAGGTCTTTCATGGCATGGAACTTGAGATTTAATGCCTCAATAATCTAGTTTGGCCTCGTACATAATGCTATCTCTTTAAGATAGTTGTATTACTTAGTACAAAATACATACTAATATAACACATTTGTCGATGTTTTTTCGTAGGTATATGATGATGATCCTACTAACTTTGAGGAAGTTCCTCAGGCGAAGTGATATGTGTTTATACCCTAGGGTTAGGGCGTAGAGTTATATCTATCCGAGGTCGCACATGTTACGTGCCCTAGATTCTCGATATCTATTTTGGACTATTCGTCTCTTTTATCCCCCTTATCTCTTTTTATGTATTGTATTATTTAGAGCATTTATTATATACTTTGGTATTACACTAAATTATTAAAGTCTTTACTATCTATATTTATTTCCATACATTTTTGATTTATTTGTCATAAATTTTTAACCTTGTACTTAATATGAGAATGGTATGAACTAAACTCATGCTACATGTGTAACACCTCTAAAATTTACTATTAAAAAATTTCTTTTTATATAAATTAGTGGAAGTAGAAGTTGTAAATTTCGGAGATGTTACCGTCATACTAAGTACCAGACCGGTTTTCTCCTACCATTCTAGTACCAAGTGCTAAGGCTTAACAGAAACATAACATGATTTACACAAATTTAAACTTTAATTTAAATCAAAGTAGCACGCTAATGATGTTACAAAAGATAAAACCCACTATTAGCGGTTACAAGAGTGGAATCATTTAACAAAGAAATGGTAAGGTTAAAACAAAAACCCTTAAAAGCTTCCCAGACAATCCTTACACTCTTACCCGACAATAGCTTGAATAACACCTGTGGCTAACCAACAAGGAACTCTGCCCATTGAGTAGGTAGGGTACAAACAGAACCCTTCAGTACTATAGTACTGAGTAACCCTTTATACTAGATTGAAAGGCAGGGCCCACATTCAACACATCATGCATAAACGATGTAAAACAATAGAATAAGTGCCAACACACAAGCAACACAACATGCAATGGAAAATACATAATACAAGGTCCATTTACTTAGCAATTGCATCACTTACCAAGAGTGAAAAACACCAAGGCTTCTTATACTATACTAATAGATCATAAAGATGAAATCAACACTTCTAGTCTTAAGCCATCAATTAAACATTATTCAACATCATCTCTCGAATTATATCCATGTGAGTATGGGAACCCCACTATTATATCTAGTAGGACAGAAAACACTCTAGGACATAATGTACCTGGCCACTATTATTTGCCGATGGACCATTCTCTAGGACAGAAGGCTATTGGCCACTATTCTTGCCGATGGAACGGTCTGGCCCCAACTCACATGGTATTCCACTATAAGTGATTTGTATTTTTTCCATGATTTATTATTATCCAAGGTTTGGTTCATTAAACTTAGGATCCCCTACTATTATAGCCTGTAGACTGGAATATACTCTAGGGAAAAATGCTCTTGGCTATTATTATAATCGGTGGATTGGTACACATGATATAATCCATCTGGGCCTAACTCAATAATCATTCACTTTACATGATTAGTGTTTTCCATTTAATTAACACAACAAGTCCATTTATTTAACTCGAAGAGGAGACCACGAACCTGAAGATACAAAGGTACACTAGTCATAGTAGCACATACAAGCAACATAGTACCCTCCAACCATCAACTTAGGGGCGTAAAGGTACCCTAGTCGTACTGGTACATGAGGACACACAATACCTTACCGATAAGGACACCTAATCCATAAGTATGCATACCCCCTAAATAGGCCCATAGAGCTAGATAGTGTAAGATGTAGGGATTGGCTCGGGTACTAAGGCACACCAGCAAAAACCAGAACAATCATGGGCTAAACCGCGTCTTTAGGGTAGCAACCCCTAAAGAGCCACCATTCTCGATCTCGAGGTCTTCCACTTTAATTATTAGTATCTTAATTAAGGTGATCACGAGAAACACAACAATTACATACTTAATCATTTCCATTTGTTTATGTTATTATTAAGTAATCCTTATTTGCATTATTACCCATGTTAACTTAAATAAACCACTAAGGCCATCCTTTTTATCATCCGTTTCCATTTATTCAAATGCTGTAAAGGTTTATCATATTATAATTATAATACGGGTCATAGAATCAAGTAGTCTGCATTAAAGGATCATGGAACACTTAAACCCTAACATGTGCTTCTAACACATCCAACACACATTTCCATGCATAATTAATAATTAAGGCACCTCTTGCATAAATACGAGATAAAAATCATATCATACCCTTAATTACCCATTCAACCCTATACCATGCATTACCTTTATGATATTCACCGATTTACCGAAATACCCTTATCCTTATAACATACAGGGTTATACTTAAACAAGTGATACTAAAGCCATAAACCCTTATCTTGTTATTTAATATTACTTATGCCTTATTGTGGAGGCTTATTTAATCTTTTGTCATGTTATATGCAAGTTACCAATTTACCCATCCATACTTAAAAATTACTAAAATACCCCTTATTTGGAAAGTTACCAAGTTACCCTTTTTTACTAGCCAAATTACTAGATTGTCCTTCATACTTGTATAATTGCCAACATTCCCTTTCGTATTTGTTAAACTATCAAATTACCCTCCATACTTATTAAATTACCAACTTTACCCCCTCGTACTTGTTAAATTACAAAATTACCCTTTCGGTTGGTTAATTTACCAAATTGCTCCTTGTACTTGTTAAAATTACCAAATTATCCTTAAGGTTTATTAAATTACCAAATTACCCTACATACTTGTTAAAATTACTAAATTTCCCTTTCGGTTAGTTAATTTACCAAATTACCCTCCATACTTATTAAATTACCAATTACCCTTTTCACACCAAATTACCAAAATACCCCTCTTATCAAGTTACCCCTCTTTTATGCCAAATTATCAAAATACCCTTCTTACTTAATAATTTATCATTTTACCTCCTTATGTGTATAAAATTACCAAGTTATCCCTCTTTATGCCAAAATTACCAAAATACCCATCTTACTTATTAATTTACCATTTTACCCCCTTATGTTTATAAAATTATCAAGTCATCCCTCTTTATGCCAAAATTGCCAAAATTACCAAAATACTCTTCATACTTAATAATTTGCTAAATACCCTTTTTATTCATAAAATTACCAAGTTAACATTCTTTTATGCCAAATTACCAAAATACCCTTCTTACTTATTAATTTACCATTTTACCTCTTTTATTCATGTAAATTACCGATTTGCCCTTCTTATGCAAATATACTAAAATACCCTTACAATATAAAATATTAACACCCACGGTCCATATACATCATCTAACACGACCAACCAATTTTTTATTATTAATACTTATTATCACCTACCATACATACTTATTTAGGCCACACCTTTTGTACAAAAAAAATTACTAAAATGCCCATAGAGCTCATATTAACATTATTCATGCTATAAATGGCCACATTAGCTTATCTTGTCATGAGCATGCATTTAACATTATTATTAACAATAAGGCTCCTTCCCTAACTTTCAGTTTTACACATGACACATAGTATAACATGCTTTTCATTTCATCTACCAACATATGCTACAAATCATAATATACTTAATATCACATAATATGCACACAATATAATCAAAACCCCTAATGTGCTAGCATATGTATAACCACACATTTTAGTAGAGTATAATGGTTGCCTTACTTCTCACAATAATTAAATCTTATCGGTACCCTAGTTAAGAGTTTAAGCTTTGATTAGAAAAAATTATACCTAAAAATAATATCAAAACTAGCATATTATTAGTAGAAAATTAAAAGAATAACTTTATCAAAAAGCTTAATTAATACATATTAATTCTAACTACTTTATACCTCAAAAATTAACAATATTTGCTCAATATAAGCAGCAATACTAATGTTGTATGGCAATGTGAGCTACATGCACAGAAGGGAAGAGAATAAGGGTCAAAGAGGGGATGGGAGAAAGGGGGAGAGGGTTGGTTTGGGTAAGGGTTTTGGGGGTTTGGTTGAGGGATTGTGGAAGTGAGTGAGGGTGGTGGCTAGGTGTAGGGAGGGAGTAAGGGTGTAGGTGGTGATCGTGGGTCGAAGATTGGCGGCTTAAGGTGGTGGAGACGTCGACTGCAGGGCTAGAAAAATGGGTGCAAGGAAGGGAGAAGAAGAAGAAGAAAGAAGGGAAAAGAGGAGAAGAAGGGGGCTTGAAATACCCCCAAAATCCTAATTTAGAAATTATGGCCAAATAAGGATTTATTAGAAAAATTAATTAAATAAATTATTTTATTAAAATAAAGAGAGTTAATTAAGGTAAATCATGAGAAAAATAATAAAGTATTTAATTAGAAAAAATTAGGGTGTTTTGCTAACTAAAATTGAAGTTAAGGAAAATTTATTCAAAATATCCAAATTAATCTAAAAATAAATTTAATTATTATTATTATTATTATTATTATTTTTTAATATTATTAATTTTAAATATTCAAAAATACCAAATGCCTAAGATACCTAACCCATCTATTTTCTCTTTCTTCCCTTTTTCCTTTTTCTTCTTTCTTTTCCTTTTTCTTTCTTTTCTCTCCTTCTCCTTTCTTCTTTTTTCCCCATCCTCCCCGACTAGGCTGACCCGCGCAGCCTAAACCCCTTCCTCCTTCAGCGTGGCCTAGGCCCGCACCACTACCCTTTCCCCTTTCTTTCACCTGTCACCCCAGTCGGTCTGCCTCCCTTCTTTTTTTCTTCTTTTCTTTCTTCCCAAACCGCTTGGTCCACTCCTTTTCCCCTTCCTTCTTCCCCAGCCGACCTGCACCCCGACCCTACAACCATTATTTCGCTGGCAACCAACCATCGCCGACTAGCCTATCCTCCTCTTTTCTCCCCTATCATTTTCTTTCCACTTTTTGACCCAACCAACCCCCTCTCTCTCCTCATGCACGCCTGCCCCCTTTCCCTTCTCTCCCCGACCTAACCTACCCTGCCATGGCAGGACTACACCGCCTGCCATCGCAATCGGTGGTCTTGCCTCACTTACCCCCTCTTGTCCTCTTCCTCCTTCATCATTCCCCCTCAATTTGGCTTATAAATACCCCATAGGAAGCCATAATCAAGCCTTTGTTTTCACAGCCTATAAATCCCTACCTTTGCACCACCGCTCGGTCAGACGCCCGTTCCGTAGCCATCAACCATCTTCGCTGCCCATGCTGCCCACCTAAGCATTCCCTGCATCACCCTCTACCTAATGAAACCTCCCTCCTCCATCAATTTTCCCTGCACGAGCCACTCTAGCAGTGTAAAGTTACCCTCCCGATCAGCCCTCATCAACCCCCCGCCGCCCTTCGCACCACTGTCCACCACCAGTTCCACTGCAACTAACACCATCTATACCTTCCAAAACACCCAGGGGAACTTCCTCTACCTCCCTATACCTCCATCTCTCCCTGCCTCCCTCTCCTTTTCCCTTCTCCACCCTCCACCACCTTTGGCCACCATACCCGCTGACATGCGCCACCACTTTTGGCTGCACCACCACCTTCATTCCACCCCTCTCCACCTAAGGCATCCCCCACCACCTCAATCACCCCTCACTCCCTCTCCTCTAGCCTACACAACCATCTCTCCACCTTTCTTCTCCCTCCACCATCGCCGCCGCCGCCGGCGGTGCCGCCACCATCCTTAGGTAGTACTCTAACCTTCCCTACTCCTAAACCCATTTTATACAAGTATTAGCTATTTTTAATAGTATTAATATGTACCTTCCTTAATAATAATAATAATATTATTATTATTATAATTAATTATCATTATTATCATTATTATTATTATTATCCTCATTATTATTCTTACTATTATTATTAATGCTAGCTTTGGCCTATTATGACTACCTTTATTATTATGGTAAATATTTGAACCCTTATATTACTATTATCATTTCTGTTGTTATTATTATTATTTAGTATTATTCTTAACATTTTTATTATTATTATTATACTTGACCATATTATCACCAAGGCTACTACTATTATGATTACTAGGACCTTTATTAGCATTATTCTTAAGATTGAAACTATTATTATTATTATTATTATTATTATTACCTTGTCATTATTTTTAATATTTCATAATCACTAACCTAGTACCACTAATAGCATTATCAATATAAGTATCATTATGGTCACTACTTTTATATTACTAATATCACTATTGTTATTATTATTACTAGGGTTTGGGTTGTTATTAGTATGATCACTACAACTATTATTATTATTATTAGTAATATTGAAACTATTACCTTTAATAATATGAATATCACTATAATTACTTTAACAGAAACCAATGTACCTCCTAAGACATATTTTGATTAATAGTAGCATGATTAGCTACTTTAAAGGTTAATAACCCTACTTTTATTTATAAAACAACTATTATTATTATTAACCCTAATAGTCAGCCATGATAAGGATAAGATAGGAAATGATGGTAATTTTGGTAAGAGGGAGATTAACCTATAGTATTTCCCTCTTATAGGTGAATCAAGTCAAAACCCTAAGGAGGTATAGGAGCATGTTCCAAGCTCAGTGTAGTATTAGGTAAGGATATGGTTAAGGCTTTTTATGTGTAAGAATGTGCTATGTGTGTTGGTTTGATGGGTGGGCTTTATATTTTATATTATCATGTTCTTGTGGTAGCTTGCTAAGCATGGAGTTAAGGTAAGTTGCATGTGTTTATGATATGTGTAATGTGATGTTATTACTTGTACTTGAATTGTGCTTATGTAATACTACCCCTTATGACATGCATAATAGGAGGTCCTGAGTAGTACAATGTGGTTATGAGAGAAATGAAAAAGAATGAGGAAAGTGAGTTGACTAATAAATGGTAATGATTGACCAATTATCTTATGACCTATAGGTGGATAATAAGAGGAATAATAGGAATGAAATTAAGGGAATGGATTAAACATGCATGGGAAGTCTAGGGTTTGCATGGAATGCTTAGCCTTTTCATGGGGATGACTTTTATGTGGAAAAAGTTAATTTGAGGATCGAGTGAGGTAATTGATGAATTTTTAGGGTGATTGGAGTCCATATGTGAAAAATAGTACGTGGATTGATGTAAGGATGCATGGGGGATTTGACTAGGATTTTGGGAAGAAACTCTAAGTGAGAGAAATGTGTAAGGGATGAAAAATTAATGGAAATGGATAGAATGAGGATAAAAGATGGAAGGGGTGTCACATGGGGGGGGGAATGAGTCAAGTGAGAAGAATGCATTTGGGTGTTGAGTGAGTGACATAAAAGAAAGGAGAAGTACTAGGATTTTCGGAGAGCTAACTAGGGTTTTGGTGATCATGTGTGGGAGTTGGATAGTGAGGTTGTAATGTCAAGTGTGGGTCGAGAGAAATGATGGCTTTGGAAATAACAAAGAGTTTTGGGTTCATGGTGAATGGGAAAAGATGGAAGGAAGTTTCGAGATCATGGGTTGTGTTGGATATGTGTCATGTGAAAGAAGTGATGGTAAGTAAGAGTGATGAACATTGTATTGGGAAAGAGAGTTGCTAGAGTTTTGGGATGGCCAACTAGGTTTTTGTTGCCGCCTGTATTATATGGGAAGTAAGATGTGGTCCTTGGAGATGAATCAAGCAAGGTGATAAATTAGAGGAGTATGAGTTGTATGGGTTAGAGGCAGGTTGGGCTATATAGGCCAAATTAGGATTTTCTTAGAAGAAAACTCGAGAGAGTTATATTAAGTTGATTTAGAAATATGGGAAGTGAGCCTCGGTGTTGAGTATTCGTGGGAATGAGGAAAGAGTGAGAAAGGATATTGGGGTGTACTAGAAGAAGTGAAAGTCCCAAGATATCGGACAAGATTATCGGGAAGTTGAGGGGGTCATGCATGTCTAGTCGGGGTTGTATGTAGAATAAGATACAATAAAATACTAAGCACTTAAAGTGAAAGATTATTGAGCCAGGGCCCAGTGAGGTTATATATTATCTGATCCACCGGCTATAATAGTGGTCAGGTGCGTTTTGTCCTGCTGAGTGATTTCTGTCCACTGGCTATAATAGTGGTTAGAAGCATTTTTCCCTACTGAGTATTTCTGGTCCATCGGCTATAATAGTGGGGGATTCTGGACTTGATAAACCAAACCTTGTATGGTAATAAGTCATGGGAAGATACTATTTACTTATAGTGGAACACCTCATGAGTCGGGGCCAGTGAGGATATATATTTTTTGGTCCATCGGCAATAATAGTGGTCAGCTACGTTTTGCATTGTGGAGTATTTTCGATCCACCGGCTATAATAGTGGGGTTCCTGTACTCATGTGGAATTAATATGAGAAATGTGTGAACCAAAAGTATAAGGCATGGGAAGATACTAATTATTTACAGTGGAACACCATGTGAGTCTGGGCCAGTGATGTTATATATATACTTTCCGTTCCACTGGCAATAATAGTGGTTAGGTGCGTTGCTCTGCTGAGTGATTTCGGTCCACCGGCTATAATAGTGGTCAGGTGTGTTCTGTCCTGTGGAATGTTTCTGGTCCACCAGCTATAATAGTAGGGTTCTCATGCTCTCATGGAATTAACATAAAAGAGATGTAAGATAAATCATTAATATAAGTTTGGCCTAATCTTGTAATTTTGAGTTATTGTCTTGTACTCCTTATGTGTTTATGCTCTTGCATGGCCTTAATTACATGCTTCTTGTTGGTTTTACTCATATGGTTACCTTACTCAGTACATAGCATACTGACCACCCGTTTCATGGGTGTTGTTCATTCCCACGAGTAGAGTGCCCACCTGAGTTCGTGTAGGTAGGAGATGCCATATTTGATGCTCACGATGCTTATGAGGCATCAGGCGGGACTAAGAGTTGAACCTAGACTTAGCTTGGGGATCGAGAGTGATCTGGTCGGATTCTATCTTTTATTCATTTTACTCTGTATCGTCTTATTTTAGCCATGTTTTATCATACTGTACTTTCAGTTCCTTTGAGAACTTTAATTACGTACTCCTTTGAATTATAAACTTTTTACACGTACTCTGATTTTCATGTTATGAACTTTCTATTTCTTTTATGAAATCTTATTTTAAGTATTGACTTAAGTTTGACAATAATCCTTTTTAGCCTTAACACTTGGTACTAAATGGTAGGAGTGAACCGGTCTGGTACTAAGTGTAGCGGTAATATTTCCAGAATTCACCATTTTGTTATTTCACTTCTGCTAAACATTTTTATTAAACAAAATTTTTCAGTAGTGAATTTTGGGAGTGTTACAAGGCTGTAGGGGATTTTCGGCCAAGGTGAGGTAAGGTGGTGGTAGGGGAGGTGCCAGGGGGTCGAGGGGTGGCTATGGGGACGACAACATAGGGGAGATGGCGATGCATGGAGGTGGTGCAGGGTGGAGGTCGAGAAGTGGAATAAAAGAGAAAGGAAGAGGAAGGTGGCTATAGGGGCGAGTGGTGGTTGTTAGGTGGTTCAGGGAGGTAGCATGGGAGGCCAAGAGGTTAGTGTGGTGGTTGGTTGGGTGGCAGATGTGGTTGTTAAGGGTGGCAGAACAAAAATAGGGGAGGAGAAGAAGAATGAGAGAAGGGAAAAAAGAGGGGGTTCTATAGGGGAAATGATGGGGCTCGAGGAAAGGAATTGGGTAGGGGAGAAGAAGAAAAAGAAGAGGGAGAGGAGGGGGTAGAGGTGCCAAGCTAGGTTATGGTAGGGGGAGAGCCTGCAGGGTGGTAGGGAAAGGAAGGAAGAAAAGGGAAAAGGAAAGGGTAAGCGATAGGGATGTGTTTGGCTCAAAAATGGAAGGGAAAGGGATGGAGGAGAGAGGGAGAGAGAGAGCAAGGCTATATAGGAAGGCTAGCAGATGGTTACAGGTGGTTACAGACAGGCATGGATTAATTGACGTAGGGGGAGAATGAAGGAAGAAGGAAGGAGAAGGGGGGCTGGCAGGCTGATTGGGCAGGGAAAGGAAAGGAAGGGTTGGCCCATGCTCGTGAGGGAGGGGGGAAGGAGGGTTGGGCTGGCCCAACCAGGGGAGGAAAGAAAAAGAAAAGAAAGAAGGGAAGGGGGAGAGAGGCACAGACTAGGCGACGCCGGGAGAAGAGAAGGAAGAAGGAAGAGGAGGGAAGGGGGCTAGCAGCCTAGTGGAGAGGGGAAAAGAAAGAAAACATGTCGGGCGGCCAGAAGGAAGAAGAAAAGAAGAAAAGGAAAAGGAGGAAAAGAAAAAGGAAGGAAAAAGGAGAGAGAAAAATGAAAAAGGAAAAGGGGGAAAATAAAAAATAAAATCAATTTTGGAATAAGGGTATTTAATTATTTAGATGGATAAATTAGTTTAATAAATTAATTTATTTAAAATTTAAGATATTAATTTAAGAGAATTTTTTTTAGTAAAATATGGGGTTAGAAAATTATTTAAATAGAATGAGTATGATAAAATAAAAATATTTATTTTAATTTATTAAATAATCATATCCATTTTTATAAACCTAAAAGTCCACAAAATAATTAAATTAATTAATTTAAAAATTAAATTATCTAAAATGAGAATTGATTATTAAATTTTAGGTTTTGAAATTTTAGAATATTACAAAATATGGCTGCAACACCCACTATATTATATTAATATTTCTGCTTAAAAATAATTTTTTTTGTAGTAAATTTTGGGTTGTTAAAAGTTAGTATCAGAGCTTAGTATTTTATTTTTGTAAATATGGTTTTCCAACAACCCTCTATCTTATTACACATTCTCCTTTTATTTTAAAATCCTTACTAGGATATCCTTATTTTGATCTCAACACTTGAATGAGAGCCAATCATGATCATTAACAACCAGTAAAATGGACAGAAAATCCCTATCACCAATATTTAACCACCAACAGTAAATTGATGCAATTAGCTATACTTAATTAAAATACAGAGTAGTACTAAGATATAAGTCCAAGCAACCTGCCACGATTGAATACACGTGTCGTGAATAATTCCAATGGCGTTTGTGGCTAGTGGGATGTGGGCTATGAGGCATTAATAAATTAACCATATGGCCAGAGAAGGAAAGAGATTAAAGAACTTGAGAACCAAGAGTTCTGCTGTGATATTTTTTTAATTGCATCACAGTCTAGTCGAGTCTTGTTAGCTAGTCGCATGCCTGTTGATGCACAATACTATGCATGATATAAAATTAATTAAGCTTTCATGGGAGATGACAACCGATTCAAATGTAATTTGGGTCAGATTATTAAGAGAAAAGTATGGTTCTCCTTTGTCTTCTATTGGAACAACATCTCGATCATCCAACATTTGGCACCATATATGTAAATTAATTTCACAACTTGAACAAGGAATTAAGTGGACCATTAAGTCAAGTATAAATGTCTATTTTTGGGAGGATTGGTGGGTCGGCTCCGATCAATAAGTGTTAAATACTTCATCTTGGTGTCAGGTGGCTGGAATTGGAATCTATTTCATCACATGTTATCTACGAGGGCTCTTACGGAGATAGTTGCTACTTTTGTTGATCTCATGAATGATGCAACTGATATTAAGTCTTGGAGACTTATCCCATATGAAGTTTTTACCTTTTAAATCAGCATAATGAAATGCTTGTTCAAGATGATACTCCATCCTCCCTTTGCTGGAAATTAATTTAGAAAAAAAAAGTCCTACATCGAATTAAGATGTTTGCTTGATTGGCCAGACAAATTGTTGACAAATGTTAAGTGTATAGAGAAAGCGTTTGTTGAGGATGCTTCATGTGCCAACTATGGTGGTGCTTTAGAAGATATTAGGTATGTCCTTCGTGATTGCCCCACCAGTAAGTATATTTGACTTCATCTCCTTCCTACGGAGAATAGGGATAACTTCTTTTGGTGAGGTTTCCATGAGTGGTTTTGGACAAATATGCATCGTACTAGGAAGTCGAATGTTCCCGATCCACCTTGGACTGTAATGTTTATGGTTACTTGTTGGCTCCTATGGCTTTGGCGCAATTGTAAATTTTTTTAGAGATATTAGTATTGATCCTTTCCAAGCGGCTTTATAGATTTATAACTTTGTCAAGGAGGAGACTTGGGCATGTGATACTGTAGCACCAATTCATGCTAACAAAGATGATAACATACTGCATTTGCTTGGACAGAATGCCCCTTCAACAGGCATGGTAAAATTAAACGTGGATGGTAGTGCATTAACGAACATTGACCCGATCTCAGCTGGTGGCATTGCTGGAAACCATTTGGGTCGTTGGTTGTTTGGCTTTGCTTCTAACTTGAAGCATGGGTCAATTTTACAAGGTGAATTATGGGCCATTTGGAATGGATTGAAGAAGTCTTATGATTGAGGTCATAATACAGTTGTGGTCAATTGTGATTCTCTCATTGCCATGAAACTCATTTATGGTCATTCCCTTCATCATCATCCTTATTCAACTATTGTGGAGGCATGTTAGAATCTATTGAAGAATTTTGCTTATGGTTGTGTGGTACAAGCATATCGAGAATCTAACTCTGTTGCTGATAGCTTGACTCATATGAGTCAGACTCTTCCTTATGGTCTCCATCTCTTCGATGTCCCTTCCATGAAGATTAGAGAATTATTATGGTTGGACTTGTTTGGAGGATGTATTTATTGTTGTGTCTTTTGTAATGTCTCGGTTTTATTGATTACCCTTTATAATACAAAAAAAAAAAAAATTGTTGTGCGGCCTCAAGGTGAGTAAAATGCTAATCTAATTAGGCCTTACTCGGGCCAGGCACCGTACACCCAAGTGGACCTGAATTTTCGATGGTCTAGACACGGCAATAGCACCTAGCCAAGCCGAGATTTTGAGGCCGTTGCAAGTTGTTGCGACTTTGCTACCCTTTATCCATAGGCTACCATCTCACTGGCTAATCTGATCCCAAGTCCCAACTACCCAAATCACAATTATTCAAAAGATATATATTTCTCTCGCTCCAAAACAATCCCATTCTCACCATTTTCAGTTCAATTCAGTGAATGGCCTCTTCTGCTACCTTAAACCCTCTATCCATGCTTTCTTCGACTAGTTGGACAATCCCCAAATTGTCTGACAACCGCCAGTTATCCATTAAATTGGCCACAAAAGCCATGTCCAAGGAGATCTATTTCAATCGTGATGGGTTAGTCACCAAAAAACTTCAGGTCTGGGATGAGATGAAACTATACATATTTAGAAATTTCTCCCTATTTTGGAGTTTGCAAGGCTGGAAAGGATAACACTTCTTTGTCTTGATTTGGGCGCAGGCTGGGGTGGACTTGGTGGCTGATTTAGTAGGGGTGACTCTGGGTCCGAAGGGAAGGAATGTGGTGTTGCAGAATAAATATGGACCTCCTAAGATTGTCAATGACGGGGAAACAGTGCTTAAAGAGGTAAAATAGCATATGCCTATTCTGCCCTTTTTCTTGTTCCCCTACTTCTTTCTCCCGTTGTCCTCCAATCTATCTTCTTCTTCTTCTTGTTAGTCATTCTAAGTGGTTTCATTGGCGACTTTATTGTTTCAATACACCAACTAAATCAGCCTCCCGAGATTATTATTCCAACTCTATATTTATAACTGCAGGTTCCAATCCTACTTTATTGCCAACTCTTCTTATTAACAACCCTGGGTTCCGATGCGTGAGCTCTGCAATTATACTTGTAGAGAACAAAAGGTCCTTCTGCCAATTTAGTTTAGCAGCCGAAATATAAAATGAAGGGCCTATATATATGCATTTTTGGATAGACCTCGGACTACGAAAAATGCTAGTTACCTAAATTTTAAACCCAAACTCAAACCCAAACTTTTTTTAAAATATACATATTAATACACTTATTTTATTTATTTTTAAATAAATAAATAATATAAACTAATAATAATACAAAATATAAAATATATACTATAAAAAAGTATAAATCTTTTTTTTTATTATAATAACAATAATAATGATAATTATAATAAAAATAATGCTAATAATAAATTTAAGGTATTTTTATGTCATAATTTTATTTTATATTATATTATTATTAATTTATATTGTTTAATTATTAATAAAAAATAAAATTAGTGTATTAATATGTATATTTTAAAAAAAGTTTGGGTTTGAGTTTGGATTTAAAATTTGGATATATAGCATTACTCCTTTGTTTGGTTTATAGAATGTTTTAAAGAAAAGAAAAAAAAAAGTTAATCTTTTGTATTTGGTTTACTTAAGAAAATAAAATAGGAAAAAAAATAGTATAAAATTATTAAAAATTGAGTATATAATTTTTTTTGAAAAAAATTTAAAGAAAAGTATTTTAATTTAATTTTTTTTTCTTAAATTTTTTTAGAACCAAATAGTGCCTAAACGTCTGTAGATAATTTTAGGTTTTAATTTGAATTTACGATTTACGTTGGAACACCAAAGGCCTTCAATAATTGCTCTAAACACGCCCAGTTCAATGAACCGATTAACAACCCGTTGAATTAAAGATTTAACAACCGTTTGTAGTTTTTACGTTGATTATTATGATTATTAAGGCATATCTGTGGACAAATAAAAATAATAATATTATTATTGTACTTTTTCATATTTTTCATATTATCATTACTATATTTTAGTGTCTTCCCAAGACAGCATAGTATTATTTAAACCTTTTCTTATTTAATTTTTTTACGCAAATAATAAAAAAATTATTATTGCTCTTTTTATATTGTACATATTATTATTATTATATCAATTATGTTCTTGGAACATAATGCTATGCTATTCTTGGAACATATCATTGTTCTTTATATATATATATATATATATGTTTCTGTATATTAGTGAAATAAAAACTAATATTATTATTATTATTCTTTTTCATATTTTTCATATTATTATTATATCAATTATATTTTATAAAAAATTAAAGATATATTTGGAAACTTTTAGTATTTTTCTAAAAACAAGATAGTTTTATTTAAACATTTTCTTATATAATATTTTTAGGCGAAAAAAGTTAAAATTATAATTGTTCTGCTTATATTTTACATATTATTATTATATCAATTATACTTTGTAAAAATTAAAGACATATTTGGAAACTTTTAGTATTTACCATGTCTTCATATAGTGAATTACTTTGTTCTCTTCATTTTTAGATTTATTCTTTATGTCCCTTATCATATTGCTTTCGCTTTTTCCAGGCTCATGAATTTCAATTCTGTTTCCGTATTTTTCCAATTTCACCTCTATAAAAAGGGAGTTGTTGTCGGCAAATTTCGGACACAATTTTCTTCTAGTTTTCGGTTATTATTGGCAATAAGTGGCAATTAAATCACACCTGCAATGTATGACATTCATAGTCTAAAACATTTAACTGTACAAGTTAATGCATTGTAATTAAGATGGAGAACCACAGGCCACAGTTCAGAAACTATGTAGAATTTGACGTCAAAAAATGTGTTCGGCGTGACTTCACCCAGATAAAATGTATCAATTTAAAGTACAAGTAGTAATTTATTTCTTGCATTCATTCAAGCATTTATGTAAGCAGAAAAAAATAAGGCAGTTACTAGCTAATGAACTCTTTACAATAAGCATGCTTTGTATATGGAAAAAAAGGTTCTTCCTAATAGTTTTATATGCGAAATTAAATATTAAAAAAAATCTTATTTGAATACGAAGTTGGAAAAAATAAATAAATATCTCATTACAGTAGGCATAATTGGAATCGATATACACTCTTTTCTTAATAGAATGCTTGGAATTGAAAAAAAAAAAAAAAAAACTCCTTCTAATAGGATTATATGCCAAATTAAATTTAAATAAAGTGTTTATTTGAATACAATAAATCAGTAAATATTCTAAAAAAAATAAAAAATATATGCCACCAAGTTTGTCTACAAATCTTAACAAGTTAAAAATATAAATCTGATTTAATTAAGCTGTTCAATTCAACTTGGTAATTATGGCCAAGAAACCAAACCACGTTTTGAACTGTTTTATATGCCAAATTAAATACAAGTATTTTGAGGATAAGCTCTGATTATTAATTTCTCTTAAAATTTAATTAATTATGATATAACAATATACTTGTTATATTTGTATTAAAAAACACTTTCATAATATTATTTTTTCAAATTTTTTATTTATATATACTAAAAGATATTAATATTCAAAGTTTATCATAGAAATATACGGTGACTTTCTATTTGAAACAGAGAAAGTAGTAAATATTCTCAAGAATGCACATACCTATTGTCAAGTTTGTCTTCGAAGCTTAAAAGGTTAAACAATAGTAAAACGAAGTAAATGATGCAGTTCAATTTAAATTGTATCGGTATTAATGGCTAAGAAACCAAACAAATGCATTTATAATATACTTGATCTGCTTGAAATTTACTGGGGTTAGTTCAACTCGCACTCTTCCTCTGCCTATGAAATAAGACTCTCCAAGTAAACTAATCACATGTTGTTTTCAAAAAAGTCTTTCCAAATGTATAGTTTAGTTATTTTTTCTTCATACGTCCAGATTGATGGGACTAAAAAGCGTTTGTCTTCTTTCACTTTTGCTATATTTTTTATTCATAATATTTTACTTCTATGGCATTTAAGTGCTCTTTTGATATTCAAGATGTTTCAGTTTAATTCAATATTATTTCTTGATTAATTGTTGATGAATTTATCTTAATGATTATGTTTCATGTATCATCGTGTGCATCACACGGTGGCAAACCTGGTATTCTTAATAATCTAGTTGACGGCTCCTCAAATACCTGATGGCTCTGAATTGGGAGTACTCTTGAATTGGAACTTAGCCTAGCCATTTAATGGTCTTGAGGATACTAGGCAGTCAGTTTGGTGAACCGAAAGAACAAGCGACAAAAGTAATGCGAATTATGTAATGCTGCATCCATAGGTCCTCAGAATTCTGTCCATTGGTTCTGAATTTAAAAGCTGCTTCTTGGAACCGGGCAGTGAAATTGGCTTATAAAAACTATACTCAGTTATTTCCCTCTATTTCTGTTTTATCCGATGAAGCATTAATAAGACATGAAGGAACTTTCTGGCCTCACCTTTTGTCAAGTGGTTTGGTTGGTATGTACATACGATAAGATGGATTACACAGAACTTTAAGTGCATAGGAAGGTATGCACATAGTTTTTACCCTGATTGTAAGGAGAACTTATAGAGTCAATAATGTAGCTTGATTCTGTGGGTTGTGCATGTGGCCCTGCTTCAAATATCATTGATTTGTAAATCTGGCATTCAGTATTAGAAGAGATGATGAATTTAAAGGAATACTTTTCTGGATGTAAAGCAATTGTTTGTCTACTGAACTTCTAACCAGGAATCTATTTTTCTTATTTCATTTGTTTGTATCAAGTATAAACCCAATGTAAATTCTCTTTTCTACTGGGGGCCAAGGGGACTAAAACTAGAGATCATTTTATGCAATTAGTACAGAATATAGCAATGGGATTTAAGGTTGGAGCTTAAAATGTTGGCTTGGAGTAAATGGAACTTTTCCTTAAGTTGTGGATGATCTTCCTTTGCTCATAGCTGTAAATGCCAGATTGAGTTGGAGGATCCTTTGGAACACGTTGGAGTGAAGTTGGTGAGGCAAGCTGGTGCAAAGACAAATGATCTTGCTGGTGATGGCTGCACAACATCAATAGTTCTTGCTCGGGGTCTCATCAAAGAGGGTTTGAAGGTATAATTTCTCTCAATTGGAGGAACGGTATCTACTTAGATTATGCTCAAAGGTTATATATGTTGATTTTACTGAATGTGGATAAACCAATAAGGGAAATGAGAGCTTTATTATTATTATTATTTTACATCTATTGCATTAGCTGAAGTGGTTCTCATGATTAAGGCCACCACTGAGTTGAATGTTTCCACCTTTTCTTCTTGTCTAGTTCCTCAACTTCTTGTACTGAAGATGCAATTATTTAAGGTCATTGCAGCGGGGAGGAATCCAGTTCAGATCTCTCGTGGGATTGAGAAAACTGCTAATGCCCTTGTTTCTGAGCTTAAATTAATGTCAAGGCAGGTAAATTAATGGAAATCGTTTGGAAATTTTGATTTGCTGCGTAGCTTTATCTCAGAGAAGACCATGATCATTTTTATCTTTTAATGGAAGATTAGTATCAATCTCAATCTCATCGATGTAGTCCCAACTTGCAGATTGAAGACCACGAAATTGCAGATGTGGCAGCAGTCAGTGCTGGAAATGACTATGCTGTTGGGAATATGATATCCGATGCCATTAAAAGTGTGGGAAAGAAAGGAGTCATCACCATAGAAAAAGGAAGATGCGTAGAGAACAGCATGCAAATCGTTGAAGGGATGCATTTTGATCGTGGGTTTTTGTCCCCTTACTTTGTCACTGATAGACGAAATATGTTGGTAGAATACCACAACTGCAGGGTAGGGGTCATTTTCTTCGACATTAGAACATCCGTTGGTGTTGCATCAGTCCAGTAACTATGGGGTTGTATGTAATCTTTGATTGCAGTTGCTTTTGGTTGACAAACAAATTACAGAGCCAAAGGAGTTGTTTAAAATTTTGGACACTGCAGTTAAAGAGAGTTTCCCAATTTTGATAATTGCGGAAGGCATAGAGCAGGAAGCTCTAGCTCCAGTTATTAGGAACAAGCTCAAAGGTACCTTAAAAGCTGCTGCTATCAAGGCTCCTGCATTTGGCGAGCGCAAAAGTCATTACTTAGATGACATTGCTATCTTGACAAAAGGTACAAGCTATGGCTATTGAGAAGTGGCATATAGTTGACCTTGACAGCATCCTTCACTCTCTTTGAGAAGATACAAAGCTGCTTGCCTAACTGCCTATAACCTTGCAATAATCAGTTAAATTCAGTGTTCTATTGTTGGCATCTGCACCTGACATGAATTGGATTCTACAGGAACAGTAATTAGAGATGAGATGGGATTGGGTCTTGAAAAAGCCAGCAAAGACATGCTAGGGACTGCTACCAAAGTGGTGATAACTAAGGATTCTACTTTGATAGTTACCGACGGAAGTACAAAAGCTGCTGTTCAGGAGAGAGTTTCTCAAATACAAGCACTTGTTGAGGTGAATCTGCATATTATACTGTAGCACTCTTGGTTGCTGCTTCTTCTTTTATCTGTCTCGAATTCCAAATCGCAAACACACACACATGCGTATAAACTTAGAATTCATGAACAGAGATCATCTGGATGGTTGTTACAATTAGTATAGCAGACATCTTTGTCGGGACTTGACCTCGGTTAGACTAATTAACCCTAATACTTTGTGCCTCTTTCAGGAGGCTATCCATTTTTCTTTTCTTCACCTTCAGGACACGTTGAATTTCGTCCGGCTGGTAATTTTAGGACTTAATCTAGGGTTAATTAGTATAACCATGGTTAAGTACATTTAGTTAGACTGTTTGTTGCGGGAGTTTGGCTATAAATAGAGGTTAGGGGGTATTCAGCATGGGAGGAAAAATGAAATCGTTTGTTGTGGGAGAGGTCCAGACTCTCGATCACCTAGAATTTGGGAGAGACCAAGCTCTGGAACACCTTGGATTATCACTATTAATACAATATTAGTTCCCATTCCTCCAAAATTATCCTCTTTTTTATCTATTCTTTGAGATTACAGTAATTGGTACCTATCAATCTCAGAGTCATCTATACCGCTCTCTAAGCGAAGACCTCTTATGGTTTGCAAATTGTTGGTTACCTAAAATACCATCTTTTTTTTATTTATTTTATTGTCCTTACAATTTTTACTACTGTAGTAAATTAATTTTTTGGAATGTACAAAAACCGACCAAAAAATTTCAAAAAAATTTGCAACCCTGTATGCTCTTGTAGCTGCTTGCAAACTTGTAATCTGTTTGATTTTTTATCCACATTTTTAAAAAAATATGTAAAACACTTTACCCATTTTACATTACAAAGGTGTCCTAGATCTAACTCTCTCTCTCTATCTCTTAAATTTTGTAGAAACGCTCCCAAGTTTATGATGGTCAACTATTCATCTCATAATTTCTAACTTCCAATGGAACATAGATGGAGGAAAATGCCACTCCTACTCCTCCTCCTACTGTAGATGATCAAAATGCTAATTCCATCTTCTTCTTCTTTCGTTTCCCTTACTTCCTTCCCTATATGATTCTCTCTCTCTCTCTCTCACTCTCTCACACACACACACACATTTATTTAAAAATTTCTTATCTGTTGTTATTGTTAGTAATTGGATTTGGCCTTGGAATTTTTTCTTCTTGAACCAAAAAAGATACATTCTGCCCTTAAGGGGTCTGTTAATTAGTTCTTAATTTTCTTTTCCTAAAATATGCATGCGGACGTAACTCTTAATAAATTAAATTTTAGTAGACATTTTTGTTCAACTTTAAGATGATGTTGTTTTCATTTTTCTCTTGGTTCTTATTTCTCTCAAACACAGAATTTAGGGTCTCAAGTGATATATATTTTCTGGTTATTGTTAGTATTCCTCTATCTCAAATCCACTGATGATGATTTTGAGATCTTCGTCTCTGCCACAAATGTTTGAAAAGTTACTGTATTTTATTTCATATGCTTTGCCTCATATAAAAAGAAAATCACTTTAGTAATTTGCACGCTTTTTGTTGAACAAATAATATTAACCTTAAAATTAACTATAAAATTTCACTTATGTTGAAAACAACAGACAATATATAATGAAATTAAAAAAAAATTGAAGTAAAAGTAAAAAAGTGGATTTTGACTTTTCCATTATAAGTTTCTCTTTGACGCAAGTATTTACACCTCTTAGGTATAATCGAAATTTTCGTACATCATAATTTAAGTATAATTTAAATTTTAATACACCATAACCATTTCACAATTATTTATCACCAATATTCATGCACGCATTACGTGCTTAAAAATACTAGTGATGCATTTAACTCGGCTGTCTCATTTGACAAGTTTGGTGCTAAAGGTGCTGAGGGCTTCCATCTGATTGCAGAATAGTGAAGAAAAGTTTCAAAAGAAAATACTGAATGAAAGAATAGCAAGGTTATCAAGCGGTATTGCCATTATACAGGTGAGCCAGCCTACTGAATTCATTGCAATGTGCATCTTGAAATTTGACAATGACCACCTTGAATCAGTTATTTTGCTAAAATCTTATGCATCATAGGTGGGAGCTCACACGCAAGTTGAATTGAAGGATAAACAACTTAGAATTCAAGATGCTGTGAATGCAACTAAGGTAAATGATGTTCACTGCTTATTCTTCCCAACTGCTATTTCATTAGTTGTTATATAAAAGCTTCTGAATTATCCTATTACAGGCCGCTGTTGAAGAAGGTGTTGTAGTTGGTGGGGGATGTTGTCTTTTAAGGTTATCCTTGAAAGTTGATGGCATTAAAGAGCTTTTAGACAATGAAGAGCAAAAGGTAGTGTTATCCCGTCCTTGTCTGATTGTTTTTCACTATTTGGTCTCTCATCTAACTTGTTTGTAATGTGAATACTAGTTCCGTTAAAGGTGTTGGATTGAAGAGTCTTCTGATTGGGAACTTTTGGTCGAAGTGCAATGCAATTGTATATGGTAGAAAAGGGATGAAAAAAGAAATAGATCTAATGATGTTAAGAAACAAGATTTCTGGGCATAGATGTCATCTTAGATATGGGATCTACACTAATCCATTGGAAGAGAATGCTGGACAAAGGCACATGAAGCTTAATTGTGTCTATCTAGCATTCCTTCCTTCCCGTGGATGAACTTTGCTCTATTTTCATTTCTCAGCTGTTTAACTATGGATCCTACCTATTTGTTTAAAATATTATTATAGTAACTAAGGAGTAAATGTGCAGATAGGAGCTGATATCTTCAAACGAGCCTTGAGTTATCCAGCAAGACAGATAGCCAAAAATGCAGGTGTAAGTGACAGCGTTGTCATAGAAAAGGTAATGCACGTACCCCTTTACTATTCCCCAAAGTGGGGTGATTTCGTAGTTTTTCTGAAACCCTCATAATTCTTCTTTCAGGTTCTAGCTGATAGTGATGTGAAGTATGGCTACAATGCTGCCAGGGACTGTTACGAAGATCTGATGAGTGCAGGAATCATGGATCCGACAAAGGTAGTATAATTGATAAGTTTGCATTAAGCCCCTACTCGATAAAACATAAGTACGTAAATAGATCTGGAGTATGATTAGCGATCGACAAAGGCAGAAGAAGGAACAACTCTTCTGACAAGTCAATTTAGCATATAGTATCAGACCCCATTAGCAGGTCATTCGCTACATTAAATTATTCCTTCTATACAATACTGCTGCTACTTTCTTTGTACCTTGATTTATCCAATCATGTCAGCAGCATTCCACCTCTTGCCTAAGTACAACAAAAGTGGACACAATGTAGTGCTCGATGTGTATCTTCATTCGTGTAGCTTATATATCTTTACACATCAAAAGATTGAACATCCATATTTGATGTGTGGCAAAATCGAGTAGGTGGTAAGATGTTGTCTGGAGCATGCATCATCTGTTGCAAAAACTTTCCTGACATTAGATGCTGTTGCCGTCAACATCAATGAGCCAGTACAATTTCCAAGGAGGAGACCACCCATGCCAATGTCAAGTCCATTAGAACCAGGTACGCTATCTGCTGCACTGAAAAGAATGCCTTCTTCATGCATCAATTTATAAAAAACGAAATGCAAATTTGTGATTTGCGAGTTTTCTCTTCCTTTATGTGCAATGCATGATCCGTTGCTTCCATAGAAGACAGATATAACCTCTTTGATTGGCGGTGCTTGAAATTGGCTCCCAAATATTTACGTTCTGCATATTCTGATGTAGCATATTCTTATAACTCAGGTGTTGGACCAGCAGGGTTCTAGTCTCCTGAGAAAAAGGCATTGTGGTCAAATTACCCGGGCGATTGTACAGAATTTACGAGCGGACTATGTTTACACTCGTAGAAATGATGGATGCTGCTGACACACTGAAGCACCAGAATGTTCTCTCATGATTGAACAGAAAGTTTATACCTAAGCCGGTTGTAACTTGCATGTGGTTCTGTATGCCGATGACCAGAGCAAACTCTGTCAAAGAAAATTGGGAAGGTTGGGTTATGCACATGCATTGCTCGCTCATATGGAATTCATATGATGCTGCAAATTGTTCCGGTATTCATGAGAGTCCGTATGTCATGTTCTATATAATTAAAGCTCACAGTAGGCAGATCTGCATGGCTGC